>OZ024722.1:10779075-11979075 GCA_964016875.1 Fallopia convolvulus | reverse complement strand
TGGCCATGTGATCAATCAAAAGTCGAATTTTCACGAACTTTAGGTGATCTTAGTAACTTTGTTCATGATGCTTTCCATGTACCTTTCTAGTGATCTTGCTCTCTTTTAGGACATCAGAGATAGAACATTGACATATTACTTTTATGTTAGATGAAGCCATTCATCTAGTCTGATTATAGAAGAACAATATATTTAAATTTCAAATGCCCAAAATATTATAATAAGAAAATTATATGTTTCATTGTCGTTTTTATTTTGGTAGAAGTTCATAACTAAGCAGAGTCACTCAAGTGTAAGTTTCTTTGTTGTGTCTTTAAGCTCAATCCCATGTTCTAATGTTATTTTAATTGTAGTCTGTTGGAATTAAGGGTTTAATTTTGTGCTTTGAGGTGTGACAGATCACTTTCTTTAAAGTGATATTTGTCCCCTTTTAAATGTTGTAGGGTTTCAGACAAATCCACTTCTCTAGTATACAACAAAGCCCTATGAGAAATCAGACAGCAAAACTGATTTTCTCTCTTTTTTTCTAATGAAGAAACACCTCTCTATTTATAGAGATTTCCTGAATTGCTTTTAAAGCAGTTTTAATTCAGTTTTTGTTGGTTAAAAGACAGTTATTCTTGTCAGACGTCAGAACTTCCATTGCTGTCAGTTATTAGGGCAGTTGACAGCAGTTAATCATGTCCAAATTATTTGTTCTGACTTATTTAAATAGATATTAATTTCTGAAATTAACAAACAAATAATTAGTCTTATTTATAGACTATTACCAACATAGTCATCCACAATCTCCCTTCTATGTATTTAGTCATTGATGTTGACATTCTTGAAAAACATCAATTTTAGGTCATGCCATGCAAAGCAACTATATCAATAAAACAAATGTTAGTTGTTATAAGTGAGTAATTTTTAACATGAACTTGTTGATTAGGCAGTCTGAAAATACGGAGATCATGTCAATCTCATAGTCATACTGATCTTTGACCCATTGACATTCAGGATATCTTGTTTTTCTTCTTTTTCACTCAAGTGCCAGCACCTTTATTAAGAAAGAGTTGCTTATTGCAAGTAAAAAATTAATGTTAATCAAGCAAAGTCAAGCTGCCTTTTTAGAGAGGAATAATTAGAAAAGAGACTTGAGATTGTGACTTAAAACTGGTCACTGAATTTAAGAGTTAGCCTTTTTCTTTTCTTCTTGGTCGACTTGGATTTCAGTTTGGATTGTTAGCTATCTTATATAGCTTTGTACTTTTTGACCCCTCCGCATCCATTGCTGTAAAAATTTATGTAAAATGAGCACTTGGGTGATTCATCTATATATTAATTTTTGGTTGCTTTAAATTCCAGATCATTTGGAATTCCTCAACTCGTTCGGAATTGATAAAGTTCATTGACGAGCAGCGGGCAAGCCAAGGGCCTGACGGTTCATATGATATCAACGACTCACCTTGCTTCACATATGAAGCACTCTCAAAGGAGTTATACGTTGGGGATGTTTACTTACGGGTCTACAATGACCAACCGGATTTTGAGATCAGTGAAACCGAAGCTTTCTGTGTGGCTCTAGTTGATTTTATATCTCGCCTTGTACATGGAGAACACACTACTGATCCTGTTCAGAAAAGTGAACCGGTGAATGAAACATCTGAATCAGTGGAAGAAGTGGTAGACGAATTAGATAAAAAGGAACATGGATCTAGTGATTCATTCTCAACCTCTAATGGGAAAAGTTCTGAGAAGGATGTACCTGATCTCATAAAGAAAATTCAGTTTGCTTTGATATCTCTTCAGGTACCACCATGCATGTTTGCCGATATATGAGATATCATACTGACTAGCAATCCAACTACGTTTGCTGATATCTCTTTGGTTGCATTGTCTGATTATTGCACTTTATTTTGCAGAATCTGCTGACTAGCAGTCCAACTACAGCTTCTGTATTTTCTACCAAGGAGAGGCTTTTACCAATTTTTGAGTGCTTTTCTGTACCTTCCGCATCAGAGACCCAGATTCCTCAACTTTGCCTAAGCGTGTTGTCACTTTTAACTGCCTATGCTCCATGCTTGGAGGCCATGGTTTCAGATGGATCTAGTCTCCTCCTCTTACTTCAGTTGCTTCATTGCTCTCCTGGTTGTCGTGAAGGAGCTCTGCATGTTCTTTATGCCTTGGCTAGCACAGCAGAACTTGCATGGGCAGCTGCCAAACATGGGGGAGTCGTTTACATACTTGAGCTTCTTTTACCCTTGCAAGGTAAAAACCATGCTTCTCATTGAAATTTGTATGCTCTTATATTTGATGGTGACACTTTCTTGTGCAGGGGATATTCCACTACAGCAAAGGGCTTCAGCTGCTTCATTGTTGGGTAAACTTGTTGGGCAGCCCATGCATGGGCCCCGTGTGGCCATCACATTAGCAAGATTCCTTCCAGATGGTCTCGTATCAGCAATTAGAGATGGTCCTGGTGAAGCTGTTGTAGTTGCTCTTGATCAGACAACAGAGACACCAGAACTTGTATGGACACCGGCAATGGCTACTTCTTTGTCTGCACAGCTAGCTACGATGGCAACAGACCTATACAGAGAGCAGATGAAGGGCCGTGTTGTTGATTGGGATGTACCAGAACAGGCATCTGGTCAGCAAGATATGAGAGATGAACCACAGGTAGCTGGATCTGTACTAGGGGTGTCTTTCAATATGCAAAATAACTAGTTCAAGTTGAAAAAATATATAATTAGGTTTGGAAGGGCAAAATAAACTTTTTTATTTGATAAAAAGTGCACCAGGTACTAACTACTTTCGTTCATAATATCAAAATAAACTAGTTACTATTTGAAATAGAATCGAAATGAAAACCTCCATTTTCTAGGTCCAACTAGTTCAAGTTGAAAAAAATATATAATTAGGTTTGGAAGGGCATCCTCATGCTCATTGGCTTTTATACACTACCTTTGAGATGGATTTAGTCCCTATATCAATTTTGGTGCATTCTAACTAAATTCAGTTATTATTGTCACATAGTTGAATTTCAATTTTTCTTGGGTCTATTGGGCGTACCCCCTTCCCTTGGGCAGGGATACCCCCATCTTAACACCCCAGATTCCTCTGTAGCGGAACCTCACTGGGTCAATGTTGTTGTTGTTTGGAAGGGCAAAATAAACTAGTTACTAGTTGAAATAGGAGTTGAAATGAACTCCTCCATTTTCTAGGTTCTGAAAGTTTTTGGTAGTTGTTTTGTTTGAATTGACCAAAATATTCTGCCTGGTTTATCATAAACTAAAAAATGGCATGGGGTAAATCAGGGAAATAGAGATTGAAAACTAGTTGTTAAAGCCCATGCAGTTTAGTGTTTTTTTAAGAGCTTCAACTCATATTTTACCTACTCCAACAAACACACTCTAGAATGTATTGTGAGTTTGTTGTTAGTTATTGTACTTGAAACCAATTATTTTTATTCATGTAGGTTGGAGGGATCTATGTCCGGCTTTTCTTGAAGGACCCTAAGTTTCCACTTAGAAATCCTAAGAGGTTTTTAGAAGGGCTCCTAGATCAGTATGTATCTTCAGTTGCTGCTACACATTACGATACTCAAGCTACTGATCCTGAGCTCCCTCTGCTTTTATCCGCTGCACTTGTGTCATTGTTGCGAGTTCATCCTGCACTGGCTGATCATGTGGGATATCTTGGATATGTGCCAAAGCTTGTGGCTGCTATGGCCTATGAAGGAAGGAGAGAGGCAATGTCCACTGGGGATTCGAAAAATGGTGGCCAAGCAGATACAAATGATGATACTGAAGATGGCTCAACTGAGGCTAGTAAACAAACTCCACGAGAACGTATCCGTCTTAGTTGTTTGCGGGTGCTGCATCAGCTTGCGTCTAGTACAACGTGTGCTGAAGCAATGGCTGCTACAAGTCAGGGCACTCCTCAGGTAAGCTAGTGTTTAGTTTTCATTTGCTTTTGTCGATTTTTTTTCATATTCTTTGTTCTTGGTCAAGGTTTTGAGCTGTGAATCCTGTGATATATCCCTTGCCTTATCCCCATAGCAATTTAATCCCCTATCAAACTTCTTATGAGTCGTTACCCTCATCTCATTATATACATAGGTGCTATGAATATATGTGATTCTGAATATTTGATAGGCAATGCATCCTTTGATGTATATTTAACGGGTGCAATTTTTTATTGGACTCTAGTGATCTAAATTTAGTAGTAGTTTCATGCTCTTACCCTATGTTTATTTTTTTTCATTATCAATAAAATTCTGTAGTTTACTTGTTCTTATATATATCTATATATATATAGATATTCAAAATTAGCGGTTTTTTTTGTTGAGAGTGAACAGCTTTATATATCTTGACTGATATGCTACTTGCAAAGCACCATACTTTATTTGGAAAAAATTATGGGGGATGGCATCTTTGGAAGGTAGTATAACGGTTATAATCTATGAAATTGCTTGCTTTTATATCATCATATATGAGGAGTTAAAATACCTTATAAATGAATGCAACTGCCGTTAAATTAACAGTTTTACAGTTGAACTTTCAATTTGTTCAATTCTTATTGGGATATATTCTTGCTTTTCCGTTGCTTGTAAAAATCGACCAACTGATGCATTATCTTCTTATACTTTCCGTTCATTATACCAGGTTGTTCCACTTTTAATGAAAGCTATCGGATGGCAAGGCGGAAGCATATTGGCTCTCGAGACTCTGAAACGAGTTGTGGCTGCTGGAAACCGTGCGCGGGATGCACTTGTGGCACAGGGACTTAAGTAAGTTGGAGTTACTTAGAAATCAATATAGTTATTACCTTGATGCTACATAAGTGTAGACTATACCTTGATCTGGTTGACTTAGCAAGATGCTAATTGTTTTGTTAAGGGTTGGCCTCGTGAATGTTCTTCTTGGTCTTCTTGACTGGAGAGCTGGAGGAAGAAATGGACTTTGCTCACAGATGAAATGGAATGAATCTGAAGCATCAATTGGCAGGGTGTTGGCAATTGAGGTGAAAATTATGCTTTGATACATGTTTGTGTTTTAAAGACATCACTGTGATGTATGCACAGCCTATTGGCTGATGTGGAAAATGGACAAAAGTTTATTCTTGAACAGCTTTAATTTGGAGTTGGTAACTCAAAGGTTATAGTGCCTTTGAGTTATTCTAGAACGTCCACTGATGCATTTTATAATGCTCACCTACCTATATAACTCTGCATTCTCTTGTTAAATTATTGTTCTTTGTATTCGGTGGTTCAGGTTTTACATGCCTTTGCAACAGAAGGGGCACATTGTACTAGAGTTCGTGAGATACTGGATTCTTCTGATGTAAGTTTAATTTCGTCATGCTGCTTATCTTCCACTCTACTGCACTTGCATCTTTTAAACTGTGTACAGCACTTGCATTTTATTTACTAAATATCAGCCATTTGTTTTGCTCATTTGTCATATTCGTGAGGTAGAACACATTTCATCGTCAAGTTGAGAAATTCAGAGTATATATGATATCCTTGTTTCTTGAACAGCTTGAACAGTCTTTTTATGTTTATATTTTCTGTAACAACTGCAAATTCTTGAAGCGTAGTTTTAATCTGAAGCCTTCTTGTGGGCATCCTTATTCAAAGATGTTAATGGCTATAAAATACAAGTACTCGATTCTCAGCCTTGTTTTATTTACGCTAATCCATGTAGATCCCATTTTGTACAACGATAGAGACCGCTACTAAACACCTAATAGGAAGTCTTTTCCCTCAGGATTTGAACCTGTGATGTTATCGTCGCGAGAGCGTTTTAATTTCTCTTGTGGATTAATAACTATCATACACACCCTAAGTTTTGATTGGGTTTAGCAAGTCACGGAGAGTGGATCTTAGTTAAGTTTGAACTAGTTAAGAATTCATGATTTTGTAGAATGATAACCCAATAGAAAGTCTTCCCCATTTTTTGGGCTTCATGGTTGCTTATTTCTATTTTTTAGCTTCTATAAATTAAATTACCATATATTCCTATATTTATGGCGCTTCATTGTCACTACCATGTTATTGTGATAGCTATCTTGATTTGTCTAAACCTTGGTCTCATGTTGACCTAATCTTAAGGTTTGGAGCGCTTACAAAGACCAGAAACATGACCTATTTCTGCCATCAAGTGCCCAATCAGCTGCTGGAGTTGCTGGACTAATCGAGAGCTCTTCATCAGGGCTAACTTACGCACTTCCCGCCCCATCTCAGTCCTCAGCATCAAGATCTCAGACCCCCGCATTTGATTCTAATGGAGCACAGAATCCATTTATATAGAGCAGATGATGCCTCTAATGGAGAAAGTACTAACTACCAAAGATTTTTCAGCAGAGCCACGTGAACATTATTGAATCATGCCTGGATGTATAGCAACTCTGTACAGCATGCCTTTTTTTTTTTTTTGTTTTAATTCTCCGTTCTTCACATGTTGCAACTCCAGTTTTCCAGGCTTCCATGGGGGGAAAGTTAGCATTTTTTGTTTGGGTTATTTGTACAGTGGAACTCTACATAATGTATATGCTTATGGCCTTTTATGAAGTGATCATTTGCTTGAATAGAAGCATGTGTTTTGAGCAATTTCCTTGATTTAGATCCATTTAGTATGATTTGTACACTCATGTTTCAGGTGAATGTGAAGCCAGTTTGCCATATCAATTTTCCATATGCTAGTTGCATTTTTACACTGCTTTCAGTCGAGTCTTGATTAGACTTGGAAAAAAAAACACCCTCTTACCTGGATCCAAAATCATAATGTTGAGATGGAACACTTAATCTAAACTCAAAACTTAAGAATATAAGGGTTTATTCGGCAAATAAAATTACGGGTTTTGAGGAGGTGAAGAGATTTGAAGGGGATATTTCAAATACGTGCGGGTTTTTTTCGATAATTGTTTGAATAGTTAAAATCTCCTAATGCCTAATTGAGTTTTATAGCTTTTAAATAAGTTTTATTCTTTAAAATTATCAAAAAATAATAATTTAGTTAAAATTGTTATGGAGATTACAACTTAAATTTTAAATTTTTTTATTATAAATATATTTATAATAAAGATATAATTTAAAGTATAATGTAATTTAGTATAAATATGTTAAAAAAAAATTTCTAAAAAATGAGATTGTTTTTGAGATTAGTATTACCACAACAATGTGTCAATAATATAATATTTATATACATATTTAATCATGATTATATGAATATGAATTCGTATTTTAGTTGCAAAGTCATGCAAGAAATGACTCTTGAACAATTATAAAAATAGAAGAATATTAGAAATAGAAGAATAAAGAAAGGAAGAAAGAATTCAAATAGAAAAGGTAAATTGATAGATAGAATAGGAAAAATTAAAAAAAAAATAAATAGATAAATTAGATTAAGATAGAATACAATAATTTTAAAATTCTTTAACAATAAATTAGATTTTATAAAATTATTTTTTACATAGATAAAAGAGAATTTAATAGAAAAATTTAAAATAATATTTATATTTTTTTAAATATGAGGTGTAGGGTGGTTGGTCATGGTTTGGGTTATGGGTATGTGGAGCCCTTCCACCATCCGACCCGTGAATAAAATGGCTCACCCAACCCACCCGTTACCCGTAAAACCTTTCACCCATATCTGACCTACCTGTCACCCGCGGGTGAGTTGGGTGAACCCACCACCCGCGAATTGTTAAATTACAACAATAATTTATAAAATTCTAGAGTTAATAAAAGAAACATTAACTTGCAGTGACGGTGAAAAGGGGCAACGATCGAAGTGAGGAAAACTAGTGGTGAAGCATTGAAGGAGAGTTATTGGTGGTGATGTTGAGAAGACGATAGTGGATATACAAAGAAGACGAGTGGAAGTGACATCATCTATCAGGGGAGCCTAAAATTGCAAAACATAACACGACATATGACTAGATGCGTAGTAGAATTTGATGGCGACAATGTTAGGTTGTTAGGTTTGTTGGAGGTATTATAATATAATATATATTAGGTTATATTATGCGGGTGGTAAATGGGTGATGGGTCGTGGATCGGGTGTAAAATTTCACCCATATTCGACCCGTCACCCGCTTTTGTTCGGTTTTTCACCCATATATTTGAGTCGGGTAAAGCAGATGGATCGGTCACCCGCGAATAATGTCTAAGGTTGTGTTTGTCAAACTAGTTAATAAACTAGTTGAAGTTAAAAAAACTAGTTAAAATTAATAAGCTAGATAACAATGGAGATAAAAAAAAAACTAGTTAAATCGATAAACCATGTTTGTTGAAATAAACTAGCTTTTAGATTCACAATCACTTTAACTTTCCATCCCACTACATTCTCTCTCCTATTCACTATCTATTCTCTTATTTTTTTTATTGGTTTATTTTTTCTTTTTCTTTTCTCTTAATTAAATAAACTAGATAAACTAGCAAATAAGCTAGATTTTTTAGCTTAGCATTTAAACTAGTTTATTAATCAATTACTAGTTTATTTATACAAGACGAACATAATTTATGAATTTTTTTAAACTAGTTCAGGTTTATTAACTAGTTTATTAAGTTTGACAAACACAGCCTAAGTTAGAGGTGAGGGCGAAATGAAATGGTAGCTCAAAAACGATAAGCTTTTATATTTATAGAATTATGAATAAAAAATTTCAAGTCTGTTGAAAACATCTTTAAAACCTTTCTATCCTAAAGACCTCCCAGAGCGTTTCTTCTATCCTAATTCCTAAAGTAATTATTAAGTTTCAAAACTCCCAGACACGTACGAAAACATCACCTCCTAGATTCACCAAACATAATGCGACTGTAAAGAGTGAAGACTATATTTACCAATAAAATCCACAAAATATTTAATTCAGGAAAAAATACAGATTAATTCATGTAAAAATGAATTAGCTATTTGGTACACAACAACATTGGCGGCACTAAATACATTCCACATTCTCCCTTCACCAACACTAACCCACACCATTACTCTGAATTGAACTCCCACATTTGTAAATATACTAGAAATTGGAACAGAAAAACAAAGAAAAAAAAATCCCTATGCACAAATTTGGACATTACCCACGGTTGTTCAAAAGAGGGCATGTACCACCCATATAGCCATAAGCATTTTATCTTGGACCTGACAATTCGTCTGGTCGAAGGTTCGAAGTCGAGTCAAGGATCCAATCACCGGTAGGGTGGTTGGCATGGTTGAAGTCTTGCCTGAACACCTCTTCCTTTTGCCACTCTTCCCACCTCTCAGCCAAACCGTCTCCCTCAAGCATCCTCACCACCTCGGACATCTTCGGCCTTTCCATTGCAGAGCTCTGAGTGCAGAGAAGAGCAACCTGAATAAGCTGTTCCACCTCTTCCTGTATATAGTTTCCCTGTAAATCCATATCTACCAACATTTCCAGTTTCCTGTCCTTGAGAAGTCCTTTAACCTATAGTCTCAAAGAGAAATGCCACCAAGTTATATTTCAGAGTTTTATAATGACATTTCTAGTTATGATGTAGTTTTATGGAAAAAAGGTAGTTTTAACACTTTGAAATTTGTGTGGTGTTTTAAGCTATGTTACACGGCAATGGGAAACAGCGGAAGCAACACGGAAACAGGGAAACATATAGTTACTAGAATTTTACACTAGAAATGAGTCCGGTTTCCTGCACGGAACAGAAACTAGGAAATGCCATCGCGTTACCGTGCAACACAGGTTTTAAGACTTTTGGTTAAAACTTAAAAATGACATTATCCTACTTTATGAAAATAGGTATTTATTATACCTAAATTGTGATTATAATGTGTAGTGCCAAACAAGCTCTTATTGGCAGAATACTACAAAACAGAAACAAGAAAGTGCATACCCAATCAAGAAGCATGACATCATCATCATTGGCAAGCCGAGCAAGGTCAAAAGCGCGTTGACCGGTTATTAGTTCCAGAAGCATGACACCGTAGCCAAAAACATCAGTTTTCTCAGAAGACTTTCCTGTTGAGAGGTATTCTGGTGCTATATGACCAATTGTACCACGAACCGCCGTGGTAACATGAGTGTCCTTGTAGTCCATAAGTTTGGCCAAGCCAAAGTCTCCTACAACTGCTTCAAACTCCTCATCTAACAATATATTTGCAGCCTTCACATCACGATGAATGATCTTTGGGTCACAGTGATCATGCAAATAAGCAAGTCCTCTAGCTGAACCCAATGCAATTCGCTTCCTTTTGGGCCAATCTAATGGAGGTTGTGATTCTTGGCGTTCTACAGTAATGAAAAATAAAATTTAGGCCAAAAAAGCAAAATATGCACAAACAAGGCAGTGCAAAAGTTTTCTATTCCTTATTTCATCCATATTGTATGTTATATCCTTCTAAGCCATAATAACTACCGTAGAAGCAATATGATGCTGTTACTAAAAGCCATGTCCTGTGTATCCATTTAGGATGCGCTTGGATTGCACGATAATGCATTACCTTTTATTATATAATCCTTATACTGCATTAAATTTGCAAGACAATGCATTATCAAGTGTAACACAAATGGCCCATAAAATATGCTGTCAGGAAAAAAGAAATGGAATTTTTTGCCTTCGGGCATCTATTCAAGCGGCTAGGACTTCATGGTAGTACCATGAGGTCTCCGTTTCGACTCTCATGGGCAGTGCCCTCGACAAAAAAAAAAAGAAATGGGAAAGAAACCTAAAACCAACAAAGAGAATAAAAAGTACCTCTCAAACATGAAGCGACGCTTCCATTAGCCATGTACGGGTAAACAAGTACCCTCTCAGTAGGGGTCATGCAAAATCCTCTTAGACGAAGTAGATTGCGATGAACGGCCATGCTAATCATTTCTACTTCAGTCTGGAATTGGAGCTCTCCACCTTGAGTACGCTCCTCTTTAAGTCTCTTGACTGCAACCAAAGAGCCATCAGCCAAACGTCCTTTGTATACTTTACCAAACCCACCTCTACCAAGGATATTTTTGTGGCTAAAATTGTCGGTTGCAACTTGCAGTTCCCTGAGGGAAAATCTTTTTAGCTGTCCCAAATGAACTTCTGGATCTTCTTCAGCTGATACACAAACCGTTCCAAGACTCTTTTAGTGTAGTGTATGTATATTATAAATGGTTTTTCTAACCTATAGCCTAAAGACATGGGTTAAAAATGTTGTTTCTAGAAACTAAAACCACAAAAGAAAATAGATGAACCCTATAAAAAAATTTAAATAACCCTAAATAAATATAATTCAACAACTTCGTTCCATTTCAAGGATCTTTACCTATGCCCCAAGGGCATAGGTTAGAAAGATCATATTATAAAAATAAAGAATACAAGATTTGAAGTCAAACAGTAAACATTTGTATCTACTAACCCGGTACATCAAAGAAATGTTCTTGAGGTTTCCTTCTTCGGTACCAAGCAAGGGCAATTGCAGGTGCTGCAAACAACAAAGCAGCAACTGCAGCAACACCTCCAGCAATTGCTCCGGTAGCACTATTTCCCACTGTGACAATGGAAGATTTATGAGGAAACTATTAAACCAAGGTTCGCAAGGATGTCTAGAATTACAAGCACAATGAAAGCAATGATTCTTACATACTAATACACAAAATAGTAAAAGGGAATTCAGATATGTAACCAAGGATATTTTCACTTCAGAGGGTTCAGATGCTATAATTTGATTACTAAGCTCCTGTTAGGCCCAAGAGTGTCAGTGGAGGAGATAAGAAAGTGTTCAAACTGAAAAACTTAAGTGCAAGCTTTTCGTATATGGAAGGAACAAACTATTCCGTAAAACTAGACTAATCCTCGATTGTATCACAATTATTATCAGACTACAAACCTCCAGAGGAAGATGTTGTCGATGGAGAAATAGGGGGAGACGGAGTTGACGGAGGCATCGTTAGATTGTTACCAGCAAAACTGCAAGATAAACCCCATTTATTGTTGTCCCAAGGACTAAAGCTTTTGTGAGAGTTGAAAGCAAAGAGCATAACAATAACCTGATGGGGGTGAAAAGTGAAAAGGAGCCATTGACAGGAACAACTCCTGATAGATGGTTGTATGACAGATCCCTGCATGAAAATCTTCTGTTAGAGTTGAAAGCAAAATGCATAACAATAACCCAAACTTCCACTCTAAATTGCAATTTACTCAAAAAATAGTTGCAAGTAAGAGAAAAGAATAAGAAGCTGGTGAGTACTCACAGAACTTGCAGAGCACTAATAGTTGTTAGAGAAGTAGGTATTTGTCCTGACAAGCTATTGTTGTTGAGACGCCTATACTCGCACAAAATTAAACAGGAAAACAATGTGTTAGATTTCACGTAAGAGCAGTTGGACTTGATAGTGTAGAATCCCTCACCAATCAAAGACAAACTGCTGAAAGAATGAATTCAAGTTCAGTAAACTCATCTCTGAGTTGAAGAGAATTCCATTAGACTGTTCTAAAGCGTACTACCAGTAAATTCTATAGTACTGCACTACTCTCTCATTTTCTAGTTCAGTGCAATAAGATGGATGTCTTTACTGGTTGCTTAAGCACAAACTAAAGCAGGTACTATTAATGAAGCAAAGCCTCGGACTATGAATGCATTAAAAAAAAAAGATAAAAAAAATACAGAAACAGAAACTGTATTCGACACTTTTTGCATTATATGGCGTATACATTAAGGGTTAGCTAGGAGGTCTTCATAGTTAAATGAAGAAGAAATAGTAAGACAACGATGAACAAATTAAGAAGATTCACAGTACCAAAACATTATACCAAGACAACCAAATCCTAAAATAGATACATCAAACTGAACCAAAAACGCAAAGAATATTTCCTTACAAGAAGCGCAATTTTGTAAGCTTGCCCAATGTATCTGGAATTGGACCGTCTAGCTTGTTCAGATAGAGATCCAAGCTCACCAAATTTGTCAGATTTCCTAGCTCAGATGGCACTCCCCCACTAATGTTATTGCTGTAAAGTTCCCTGAGACCAGAATTAGAAAGATATATTAATGAATCAACTGCCACTATCACCATATACCATAAATAACCCCACAGGATTCCCAAATAAAATTTTGACCAGCAATATACAAGTGCCATCATTCCACAAAGTAAATAGCTAAGAGAACCTAGGGAAAAAGCACCATCTTACTCTATTAAAAGATTAACATATTGAAAAAGAAAGGAGCGACTTACAAGTACTGAAGATTTGGAAGCTGACCAAGTTGTGGAACAAGCTGACCAGAAAGATTTGCATTTCCTAGATCACTGATCATAAACCAGTGAGATGTGTTACATTTACAGCCAACATAAGCTAGAAGTATCATCACTGTATCAGTACAGTGCTCCATTAAGTAACAAACTTACACTCGAGTAACACTATTATCATTGTTGCAAGTAACATGAAACCACGTGCACGGATTGACAAGGGTGGCATCCCAACTTGTCAAAACATTATTAGGATCTGATACACTGGACTTCAAAGCATTCAAGGCATCACCTGTTGAACAAGCAAGAAGCAGCCATAAGGATTTAGATTTGATATTTTTACATTGTAGCCAAAAGTGCTTCATCCTGTAATTAAGGAATAATTGCCTACACTAGTGGGCCAACAAAAGTTTTCTTATCAGAAAGGAAAAAGTGGCCTAGAAGTAGCCATAGACGACATTATTATGTATATGCATTAATTACCATTTCCTGAGATTTTACACTACTTCATCAGAAGTTAGGCTCTATCATCTTATGGATAAAACAAGCATGTCAAATTCTGTCATTTAAATATGAATTTACATTAACCATCTACGTTTACACATCAAGCAACCTTGACTGCAAGTAAACGGAGACTTCAATCACTTCCAAGAGACACCCTAATTACTCCAATCAGCATACAAATAATCAAATTGATGGCTTTTACATTGAATGTCTAAAAAAATCAGAGCAAATCAATTATTAATTTTGAAAAACTAAATGGTTTCAATTGACCAAAAAGGTGAATCTACGCAGTTCACGCAAGATTTTGACAAATGAGAAAAGAACACACCTTCAGCATTACCACAGACCGTCAAGAAGTAATTAAATACCCCTATAACAAGCAGAAGAAACCCTCGCCTCATTACTCTCTTGTACGCAGGAAACTTCCACACCAACATTAGAAACCAAGCTAATCCGAGCTCAGATTCACCATAGCTTTTCCCACCAGCCGAAAATCCCTTCTTTTGCCAAGCCACGCTCTTCAATTTCACTTGCGTATCACCACGAAAAGCACATTAAAACCCTCAAAAGAAAGAGAGCCCAGAAAAAGAAATTGAGAAACTAAATGGGTGAGCACCAACCCAGATCACTGAAACTTTCAGAGAAGCCTCTTCAACCCAGAAAATTTTGTTCAATTCGGGAGCTGGTTTGGGGTTTGATTCACTTTTGGCAGCTCTTTGTTTGTTTTTGGACAGTCGTTTTTCGCGTGAAAGGATTTCTGGTCAAACCCTTGTTCAGAATTTCAGTAACCTTTTGCCCTTTACCTCGAGTATTATTATTTTATTCCCTCGATTATTATATGCAACAAGCAAGTAAGTAAGAGCTACAGAGGACGCAAAAGAAATGTACTGAGGTGTGCTAGTGGAGGCTGGTGACGGAGTCGAAGAATTCCGCCGTTAAACCTGCGGAAGTCGCATAACTCAGCTTTTTTTCTTTTTCTTTTTTATTAATGGTGGATGTATGAGACTTGAGAGCGATTCAATTGGACCGAATACATAGATAGACCCCTGAACTTACAAGTTTTGTTCGCTCAGACCCTCTAACTAAAAAACCTATTTTTTAACCCCTTAACTTTACACTTTTGTTCCATTGGACATTTTTTGATGATCCGGCCACGCGCGTGTACATCAATCCATAATTTGGCGAGTTGAATGATCAGATTTGCTGACATGGACCCTTTTTTATGCTTTTATTTCTTTTTTCTTTGTTGTACTTCATCTTCTTGGTTCTTTTCTTTTCCTGTAAATGGATCTCCCCAATGAGCCACTCACCAGAGCCGAGCATCCGCCTCAAATTACCACCTCCATGGATCTCCCCTCCATCACCGCCATCATAGAACAACTCTCTGACTCAATTCCGTCCGAATTGGTAGATTTGGAATTTGTAAAGAAAATTTGTGAAAGTAAAACCCTAATTTTTAATTTCTAGATCTGAATTTGGGAAGGAAGTCAAATCACATGAATTAAACCCTAATTGATTCGCGGCAGATCTTGCACTCGGTTTTGACGAGATTGGGGTAGAAGAAGAGAGGGTTCTTGGTGTTAGAAACTTGAATACGATTTTTCTTTTCGGAAAACAACTCCGTCGGCGGGCTCCTTAGCTTCCATACACTGATTCATCTCCGGCGAACGGATTCGTCGCCATCGAATTCGACGTGAACAGGCTTGGAGGGCGGGGAGGACGACGGCGAAGGGGAGGGCGACGGGCTTGGAGGACACAACGACGAGGAGGGCGACAGGCTTGGAGGACGACGGCGACGGGGAGGGCAACTTGGAGGACGGATCTGAACGAAATGGTTTCGACCCATCCGGGATTATTCACAAATACAAAAATCAGAACCAAAATGCATAAATCAGAACCAAAGCTCATAAAATTCCCAATTTAGAGCCATCAGAGAATGGAAGGAAAAATCTTCCACCTAATTCTCAAATCTGAAATTGATTCTGTTGAAATATTGCTCCAAAAATATTTATTGCTTTAAAAAAAATTTAAAAGCATAATACGTGGCAACCAGTCATAAAAACGAGCTTATGTGGCAACTATGTGGCGATTATATGGCATCCAGTCATCGAGCGTGTATATCACGTTAGCAAAGAAGGGCTCAATGGAACAAAAGTATTAAGTTGAGGGGTTTAAAAATAGGTTTTTTAGTTTGGGGGTCTGAGCGAACAAAAGTTGTAAGTTCAGGGGTCTATCTATGTATTCGGCCAATTCAATTGACTTTGAACTATGGTAATGATGTGATTTTATGGTCATGAATTTGATCCTAAATTCAATGATGAGTGAAATTTCTAAAAATTTTATATATGACCAATCAACTCAAGATTTATGAAATGAGATTGTTGAAAGATATCATGTATTTATAGTATTTTAGGTCGTAAATATTAGGTCTTAGATTTGGTGATTGAGGCATTTCTTGAGTGTTTTATAACATTATTAGCATTATCTTCATTTAGGATGTCTATACTCGAGTTTTGCATGATTTCACGTACTTTGGAGTCATATTGAGATTAAAAGATGCATTCGAAAGATTTGAGATATTCAAGTATCTTTTCTGGGGACATGCAAGCTAATATTAAAGATCATTAAGCCCTAAAAGGTGCAGGGAAAAGAATGCTTAATTCTAGACCATTGATTGAAGTTGAAGTTTTGACATTTATATCTTGTGATGCTTCATTTAGGAGCTAAGGTTGTCATATCGAGGTCATTTTGGTGCCATTAGAAAGTTATTTGATGAGATACATTTCATCTTTTTACTCTAAGTCCAAATTCCTACTCTAAGAGGGTCAAAACTATACATCATTGAAGCTCAATGTTAACCACAAGACCAGCACGCGAAGAAGGGATCATGTTCTAAAGGGTGCAAGATCGTGCAATTGCCCTCAGTGTACAAATTTGATCGCGCACCTTTGGGCGCACGATCATGCGACTTCTCCCTTTGATCGTGTGATTCTTTGCTCTTATGCCTCTTCATAGGTCGTGCGCCTTAACTCGCACGATCATGATGCATGTCGTGCGCCCCTTTAGGTCGGTACGTGTGCCGCCTCTTGAGACCCTTATTTTGTGTAAATAGTTTATTTTGTCTTTTAGCTTTAGATAGTTGATTTTTGGGGAGATTTGCTAGAACCCTAGTTGTCAAAACTTTCAAAGATTGTTCCCTGCAATAGTATTCATCTGAATTTGAAACTAAGTCTCCGTTCGGCATTTTGTAGCTGGAGCTTTTTTACCCATTCAGCTAGCGGAAAAGCAAGAAGCTTGTGAGGAGGAGCTTCTTGAATCCGCTCAAAATTCCGCTCCAGCTAGCTGAATCCGCTCCCATTCCGCTACTGCCGAACAGCGCCTTAACAGAGCCTAAGTCTTCTTTCTCTTTAATCTAATTAATATTTTCATGGATTATTGATTGTTCTTTCAATTATGTCTAGATAATTTCCCTATTCTAGGGTTGGGGCGATCCCAACAATGTGTAGGTAGACTTATTTGTTATTTGTATGATTTGAAGTTTGCAACTTTGTTTGATTCGATCCTAGATGATTTAAGGACTATGAACTTTGTTGTCTTAGTTATCTCTCTTCGTGAACAATTGTCTTATGTGATAAATGATGTATTTTGTTTTTTGCATTATTAATGGAATTTGGTGATGATTAAAACTTGTGTACATTGTTTATTTGTCAAAAGGGGAAATTTTGGAAAATTGTAGAGATGAGCTAGTTTACATATTCTGATCCCCTACCTGCTGTAACACCCCCTTACTTACCCAGGAGGTATTACCGCCAGTAACCCCGATTAGGACTAAACCAGAGTTACCCAAGGCTTTAACCTGATAGAACATACTAGAACAAGGTATAAGAAACCATTTAAAACCTAACAAAATTAAGTTAAATATTACAACGGAAAAACAAGTAAAAGGACTTATACAAACCTTAACTTAAAAAGAATAAATAAATAGAACAACCTTCTATTTGAACTAATTCTTTAAAAAGACTTTCTGTAAGTTCTTAACTTCTTTTCCACTTCGCTTTGCAGCACTTAACCAAGAACTTCACTCAAGTATAGTCATTGGAAACCTTTCTTTAACTTCTGAATCTTCAAACCTCTGGATACACCTCTTGAATCAACTTCCAAGAAGAGCCTGATGTATCGTATACCAACGATGGACACCAGCCGACCATATAAAAGAAAAGAAGATGGACGGGTTAGCTTAATGATAGACTAAGCAAGTGGAGAAACTAACTTAGTTCTTATGGTTGTAACTAAACATATTGGCATCAAAATCCGATTAGACTCGGATTATGATCCAACAGTTAACAGTCTTATAGAGAATAAGAAGGAGACTTTCATAA
Organism: Fallopia convolvulus; assembly: GCA_964016875.1. Lineage (NCBI taxonomy): Eukaryota > Viridiplantae > Streptophyta > Magnoliopsida > Caryophyllales > Polygonaceae > Fallopia > Fallopia convolvulus. The sequence goes on along the minus strand of OZ024722.1, from coordinate 11,961,007 downwards.
TCAAGAGGGAGAACACCACAGCTTGTGGTTTCTTTAAGAAACATAAACGATTAATGGAAACTTATGCTAGCCACACAACATTCACCATCGTCTTCAACGACTAAACAGCTTAACTTAATCAAAGTTTGATTAAGAATCATTCTTAATCAGGAGCAAGAATGGTTATCACAAAAACTAACCATTCAGTTACCTTAACGTGCATATCGCACTTTCTTTACTTCATGATTTTAACATTACACATTCATTGTAATAACTTTTAATCGACCCAAACCGTTGTCGATAAATTCCTTGTAACTGATGTCGTCAGGGTGAGAGGGCCTATTTCATCCGTCACCACTTGACCCACATCAGTTACTTTCTGCACTTAGCTAGAGTGCACCATTGTCCTCCTTCAACGTGAAGCGAGACATGAGTCATGACTCCAATATTAGGATACGCTAGCAAGCTACGCCCCTCAATACAGACTTTGTTATAAAGAGGTCATTGGAGACTCGGCTCCTACCCCTAGACTATCTACTTTACAACAGTTTTTCAGCATAGGACCACTAAAGAGATGTTTTGGAGTCTAAACTCCCATCTCCACTATCTTACTTTGCAACAATGTCTCAGCATGAGACAGCTAAACACACAAAGTCGCACAACGGTCCTAAGTTCAGTTCTAGCGTAAAAACTGACATAACGACAGAGTCGTTATTTCTAACAAAATAACAACCTAACAAACTTTATTCAACACACAAATTATTTCCAACATGAAAATCAAATGGAATTTAATTCCTCATTTAATAACCATAAAGCAAGAGAGATCCGTCCACTTGCCTTAGAAGGCGTGCTCATCGTCCTTAGCAAAACAACAGTAATCTTTATCATCCTTCTGCCAGATATAACAAAAGGATTTCTCAACAACGAGCTCACGGAAATACTTCTTAGTTGTATACTCAAATTCTATAATTTCCGAATCGATAAACGACTTGATTTCCGAATATCGATTTATAATAAATCCTTAGTTATCATGCTTTAAGGAGCCATCTTGGCGAATTTATAACTAATTATCCGCTTCACTTTTGAAACAACTTTCTAAACAAAAAGTGTTCATCAGTAACAGTTCCTTAAGGTGACCAAAACTCGGATTTTATGGATTAATAACGAATCCTGAGTAAAAGTCCGAAGTCCTTTACCTGCCAATCGATGTTAAAACTTGTACTCGCTATAACTGAAGATCCGGACGTCCGTTTCACGAACGGTTTGAACCTGTGTGACTGTATCAAAGTCAAGATCTCAAAAGTATCAAATACAAGTAGCGTAGAGGAACAGAAAGTCCCTTAAGGTGGCTCCGTAATCAACCTGCTAATTAATTCGATCGTAAATACCTTCACTTGATCCCATGGCTCGTTTGGCTCACTAGTGGCTCGATCCCCGAGCCCAAGGGTGGCTGGGTGTTGCCTGGGGGTGGCCCTCACGGTGGGTGGTGATCGGAGGGGCTGGTGATCGCCGGCGAAGTCGCGTAGCGAGGCAAAGAAGATAGCCGGCGGTAAGGATTCGAATTCTTTCTTCCCGAGTCCGGCGTTCCTCTTGATTCTCTGGCTGGTTTGGTTTCAACAGCAACGAGCCCACAAAAAGGAGGAAGAAGATGAGGTGGAGGAGATGGCATAGAAGATTGACGGCGGTAAAGATGCTCGCCGAGTCCGTCGTCGTTCCAATCCTTTCTCGCACTCCCCTTTGTTTCTTTTCCTTTCTTTGTAGATAAATTGCAACTTTGATAAGGCAGATAAGTTAAGCCGGTGGAGAAGAATTCTTTCTCACTCGTTCCTTCCTTAATAAGGCAAAGAAGAGGCGGTTTAAAAACAAAACCCATCTCGGAACGGAAGTCGCATTAAAGCGGTAATATTATGTACCTCGGGTGGAAAAACTTACTAAATACAAAACATCTCGTAAATTATGTAGACCAATAAAATCAATTTTCCATGATTTTATCACGCTACCTTTAATTTTTAAGGCTTCCGTTTCGTATTTTAAATCCTTTACAGTACATAATTAAAAAGACAGCTTATCCAACAAATATTCTTTTTCCATTGAAAAATCCTAGAATTCACATCGTTCCATAAAATCATTTTTTTATGATTTTAGAATATCACCAAGAATTTTCTAGGATTTAAATTCCATAAAAAATATTGGATTAAGCGTTAAAAACGGACAAGGAGGTTAAAAGGATATCCGAGGAAAAATTCAAAAATATCCTTAAAAACCATAGTTATTACACCTGCTCCCCGCCCTTCGCCATTGCCTTCGGCTTTGCCGTTGAAGCCTTAATCTGCACTGTCGGCTCTGTCGTCCTGGCATATGCCCATCCACGAAAACTGTTGGTTAGAGGAAGCGACGACAAATTCGATTGAATGGATCTGTTTTCATAATCTTCAATCCCTCATTAGAAGCCATGGGTTAGGGCTGTCAATTACTCACCAGTGACCGACTCACCCGTTTAACCCACCCGAAATAAACGAGTGAAAACCCAATCAAAGCGGGTGACGGGCGAAACGGGTTATGGGTCGGGTAAGGGTGAGAGTTTATCACCCAATAACCCGACCTATCAACCGACCCATCACCCGTTTCACCCAAACCACCCATATAAGCATATAACCCGTTTCAGCCCATAATTTCTAATATGTATGTGTCTTTGAAGTCACCCATATAACTCATTTCGGGCCTTTGATAAATAAACTCATTTGTAACTCATTTTTGACTCCATTTTGCTATTTATTGGATTATGAATATTTGTTTTAGTTTATGTATGACAATTTATTTATAGACATAAAATACAACTGCTATATAACGGTTATACGGGTGAACGGGTCACCCAAATAACCCACGGGTGACGGGTGGTTTGGGTGATGGGTAGAACATTTCACGGGTGACGGGTGGGTCAGGTGGGACATTTTAACTTACGGGTCGGGTGGTGAAAGTGCTCCACCCACTGACGAGCACTTTTATGTCGCGGTAAAAGCACTGTCAAAGAAATATCCTAACTTCCGAACCTATGTATAGTGGAAGCAAGGGTCGAACCCACAAGGACTCAGATTACTTGTATTTATATAATATTACTAAGAAAAATGGGGTTTTTAAGATTCAAACTAACAACCTAAGAAAAATGGGTCATTGATTATTCTTATTTCGATTTCCCTTGACTAATCTATTGTGAATTTATGAAATTCAAGCTTAAGATGGTTATTAATATACACCGTCTTTAACAACCTTTTAATCAATTAACCTAGAAAACCTTCTAAGTCAAGTTGATCATGCAATTAAGTTCAAAGCATTCAATAGAAACATAGCTCATGAATTCCACCGTCTATTCATGAAGTTTTGTGATTAAATTCTCCTCCTTTGATTAATCTTATTCCACCGTCTATAAGTTCAATCAAAGGATTCATCCATGAATAACCAAATTCCACCGTCTATTTAATTATTCTAGTTGTAATTCAACCAAGAAATAGAATAGGTGATCAAGCTATTATAATCCTAAGTGAATTTAATCCTAAGCTATTATAAGTGAATTTAATCAATTAAGCATGGAGAGATTCAATCTAGTCAAGACAAATAGAAATGATTCAAATCTCACAAACAATCATGCATACAACTTCAACTAACTAGTTGGACATGGAAAAATTAGCTAGAAATTGACATTAAAGAAGAATTAAACTTACAAGAGTTAAATTTCTCTTCAATGTTGTAAAACTAGGATTTGGTCTCCCACAAATCTCCAAATTGAAACTAACGTAGAACGAAGAACAATAGATAGCATAGCATAATCATCCAAAGAAAACCCTAAGAAAAGTATTTAAATGATATCAAAAACATCCAAAAATACTAATAAAGTCGGCCCAAAAGATAACACGAAGGCCCGAGTCAGCGTCGTACAAACGCGCCAAAGTGCGGTCAAGGCCCTCAAAGCGCGGTCGCGGAATGGCCTACCCTCCCCGCGCTTTGGCTGCAGTAAGTCTAGTGACAATTTAGAGGTTGTTTTGACCCCCTTCGAGTTGGAATTTGAACTCGGAGTAAAAATATGAATTGTATCTCTTCGACTTAGCTTTCCAGTGATACGAAATTCAGCTTCATCCGACCATTGTAGCTCCCAAACCAAGCTTTGCAAGATAGAGGTGTCAAAATAAGACTCCAATGCATGACCCGGATTTAAGCGTTCTTTTCACACAAGCTCTTGGGTCTTGGTTCTTCTAATCTTCACTTGTATCACTCTAAGCTTCATCTTGATCCTTCACAATCATCTAAGATCCGTCCCGTCATGCTTGTTTACCTAAAGATCTTCAAAACCGAACAAAACAAGCGAAAAACTCGAATTTCCTAGAAAACCTAAAAACCTAAGAACTAGACTAAACTAAGCTAAAACCATGCAAAAGAAACATAAATATGCATCCTAAGCTATACCTAAGTGCAAGCTATCACCCACCCATAACCCGACCCATTGACAGCCCTAATAACGTTGTTGGGGGGGAGGTGGGTTAGTGGGTGAGAGGGAGAGAAGAAATGGGACTTGGGTAGTAATTTGGTAAAAGTAACAGGGGCGTTGTATAGAACAAATACTTGACACTTCAGCGCGAGTGCAGTACACTCAACACCGATGTACTCGATCAGGTGTTTAATAGGCCCAAATTATTAAGTTTAAGTGCTTAATAGGTCCAAACCAAAGGTGAGGTGTCTATCTGACCAATTTGCATATGTTTAAGGGATTGTATATGTTTTGAGCCATTAGTATTATGGTACATGCTTATTGACATCGTACACCTAAGCTATGGAACAAAAGTAGCGTTATTTAAAATGTAGTTAAATCAAAATTAGATTGATACGATATTCGAAGAATTTAAACTTGGTTCTACCAAAATACAATTCAATCGAGACCTAATTCAACCGAAACCGAATCAGCCAAGTCCCGGTTCAACCAGAATTCGATTTAACCAAAACCCGATTCAACACAAAATTTCAAAGTTCTTGTTCAACCTGAAGCCGTCTTTACAAAACCGATTAAACTGAAACCCGAGCATATCCGATTATCCATTATACATGTCATTGATTGAAACCCGAATGACTCGAAATCCAAATGAGCCGACCGAAACACGACCAATTCACCGAATTACCACACCTAATTGGCCACGATTAATTTTATTTCATTTTTGGGAAAAACAAGGATTCGTTTTTGGGAACCAATTGAAGAAACCATAAACCTTTATGAATTTGAAGTTTCACCCCAGCACTCAAATTGCCACTAGTGAAGGAGTATGCATTGCAAATCAAAATTATTTATTTAACTTAAAGGGAGAACAAAAGTAACTATAAATAAGAGAAAAAAAAAAAAGTCAGGTACACACCTTTTATCTAGTGGCCCGAAACAATCATCTTACTCATTTAGGTCTAATTTGCATCCAAAAGAATCTGTAATTTATTGTCTTTCATTGCTCTGCTATTTAGTTGGTATCCCATTTACTATAAAGCCTCAATCATTCGCTCCTGTGGCCCTTCTTTTGCAAGCCCGTTATTGTGATTTCCCCAGATGTTAGGAGCTTCAGAGCTATTTCCATGGTGATATCATTCGGGTTTATCTTCTGCGTTTAGCAGTTGAATCAAATGAAATAAGAAAACACAAGTACATATATTGCTAAGTTCAGTGAAAATATATTCATGTAAGATGGTCTGAACTTTGCAAATAGAAATTTTTGAAAAAAAAGATACCTTTGGCACTTTAGCAAATGTATGTCGGTGTTTGATAGTCAATCCTTTACTTCCAATACTCAGCACTACTTGTTTACCGTCTTTAGGATGATTTCCCTAAGAAACATGAATACTTAGAAGAAGCTACTAGATACCAATAACTAGAAAAGCAACATCCGGTTCAAGAGAGAACACCCCTCCGTGAGAGATTTGATAACACCCCTTGGCCGTCCGATCGCCCAAAATAAATAAATAAATAAAAAACATTTACTTGAATGTGCAATATGATTGTATAAAGCTTTTGTAATTGATTGTGCAAAATCTTATCACTGACTGTGCATGATATCGTAACTAATTGTGGATGACTTTCTGAGTGTACATGACATTTTTAGATGTTGCAACTGACTGTGCATAATTTTGAAAGTGATTGCATAATATCGTAACTGAATGTGCATGACTTTTTAATTTTTATAGCCTTTGGCAACATTTTTGCACTCTCAAGTAAAAAAAAAAAAACGGACTGTTACTCTTTTCAGATCGGACGGTCGATGGACATTCTTAGTCCTCTCATGATCCATTCTCTATATTGATGAAGATTAAAGTTACGCAAAGTAAAGGTGCCTTACCAATATTTTGGGATAGTGAAGTAGCTCAAGAGCCTCATCTAGTGTAATTGAGTCGGTATCCTTGATCTGACGAGAAGCAACATGTATGACCTAACATATAGCGTCAAAGACATCAATTAATTGAAGATTTCATTTATCAAAAGGTTTTATGATTCATGCATAATTTCTTAAATTTGTTACTGCAGAATTCATTCAAGGTTACAGCAAACTTAGAATATATTACAACCTGGGAAACTGGTACTCTTTGGGGCGAGAATCCCTTCCTATCTTCACCAAGTTGCACATAGGACCCATAAGGTCCAGTTTTAAGAAGGACCTGAAGAATTCATTGCTTCAGCTACACATGTCTCGTTAAACCAAAAGGTTACAAAAATTATGAGAACAACAATCTAATTAATTCTTTTGTACCAAAAGTTATGGGATTAAACCTTTTCACTGGAAACTGGATGAACACCTAACAACTTTGGCTCCTCCAAGGACTTGCCTGTTTCAGGAGCGTCACCGTCTTCCTCTTTCCCATATAAAACCTTAGCAATGTATCTGCCACAAAGGGTTACAGTTTAAACAACCATGAAGAAATAACAGACAGAAGAAATAATGAAAAAAGATAGGAACAAAGCTTCTTATTTGACGTGTCCTAAATGATTTATTGAGTAAAATTACGCAAATCAATTCAGAGAGAAGTTACTAATAATTAATATTGGGAACTCACTTGCATCCAGGGTGTTGATCACAACCAATGAAATAATCTGCACCAAATTTCTTATTTGGAATACTAGGGTTCCCTTCAAACAACGAGGGCAAGTCCGGCTGTCACCAGGAAGGGTGGAGAAGAGGGAATCCCCAAAAGTTATTTCTAACATCTTCTCAACCTGATGTCTATTAAAGTTAGCAGCACGAGCACAATAAAAGTTGAATCTAGTCCAATAAGCCTTCAGAAGCCCTTTCCATTCAGTCATGCCAGTAGAGACATTGTCAAGCTTAGTCTCCATGTCAGCAATGAAGCTATAATTTGTTACTTTAGAGAAATAATTTGACAGAAATGCTGACACCATGCAGCCACGAAACTCAGGATATATTTCTAGGTTTTTAATAGTTACATATTTCCTATCCTGTAAAACTTTAAGGATTGCTGCATACGTAGACGGTCTACCAATTCCAAGCTCCTCCAACTTTTCAACTAATGATGCCTCTGAGTAGCGTGCTGGAGGTTGAGTATGGTGGTCCTTAAGTTCCAGTTCACCAAGATCTAAAGGATCTTCAATTTTCAAATCACTGAGAGTCATAAATACTTGGTCAAGATCTTTTGTCTCGTTTTCATCACTTTTTATGACCCTAGTTTCCATGTCCTCATAAACTGCCCTGAATCCAAGAAACTCAACTCTAGAGCATGCAGCACGAAACACAATGGACTCTTTACTGTCTCCAACATCCACCTGTATCAGGCCAACTTTAGTGGGCTCCATTTGGCAGGCCACAGTGCGAGACCAAATGAGAGTGTACAACTTTAAGCAATCTTCGTCAACCTTTCCAACAAGCATTGATGGCAATCTCCATATATCTGTAGGCCTAATAGCTTCATGTGCCTCTTGAGCACTCTTCACCTTTTTAAAATACTTGCAAGGGTTTGCAGAGACAAACGCCTGTCCATATCTCTCTGTGATCATTGAGCGAATGCCCTGCAAAGCTTCATCAGATATATGTAAGCCATCTGTTCTTGTGTATGTAATCAGTCCTTCTTCCTTGCCACTGGACAATTGGACACCCTCATAGAGCTTTTGTGCAAGCTTCATTGTATATGTAGCTGCATAACTCAACTTATTTGCAGCATCTTGCTGCAGTGTTGATGTTATATAAGGTGTAGGAGGATCTTTGTTTACTTTGCTTCTTTTTGATCCAATTACCTTGAAACTTGATGAACTAATTGTCTGCTCAATGATCTCCACCTCAGACTCGGAACCAACAGACAATTGATTTAACTTTTTTGAGTCAAAATGAGTCAAGTGAGATTGTATAAGATAGTTGTCTGCTTTTGATGACTTAAACAAAGCCTCTATAGTCCAATACTCCTGTGGTTTGAACTTAAGAATTTCCATTTCCCTGTCACATATAAGAGATAATGCAGCAGACTGTACTCTCCCTGCAGATTGACAGCCAGGTAACTTTTGCCGTAACAGCGGTGATATGTTAAACCCAATCAAATAATCAAGAGCGCGTCGAGTGAGATAGGCCTGGACCAAGTTTTCATCAATATATCTTGGACTTTGCAGAGCATTCGTGATGGCTGACTGAGTTATTTCTTGGAATACCACCCTGGCAATGGTTAAATCTTTGTGCAAAGCATCCTGTTGCTGTAGAATTTCAAAAATATGCCAAGCTATTGCCTCCCCTTCACTGTCAGGATCTGATGCAAGAATGAGATTATCTGCTCTGAGACATAGATGCAACACATATGTATTAGGAAATCGGAAGAACTAATTTACCCACAAGAAATTGAAGCATAAAGTATAAGAATTCCAAGGCACCCTAGTTAGAAGTAAATATTGAAATATATAAATAAACAATGAACTTTCTGAAATCGGACAAACAAGTGTTTTCAATGCTAGGGGAGTTAGGGGTCCAATTCATACTTCATTAGAAAATTAACTGGTTATAGTTAAAGATGAGAGCATACCCAGTAATTGCAGCCTTAATACTCTTCAGATGAGTCAAAGCATGAGATGGAACTTCCCAAACCATACTGAAGTCTTCATCAGGACGTACAGATCCTGACCTAGCAGCCAAGTCCCTTACATGACCATAACTAGGTATGACTTCATACATGTCACCGAGGTATCCTTGGATAACATTTGCCTTTGTAACCGACTCCACAACAACAACAGATTTCCCTCTAGGGGGATACAATGGATCCAATGGCTTATTAACTGGTTGCTTAATTTTCCCAGTTGTCTGGGGAGCAGCCGTCAGAAATGAATCAATGCTAGAACTTGCATGCTGTAAATTGCTTTTAGGTTCAGGTGAAATGCCATTAATGCCTACAGCAGCCTCTGCTTCTTTGAGAGACTTCCTTTTCATCCATGGGTACCCCTTCTTTAGCAATTTTTTGGAGTTAGGAGCATCATCGACTTTACCAAGTGTATTCCCAGTAGAATTTTTTCTGAAAAACTGCAGTGTTAGTAAGAATAGCTGTGAGGGAAAAAAAACGGTTTACTCATCTTCACACAAGATAAGAACAATTGCTCACCTCACCTGTTGGCAATAACTCCTCATTTTGATTACCCTTGTCAACTCTGGCTGTTGAACCCTTTTCCAGACTTTTTGAACTAACATCATCAGAAGTTGAACAAAGCTCTTCTTTCTTTTTCTTGCTTCGTGATTGTTGACTCTAATGTTAAGACTCAAGTCTTTGAAACTATTGTAAATAAAATTTGCACAACATAAGAAAATCACCTCTCACGCTATATGATCAAATAGTTATCATTCATACATATTCAGAAAGCACTTGTGCACGGAAAATTAAAACAGGCAGATTGTGAAGGAAAAAGACAACATACAAATCCAAAGGCGTTCGATGACCATCAAAAAACAACATACACAACTGATCGAAACTCAGTTTCAAAATCAATCTCATCCCATTGTCAAATTTTAACAGATGTACCCCTAAAAGCACACAATTGTAGAAAGCAGAACATACCTTAGCCATGAGATGGTGAAACCGACCAGTATCACTTGAAGCCAGTAGTACACTTCTATGAATCTGAAAAGACGCCATTAAGGCGTTTGAAGTATTATCCCAGAGAAGAAAGCGAGAAAAAAATAATCCAAATTTAACGGAGCAGAAACAACTGCATCCAAAAATTCCGCTCAAATGGGTTTGATCATGGCGTGGAGAAGGGGTTCAGGTACCATAATCTTCTTCGAAGCCTATCCTTGAACAAGTTTGATCATAGCGCGGAGAAGGGGTTCAGGGTTTTTGCCATAGATATGACACACTCGCTGGTGTGAATTGTTTGTCCAATGAGTCGTGACTAGTGGTGACCTTAACTCAAAATGGGTTGATCACACTGCTGTGCTGTGCCCCAGATAATGGTACACGGCCCAATTTTAATTGGGCCTGATACAATGTGGTATCCGCTCGATAATTTGGTCCGGTCTCAATAAATTGTCTTTTATGAAAGTCTCTATATATATTTCTCAACGGTAATGACAATATACCAAGTATAACTAAAGTCGAATTCCTCTATTCAGTATATTATCATTTTTGTTACAAGGTAAGCAACAAACGAGAGATGAAGGAAAAACAGAGGAAAGAAGTCTCCAGATTCATTGAATGAACTCAAGAGAGAGTTTGTTACAACTGTCTTAGCTATTTATACAAAGTTGATGTCTTGCTTGTAAAGCTATATTCTACACCCCCTCAAGCTAGGCATGTGAATGAAGGAACATACCAAGCTTGGATACAAAAGTTTGTTGTTGACTAGAAGGTAAAATTTTAGTAAAGACATCAGCTAGCTGTTGAGCAGTAGGTATATATGACAATTGTAACAATCCTTCCATGATTTTATCTCTAGTAAAATGAACATCTATTTCTATATGCTTCGTACGTTCATGTTGCACTGGATTACGAGCAATCTAGAGTGTTGAGCTATTATCACAATGCAAGGTGACAGGCTTGATTGAAGTAATGCCCAAATCTTCAAGCAACCGAACAAGCCATGTTACTTCAGTGGCAGCTTGAGCCATAGCTCAATATTCAGCCTCAGCTGAACTACGAGACACTACACTTTTTTTTTGCTCTTTTAACTGATAGGAGAATTTCCCAGCATTAAGATGTATCTTGTCACCGATCTTCTAGTAATCACACACGAGGCCCAGTCAGAATCTGAATAAGCAGACAAAACAGGAGTGTCACAACCATTAAGAAGAATGCCATAATCTGAAGTGCCTTGAACATATATCTGAGCGTATGTAAAAGAGCTGAGTAATGAGAAGATCGAGGTTGCTGCATAAACTGAGAGAGTGTATGCACTGTAAAACACAAATCTGGCCGAGTGTGTGTCAAAAAATTTAATTTACCAATCAGAGTTCTATAAATGTGGGATCCATCAATAAATCCCCTTCATCTTGAGTTAACTTGCAATTAAGAGGTAATGGTGTGCAAACAGAAGCCATGTTTCCTAGATCAACAGACTGTAACAACTCTTTGGTAAACTTGCATTGTTGTAAAACAATACCATTACTCAGATGAGTAGCTTCAAGACCCAGGAAAAAATGAAGAATGCCTAATTCTTTAATGCTGAAAATAGAGTCAAGATATTTCTTCAAGGCAGAAATTTCAGCTGCATCAAATCCAGTAACAAGCAAGTCATCTACATAGACTACTATGACTATAATGTGATCATTTCTTTTCTTGGTAAACAGACTATAATCATTTTTAGACTGAGAGAAACCAAGAGAATCTAAGGCAGAAGTCAATCTTTGAAACCATTGTCTAGAAGCTTGCTTTAAGCCATAAAGTGACTTCTTTAACTTGCAAACCAGCTTATTTGGATTAGGAATACCCTTAGGCACCTTCATATAAACCTCTTCATCCAAGGTACCATGTAAAAAAGCATTGTTTACATCGAGTTGATGTAAAGACCACTTCTTAGATGCAGCCACAGAAATGATGCTCCTAATAGTAGCCATTTTAACTACTGGAGAAACGGTTTCTTGATAATCAATACCTTCTTGTTGAGTAAATCCTTTAGCCACTAATCGAGCCTTAAACCTTTCTAGAGATCCATCAGCTTTTAATTTCACTTTAAACACCCACTTACAGCCCACAACCTTTTTTCCTAATGGTAAAGGAACTAGCTCCCATGTTTCATTTTTCTGTAGAGCTTCAACCTCCTTATTCATAGCTAAAACCCACCTAGGATCTGCAGATGCTTCTTTATAAGTTGAAGGCTTAGAATAAGAGGAAATGGTAGAGAGAAAAGCATTATAGGAAGAAGGCAAGGAAACCATGTTTGCTTGATATTGAGAAGAAGAACAAACATAGTCTTTAAGATAGGAAGGTTGATGATGTTCTCGAGTTGATCTCCTAAGAACAACATCAGGAATAGGTTCAGAAAAAGAAGGTGAAGAAGGAGAATCTGGAGAGGAGGGTGAGATAGAAGATGATGAAGAGGGTAGATCAGTTTGTGAGGGCAAAAAGATATGACTAGGATAGTCATTAGCTAAAGAAGGCAAAACTGAAGTTGACTCTAGGCTGGAAATGTAGTGGAAAGGATAATGATGTTCATGAAAAATGACATCTCGGGAGTGAAAGATGTAATGAGTAGTAAGATCCAGGAGTGTGTAAGCCTTTTTTTCCATTGGAGTATCCCAGAAAGACACAAGGAGAAGCCCGAGAAGAAAACTTATCCCTTCCCCTTTTTAGAGTGTTAGCAAAAGCAAGACACCCAAAAGCTTTGAGAAAGGTATAATCTGGTGGTTTGTGAAAGAGTAATTCAAAGGGAGAATGATTATCCAAAGAAGGTAAAGGTGTACGATTGATAAGAAATGTGGCTGTGAGTAAATAGAATCCCCAAAATTTATGAGGAACATTAAACTGAAACATGAGTGATCTGGCTACCTCAAGAAGGTGTTTATGCTTTCGCTCAACAACACCATTTTGCTGTGTTGATTCAACACAAGAGGTTTGATGTTGAATACCATGATCATAATAGAATGAGATAGCAGCTGGATCAGAAAACTCTGGGGCATTATCAGTTCTAAAAACCTTAACAGAAGCATGGAACTGTGTTTTGACAAGAGCAACAAAGGTTTTCAGGATGGTTAAGGCATTGCTTTTGTTTTCCATTAAAAAGGTCCAGCTGCATCTAGTATGATCATCTACTAGAGTCAAGAAGTATCTAAAACCATTATGAGTATGATGGCGATATGGCCCCCATGTATCCACATGAACTAAATCAAAGGCAGTGGCAGAAATGCTCTTAGAGGTACGAAATGATTGTCTATGTTGTTTGGCTTTAGGACAAACAGTGCATATGTGATGAGATTTAGTAACATTTTTAAGGAAAGGCAAACATTGCAATTGTTCATAAGAAGGATGACCGAGTTTGCAGTGCCATAAATCTAAGCTTTTATGAAAAGCAACAGGAGATAAAGCAGCAAGAACCTGAGATGAATGATGCATAGAAATATAAAGTCCCTTGTCTTCATTACCAAGAAAAATTGGCCTCTTCATCGAGGGGCCCTGAAGATAGCAATGAGTGGGAGTAAACACAACATTAGCTCCTGTTTGCTTAGTAAGCTTGCTAATGGATAATAGGTTGAAGCAAAAGTCTAGTACTAGCAATACATTTGCAAGAGAAATATCCTCAGAGAGCTTAGCAGAACCAATGCTGGTAATAGATGCTTTGTGGCCATTTGGCATTGTAATGGACATAGGCAATGAAACAGATTTTGTAGAACTAAGCAAGTCAGGTTTAGAAGCCATGTGGTCAGTAGCACCACTGTCTAATATCCATGAGGAATCAAGAGAGGAAGATTGAAAGCAAGATACAACAGAAGTACATGCAAGAAAGGCATGAGAATCGGACGAAGAATCAGAAGAAACAGCCTGTTTCAGTGAGAGAAGCTGTTGATACTGATCTGGTGTAATAGAAGGAACAGACTCTTGTTTATCAATTTTCACATTGTTTGCAGCTTTCTCAGATGACTTATATTGAGGATGATTCGGAGGATAGCCATGTAGCTTCCAACAACGATCTTTAGTATGAGTAGTTTTCTTGCAATGATCACAATAGAAACAATTTTTACCAGAATTTTTAGAATTAGAATCACCTCCTCTATTTGTTGCGAGAGCAGAATTCTCAAGATCAACTGGTGAAGGAGTGACTCGAATGGATTTTTGTGATTCTTCTTGAAGAACAAGCTTGTATACACTACTGAGAGATGGCGGTGGTTGCATCATCAAAATATGAGCTCATGTTGTCGAAAAAGACTCACCCAGTCCCATCAAGAACTGAACAATTTTCTGATCTTCAAAAATATCTCGAGCAAGAGAATTCGAGCCACACGAACAAATCTTGGATTCCAAAAGTAGAGAATACTCATCCCATAAGCGTTTGCATTTGGTGAAATACGAAGTGATACAGAGATTGCCTTGTTGTAAAGAAGCAAGTTCACGCTGAAGTTGATACAGAGTCGTGCGATCTACTTTACTGAATCGAGACTCTAATTCAAGCCAAACTTGGCGAGCAGATCTACAATACAGAACAGACTCGGCAATATCTTTGTTTACCGAGTGAAGAATCCAAGAGAAAACCATGTTGTCACAACGATCCCAGAGTGCTTGTTGATTGACATCAGAAATCGGTCTAGAACACACGCCGGTAAGTGGTAACAAACCCTAGCTTGTTCTTGGCAAGGAGCGACACTTCAACAGAACGACGCCAAGATGCATAATTGCGATCGTCCAAAATATTCGTGGAAAGAACATAGCTAGGATGATCGCTATAGTGGAGATACAACTCATCCATGGAGACTTGAGAATCTCGAGGTAAGCCCCATGGATTATCTGGATGGCGGTCTCAATTTGTTGAATTTCGAACCATCGGAGACGAATTCAGCGTAGCAAAATCAGAATTGAAAGTCGTCATGGATCGAATTGAGAATCGATCAAGACGGAAATGCGAAAAGAAAGGATCGAATGATAATCTTTGGCTGATACCATGTTACAAGATAAGCAAACGAGAGAGGAAGGAAAAACAGAGGAAAGAAGTCTCTAGATTCATTGAATGAACTCAAGAGAGAGTTTGTTACAACTGTCTTAGCTATTTATACAAAGTTGATGTCTTGCTTGTAAAGCTATATTCTACTGTTTTAACTATGTCACATAGATATATTTATTTTTTATTTACCTCTTTGCCCTTAATGTTTATTAATATTTACAATTTGTATATTAAAATAATATTTCTTATATTGCTTATAATCATCATTCATTACTATATACTAAAACTGAGGTTAAAATAATATATAAAATCCCCACATTAAATCACATCATTCATATTTTTTAAATCAATCTAATTGGTTAAAATGTAATAGAAATTTTTAATTAATTATATTGATATATTAAATAAAACAATCATTCAATATATTAGTTTTATTTTTGGATAGGATAGTTTTTTTAGATAAGATACATATTATTTTTTCAAAACATCCTTTCCTATATCAATTTTTAATAATTATTATGATAGTTTTTATATATAAGATACATATACTTTTTTAGAAATATCATACAAAGAAATAATACAATAATTTTATCCATATGTATGACACATAAAAGAAACTAATTTAATATATTAGTGTAAAGTAGATAAGTTTTTTTATCCATAAATATGATAAATGTAAAATCATTTTTATATAACTTTTCCATCTATAATTATATTTTTAATAACAGAAGTTTCTAGAGATTGAATCAAATAAAAATAAGGCTTATCATGAAAACTAGAAATGAATCTAGACCATTCGATTAAAACACTAGAAATGAATCTAGGTCATTAGATTAAAAAAAAAAAAAATTACTTTATTTTTAGGAAAATATCGGTTTGTAACCTCGAGTTTTTAGCTTTTCCGAGTGGTGCCCTGAAAAAAAAACTTATTCCAAGTAGTATCCCTGAACTTTTGTAAGAGTCCGGCTAATGCCCTTAGTTGTAAATTTTCATTAGTTTATAACTAAATTAGTATGTTTCTAATGAAAAAATATACTTTTTATTTAATTAAATTAAAACACAATTTTAGTTTAATAGCAATGAAAATAAATCATATGAAAATATTAAAATAAATTTTATATTATATGTATTTGTCAAGTAGATTGTATGTTGTATAATTCAAAATTTTTAAGTTAAAACCAAAAATATTATAATATTTATATTAAAATAAAAATATTGCAAGATTAACATTTTCCATGTAGATTTTATATAGTAATTTTGAATTTTTTTTGAAAAATTGATACAAATTAAAATTTTAATGTAATTCAAAAGTACCATAATGAAAGTTCTATTAGTTTTTCAAAAAAATCAAAATCATTACATAGAACCTACATGAAATTTTTTAATAATGTAATATATTTTTATTAATGTATATAATATAATATTTTTTAAAATTAAAAAATTTTAAATTATACAACATACAATATACTTGACAAATATATATATATATATATATATAAATTAAATATTTTTAATTTAATATTTTATACGATTTACTTTAATTGTTATTAAACTAAAATTTTGTTTTAATTTAATTAAATACGAAAATATATTTTTTCATTAGAAAACATACTAATTTAGTTATAAACTAACGAAAATTTACAAGTAAGGCACCAGTCAGACTTTCACAAAAGTTTAGGGGTACCACTCGGAATAAGTTTTTTTTAGGGCACCACTCAGAAAATCTAAAAACTCGAGGGC
The DNA here is from genome assembly GCA_964016875.1 of Fallopia convolvulus. Taxonomy (NCBI): domain Eukaryota; kingdom Viridiplantae; phylum Streptophyta; class Magnoliopsida; order Caryophyllales; family Polygonaceae; genus Fallopia; species Fallopia convolvulus. Next base: position 11,944,203 of record OZ024722.1, on the reverse strand, counting down.
ACAACCGGAATTTCCCTTATTTTTTTAAAGTCTTTTTACATATGTAGAATGATATAAATCGAGTATGAACATAAGGCCATAAAACGTGAACATGCAATACTAATATGTGAACATACTTATATTATATGTGAACGTATACCAAATTTTTTGAAGTTAAAATGTGGTTATATGTGAACAACTCTTGTAATAATGTGAACATGTGTATAAAATATGTGAACATAATGTAAAATGTCAAACGTCGTGTTTTTGGCAAAAATAAGCAAAAAAATAAAAAAATAACATGACCATTAGATATGACCGTAAAACATGAACAAATAATACTAATATGTGAACACACTTGTAATATACTGTATTTGAACTTAGTATAAAATCTCTGAATTGAAAAAAGTGATAATATGTGAACATGTCTTATATAGCGTGAATATATACATAAAATATGTGAACGTAATGTAAAAAATCAAATGTCATGTTTTTGGCAAAAAAAAGCGAAAATAAGAAAATAAGAAAAATTATTTTTTCTTATTTTTTTATTTTTTTGTCAAAATACCATTTTGCATAAAATATGTGAAAGTAATGTAAAAAATAAAATATCGTGTTTTTGGCAAAAACAAGCGAAAATAAGAAAATAAAAAATATTTTTCTTTTTTTTTTTCAAAATTACCATTTTGCCCTTATCTCTTTTAATCTTTGCCATCCATTTCTCAAATCAAAAGGTCTCATTTGTTTCTAGTTTTCATGATAAGGCTCATTTCCATGTGAATCAACCTCTAAGGTTCTATCCATAAATGTGAGTTTGATTAAAAAAACGAACTCTTATCTTGAAATGAGTGCACTTTTCCTATTTCAACATGCACTTTTTCGAATTTGCACTTTTCGTACTTTGCAGTGCACTTTTTGTACTTTTTAGTGCGTTTTTTCGGATTGCACTTTTTGTATTTTGCAATGCACTTTTGTATGAAAAGTGTACTATGAACTAGGAAAAGTGCATTCGTTTCACGTTTAAAGATAAGTGTTTGTTTCATTTGAACCAAACTCCCATAGATATGACAAATATAAAATAATAATTTATTATCCCAACTACCTATTTTACTTCAATATCCCATAAAAAATTAATTTAATATCTCTAAATGAATAAATAACTTTTATATCTATAATTATGAAACATGGATCATATTTTAATTTACGGGTTTTCAATATGGACCATATTTTATATTAATTTCAGATTTTTCAATATCAATCAATATCATCAATTCATTCAATATACTATAACTAAGGTCGAATCTCTTTATCCTATTTGTCATCGTTTTAACTATGTCATGTAGGTGTTTTAATTTTTCCATTTACCTCTTTGCCCTTAAATTTTTTAAGTATTTACAATCTTTATATATTACTAATATAATTATATTTGCAAAAATTAAACAAAAATTGTCAAATATAACATACTAAGAATATAAAATTGATATTCATATCTCTATGTTGGCTATATTTGAAAAATATAGACAACTCTTTTACTTTACTAAAAGATTATGAATATATTTTTTTAAAATAAATTATCATCATATATACTTTATTTTTATTGATTTATGGTGATTGTGATTAATTTTATGATAAGTTTTTTAATTCATAGATTTTGATATTATCCAAAATTTATGTTTGTGACTAAACAAATCAATCCATTTTGTCTTGCTGGCTTGCTTTGCTCTTTTTCTTGTCTTTGATTACTTTAGCAAGGACTAAGTATGACAATTTCTTGATGGGTTTGGCCCTTCATCTTGTGCTGGTATAGTGGTATGTGTCAAAGTAAGAAAGTTGGGTGACTCCGCTTATTTTGATGCCTGGTCGGACCTTATGAGTTTTTTGTTGGTGTTTTTTTTAAAAATTTTTTAGTAGGTTTTGATGTCATTAGCCCATTTCATATCTATTGTTGAGTGATAGTAGTATACTCTATTTTCATGACATTCAAGCATGTTAATGACCTTTGTAGTTACTAGCATGCTTAATTGAAGTAATTAGCCTTGCTTCTAATGAAGGCGAGCTTAGCTTTAGAGCTATAGAGTTTGATTTTGTAATTTCATCCTTTTATCTTTGGTATGATATTGGATTGTTTGTAAGATTTTACAACTTGCAATAGAAAGCTTATTAAAGAAGTTGTATCGTGAACTTGTAATCTGTAGATGGGTTTAATGTGTATTGGTGAACCCGGTGAAACCCATGAAACCCAACAAAATACCTAATTTTTCCGTTTCTCTCTTTTCCACATCATCTTATATTCTCCCAATACTATTTCATGAAACCCACTTAAATATCAATGAAATGCATGAAACCCAATTTTTTACTTTTCTCATTTCTCAACAACCATTTATTTATCTATACACAATTACAACTATAACTTTCATTTATTAATTTTAAATATTTCTTTAGCTAATTAAACAAATTAATTTTTGATACACTAACTCTTTTTTATTACTATATTATATACTAGTGTTTTAAATTGTATATTAATGTCATAATAATGTATAATCTTTAGTAAAATTACTCCGTGAGTATCACGGGAATTCAACTAGTTTAATTTTAAAGTAAATCAAATATATGCAAAATTGGTATCTATGGATAGATAATTTTTTTTAATTAATTATAGTGTAATCTATTTTTATTATTACAAATTTAAAATTGGCCTAAAAGACTAATTAAACACTAACTTAAATTTAATCAAATAAAGATAGGCAAAAAGCAAATGTCATGTGGCATGCTCCCATTGGTCAAACTTTTCAAACACCTGCAGTGAAACTCCATCCCATGAGTTTCCAAAGTCGAAACCAACCCAAAGGTATTTTGTGGAGTATTGAAATGGCCAGTCTGTTAATTTCTGGACAGACCATTGGATTCCAAATATTGATTTATTTCCTTACTTTGATAATGTTAATATTAAGTTAAAAGTCTCTTCTTTTATAACATCTTATCATTCCTGGGATTATGAGAAATTACATTTAATTCTGCCGGATTTTTTAGTTGATTTAATTTCAGATATTAGAATTCCCATTTCTCCTTCTTTGGATAGATTAGTTTGGCTTCCTTCTTCTGATGGAGATTTTTCTGTCCACTCAGCATCTTCTATGCTTAACTCTTTCCGCCCCGAGTTTTCTTTTGACTTTTCTTGGATTTGGAAATCTTCTCTTCCTCCTAAAATTAAAAATTTCTTTTGGAAAGCTTGTGCAGATTGTCTCCCAACTACTAATCGTCTAAAGAGGCATTTTAACTGTGTTTTTAGTACTTGCTCCTTATGTGACTCTGAAGATGAAAGTCTGAATCATTTATTTTTTAAGTGTCCTTTTAGCCTTAAAATGATCTTTAAATTTGAGGCTTTGCTTAATGTCACCTTCTATATTGCAAATACCGATAATTTCGCTGACAATTTGTTGTCTACTCTAAAATCAAATAAGAATAGTAATGTGCTTTGTTTCTTATGGTGGTTTATTTGGGGCCATAGAAATTTAAATTTTTTTAATCCGATCAAGGTTATGACCATGCTTCCTCCTTGTGATTTGGCTTTTTCACAACATCTCCAATGGGTTTCCTCACAGGCTTCTCCCGCTCGTAAAGACAAATCTCGGCCTAAAAGGATAAATAATTGTGTTTGGAAGAAACCCCCTTTTAACTCTTTAAAACTAAATTTTGATGCTTCTAAACGTTTGAATAATTCCACTTATACAGGTTTCTTGATCCGTGATCATAATAGTAAAATCCTATCCTTTGACAGAAATCACATTTCCTCTGTTTCTGTTCTGCAGGTTGAGGCTCTTGCATTGCTTGATGGTCTTAAAAGTGCGGTCTTGTTAAACCCGTCTCGTCTGATTATTGAGGGTGATAATTTGATTCTTATTAATTCTTTGAAAAACATTTGGAAAGTGCCTTGGGAAATACAAACTATTGTAAATGATATCCGTCATTTTGCTGCTTTATTCCATGTGTGGTGTTTTTTCATTGTTTCAGGGAGTGTAATTCGGCGGCGGATTTCATCGTCAAAAGGTGTTTAGTTTTATCAGATCTTAGTTTTGCTATTTCTCATTTTTTTCCGTGATCGTTGTTTGATCCTTTGGATTCTTCTAGTTTTAATGTGTAGGTCCAGACTCATCCTCTGTTATTTGACTTTCTAAAGATCATCTGCTGTGATGATTTAACTGTCGTTGTGGATGCTCGTAATTAGGGCTGAGCAAACGGATTATCCGATCCGATCCGATCCGGTATACCGGATATCCGGAAATTTTTTTCCCTTAAAACCTCGATCCGTATCCGATCCGTTAATTGCCGGATATCCGGTAAGAAATATCCGTTTGGAACGGATATCCGGTAGCGGATATCCAAACTATCCGTTTTGAAAAAATATTATTACTATTTTTGATTTAGGCCCAATTAATATGAATGATTGACGGATATCGGAACCGGATATCCGTCGATCCGTTTAAATTTTAATTAAAAGTTTACACGGTTGAGGAGAATTGAACACTTGATATGCCGGATATCCGTTTGCTTGAAAACCCCGATCCGTATCCGGTCCGGATATCCGAAAAAAACCCCGGATCGGATCGGATACGGATAAAAAAATTTGTGATCCATTCGGATCCGGATATTTTCGAATCGAATAGACCGGATCACAGATCGGATCAACGAATCGGGTATTTTTTGCTCACCCCTACTCGTAATAGTACAAAGTTTCACTTAATATAAGTAGAGACACCTATGCAAGCTTATTAAATACGGAGTAATAAATATGAGTTGTGTGGGGCCCACTACCAAACTTTAAATATTTGTTTCATGATCGAATCCCAACCCGGCCTCTCTCTCTGCGTAGCTCTCTTCTGCAAAGTCTCAAAGGTTATACTAATGGAAGCTGCGCTTAACACACATTATGCAATCAAACTCTCCCATATCGGAAACAATCGTCAGCTTCGAGCTCCTCCTTTTCTCCCGACTCTCTCCCTGTCTCTCACCAGTGAGCTTCCCTCCCTATTTCCTTTTCAAAAATTTTGAATTTCGCTCTCCGTGTTTAAAAAATGAGCTTGTTCCAGGAAATTGGATTGTGAGTGATTTCCTTACTTTTCTTATTGCAGGGAGACGATTTACGATTCGAGCGACTGAGACTGATGCCAACGAAGGTCTAAAGCCACTCTGTAAAATTGATTTGATTGTGAACATTGTGTTTCTTCATTCATCCCTATTTTGATACTGACGATATGGAAATTTAGGGATTTAATGTATCTCTTGCTCTGCCTGACAGTGAAAGCTCAGGAGCCTGATCAAGTGCCAACTAAAGCTGGTTCTAGTTTCAATCAGTTGCTTGGAATAAAAGGTGCTGCTCAAGAAACGGTACGTTTCGTTGCTTTTCGCTTTCCTCTCGTATTTTCTGCTTTTAGATTCCAAATTTGGAAGATTTATTGATGGTTGATTGTTTCTGATTACTCGAAATGAAATGGAGATTCACGTTAAAGTTACCTATAGGAAAAAAAAAGAAAAGGAAAGAATGCAAGAATCAACAGGGATTAGGTTATACATTAATACTATGATTGACCTTTTTAGAGTGGGTTAAATTGAGTTGGTACACTCTTACTCCTTACAGAACAAATGGAAAATCCGCCTTCAACTTGCAAAGCCTGTAACTTGGCCTCCATTAGTCTGGGGAGTAGTTTGTGGAGCTGCTGCATCAGGTATCCTCTAGCCTTTTCAATCTACATTAATCGATTCCACCCTCCTAATTGGTGTTTTTTTCGTATTAGATTGAGAATTTTTTGTTTGTGTATGCTGGTTTGGTGAATTTTCATGTTATAACTTAACCTTTCTTACATGACTGATAGTATTGAAGAAAATAATCAGAATGTTTGATCAATTATCTTCAGAGAAAATGCTCTTGATCTTTGAAAATTGGTTATGTACTCCATTGAGGAATGCAGCCTGCATAGAACTGCTATGAGTTTATTTTTGCAAATAATGCAGGAAGCTTCCACTGGACTTCGGACAATGTAGCTAAATCAGTTGTATGCATGCTGATGTCAGGACCATTTCTGACCGGTTATACACAAGTAAGTTAAGTGAAATAGGAATACACAATTTTTGAAGGTGTCAATGTAGTTCATTTCACACCTATAATGTTAATTCTGTTCAGTTTCTTCCCAGACAATGAATGATTGGTATGATCGAGAAATTGATGCAATTAACGAGCCCTATCGTCCAATTCCATCAGGAGCTATATCCGAGAATGAGGTGTGCACTACAAATCTTAATGGCAGATTGTTCCCAAATGATTTTAATTCATTAAACTTGGTCAATTTGGAAAATGCTTGCAGGTGCTTTCTCAGATATGGTTGCTGCTACTAGGAGGCCTTGGCCTTGCCGGTTTGTTGGATGTGTGGGTATGTTTCATGTTAAGAAGGCAGATATACTATCACTTCACAAAGTAAAGCTCATTATCCTTGACTTGTTCTTCTGTTATTTTTTTTGCCTTTAGGCAGGACACGACTCTCCCACGATCTTTTATCTTGCTTTGGGTGGTTCCTTAGTCTCATACATATATTCTGCCCCGCCTTTAAAGGTGACGTTTTTTTTTCTTTTTTCTTTTTCACTTGATTTTACCTGGCATAGTACTCGACAGAGAATTTATAATACTCCTGATGTTATTGCAGCTCAAACAGAATGGATGGATTGGAAATTTTGCTATTGGAGCAAGCTACATCAGTTTACCATGGTGTGACATATCTTTCTTCCCCTTTTCATTTCTATGCTATTGCTATTTCTATTGTTTAGGTGGTAACATAACCTTTTTACGAAATGGATGCTTCGTGAAGATTCTAAGTATTTGAGTAATCTAGTTCATCGTAGCTAAAGCTACGTGGCAATGACTATAACGAAATACATCTCAACACACAACCTTGTACCATTTTCTGTGTGATCAATTCATAATTGTTCTTGGCTTGAAGACCTTCTAGTAGTTATTTCAGTACTAATCATGATATAATTTAGAAATTTTGTGAGCTTCCATATTATCACTTATCATGAGCTGATTTACATGTAAATTTTCAAAAAAATGAGCAATAGTATCATTTTTCCTTTTCTTACCTCACTGTAATTTTTTTTGTATCAATAACTCTTGGCAGGTGGGCTGGACAAGCTTTATTTGGCACTTTGACAACTGATGCAATTGTTCTTACACTCTTGTATAGCTTAGCCGGGGTGAGCGAGTCTCTATTCAAAATCGCCATGGAAATCCCTATTCATGTTATTGTAGACTGCATATAACTCTTTCTATTTCTTATTTCCCGTGGTAGCTTGGTATTGCTATTGTGAATGATTTCAAGAGCATTGAAGGTGATAGGGCTTTGGGACTACAGGTTGGTCTGAACTATATAATAATCTCCATCTCGCTAGCTTTTGCTGGAAATAACAAACCCTCAATTTTGATTTGCAGTCAATTCCTGCTGCTTTCGGCATTGAAGCTGCAAAATGGATTTGTGTTGGTTCCATTGACATTACTGAAAAAAGTATATTGCTGCTTTTTGTAAGAAATGGTGTATGAGAGCAATGCTCTGGATTGGACTCCAGTGATCTAAGAAAATAATGTCACTGATTTTTTTTTATATATAGTTTAGTGTAGCAATCTGCCACAAATATCTTTAACTGAAAGAAAACACTAATGTGCAAGTGTTTAACTGTTTTCAGGTTATCTTCTAGGAGCACAAAAGCCGTATCACGCCCTTGCCCTTCTTGGTTTGATGCTGCCTCAGATTTATTTCCAGGTGAAGAATGATGGGATTTCTTTGTTTGATCGTTTGCTCAACTTGTCTAATTATTATTCTGCGTATATAACTGAATTACTGATGTTTTACCACCTAGTCCATGAAAACTTGTCAAAGACATACTCTTAGAGTCTTAGGCGACGTTTGGATAGAATATGTAGGATATCTTGTAGAGATGTAAAATTTAGATCCAATGACTCAATGATGACAATCTTCCCTCTTGAAAGAATATTCTACTTGAGACTTGAAACTCCCCACCACTTTTTTTCTTCCAAACAATGCCACAAATATCTTTGAGATATCCAAATGGCGCCTGTGTTTGATTTTCTTATGAAAGACAAAAAAGTCACATGGGAGAATTTCTCTGGCAGGAAAAGTACATACTGAAGGATCCAGCCAAGTACGATGTCAAATACCAGGTGAATTTCATACAGATTCCACCAGTTTTCCCACTTTATACCTTTCTTGATTGAGTTTATTTTTATTGGGTAAAAACTCTTGCTATCTTTGATTTGATGATGCAGGCTTGTGCACAACCATTTCTCGTACTAGGAATTCTGGTCACTGCATTAGCTGTTTGCCCCTAAGCAAAGGCCCCATAAATCTGAGATCGGAATCCAAACAGCCCCCAACACAATCAAAGCTGACACTTCAAAATTGTAATGGTTTAGTAAGGATGTACTCTCCTCTGCACTCCCTAGATTGATGGTTATATTCTTCTTATAGTAGTTAAGAGGTTGTATGTCCCATCCATTTTTTGCACTTATCTTTCACAAGTCACTGGTTAGGTCTTGGAAAAAGATCAGAGATGGCTCTTAATTATAAACTGAAAAAAAATAAAAATTGAAGAGCCAAACATCTACTTATATTTATTTATTCCTTCAAACAACTCCCACACAACACAAGGGTAAGAAAACATACTAGTAATTACTAGGGTCTGTTTGGCAGGTAGCTAAAAGGCCTTTGATACCGGGTAGCGAAAGGCCTTAAACTATCTTACAAGAAAAAAGGCTTTTTATGAGCAAGGTTTAACCGCCAAACAGACCTTAAAAAGGCTTAAACTACTAACACTAGCATTTTCTGCATGCCTAAACAACTGAAAAACGTTATACAGGAGGTTCTTGTGTACAAGGCTAGATCCATGATCAGGTGTCTTTGGTTTTGTACTTGGACTCATCAATTTCGACGCCTTCTTCAGCAGCTCTTTCACCACCAGACTGACTCAAGGTGCTGAGGCCGCCTTTACGGCCCATCTCCTGGTAGCCCTCGGCTCCTATCTGCTCCCTCCTGGCTTGCCCTCCTCTGCTTCCAATCTCCTGATACCCCTCTGTTCCCAGCTGCTCCTTCCTCGTTTGCCCTCCTTTGCTCCTTCCTATAAACACACAATAAATAACCCGAATCAAAAATCATTTGGATGCATACCTATTTGTAAACTATGTTACCCTAAAACTCTCTAATTGGAGAGTGTTTCCCGTCTCTATGTAGTCTAGGAAACCCATTTTCCAGTGTAAAATAAGTTTTTTCGTTTCCTGGTCGATTACGTAAAACACACTTCATAAAAAGCTTGTAAGATAAATATAAATCCTGTACTACGTTTAACTTCTACGTACCTTCGGCGAGGTGCTCCTGGGCTTCGAGGCTCTTGCCACCTGTGCCGCCGGGTACAACCGTTTCCCCTTCCTTTGCGCGCGCGTCAAGATCTCTTCTTTCTTGTTTCGACGCCATGGTTTTGAGTTAACCTCTCTCTCTTTCGATGTGATGTGGTTATAAAATCTGATTAGTTCCTTGCGAATTGTATGGGCATGGAAGTGTGTTTTTATTATTGAGCGGGGGAAGCGCTTGTTTTATAAGCAGGGTTTAGCGCGGGAAATCCATCAAGAAAGGAAATGTGCAACGAGTAGGCGGGATTACGTGGCACAAGGATAAGCATGGAGTTGTCAGAAGCTGACACGTAGGTGCTTAATAGATGCGAGCAGGACTTCTTGTTACCCTATACCATAACACGTAGACGTAGTCATTTTTATTTACTGTTCATCCTTACAAAAATATCCCATCTATTTATTTTTGTATTTTTTCAAAAAATTTCTTTACTAATTCAAAAAAATATTCTTTTGCATACAAGAAGAAAAATAGTTGTGGCTTGGTTGAGTGAATTTGTTTTTGTTGAGCTAAACATCATCGACTCACCATATTTTAATTTATTTATAAAAAAATTAAGTTCAGTCTGCAAAATTTTGTGAGGCTGTCACGATCACAGGATAAGCACGTTTTCAAATTGGGCCACACCGAAAAGAAGAATCCAATTTTATCTTTTGAATGAATTAACAGAACCTTAATGTCAGGGCCACTGTTGTATTGTTGTATGAAATTTGGCTTCATGTAAGGTCTGAAGAATTCCACTAATTATTTTCCTGTTGAATGTCACTAGCAACGGTCTAATTAATGATCAAAACATTTCCATTACACTCTCAACCAGTTTAAAATCTGTTGAAGATGATTGGCTCATAGCATCTACAAAACTAGCTTAATTTCCTGAAAGTGCTCATACAAAACTAACATCATACAGTCCAAGTGCAATGCCACCATCTAAGAACACCATAGCCTTGAGCAATCTCAAGGTGAGCTGCTGGGAAGTTTAATCATGATCGAATGCTCCGGCTTGTGATCGCATTCATAATCCAGGTGAACGAACGCCCTCTCGACTTCCGGTAGCTTCTCAATCTTAATCTGCAGTGATTCTCCTATTGCATGCGCTTCCTTTAGTGGCAACTCCTCTGGTAGCTCTATGTCAACCTATACATTTTACAACCAAGTAAGAATTCATTAAATCACACACACACACACACACACACAAAAAAAAAAAGAGTTAGAAAATCATGAGATTGTAAATTAAAGCAAACTGACCTCCACAAAGTATAGAACTCCAAAAGTGTATGCTCGGACCGTATCAACGTGCTTAATTAGATGATGGTGTTGTAGGACAAGGTATGTAAGTTTTTGTAGCATTTCAGGTGGAGCTGATTGTCCTACAAGGGAAGCTGCATTTTCCCAAAAGCAAAGTTGTAGGATTAGTTCAGCATTTCATTTCTTGAGATGATGAGGTCTAATATGACACATGTATTGTTAGTAAAGTTGCATTTTGAAGTTACACACAAAATGCACTTTGAAGCATCTTGGAAGATGAAAGAGAAGGTGCAATGTTACCTGCGTTTTCCAGAACCGTTCCAGTCCAGTTACTTATAGTATACAAAGCTAAAGCGATAGCTCCAACCGGGTCGATCCACCAATAGTATTTATCACCAAGAACAGCAGCCACCAATCCAACAACATTCGTTACCACGTCGAAGTAATGATCCTACATCAACATTCACATGGAATGAACATATATATGATTAATTCAGACCCTCTCTTGTATATATATAGACTAAATCCTAAAAACAAAAGATAAGAGGGAAAATCACAAATGGTGAATTTGAAAACCTTTGCATAAGCGCGAACAATCCTATTTCTTGAGCTCCTGCAGTAAACCCATAGAACAAACTTCACAATTGTAGCTGTCCCCATGATTACATATAGCCACACCAGCTGCTCATAGCTCATCTTTGAAGATGGTTCGTCTCGGATTAGTTGCTCCACAGCTTCTATAAGCACTTGGAATCCTGCAACTCACGAAGTCCGTCCTCGATCAATTGAATCGGGTTTTTGTTAATTGGTTGTGTAAAATCACTCAAGATATAAGTGTAGCATACCAAGAGTGGCCATGACAGCTGCAAATATCACAATTCCTACAGGCTGAACCCGTAGCTTCCCAATTGGGTATTGGTAAATGTTTATGTTTTTCATTGATAAGTGAGTGAACCAAAGGATTCCGCCGGCTATGAGATCTAGCAACGAATCAAGTGTAGATGCTGCAATGGCTAATGACCCACTTTTGATGGTTGCATATATCTACATTTCAATAATGTAGAGTTACAAGAGCCAAAGATCAATATTGTTAAAGAGTATTTGTGAGAAGATGAATTTGGCAATTTGTTATAATACCTTAAAAGCAAGCAACAAAGTGTTGGCCACATTTGAAATGTTCATGGCTCTCTCCTGTTGGATTTGTTCTAGTCGATCGTTCTCTTCGTCGATCATGTCGAGAGGCGATTCGAGAGAGTCGGCATCCTCAAAAGCATTTAGGGTTGCAACTTGTTTTTCATAGTATTCTCTTTCCCCTAAAAAATTGAAGCACAAGAAGCCAGAACAAGCAAATACATACAAAAAAAAACATCAATTAGAACCCTAAATCAATCAAACTTTGAATTAGCATTTAGTAGCCAATAATTAAACCAGAATAAACAAAAATAAAAATAGAAAATTAGAATCCATGATTACCCAACTTCATTTGGAGAAAAATATAGCTGAATTGAAATTTGAAAATACATAACCAAAACATATGAAAACAAACAAGAAGAAGAAAACAAAGAAGAAGGGATACCTTCGTTGAGACCGGAGGTTCTAGAAAGATCGAGATGGAAGGGGGTCTCAGGATCAAGTGCAGGTTGAATCTTAGCAGGCAATGTAGAGAAGAAATCATTACGAAGACTCGAGACTGAGTTACGATGGCGTAATTTAGCATTTGGATGAATGGGAAGCGAACGAGAATTGGTCTTCCCTTTCTCAATTGACACCAACAATGGCTTGTTTGCATCTTCTTCCAACCCTTTTCCTCCCATTTTCTCTCTTTCTCAAACTTTGTCTTACAATACGTACCGTCAAATAAGAGAAGAAAACAACGAAAAACAAAAAAACAAAAATCTCAGAAAATGACAATCCTCTGCGAGTCTTACACGGGGGATGGGTCTGCATGATGTGTGCTTCTGCATGTGTTGTCTGTTTGTTTCTTGCAACACAAAACCGAAAAACAAGTTATTTTTTATAATTTACTTTTTTGTATTTTATTTCATTTTTTTAATTTCAGCCGACCCTTTAATGTTGTTCTTCAATCGTCTTGAAAACCCAGAATATGTAAGGAGGATTTGCCCAAAGGATAATATGAAACAGAGGCTTAATCTTTATGGTTCTTGGTGATCCATTCTTTCTTCTGGTTTTTCCAATTTTATTGTTGCTTAGTAAGTAGCCAGGTTCAGCTTTCTTCGTGGGATGGCTTGTCCTACTAATTCTTAGAGGATACATATTGGTGAAATCATGAAATGACAACAAATTTCTGTTGGATCGTACCCGTTAGTTCAAGAATTGGGAACAACAGTTACACTGTTCTCAAGGTAGCGGAAACAAGTAAATCACAAGTAAAATAGATATGATGAAACACAGTTCTTTTATAGAGGACCCCACTACAACCAACTAGTTGTATGAGTAAACTTCTACCTCTGCTTGAAGTATTTTGAATGACTTTCTTTTTTTTAATAATTCTTCCCTTGGCTACTACAAGGCAAAATTCAAAGTTCTCTGTTCCTAACAGTCTCCGAACATTAGAAACACTAATGAACTTTCTCAACATAAGTACTAAGACAACGACTCAACTAAAATAAGAAACTCAAACCTTACGACCTTCGCTTCATCTCTACTCAGTTTCCTAGCTTCAGGGAACACACTCTTCACCGTCGTCGAGATCAGACACTCATCGCCAGGGACTTCTCTGAAGTACTCCTTCTTGCTTGCTTGACTCCTTTAGGGTTTGCTTGAGGCGTGAGAAGTGATTTACAAGAGCACTATTTATGAGCTTATATAAGCGTGTGATGCTTGGGGCTCAATCTTATCCTCTGTGCATTTGTTCAAAATGTCTTTGTCTTGCTCTCCAAGTATGTGTACTTTCTTCACATGTGATTCAATTTGAATTTTGTCAACTTTTCAAGCTCATCGAACCATTTGATCAATCGGCTCAGTCTAAGGAACAGACTGCGCCTTTGTTTTGTCTGGAACATGCTTCCGCATTTCGCACTGAGTTGTCTTTGTCTTCACATGTGAGTTCCCTTCTCATGGGAACTTGTTACTCATGAGTTCCCTTGATGGAAACTTCTTAATTTAGCTTCCATTTAGGTTGTCGATATCTTACTCTTGAGTCCTCTTGCTGAGAACTTCTGTTCGCCCTGCAGTTCCCTTGAAATACTTGGATGTAAACACATTAGTTCCCTAATGATGTTTGTCATTATCAAAACTAGAGAGTTTGATCCTTGTTCCGATGTTGCAGAACCCGAATTCCCAACATCGTCCCAACAATTTCCCCCTTTTTGATGACGACAAACCCATTAAAAAAGGCAAGTATTTCAATGCATGTGATAAGCAAAAGATGCACCAAAGTTCCCTAAGATTTTATAAGGCAATGCATGTTGTGATAAGCTTCACAGGGAATTCCACTTCCATAGATGATGTAGTTCCTAGCATTTTAAGCACACATATCCCCCTTAGCAAAAATATTTCTAAGATAACTTAAACAACTCATCTCTCAGAATTTATACTTCCCCTTTTGGCATCATTCGAAAAGTGAAATGCACTAGACAAGAACGCAATAGGAACACACATTCAAACTAAACACCATTCATTACTTAGGCAAAAATTTGTACATTATGGAACAATTGAAAATTACATTTTGAGGAGGAGAGAGAGGGTATGGTAACAAAAGGGACAAGATCATGGGAGTTGAGCTTTGAGAAGGTCCTGAACTTCAACCTAAACTTCCAGTATCTGATCATTGGTGATGGCGATGTGGTGAAGCAAAGAGGTGTTCCCAACCTATGCCTCACTTGTAGGAAGATTTTCCGTTTGATGTGCCGTTGGGGTTTCAGAGTGCCTCAACAATTATGAATGACGGTCAGGTCCAGTTCTTGACCCAGTTCCACTTCTTCCCTTGAATCATCATAGAGCCCTTCCTTGTGAAGGAGCTTCTTTACCAAAGCCGCGTAGGAAAGAGAGTGGGAAGGTAGGCCCATGCACTTCTCCATGTGCCTAAGGATGATACTGGGCAAGTTGATGGGTTGGCGACGGAGGAAGAAGTCTAAGAGAATGGTATCTTGGATGTTCAATTGGTTCCTCTTTTCATGCCGTGGGATCACAACCTTGATAATGAACTAGTGAGTCAGCTTCACGATCAAGGACAAGTTGTGTGTGGTAAGACCTTTGGTGGGAACACAACTGTTGTACAGTCGATGCAGTATCTCGTCCTATTTGAAGACGTCTAGTTCTTCACAAGAAGGGAGTCCAACCCTTCACTTGGGACACTCAGTAGTAGGCGGATGTTGGTTGTGGTGAAGATGAATTCATCATCCTTGATGGTGAGAGTTCCCTTTGTGTCGTCCTTGGAGATGGAGAATTAAGAGTAGAAGAGTCGGACCTGGTTAGGGTCGACTCGGGTAGGGTCACAATAAAGTTGTTCCCATCCCTAGGCCTTCATGAGTTCCCACAACTCGCCAACCCCATTCTCAGTGAGAAAGGCAACATAAAGGATAAGGGGAGTGATCAACTTATGTTTTCCCTGAAGTGGAGGCCTTGAGTGCCTTGGTTCCCTTGTCCTGCGGACCAATTGTGCCCGCTTCCTCGATCATGGGCTTCTTGTTGCCCTTGTCCCCCTTGGTCGTCCTCTTTTTCTTTGTTGGGGCTAAGTTTTCAAGGTAACTCTCAAAATTTGGGAGTCAAGATGAAACGTTTGTCTTTTGGTTGGTCGTGTAGTTTTGCGGAAATTTTGGTTGTAAAAGTAAAAGTTGAGGTCTTGCCAGGCCTGATCCTAACAGTTTAGAGGCCATGGGGCGAAAAATAAATCGAGGGCCCTTTACCTGTACAATTTTTACTACTCCAATCTCATAAAATCACCTTCTAATGCATAGTAGCAATGTAACATTTAACAACAAAGACAATAAAATTAATCACTCCAATTGAACAAGTAAGCTTGAATTGAAGATTGGAATACCAAAGAAAAATTTTGAGTTGTACAAGCTCTCAACAAAAATTGTGAGTTGTACAAGCTCAACAAAAATTTTGAGTTGTACAAGCTACATCCCAAAATTGAATATTTGAATTACTTATGAAATATCTGTAACAACATAACAAATATTAAGCAGAATTTGATTAGAAAAAAATCCAAATCCCCATCCAATTCACTGAATTCAGACAATCACTCAACCAGACAATAGTAAAAATAAGAAATTTACATACCTATGCAAGAATGATGTTGATTTTCCACCACAAAAGAGAGTTTTTAAAATTTTCGGATGACCAAATTGAGAAATTGGGGAAATTGGGGGATGAGAAAGAATAAGAAAATTGGCTTCAAAAGTGGGGCAAGAGATAGAAGTAAATAGATAGGCGCCCTTCATCTTCGTGTAATTTTTTACTCTTCAACTTCTGAAATTAATGGAGGTTGATAGAACTTGATTAGATTGAATTAGGAAGAAGCAAATAGTGGTCTGGGAAAGTGGGAAATTGATAAGAGCACGTCTGCTCAATTGCCCTAGACCCTAGTACAAATTAATTTTGATTTTTTTTCCATCTTTTCAAGACATGGACTATTGGACTTTAATAATGGGCTTATATTATAATCCATCATATATTCCTACATCTTTTTCGTTTCTCTAGTATATAGTAATATACATACTATACATAAAATATATTGGGCCCCCGAAAAATCTGGGCCTTGGGCGGTCGCCCATGTTGTCCTGGTTCATGGGCCGGGCCTGGGTCTTGCGTCAGGGGAAGACTTAGGCTGCGTTCGACAAAACTTTGTTGATACTGATGTTGATATTAGTTGCTTATTTTCGATGCTTAAAGTAAAAACTTATTTCTGAAAAAGCATGTGGTATTCGGTTAGGGGGTTTGTTGATTTTTAAAAGGTGAATAAGTAATTTTCCAAAATACGCTTAAATATAATTTTTAATAAAATATTTAAAAAACTTTTTTTTTATAATTTGTAGACTTTGACGAACGAGGCAGAGAAGACATATGTCGGCGGTGAAGAATTCTTTCTCCCGAGTCCGTCGTCCGTCTTGATTTTCTCTTTGGTTCCTTCTTAGGTTTGTTTATCAATTGAATGAGTATGTCGGCGTTGGCGTTCCGTCCGTATTCTCCCTCTATCGGTGGTGTTCTTTCTCCCGAGTCCGTCGTTCCGTCTTGATTCTCTCTCTGGGTCACCTTCCTTGGGTTGTTTCTCACTGTTGAGAGGGTATTCTTGACAACAAATAAATTTATAAGTCAAGACCCCGCTGAGTATAGCGAAGTCAGGATCGTTCCACGGGAAGCACGGTTGTTTGTCTATCAACTACTAAAAATAAAACAAGGCAAAACAACACAAAACACTTACGACCAACCTCGTTAACGACTTTGTTAGGGTCGTTAACGAACCTGGATAACACTACGAACACACACTAACGACCTAAACTCAGGTTCGGTACCGAGGCAAAGGACCTCGATAACGAATGTAACGAATGCAAACTCAAATAAGAATAAAAATCTAGGACAAGGGTTACCACAACATAGCTATGCATTAAAACTCATAAGAAGATAAAGATCATGCCTTTAGAAAGATAAATTCATCAACTTTCGCTGACTAGCAAGCAAATCAATTAATTCTCCTCAATTAATTCACTCAATCACTTGTTTTGGATCCAAAGCTCAAAACTTTCGTAATCGAACAATATCAACCTTCAAGTTAACAACTTTCTCTTTCGATCAAATTGCAAACTCAAATTACCTCGACTATCGTCTAAGCATAAGCACAACAAGCAATCTAAAAATAGATAAAAGGCATTCAAAACATCAACTCACTCATCAAACATGCATAACTATGCCGGGTTTCAACCCCGACCCTAGATAAGAAAACTACTCACTACTCATAGTAATAAAACCAACAACTTCAACAAAAGAGAGCATTAAAAACAAAACAAACTTACTTAAAATTAATAAGAGAAATATCGTCTTACAATATCTAGAAGAAACTGAAAATACAGAAATACCGAATAAAAAGCTGACTAACGACTCAACCTTCTCTCTCTCGATCGACCTTGGTTCGCAATCCTCTCACTCGACCTCTCCAATCGGCTCTCCTAAAATCGTTCACCCCTCCTCTAGGCTAGAAAGAAGGGTATTTATATTAATAAAGCTATCTATTAAAAACCCTAAAAGATAAAAACTAACTCTAAAAAGATAACAAGATATAAGATATAAGATATAACAATCGATCTTTGCTTAGGAAAAAGAAAACGTCTAGAAATCATTTAAAACCCCTAAAAATCATTTAAAAACCCTACCGACACGGAATTATCATTAACGACTTCCGCACAGGGTCGGTAGGAACCACAAAATCCATCCAAAAACTCTATCTTTATGCCTCGTTAACGACCCTTCACGGGTTCGTTAACAAGCCTGAGATTTGGCTTCTTCAACTCTTCTTCTCTTAATAGCTTGGACTTCAACCTCTTTATCTTCATATCCTTCCGACCTCCACCATAACACTCCAATTCAACTTAAAAGCGTTCTTTCCTGCTCAAAACCTACAAAAAGACACAAAACGGAGTAGCTTCCATACTTTTCACAAAATATGCAAACTTATCCTAAAACACCAAACTAACTCTAAAAACTACCAAAACTAAACCTAAACAAACTAAGAAACAAACCAAAAACTAGACTAAAAATACGAATATCAAAATACCCCATACTTAGACTTGCTTGTCCTCAAGCAATCACTAAACACTAATCAAAACCAAACAACCATACTCATCAAGCAAATAGCCATGAACTAAAAAAAACAACATCTAAAACATAGCAGAAATTAGCAAATGACTATTAACGTCATCACACATATATACACCAAATAGACACAAGTAAAATACAATCCAACCTCTCAAGGGATATATGTGTTTCACTCAACTCTCATGTGTTTGGGCTTATAAATTCAACTCTCAACTCATCTTATATACAAAAACTCATAGAAATTGGAACTTATATCACCAAACTCTCCACCTAAGATTTGTCAAAACAAGCAAAAATCATCAAGAGAACTTAGGCTCAATGAAAAACTTCATAGAAGCTTCCATTCGGCCGAGTTGTAATGGGGCTTGGTAAAGACAATAAGGCATGAAAAATATTTTGGCTATGTGGTGCTAAAAATATCCGGGAATCAAAGACTCCTAAAAACTCACATATAATACCAAAACTCTCATAAAAAGAACATACCAAACTCACTCTTCTTTATGCACTTTTCTTTCTTTCACTCAACATATCCTAGAAAGCCTCATAAAGGAACTCAAAAAAATCTCCGGCAATAGAAAACACAAATGCACATCTTACTTCTTCTTTTCATATAGCTTTTTTCTTCTTCCGCTCAGCCTCGTTAACGAACCAACTAGGTCGTTAACGAGCTTCATCGTATACTCATTCTTCCTCTTTTTTTCAACAACTTTTTTTTTGTGCATCCTTTCTTACCAAGAGATCTTTCTTTTATAATTCAACACAAGAGACTTCCAATCTACCCTTCAAAAAACCCTTAATTTCAAACCAAATATATCTTTTCACTCAACAAAACAAACCTTTCCAATCTAAGTCCTAATCCCCGGATAGGGTCAAGCTTATCTCGGCTAGGGAACATATTTGTGGAGCTAAAAATAAAAGGCTATAAGACTCAAATTGGCTTCAAAAAGAAGGATCATGATAAGGTAGGATATGGATAAATAAGGCTTATGAAAAATAAGTTCTCTATCATACGATCTTCACAAGTAATGAACTATAAATCTCATATAGGTCTCAAGTAATATATAACCATCACAATTCCAAGAGATAATATGCATATAGAGAGTAAATCGCACAAAAAAAGAAGAGGAATTTTTGATATTCTCCCTATAAGACCAAAAATAACTCACAAGGTAAATTGTTGGATTGCATCACTTATACTAAAAAGTATACATGCTCAATTTCATCAATTGCCATTCCTCTATAAAAATAACTTCATATCAAGAATCAGGCTATACTATCAAAGACATGCTTGCAAGGATTTATATGATCATGCTAGCAACTACTATCATAGAACCATAAGAAAAGGGTATCTATCCATTCTAAAAACTCTACTTTTTGAATTTTTTAAAATTTTAATTTTTTTGTGATTTTTTATATGAAACAAAAAACTACATAAAACACACAAAACACATAAAACAAACATGACACAAGCTTTCTACCCTTTCCCGCCCCGGGATACTCGATCTAGTGTAATCGGGCTGAGGTGGTGGTTGATAGTGGTTGTGAGGCTGAAAGTGGTCTTGAAAAATTACCGGATTGTAGGGCATAAGACCATAGGAATATTGCTCGGCTGGTTGCTGCGGGGGGTCGTTACCGAAGATGTGGGCCTCGGTAGTAGCCTCGAAGTGGTCGTTAACGACCCTGGTGGGGTCGTTAACGAAGCTGTTGTTGCCCAGAATCTCTATGTCGAGGTCATCTTCCCCGATGTCGAGCTCTTATGTGCCCGCCTCTGTAGCTGCCTCAGTCTCCTCATCATCTTCTTCCATAGCTTCTTCCTCCCTCTCGAATCGTGACTCACATGGCCTGAGCGACAGCTCATCTTATGGCTTGGGCTCTAATGGGAACGCATGCCCCGTCCATGACTCGTACCAGTTCGGTACGTAAAGCAACTCCAGATTTGCCAGGGTGGGTGCGACATCTCGGCCTTGAACTTTTGTAGTGTACCCATCCGCAGCCTGAGTAAAAATGCCGGAGCTAAACCAGTAGTTCCTGTTGAGCAATTTGGCGTGGGACGGCGTGTAGAGGGAGAGATCGACTCCAAGATTGGTTTCCAAGAGACTAACCAAGTTCCCGCACCATACTTCCTTTGACTTCATCCCTTGCTTCTCCACATATTGTAGCCATTCATACCCCAAGTTCAATGGGGCGGGATCCTCAAATAGTATGGTTCGGAGGCATGCAACTTCCATCCTCGTTGGCTTGTTCAACTCTCTCTTGGGCCAAAATGTAGCGGCTAGGACTCGGAGGATGATCCGGAAAATGGGGTTGATGATGCTTGCCCCGGAAAGTGCTGCAACGGAAGGCTCTACTTCCCCGGTGATGTAGCTCCAAGTCCTTATCACCTTGTAGTCCTTGATATTGTAATCCCGAGAAGGATTAGGGAGATCGAGAATACCATTGAACTCCGCCATAGTGAACTCATGACTAACATTGTCGAGCCTGAATTTAATTCGACCAGTCGAAGTCTTTGTCGGGAATCTTGTCTCAAGAGTAGCCAGAAACTCAGAAGTGAGAGTCGGGAAGTGTGGTACCTCTTCCTTCTTCAACAAGTGAGGCACGCCAAGAATAGAAAAGGCCTCCTTGATATCGTCATAAAGTCTCATTGCCTTGGCACTCGACCTTGAGAACCACCTAGTGTAGTGGTCCTTGTCTAATATGGCATTGAATCGGTCGGCTTGTGCTTGAGTGCACAAGATCACGTTATCCATGCGCGGGGGAGATGAGGACCGTTGAGTCCTCTTCTTCTTGTCAGCTCTTGTTGTAGTTCGGCTAGAACTTGCCATATGGACCTAGAAAAATATGAATTGACAAAGATAAGATCCATACAAATTAATAGAAAAGAGACCCCATACTTGGTCTCGAAATCGCTCTCAAAGTGCCTCGTTAACGACCCAACTGGGGTCGGTAACGAGCCTGGACTGGTGTTTTTTACTAGAAAATTTGCTAAGTCGTTAACGAGCCTAGACATGTCGTTAACGAGCCTGTACGAGAACCAGTCGTAGTTTCCGAGTGCGAAATACTTCCAAAATTATGCAATGAATCAAGCATGCATCACACACAATCCTGCATAAGACACATAATCGGGTATATGCACCCCATACTTGCTCGATTACCCATCCCGAACATGCTAAAATTGCCCAAAAACTCATGGTGAAGATCACTTAATTCTAGAGCAAGGTAATTCATGCTTTTCCTACTCAAATTTCAATGGAGAATCAAGCAAGAACAAACCAACATAAATCAAGATCAACCACCAATATATGAAGCAATAAAACCATTGAGCAAAATAAGCATGCCTTTCAACCACTTAATACAAGTGAAATCTAGATATGAAATTCGACCCTATAGACCATGAATCATGCTAAATAAAGTGTTAGGGTTTAGAAATCATACCGCTAGACCAAGAAATTGAAGAACAAGATTGAAATTTGGAGTGGTTAACGAGCTTGACTCTCGCCGGTAACGAATGTAAGGTTTGCGGGTTCGTTAACGGGGTAAAATTCCGGGGGTAGGGTGGTGGCGCAAATTCCGATCGGTAGAGGTACAACCGATAGGATTTTGAGAGTTTAAGCTTTGGATTGAGAATTTGAGAGTGGGATTTTGGGAATTTTGGAAGGGTTTTATAGGAGAGGGCTAGAGGTAGGTGAAGAGGATGAAAGAGGCGGCACATATGGTAAAAGATATAGGATAGATTAGGTTAAAAAAACTTACCTGCCCGTTTCCTTTTTCGGGTTGCCGAACTGGGTCGTTAACGACCCTGGGTGCGGTTGTTAACGAGCTTGCGTATCCTCATCCGAGTGATATTCCGAGCCCAACTCCTGTTTCAGGTTAGCCGAAGAACAATTCCATCTTGCCACCTCAAAAACTACTACTAAAACTAAAAAAGAAAGCTAGGAAAGAGATCTAAAAAAGAAAGGAAAAAAAAACTAAACTATACTAAAACCGGGTTGCCTCCCGTGAGCGCTATTTTTAACGTCGTCAGCCCGACGTACTTACCTTGGCTAGGGTGGTTCTCTGGTAGCTAGGTCGGGGTTTGGAGGGACCCCATATTTAGCTCTGTGAACATTATCAACTCTTGTCACTAAATTTGGTCCTCTATCTTCTAGTAATATGCCCGGTATTACTACACCCTGTTAGTGAAATCCGAAAACCATGGGGGTTTGGACTCCTCTATTGCATAAATGGCGGGGTACGATGTAGGAACAGAATATGGAGAAGATTTATAACCAGTACTAGTGAATTCAGGGTTAGAGCACTCACCTTGATTTATTGGAAATGATGCTGAAACTGAGGTCGTTGGAGCCATTGTCGACCCCGTGCTAACGATTCCGTCATTATAGCCTTGCATAGGGGACTCGAAGTTGAACCAAGGAGGGTCGGTAGGGATTTGTGTGAAATTATCGTCCTCTTTGGTAATTGGAGGAGGGTCGTTAGGAATAGCTATGTTGAGTTCTGGCTGGGTTAACTCGATCTGTGCAGCCGCAGTTGGGTCATTAGCGTTTTGGTCAAGGCTGAATTCCATGCGTTCCTCTCCAATATCAAAAGTGAGGAGTCCTTTCCGCACAACTACCCTAGCATCTGCTGTAGCTAGGAATGGCCTGCCTAAGATAATGGGGACGTGAGGATCCTCAGGCATGTCGAGAACGATGAAATCATTTGGAATAAAGAATTTCCCAACTTGAATGGGGTAATCGTCCATGACTCCTGTAGCTTTTACGCTTGATCCGTCTGCCATATAAAGATTCATGTCTACAGGCTCTAGTGGTCCCATGTTGGCTTTTGACCAGATTGAAAGAGGGAGTAAACTGGCACTGGCTCCCAAATCACATAATGTAATATCCGCTAAATTCTAAATATAATAAAACGAGTATTTATTCGAATAATTTTTTTTCTCTAAAATAGAGAATTTAATAATCTTTATAATTTCATATTATATTATGAAAGATTATAAAAAGTTTACTACAATGACAATTAAGAATCTAATTAAATATATTAAGCAAGTCAGGTATCTATGTAAATATTTTTCCTCTCAAAAAGAAAGTTTAATTATTTTCATAATCTTCTTAATAAATTATAAACATATTATAAAAGAATTTTAAAGTGACAAATAAAATGTCAAACACATATGTGTCATTATAAATTATTTTCATAATCTTCTTAATAAATGTTACCTCAGTTGTGAAAATGTCTACCACTAGGAACACACCACATATTGGATGGTCCCCTCCGACAGCTCCATTCCTTAAATTAAATGTTGATGCAACTTTGTTATCTTCGTCGTTTGTAGGTTTGGGTGTTGTACTTCGAGACTTCAATGGTATGGTGGCGGCGATTGTTGTTCGTAGAGCCTATGTCTCTTGTTCACCATTATTAGCTGAAGCTTCAACAATGTTGTTTGGTTTACATTTGGCAAGAAAGATGGGTGCAACACATTTTACACATGTCACATCTCAATTTGATTCTATGGATGTTGTTTTGGGTGTTCAAGCAATGCATTCTGATTTTACTTATGTTGGTTCTATTTATAATGAAATAAAGCTCCTTAGGACAAGCTTTGTTCTATTCTTTTGTAATCATATCCGTCGTTTGGGAAATAATGTTGCACATTCTTTAGCACGTTTTTGTCCATCTACTGGACAAGAGCAAGTATTTGTAACTAATATTCTGCAAGACTTAATTATCTTAGCCGAATCTGATATTTAATAAAACAACATTTTTCTAAAAAAAAATAGTCCACTCTATTGGGCTTTCGACGCTCTATTGGGCCTTCCGTATCATTAGGCCAATTCCGTTTCAGGCCCACCCCTGAAGGCAAGAAGGCGCGTAACGGAACCGGCATAACCAGGAGCGTGAAACGACGCCGTCCAGACTCCAGATCGATCGATGTTTCAAACTTAACAGTCAGAATCAAGAAATCCTGCAATCCTATTGGTCCAGTTGCCGTGGAGCTTCTGAGGGATGACACGTGGCACATTTCCGAAACTTCTTCGACCTTCTCGACCACCGGCAAAAGCCATAATCCTATTTATGCGTCTCTGTTCCAATAAACCGCACTTCTCTCTACGATTCTCAGCTCTCTTAAGAATTGCGGGACACAAAATCGTTCACGTTTCAAACCGCCATGGTTTGCAGATTGAAGCTTGCGATTTTCTGCGCGACGCTATTGGTCTCAGCATTGGAAGCTAAGAAGGCAACCGACCCGTACAAGGTATTACTATGATTCCGGCTCTTCTTTTACATTTTAAGTTTTCAATTTGTAGCGAATTTGTATAAAAGAAAGTTATCAACTTGTTTCGTTAATTCGATATTTTCTTGCTCTGCTGTCGTTCTCTGAAATCATTGGTTTCTGTATAGCTTTGGTTGTGTTATCATAAAGTTCAACCCGGTTAATTAACTGGAGATTTTTTTGACATATACGAATACGGAGTATGGATCTGCACTTTCCATGATTATAATGAAGAGGTAGAATCAATGTTCCGTAGTACAGGATTGTGATAAGCTGAGCGTTTAAGCGTACTGAGGTGTTCTCTTTTGACATTAGAGAGCAGACTATTTTTTTTTATTATTATTATAGTTTTATATGAGGACGGTGTAGACAAAGAAGACATTAGGAATCAGTAGATTATTAATGTATTATGGTATCAAGAGCATCTAAAAGGAATTATCAGTAACCATCATTTTATTTATTTTTCACTTATTTTGTTTGTGTATATTCATGTATAAATGGCCTTGTACTTATGAACTATTTTACATTTCAGGTGCTTGGTGTTGATCGAAATGCTAGTCAACGTGAAATTCAGAAAGCTTTCCACAAGTAAATCCCTCCAACATAATTGATTCTTAAGTTTTCTAGAAATTCTATCAGTGCAAGTGGCATAGATTATAGGTCTTTTATATATTGCTGAGTCTTCTTTTTGGCGTTTGGGAATCACCTGTATCAGAACTTTGAAAAGATTGTGCTTGCTTATTTGACTAGTATCTAAAGAGTCATTTGTGCTCCTGGAGAACTTTGCTCTTAAAAAGGCTGCTCAGTATTGGACGTTTCTGTAAATGTGGTTGCTGATTAGTTGTGAGCTTGCAATAGCAGAATAGCTGATAAGAGGCATATTTGCTATATGCTTTTGCTTTACTAAGAAAGCCATCTTGCTGACATAATTATCTTTTTCTAAGATCCAGTATCTTGACATAGATATCTTCTTATCTATGAAGGTTTCACTTTGAATTATTTGTCTTTTCAGGCTTTCTCTACAATATCATCCTGACAAGAACAAGAATAAAGGGGCACAAGAGAAGTTTGCGGAAATCAATAATGGTAAGTCGATCAGTGTAGCTTTGTTTCCTTGTATCTCATTCCACATGGGTGTCCTTTATTTGTTGTAATTGAACTACAGCTCTGCACGCTTTCTATATTTTTTTCCTGCTGTTCTGTTTTTGGGTTCCTTGTGTATTTAAAAAGAATCTTTGTTGAAAAGAAGCTTCAGAGTGGAATAAAAGCTTGAATAATCTTGTTAAGTGTCAAGTATGAAACAGATAAATTCTTAATTAGGTCCATGTCATATTGTTTTTTTTCTTTTACTAGTTACAATCTATGAAGTACAAATTCTTATTTGTGCATCAAGATAAAAATTTCTCCGTGATGTTGTTAGCCTTCAATACTCATCGTTGTTTAATTTTCTAAATCCTATTCTCGTTATTTTATCCTTTGATAGTGGATGATTTTTGGTTTATTGATTGTTCGTTTGGTTCTTAAGATTGAATCATTACTTTTGACAACAACAACATCAACCCAGTGTTAACTCGCCTTAGGCGGGATCTGGGTCATGATGTACACACCCTTGCCCCAATATAAAATCGAGAGGGTGTATGAAGAAGGCCCAAGTATTATCATTTCCTGAAAGACCCAAGGAAAACTGAAATTCAGTTAATTCTTGTGATTGAATGATTACTTTTTATTAGTTCCTTTTTGGAGTGGGATACTTATGTCTCTGATTTGATTTTAACACTAACTAGAATTTTTATGTATTCATAGCATATGAACTATTGTCTGATGAGGATAAGAGGAAGAATTATGATCTGTATGGTGATGAAAAGGGAGGACCCTTCTTTGATGGGGGTCATTCAGGATCTGGTCAAAATGGCTATACATTTAGACCAGATGAGTGGCAAAACATGGGTGGTGGTGGACAAGGAAAATCTCAGTCCTTCTCCTTCTCCTTTGGAGGTCCTAGTGGTGGAAACTCTTTTGGTTCTGGCCTGAATGATATTTTTTCACAATTTTTCGGTGGTGGCATGGGTGGTGGGTCTCGCTTTGGTGGTGCTGGTTCAACTGGGTCTAATTTTGGTGGGTTTGGTGGTTCAGCTGGGTCTAAATCTGGTTCAAAGGCTTCTGCAAGAAATGTCCGTACCGTGACTTCACAATCATTTGAGAAAGAGATAAATAACAAGGGAATTGCTTGGCTTTTGGCATCCTATACACCATCAATGAGTTTAAACCATCAACAAGAATCAATACTTGAGGAGGTTGCTACTGCACTGAAAGGAGCTGTAAAGGTATTGTTTTTTTTTTCTCTCTTCATTAATGCATCACTTGTTGACCTGTGCTAGTTACACGAGTTTAATTTCTCTTCCTTCATTGCAGGTTGGTAAAGTAAATTGTGGCAGTGAATCTACTTTTTGCAAGAATCATAACATAAATCCTCGTAGAGGCCCAAAAGTATATGTATATTCATACGTAAAGAGTGAAAGTGGTTCCTTTGTGGAGTATATTGATGAGTGGGATGGGAAATCTCTGAAAACCTTTTGCCAAGAACACTTGCCAAGATTTTCACAACGAGTTAAACTGGACAATGTTGATCTCCCACTTGGTGCTGGGGAAGGATTGCCTGAAGTCATGCTTCTCTCATCCAAAAAAGATACACCTGTTATATGGCGTGCTCTTACTGGCTTGTACCGGAAACGCTTTGCCTTCTATGATGCTCAGGTATAAAACTATTTTTCTTAAATATTTCATTTAATCACCATTAACATATTTCACATTTCCTCTGAAGCTAGCCGACTTTATGGAAGATGCTTGGCTGAAATTTTGTTATTCAACTTGCAATGAATTTCAAGATGCTTACTTTGTGAAGCATCCCTTTGTAGTTGTTGCCTGAAGACTATAGATGAAAAGAATGTTACATGACATAGTGTCTGTTCTACAGGTCCATGATGTTTCTGATCCAAAGGTGAAGCAGCTGGGAGTTGATGCACTTCCAGCAGTGATTGGTTGGTTATCGAATGGCGAAAAGCATGTATTGAAAACAGGTATCACAGTAAAGGACTTGGAATCAGCAGTACAAGATCTCAGTCACTCATTGGAAGGTTTTGAAAAGAAGAACAAAAAGGTGGTTTACTCTCAGGCTAAAAAACCGAAGACAGAGCCTTCAGATGATAAAATTCCTGTTCTGACCTCATCAAATGCTGACGTCGTATGCAGCGATTCAACTCCTGTTTGTATAATTGGTGTTTTCAGGTCGTCCAAATCAAGGGAGAACCTTGAATCCATCCTATCAAAGGTAAGCTTTTATTTTAAGTTGATTCTTATATTAGAATGCCATATACGCAGAAAATTATAGATATCATACTATCTCTAATTATTTCATTATTAGCTCATAGGAGCTACAAGTTGTGAGTGTCAATGGCAGGGAAAGTTATATTTGACTATGAACTTCCATATAGAATTAGAATTTAGTTGGACAACCATCCTATCAAAGGTATGCACAGCACTTCTGGTCTAATAAATTACACTCTGTCTTTCACCTTACAGCTGACCCAAAAGACGCTATCAAGAAAACGTAGTCTATCCTCCTCTGATGGCAAGGACTCTGTCTCCTACTCACTCCTGGATGCTACAAAACAGCAAAGCTTTCTAAACGCCTTTGACAAGTCTGGATTCAAATCATCGAGTGAGTTCTTGTTGGCTTACAAACCCCGAAGGGGGAAGTACGCCGTACACATGGATGATTTAGGTTTGGAAGAAGTAGAGAAGTTTGTTAGCTCAGTTCTAAGCGGAGATGTACAATTCAGCAAGACAAGGCAAAAGGCTGCTGTCAAGTAAAAAACAGAATACAAATGGAGTTTGGATTTTGGAGTTGAAGAGAGCTTCTTAGTGTACATAATAGTAACAGAGAAATCTTGATCATAGAGTACCTGCCAAGCCTAAATGATTTTGAGATGAGAAAAATATTAGTTGTACATGTCTGTTAGCGTGAAATGTTTGCTCAATCTTTTAATGGTGTATTGGTGTGGCGATTCATATAATCAATCATCTTGGATGATATTCGGGATAAATTGGCCATTTTCTTCATATTTGGTGGAAAATTACGAAAGATTTTTTTTTTCTTACAATGGAAGGATTCTAATGTTCTATGTTCCGGACAAAACTGGAACATTGAGTGCATGTGCGCATGGCTTAACGGTTGAACCTCTTGTCCATGTGCAAGAGGTCTTCGGTTCGAGCATTAGGGTGACGGTTTGCCCTTCTTTCTTAGAATTGGTTACGGGTGCTCTAGGCTAGTCCAAGTAGTACTTGGACTACCCTAAATCTTACCCAAAAAAAAAGCTGGAACATTGAGAGACTGAATAAACATGAAAATCAAATCAAAAGATAAACTAATAAATATATATTGAAAACAACTCTATATTGGATAACTTAGACACTTAGTGGTAGGAGATATGGGTGTTAATATGTTTTGAATCTGTCGTTGATCGGAACCCGTCAGGGGTTCGTAGGCGAAACCCCTAATAACACTAAACTGCGGGGCAGCGCCCCTCGGCGTGGGGGCGACGCCCTTTAGCGGGGGCAATGCCCACTCGCCCAAACGGGATACAATATTACTTGTTATTAGGCCTCTCGTGATCTGTTTGGTTCTACGGTCCATAAGTTGTAATAGGGTCGCTATATAAACTCTCGAAATACCTAATAATCTATACTCTGTAATTCGCCTCTGTAATAATATAATGTTTCTCTTCCCGTGGACGTATGTCATACGCTGTTACCATGGACGTATGTAACACACTTTGTGAACTATCGAAATACCTAATAATTTTTCTTCCCTCATTATTTCTTTTATTGAGTTGAGTCGTTTGACGTAAATCGATTTATCTAGTTTGTACACTTTGTGAACTAGTTTATGAATTCAGAATTTATCACCAAAAGTGAGTTGGTAAAAGAGAGACCTTTTCACTCAAAATCAGCACCATCACGCAGGAAAGCAAGTTAACATGATCTTTTCACTCAAAATCAGCAGCAGACGGTCCTGATTATAAGGATGCGTTTGGGATGTATTTATTTGTGTGCTTATAAGCACACAAATATTTATTTGCAGAAATAAGCAACAAAAGTGGGTGTTTGGCAAATTTGCTTATCGGAAATAAGCAAACTTATCTCGAATGTGATAGCGATCAAAGGACCATGAAGAACAAGGTTGAAAAGAAGGTGTCTATGAGGCCAAGAATAAGACCTTTTCCAAGGTCTCGAGCGTTCAAATTCAAAGAGGTGTTCATGGACTTGATACTATCTCTTCAAAATATCCATCCACGGCGTCCAAGGCCAGCAAGGAAGAGAATCAAGTCACAAAAGTTCGGAAAGTAAGAAGTCCATCAAATGGAAAACAGTGCTCAGTAAACTGGTCATAACATGGGCTAGAAAATTCATCTAAAGTCCGTTAAGTACTCGTTGGAAAGATAATTAAAAGTTCTAAAACTTTGTAGTTTACATCAAGTTCAGAATCCAACAGTAAAGGGCCAAAAAATGGGTTTTACTGAGAGCTGTTCAAGTCTTACGGGAATCTTATCTTTAGTTTAAATTTCTATCTTTATTTATTTTATTTATGGACGTTTTTAAGCTAGAATAATTGTAGAATTTCGACCATAGGCATATGTTAGTGGTTGATATTCTCTCTCCTATGTTTTTATTATCTTTTAGATATTTTGAGTTTGTTAGTATATTTTCTTAAATAAATAAATCAGCCATGATTTATTTTATTTAAGGGAATCTAGTTTGTTATAGGTCTAGATATTTTATTATATCTTTGGAAGCAAGACATGAGTTACTTGCTCTCCAAGGATCAGCTTTGTATCTCTATTTATACTTTGCAATTCCATAATGAAAAATCAGCTTGAGATGAGATAAACCCTAAGAAAGGTTTATCTCGTCCTTGGGCTCAAAAACACACGTGTGGCTGATTGTTATTGCTTGCAAGTTCGATCATCATCATCAATCCGAGATCATCACCATCACCGAATTCTCAATCTCTTCTTTTGTGTTTCGTTTGTTTGATTCATTGAATTGATCCATCAAGTTTAGTTCTAGTCGATTTATATCTACTAGTTTATCAATTTGGATTAGCGTTCGAGCCATCCAAGTTGAACTATCTTATTTGATTCAAATTAGTGTTTCGAATTCAGTTTCTCATAATCAAGTTTGAGTTCTTCAATTCCTTGTGACGCAAGTTTCTGACTTTGAAAGTGTTGTAGGGAAGAATTCAATATTACAAGGCAAGATCGGGATCCTGTGTGGTCAAATACGAGGTTTC
Source organism: Fallopia convolvulus (assembly GCA_964016875.1). Taxonomy (NCBI): domain Eukaryota; kingdom Viridiplantae; phylum Streptophyta; class Magnoliopsida; order Caryophyllales; family Polygonaceae; genus Fallopia; species Fallopia convolvulus. Next base: position 11,913,125 of record OZ024722.1, on the reverse strand, counting down.
TAAGGAGTCATCCGAGGCAATCACGTATCAAGTGGTATCATAATCCAGCGTCTCGCCAAGTAATTTTTCTTTCCTTAATTTGCTTTCTAGTCAATTTTAATTCAGTTTTTGATCCCAAAGCTTGAACCTTTAACCAAGTTACAATTTTTGAGATCCAAAGGCTGAATTTTCGCCACAGCCACCACCTTTTTCCGCCACCACCACCACGAACCACCCTCCACCACCACGATCTGGTTTCGCTAACCTACACCGCACCACCCCCCAGCCTTGTCCGAACCCAACCCTACTAACCCCACCCAATTCGGACCAGCCAAAACCTAGATCGCACCACCCCCTCTCGAAACCCTAACCCTAGTTCATAAACCCTAACCCTAGATTGGAAACCCTAATCCGAGACCTTACCTTTCTCCAAACCCTAGAGCCAAACCCGAAAACCCTAACCCTAGTTTCAGCCGAGATCTCACAAACCCTAACCCTCCTTGTTGTTGCTTGGCCCCCAAGTAATAAACCAATTAGGAGATTTTTAAGGGATTGTTGCATGTTTATTGGCTGAATTGGTTGAGTTTAGTTGTAATAGAGATTAGCAATTGCCTTCCTACAATTTTTATGAGTTTTTATTGCATGTTGCATGATCAATAGAGATTCATATTGCTTGTTGATATTTGCTGATTTTTGCTATTGCATCCTATCAAAATTCGACCAGCCCTATCTTCTATTGTTAATTTGGCTTCTAGTTGGTTTCATTGGTAGTTAAAGTCACTTAGATAAAAAAAAATCAGTCTAGTTTCGTTTTTGCCCTATTGCATTCCTTATTGCATTGCTTTGTTGTTACTTCATTCTAGCACAAGAGTAGTTTGTGTATAAAGTAAAAAAAAATCAGAAAAGAAAAGTGATCTACCCCAGCTAGTTTTAAGCCACTTTCAACCCTAGTAACTGCTTGCTTAAAAATAGCTAAGTAGAAATCACTTTGAAGAAAAAGAGTGACGAAATAAAAGTCACTTTAGCCTACCATATTTCTGTTCTTGCATGCTTAAATTTGGCTTTATTAACTTGCATAGAGTCAATTGAGAGATTGCATGTGTTTTAAAGCTCATAGAGGGATTATTTGCATTGCTTGTCTTATTGCATACTTGTCATTTGCTTAAGCTGCATATTTCCTTTATTTATTATTAGTATACCATATCTACCCATTTACTCCCTCAATTCAACCCAAAAACTGAATTAGTTGATTGGATTGCTTTGAGGCAAGTTTTGGCTTGATTAAGGTGTGGTATTTCTTGTTGTGATTTGCTTTTGGAACACACTACTCTCTCGTTTTATTGCTTTGTTTTGAGGATTAAGATGTATTGGTGTGATCCCTTTAATGATATTCCACCAACTCCAAGGGTACAAATACCTCCAAAGATTGAGCCTTTTTCTGGAGAGTATGGACCGGATGATTATAAGCACATGGGCCACACACCTCAAATTTTTTATTATCCCCCAAATCCCACTTTCTTCTCTGTCCTTCCTCTATTCTCTATCTCCTTCCTCCATTCTACTCTCTGGTTCCTGATTGAATGAGAACTTCGTCTCCATAATTCTTCACCACCGACATATATCTTCTCACCGCCGGATGGCCAACCCAGGCAGCCATTGATGGCCAACCCAAAGAGAGAATCCGAACGGAACGACAGACTCGGGAGGAAAATTCTTCACCGACGGCATATATCTTCCCTGCCTCCTCAAAGTCAAATTCATCTCCAAAATTGACCGGATTGAATTTGTCCTTCTCAATTGAACCGGAACGGAAAGATGGAACGACGACGCCTGACGGAACGACGGGCTTGGGAGAAAGAATCCAGACCGAACGATGGGCTCGGGAGAAAGAATCTGGTAGGAACAACAACGTTGGCGTAAGTTCATTCAACTGATAAACAACCCAAAGAAAGAACTAGAGAGAGAATCAGAACAGACGAGTCACTGCCGACATATATCTATTGGAGATAATTAGATTATATTTTAGTTTATATTATATGTAATGTTATCTTTTATGTTAGGCAAGATATTGCCATATTATTTTATATCCTTTAGTAAAAGATTGTGCCTTGTAACCCAAGGACATGATCTTATGCAACTATATATTGTAATCTTCTCAATCAATAATATTATCAGCCTTCTCATAAATCTAATATGGTATCAAGAGCCTGATTCATTACCACGTTCAAAATTTTCGGCCATGGCCTCCAATAACCATACAATCCTGAACGATATTGAACCTTCAAAACCATTCATTATCGTTCAATTCCACAATGCAATCAAGCTTACCTCCACAAATTACATCACTTAGAAATCTCAAATCCAATCTATTCTTGAAGGTTATGGTTTATTCAAGTTTTTGGTTGGATCATATCCCGCCCCACCCAAAACACAACCCAACTTTGTCAATCCGGAGGTCACAGTGCCTAATCCGGCATATTCAACGTGGCTCCGTCAGGATCGCCTTCTTTATGGTGCTCTTGTAGGAACGCTTTCTGCAACCGTAGCGTCGCTCATTACTCGTGCTGTGTCGTGTCAAGATGCATGGAAGATGCTTGAAAACACATATGCCAAACCTTCACGGGGGCATATTCATCAACTCAAAGACAAGCTCAGAAATTTGAAGAAAGATACACTGTCTATCACCGAGTTTATGCAACAGATCAAACACTGTGTCGATCTTCTTCCCTCGCTCGGAAAAGAACAAGATCTCGAGGATGTCATTGACTATGTTTTGAAAGGTCTTGACAGTTCCTATCAATCCGTCATTGATGGTGTTCGAGCACGCGATACAACGATTTCCTTTGAGGAATTGCATGAAAAGCTTATTAACAAGGAGCTTCAGTTGAAGGTTGAAGGTGCCGAATCTTCCTCATTTCCGGCAACTGCCATGACCGCCCAAACCAAATCTCGTTTCAAGCCAAAGCAGAACTCCGCCTCTAGTGGGGCGCCATCCCACACAACTCCACCAGCCGATCGTGGAACCCTATTCCCGCAAACCCCAATTACCCACCAAACCCTAATTACCCACCACCACCACCAAACCCTAATCCCAATTTTCGTCCGAATTTTCGTGATAAATGCCAATGGTGCCGTGAAGTTGGGCATGTTGTTGCCTATTGCCCTATTTTTCGGCAGATGGCGCCTAATCTTCGTCCCCCTCCCCAGTCGAGGCCGTCGTACCAGCCACCACCACCAAACACACCACTGCCCCACCCCTCTCAATCCATGCCTCAAATTCATGCTGCCACGAACTCTAATCAGTCGTGGTTGCTAGACAGTGGAGCCTCCCATACCGCCACTCATGACCTTCAAAACCTAAGCCATCACAATCAGTATGAGGGCCCGGATGAACTCCATATTGGTAACGATAATGGTCTTAAAATTTCGGATTTAGGGAAACTTCATTTTCATACAAACAACCATTCTTTTAATTTTGATAATGTTCTTTTTGTTCCTCAATTGTCCAAAAACATTATTTTTGTCTCCCAATTCACTTCTCAAAACAATCTTTCGGTTGAATTCTTACCTACTTGTTTTCTTGTGAAGGATCTTCTTTCGGGATCGGCCCTTCTTAGCGGACCTTGTGTTGATGGTGTCTACTCTTGGCCTCTTTCCGTCTCTCCTCAAGTTCTCACCGCTAGCTTCTCCATTGGGTCGTCTTTGCATCATAAGTTGGGTCATCCGTCCTCCGCCGTTTTAAAGCTTATGCAATCTAGTTTTAATTTACCATGTTCGGATTTTGATTTTGATTCATGTACTCCTTGTTCCATTAATAAAAGTCATAAGTTACCTTTTGCTCAGTCTACTATTTCGTCCAGTGCACCTCTTGAAGTTATTTTTTCGGATGTACAATCTTCTCCAGTTTTGTCTCATGACGGATATTGTTATTATATCATCTTTGTTGATCATTTCACCAAGTATATATGACTTTATCCGCTTAAACGTAAATCCGATACCAAAGACACTTTTATTAAGTTCAAAGCACTAGTCGAAAATTTCTTCAAATCCACTATCAAAATTTTATATTCCGATAATGGTGGTGAGTATCTTGCTCTCACCTCTTTTCTCGCCTCTTCGGGTGTCACACACTTCACCACTCCTCCTCATACACCACAACACAATGGGTATTCTGAGCGTCGTCATCGACATATTGTTGAGACGGGTCTCACTCTTTTATCCTATTCCGGTCTTCCTAATACACTTTGGCCTTACGCCTTCAAAACTTCCGTTTATCTCATTAATTGAATGTCTGCTTCCACTCTCCAAAACATGTCACCTTATTTTAAACTTTTTCAAGTGTCTCCAAATTATCAAAAACTTAAATGCTTTGGTTGTTTGTGTTTCCCCTGGCTCAGACCTTACACGTCTCATAAGTTTGAACCCAAGTCCCGACCTTGCGTTTTTGTTGGCTATTCCCTCTCTCAAAGTGCATATTTTTGCCTTGATCCCGAAACTTTCAAAGTCTTTACCTCTAGGCATGTCACTTTTGTTGAACATGTCTATCCCTTCCTTGCCATGCACACGTCCAAACCAAACCCGCAACTTCCCGCTGCCAATGAAACATGGGCATCGTTTGGCGTTCCCCTTGTTTCAAACCCTAACCCGGTTTTACCAAACCCTAACCCGACATTACCGCCTCCCCCCTTGTATCATCCCTGCTAAGATAGAAGATCAATTAAACTCGGCTTGGGGCTAAGTCAAACCGCCTGCACACCAAATTTTGTACAAAAGGGTATTTTAAAAAAAAAAAAATCCTTGTTTTTTGAATAAAATGTGTTGTTTGGATTTTTTTTTGAGAGTGGTAAAAGATTTTATTGAAACCGAGAACAAATACAACAACTCCTATAAACTCCGACACACTTACACACCAGCAAAGTGTAAGGAGATATCCATACAACAAGTCCTATAAAAACCCAACCATAACAAAACATAGCCAAAATCAAAATGTTTTGTTTGGAGTTGTTCCCTTGATATTAAAAAGTGATTATCAAAATCAAAATGTTCAGAAAAAATTCAAAAGACAAAATATGCATATATAGCACAAAATGTACTCATGAAAGTGAAATTCAATTCAAAATGTAGAAGTGATATGGATAATTGTTTAAGGAGTTGAGAAGAGTGAGGTAGTACTTTTAAATTTCTAATTATTTAGGTTATAAAAATAAAACATTTAATAAATATATTTCTAATAATATTTATTTATTTTGTAAATATAATTACCTTAAATTATAAAAATGAATTCAAGATGTGCATTTATGTGCATTCTCATATCAATATTCTCCCAACTTTTGGATCATAGAAAAAAATAACGTAAATAGTTTCTTTTAGATAACATCACAATAACGATTTGTATGAGATGATTAGGATAAATAAATTGGATAAAATTCATTAAAAAATAGTGTTTGTTAGATAAATTCAAAAAATGATTTGTGTTTGATAATTAGAATACTGAGATCTTCTTAATTAAATGTTCATTAAAATTTTTAGATAAGTTCAAAATAAATATTTATATGAAATTGTTAGAATAATAAAATATTTTTGAATCAAATTTTAATTAAAAAATAGTTTGTAGTGATTTTAGAGAAAGGGAGGAAGTGGGTAGGTTTTTTTTGTCAAAATTTATGAAAAATTAATTTTAATTTGATGATAAGTTGCATAAAATTCTCAACCTACATGATTTTTACGTGAGCATTATGGAGTTAAATACAAAAATGAAAATGAATACTAATTTGTGATGGGTTTTTTTTTTTTTGCAAAGTTGAAAACAAAGGGTGCAAATGGAAAAAAGCTAAAAAAAATGTGGGGGTTGAAGTGCAGTTCACCCAAAATTTAAAAATTACGGTAGTATAAGTATTCATAAATCATAAGAGAATTCGGTTCAAAATGTTAAACAACAGCAGCCAACAGGTTTTGAAATATCGTGCGACAAAATTGCCTGAAGTTGGACTACTAGGAGGATGGGAGATTAGATATGGCGGAAATAATAGAATAAAGCCTAAAAGCAGTTTGAAATTTCACTTTTTTGTGAGCAAAAGTTCAAAAGCTCGTTAGGATTCCAAACTCGACGTGATTCACCAGTCACGACTGAATTCAAAATTGAAAAACGAAAGCAAGTTCATCCATTTGATTATTTGTCAAGTTGAAAGTGGGGCACTAATTTATGTAATGACTAACCTAACCAATATTCCTAATTGACAATTAATAAGAAGAAAAGTATAAGTGCGGTGGTAGCCCCTGTTTCGGGCTGCACTCCGAAAAACAATCTGGTTTTGACGGATGAACTGTTTATTTACATTCATTTGTCATATACTGACAGTATTAATATAATTTCTCACATCCGGTAAAGTTGTAAATAGAATAGTGTGTGGCATATCAATCACCATTATGTATTTTTAGATTTTTAAATAAATATCTAAATTTTACTATTTTTCGTTTTTTAAACACTAATTAATTATTTGGGAAAACACGTATTTATCTGTCTTGTATTACGCTTAAAATCGAAGTAAATCCATCTTATGAATGGTGATGTGAATTACTTAAACAGAAAAAGAAAATTTGGCCGCTATTTAAGGCAAACATGACAATGGTCATACGCATTTTCCATTTTCGCTCTTGTGAGCGGGTAAAACAAACATAGTTACCATAGTTATTTTCGCTATTAAAAGGTATTTCTTAAATTGCTACGCATTTATTATTATTTTTGTTATTTTCCATATTATTAAATATATGGTAGTTGTCCAACTTTATTGAAGATTCTATGCTGCATATATAATAGAATTAAACTTGGAGAAGGTGTGAATATTCCTAACTTAAGCATTAAGCAACCCTAAGAGATATGTAAAATCAGCCCCCCTGATCTCCTTCTTCCATTATAAATACACGCCCTAGGCGTGTAGGGAGGGTCACATGCACACATCGGCGTATTCAGAAAACTTGAATAGGCTAATACTCACTTAGCTCGACTGTTCAGGGATTCACCGTTCTCCCGTTGTACCTCGACGCTCGAAACGACAATTTGCTCTTTTGACTTAGGCATCGGAGGTCGATTAGGGGGTCCCCGCCCCCTATGTCCATTGTTTGCAGGTTTAGGTTAGAAGATTGGGAGTGGAGCGGAAGAGGAGGAGTTCATAATTAGTGCATTAAAAGGCAGAATTTTTGTGCACTAACAATTGGCGCCGTATGGGAAATGAGTACTCAATCCACGCAGTCATGGTGCTGGAATTGATCCCAGAAAATCAAGAAGTCGTCTTTGAAGATCCTGGGGCATCATCGCGCAGCGAAATCGCGTGAAATATGCCCGGCGAACAAAACCGCGATCGCGGTACTGTACACCGCGATCGCGGATCGGCGATCGAAGCCGAAAATCCAAAAAAACGCTCGGGAAACCGAACCCTAATGGAGGTTGATCAGGTTAATTCCGATATTCGCTCGAAAGGTCAGACCTTGGTGCCTGGAAACGACTTGAACCGTGACCCGACCCCTCTCGCTAGTACGGCTGTTCATTGCACAGACCGTTTGGGGTTCGAGTCAAGCGACGGAATCGTCAGTCGTGGTGTTTCGAGGCCCGAATCAACTGAGTTTGATCAAACATGGGAGTCGGCAATGCGTGTTGCCGAGAATGAAAACAATCGAAGAGTTTAGGAGCAAGGCGAATCAGTCCAAACGATTGCAATCGCCGAACAGAACCGCGACCGCGACAACGAGGGCCGCGATCGCGACCATTCGAACCGCGCCCGCGGTCCAGAAAACCGTGACCACGGGCTGCGTATTTTCGAGCCTTCGCTCTCTATTCGCGAGCCAAACCCTAATTTGGTTAGCCCTCGTCTAGAGCAAGGCCAATCTAGTCGTGTCGGGTCTAATCCCGTGAGAAATGACAATCGCATCACCTTGTCATCCACTCCAAACGGCGGGAATAGGGTATCTACAACCGCCGGGGATGAAGAAGAAGACGAGATCACCCATGCTTTGGCTATTACTCTGAGAGAGAATGAGAAGTACCAAACTAGGTGTGCAGAAGCTGAGTCCCGTTTGGAGCATGCTTAAGATGAAATCGCTAGGCTGAAACGCTCATTCGATAAAGTCCAAGGCAAGCGCCCCATTGACGAATCAGAAATTGAGAAGATTACTCGACAACTTGCAAGTGTTATTGAATTCGCCGATAACCGTCGTAGTCCTCAATCGATCAGTTCTGACGAATCAGGCGAGACGCAGATTGATTATGATAGCGATAGGAGAGCACCAAGGAGCCGGTGAAAAGACCACCACCACGAGTCGCCCCCGCGTAAGAGGTCTCTGGTTGCGGACCCCCCTCAGTCCAGCGACCCGTCCTCGAACGACTCGAGCGAAGCCGAGAACCGCAATGATCGTCGCGGGCGAAGCCGCGATCGCGACAGAAGGAGCCGCGACCGCGGAGACAAAAGTCAAGAAAAGGAAGAAGAGACGACGTAGCCAACTTCGGAGTGTTAGCCTTGAGAGGATTGGAGGTAGGGCCCGAGCTCTTGAGCGTACTCAAAGTAGGCTACTTGATCTTTTGAGAGCGCAAGGCAATATTGTTGGATCGTGATGCGTTAGTATCAATACAGGGAACTAGTAAGGTTCCCTGGGCAGCGGAAATAAACAATAAGAACACAGAATTTATAGAGAAAACCTTCTGTCCGACCAACAAGTCGTAGAAAGAAAAACCTCTACCCTTGAGACTCCTTCTCAGAGGATTTTCAATAGAATACTTTTATTAAGTTTCAACGATTACAAGGCAAGTCAAGTTCCCTGATAACTAAGGCACCGACCAAAGTTCAACCAACTAGACTTCTACAACCCTAAACGTAAACCTAAACAAAGTAAACTACTGACTTACTTGTGGATTCTTCACCGAAAAAGCCACACACTCTTACACTTGAAAAGCTCTCTCTTCAAGTTCGTCGTCTTCAACCACTCAAAAAACCACACTTTAACCCTAGCTAATCCTAGCTATTTATAAGATAAGTTAAGTCTGATCTCACACGTAATTCTTGCTTAATTACGCTGATATTCCACTTAACAAATCCCACACAATAAGGAAAAAGATTGTTTGTGATTTCGGATCCTCAACCATGCCGATTCTTCCCAAAACCGAATGATCTCGGATTTTCCAAGACAAGATCGTGTGAAGTTGATCTTATCTTCTCTTTTATCTCCTCAAGCAACCGCCTACAGCTGTAAATCTTCGTAGAAGATTGCTCGCAGAAGATATGGTAACTTGGCATTTATAGAAAGACGCGTTCCTTCCGAGACGCGCTTCCTAAATCTGTCACTCGTTCCCTCCATCGTTCCTCACGATGTTCCGTCACTGGTGACCATGTACCTGTTTTCCTGAAACACTTACATGTAGAAGCAAGTTATATTAACTAAGTTTGTTATCATCAAAACTAAGAGAAACCATGGAACAACCATTGTTCCAACAATTTCTCCCTTTTTGATGATGACAAACCTATGCAAAAATGCATATCTAGAAACCAGTAGAAATATAGATCAGAAAAAGAATTCTTGTATGGTTCCCCCTTAACAGATGCACTGTTGTTCTTACTCTTCAGAGTTAACAAAATATTCCCCCTTAGCCAAAGTTCCCTCTGTATTTCCTGGATAGAACGCATCTCTGCATTTTTCCTAACTTCCCCCTTTTGACATCATCAATAGATCAACAATCATCAAGCAAAAATATAAAGCAAATGAACAAATTCAATTGAAACTTAAACCATTCATAAGCAAAAGACAATTATTATTATAGATAATTGTTGTAGGGGTCACAGCCTAGAGAAAGCATAAAACATAAAAGTCTTAACATCCAAGAAACAAAAGAAACATTTTAAACTGGAGATAGATAGGCTAAGGAACTAGAGAGGGTCCACATCATGGTTCAGAGGAGGTGGAATCAGCAGCAGCAGCGTCAGTGTCTCTCTTAGCCAGGTAACCAATGATGGTACTCAGCTGAGAGGAAATATTTTGAAGCTCAGACAACATCTTGGCAGTAACACCTTCACTCAGCGAAGAACTCCCAACATCAATCTGGGCAGTCTTCTTTGCAACTGTTCCCTTCGAATCACCCTGAAAATTCATCCTCGAGATATTGCGCATCTCCAGGGGTAATCCAAAGAACTCCTCTTTCGAAGGCTTGTAAGCCTTTCTCTCCTTCAGTATAGCCCTCACAAAACGAGGATAAGGCAGGCTATGCTTCTTCCCAGTACACTTAGCCATCTGCCTCATCATTATCTCCGGAAGACTGATACGTTCCCTTCTTAGAAACTTGTCCAGCAGAATCATATCATTGATAGTGAACGTAGTTCTCTTCTCCAGCCTTGGAACAACAACCTTGATGAGAAATTGATGTGCGATTCTTGCAGTGTAGCTCAAATCCGTGGTGGAGTAAGGACCAGCAGCAGGAACTTTGCCCATGATACGCTTGATTAATTGAGTTTTGTTCCTTGGCTAGTTACTCGAAGTATGGACATCCCCATATCCTTCAGCAGGCACCTTCAGAATTGTAGCAACAGATCCCAAAGAAAAAGAGATTTCCATCCCACCGACAGTAGCAAAACCCATTGGACCAGTAGAGAGATCAGCTAGTTGATAGGAACCAAAGAATTGGGAAAGAAGAGACACATCTACCTTGACTCTAGAGTCACAGATTTTCTCCCATCCCTGAAACTTGAGAAGTTCCCAGAACTCCTCCAAGTCATGGCTTTTCAGGAATTCTTCGTCGATCACCAGAGGAGCGACAACCTTCTTTGACCCCTTCTTGGAACGGGCCGCTGGTTCCATTGGCAGTTTGCCTTTCGCCTTGGCAGACTTGAGGTCCTTTTCAACCTCTTCTTCCAACTCCTCCTCTTCGTCATCTCCTTCACCAGCAGACTCCTTCTTTTCTTCTTCCTCACCCTCTTCAGACTCCGAGCCAACTTCCTCCTCATCTTCCTCTGGATCTTCTTCTTCTTCTTCAGAGGATTCCTGAGCCACCGGTTCCTTTGGAACGGTGGAGAGAAGGTCGTACTTGGATCCAGAAGGAGTAACCTTCGGATTTTTGTTGGCAGGGGATGGGGTGCGTTCCGAATCAGAGATGTGAAGGATTTGAGATGGCAAGGGAGGGACACTCTTTCTCGCCTTTCTCTTTCCACGGCTCGTTGGCTTGACCCATCCTGGTCGCTCACTTATCGGCAAAGATTCCACCTTTTCTTGATCATCGGTGGTTTCTTTTGAAGGCGAGTTCACCTCTTCCTTCTCTGTGGCATCCTTGCTCTCCTATACTTCCCCTGTTTCAGCAACTTTGTCGGAGGGGTTTTCTGAGGGAACCACGGATTGAGCCTTCTCAGATTTCTCACCCACAGTCTCCTTCTCTGATGAGACTTTATTAGCGACTCCCATACCAGTGTCGGAGACAACATCGAATTTGGTTTCAAGTTTGGAAAGTGAGGAGGGAGAAGAAAGCTTGGCCTTTTTGAGGGATTCGAGTTGGGCTTGAAGGACGACGATCTCAGAAGCATCGAGACCGTCAAAGTTGAGGATTGGGGTGTTTGAGGAGGAAGCCATTGTTGCAGAAAAGAGAGAAGATTGAATCTTTGAGGAAGATTAGGGTTTGAGAGGTAAAAACAGAGGTGCGAGAAAAAAAATGACCGAGATAAGAGTTTATAAAGAACACCTCTTTCCTTGTTTACAAAGATCATGATCTTCCCAAAGATCTTCTATCCAAATCTTAACGGCTAAGAGTTGCCATAATGATGAATTTTCACCGCTATTAAGTTTTGACTGCGCAGACGTCCTATCATTCCCTGCAGAATTACTGTGCAACGGCTAGAAAAATTCAAACGAGCAGTCACAACGACTATAACATAACTACGATCCCTGCGTTGATTGACGTCTGTACTTTGGCAGAAAAACCTTCAATTGTAATCAAAGACATTCCTTTAAAGTGGCACTATTCTCAACCACTAGTTCCATACCTCGTTACCATGAGTGGATGAAAGGCTATGTTTGAACAGAAAAGGGACTAGAGATGTTCCATTCAAACTTTTGTGGGCTAGGACAATTTTTGACATCCAAACAATTATTCCCCGTTTCAAGGTAATAAAGGGGGTTTCATAGGGAACGTTGTTTGGACCAGGCTTGAGGGACAACTTATAACCAACCATCATTTCGGCTTGAAGTGAGGGATAGAATAGATCAAGTTGGTTATTTTGGGCCAAAAGAAAATCGTGGATGTAAGCAAATTAGTTTTAGTTCCTTTTAGCATGCAATACCTCACAATTTCTAATATATACAACATCTATGCATAGAGGAAGGATATAAGCCATTAGAAAATTTGTCAATTGATATGTAGTTACCTGAGAAGTTACCTCTTTAGTCAAGCACTGAGGGAATAGAGGACCGAGACTTGTTTACTCCAAGGAAATCATTCCTAGCAACATCCTCAAATGCTCATAGGGTTTTCTGTCCAAAGCCTTGGTAAAAATATCTGCCACTTGATTTTCAGTCCTACAATGATCCATCTTGATGAAACCTCTTTCAACATTATCTCTTAAGAAATGATGTTGAATATCTATATGTTTGGTTCTAGAATGATGCACTGGATTTTTGGAAATATTGATTGCACTTGTATTGTCACATAAGATAGGAATAGTTCCAAGAGACATACCAAAATCCACCAGTTGCTGTTTTAACCACAATACATGGGAACAACAGGCAGCTGCTGCGACATACTCCGCCTCAGCCGTTGAAAGAGCAACAGAATTTTGCTTCTTTGATCCCCAAGACACCAAACAAGGACCAAGGAATTGGGCCATGCCTGATGTGCTCTTCCTATCTACCAAGTGACCTGCAAAATCTGCATCCGAGAATCCAACAAGTTGGAATGAGTTGTGTCTTGGATACCATAGACATAACCCATCGTTCCCTTTCAAGTATCGCAGGATTCTCTTCACTTCTTTCAGATGTGTTTCTTTAGGATTAGCTTGAAATCTAGCACAAAGACACACACTGAACATGATATCTGGCCGACATACTCTTCAATAGCTCCTTGATGTATTTTTGTTGATACCTTCGTTCCCTCATCACTTTGTACCACTTGTAGACCAAGAAAGAAAGTGAGTTCACCGATCATGCTCATCTCAAACTCACTACTCATGAGATTCTTGAAGCTTTCTACAAGTTTAGGGTTAGTAGAACCAAATATAATATCATCAACATAAACTTGAACTACTAAAACCTCACCGTCTTGTTCCCTTAGGAACAATGTCTTGTCAATCACACCACGTCTATATCCATTAGTTAATAGAAACTGAGCGAATCTATCATACCAAGCACGAGGAGCCTGTTTAAGACCGTAAAGAGCCTTATCCAGTACGTAGACATGGTCAGGGTGATCAACATCTTCAAATCCTGGAGGTTGTAGCACATAAACCTCCTCTTGTAGGTACCCATTCAGGAATGTTGTCTTCACATCCATTTGATACAACTTGAATCCTTTGTGAGCAGCATAGGCGATTAGAAGACGAATGGCTTCTATTCTTGCAACAGGAGCGTACGTTTCATCGTAGTCAATCCCTTCTTGCTGATTGTACCCTTTTGCTACAAGCCTCGCCTTGTTCCTTGTGACAGCTCCGGTGTCATCAAGTTTATTCCTGAAAACCCATTTTGTTCCTATAGCCATCTTGTGCTTTGGCTTGGGAACTAATCTCCATACTTTGTTCCTCTCTAATTGGTGTAGTTCCTCTTGCATAGCAACTATCCAGTCAGGGTCTTTTAATGCTTCCTTCACGTTCTTTGGTTCTGCAAGAGAGATAAACGCATTGAAAGCACAAAAATTCTTAATAGAGGAACGAGTAAGCACACCTTTATTGTATGGAGTGATGATGTTGTCAACAGGATGATCCCTCTTTTGATGATAGTTTCTGATTTCAATTTGAGTGGGATCTGTTCTTGACTCCTCTTGTTCCTGTTGGCTTGTCGTTCCATTTGAAGTTCCTTCACCATGATCTTCCTCAATTTCTTCATTTTTCGAAGTATCATCATCAGGAACTAGAGCATTTTCTGTGTCATCTCCATCCAAGTCAAGACTTGGAGGCATGACATCGTCATCTGGAGCTTGTGCACCTTTATCTGGATCGACTTCATCATCTGAATCTGAATTTAGAACCTTCAGTACATCCTCGTTACTAGATAGGTTCCCTCCATTTTTGGACTCGTCAAAGACAACATGAATGCTTTCTTCAAACTTCTTAGTCCTTTTATTGAACACCTTGTAAGCCTTGTTGTTGGATGCATATCCCAGAAAGATACCTTCGTCACTCCTTGGATCAAACTTGCCTAGCTCGTCTTTTCCGTTGTTGTGAATAAAGCACCTGCATCCAAAGACTTTCAAGTGGGAAATATTTGGCTTTCTTCCCTTGATTAGTTCATATGGAGTTTTAGAGAAGTTAGAACGTATGGTGACTCGATTAATGATGTAGCAAGCGGTACTGACTGCCTCAGCCCAAAAGGACCGAGGCAAGTTACTTGCCAACATCATAGTACGAGCCATGTTTTGTAGTGTTCCATTCTTTCTCTCTGCTACGCCGTTTTGTTGAGGAGTCCTAGGCGCAGAGAAGTTCTGAGATACTCCATGTTCATCACAGTAGCTATGGAACATGGAATTCTTGAACTCTGTTCCATTGTCGACCTGATAGACTTTAATTTCTGCCCTGTTGATGCTTCTACCTTCTTGATCCAGCTTTTGAATGCCATGAACGTCTCATCTTTGGAACCTACAAAAAGAGCCCATGTATATCTAATAAAATCATCAACAATAACAAAAATGTACCTGCTACCACCATGACTTCTCACCCACATGGGACCACACAAATCCATGTGTATCATCTCAAGGAGATGAGAGGTGCTGACTGACAACTTTGGCTGAAAGGATGACTTGCTTTGTTTCCCTTTCGCACACTCTTCATACAAGCTTTCCTTTTCTATAAGAACTTTGGGAAGTCCTATCACCAGATTTTGTGAGTAAAGTTTGTGAATTACTCGATGATTTGCATGACCAAACCTCATATGCCAGAGGTCAGTCTTGTCACCTAATGTTACAAAGCAAAGTTCTTCTTGTGGTTGGAAACTTGAGTCAACAAAATACACATTGTTGCGCCTCTTTCCTTTCAGGACCACAAAATTTGATTTCAGGTTCTTGATCATACAGCCATCTGAGGTAAAAGATACCTCGTTGTTCCCTTGGTCACAAAGCTGAGCAATACTCAACAAGTTGTAACTAAGACCTTTCACCAAGCTTACGTCTTTAACGCTGATCTTATCATTTAGCTTGACTTCACCTGTTCCAATGATTTCTCCTTGATTGTTGTTGCCAAAGGAAATGTTTCCTCCAACTTTGTTTTGAAGTGAGGACAGAATGCTCTCGTTCGCTGTCATGTGACATGAACACCCGCTGTCAAGGATCCAGCGGATGTTCCCCCTCACTTCAACCTGCAAGAAAGAAGTCATGTTTTAACGACCCAGGCCTGCTTAGCCTTCCCGGGTCGGTTAGCATAGCTCACAGAATGATAGATTTGTGATTGAACTAAAGTAGCTTTCTGTGGACTCTTGGAACTAGAAGCAATATTTGAGGGATCAACATGGTTTTTCCCTTTGTCAGTTTTAGAATCTTGCTTCTTTTGTGGTTGTGGAGCTGGTTTCTTTTTATTCTGATGAGATTTGTCATACCCTTGATTTTTCTTACCAGACCACTGTTTCTTGTTGTTCCCTGTGTTCTAGTTTTGACTTCTTTTGTTAGACTCTTCTAACCTAACTTTACAGTCTTTTTGAACATGACCTCCCCCACCACAGTGATAGCAGACCCTATAATATTCGCCAAGATAGCGCTTAGGATGTGGTTTTTGGAGGGTACGTTCCTTCGCACGTTCCTTGGAAGGAACTCTGTGCTGGTTCCCTTGAGACTGTTTTAAGTATATTTTATGAGCCGTTTTACCAGAATACCATTAAGAGTTTTCACTTAAATTACTCTCAAGAATCTTAACTCTACCCTCTAGATGAGTTATTTTATCTCTAGCAGATTGAAGTTCCCTAGCTTTTCTTTCCATTTTCTCTTCAAAGCTAAGGTCATCTGGAGGATATTCAGATTTATCCTTTCCATAATCAATACCACACCTAGCCGGATTAAACACAATTTGAGTTCGTTTATAAAGCTCGTTCTCTAACTCTTCCTTTTTGAGTTTATAAGCAAGTAAATCCGATCTAAGCTCATTATTGGTTTCGGTGAGAGTCTTAATATCTTCTTTTGAAACTTTACACTCTGAGCAAGGAACAACTTTAGTAACGATAGATTATGATAATTTTTCTTCAAGATTAAGACATTTCTCATCAGAAGCTCCTATTTCTTCTTGCATCTTTAGATTATCTTCAAAAAGTCTTTTAACAATGATAAGAAGATCAGATTGTTTAGCATTCTTTAAACCATCAAGGAATTGTTCAGGAGTTAGATCTGGGTCAGCATCTTCAGTCTTCAAAGTCATGGCACAGACTTTTGGTTCAGATTCATCATCTGAGTCAAGATCCAATGCAGCGATGTAGGCCTTCTTCTTGTCGTTCCCATACTCGTTACCTTTGGGACAACTCTTTGCATAATGATCCTTCTCTTGACAGTTGTAGCAGGTAACTTCCTTGATGTCCTTCTTCTCTGAGTTGATCTTCTCTTGTTCCTTCCATGCTCCTTGCTTTTTGCCTTTCTTGTAAAAAGCCCTCATTGTCTTTGTTATGAGCGCCACATCAGAGTCCTCCTCTGTAGTATACACCCCTCTTCCTGCAGTGATGTTCTCAATGGCTTTTTCCACTTTGAGAGCAATTCCCTTGTCAGAACTTGGGATGCTACTTTTGACCTTTTCATATTGCTCATAGTCCGTTAGCTTTCCAAAGATTTCATGAAGAGTGCAAGTCTTCGTGATTGGATTTTCTCTTAGCAAGCCTCTGGTAACGACATACTTAGGACCGAGACCATCAACAATCGCAGCAACCTTCTCTGAATGTGTGATGGATTTCTCGATACCAAGATGATTGATGCGATTCACCAAAGCTTCAAATCGAGATTGATATGTTGCTATGGTTTCTCCATCCTCCATTTTAAAGTTGAAGAACTCCTTCTTAGCCTCTTTTTGATGGCTTTCCTTCAGATCCGTGCTACCAATGTGCATCTGCTCAATGGCCGCCCATGCTTCTTTCGCGGTTTTGCAGTTCACCACCCTTAGCAGATCTTCAGCACCCAAGGCATTGTTTAGCAGCATTTGTGCCTTGTAGTTCTTCTCCATTCCTGACCACTCGGCTGGTCCCCATTCAGATTTTTTGTCCTTCTTGGCCTCAGGAATAACATAGTCTCCATCCTCAATGACTGACCATGCTTGGTAGTCATTGCTCTTAAGCCAAGTGGCAAAGAGGATTCTCCAGTGGTCGTACTCTCCAGGAACAAGAAGTGGAGGCTTGTTGTTTCCAATTCCTACGTTGTGAGTGTTGTTTGAAGTCATTCTGTATTCCTGCACTAACACACAATCTAGAGCAAACCTGCTCTGATACCAATTGTTAGATCGTGACGCGTTAGTAACAATACAGCGAACTAGTAAGGTTCCCTGGACAGCGGAAATAAACAATAAGAACACAGAATTTATAGAGGAAACCTTCTGTCCGACCAACAAGTCGTAGAAAGAAAAACCTCTACCCCTGAGACTTCTTCTCAGAGGATTTTCAATAGAATACTTTTATTAAGTTTCAACGATTACAAGGCAAGTCAAGTTCCCTGGTAACTAAGGCACCTTCAACCAACTAGACTTCTACAACCCTAAACGTAAACCTAAACAAAGTAAACTACTGACTTACTTGTGGATTCTTCACCGAAAAAGCCACACACTCTTACACTTGAAAAGCTCTCTCTTCAAGTTCGTCGTCTTCAACCACTCAAAAAACCACACTTTAACCCTAGCTAACCCTAGCTATTTATAAGATAAGTTAAGTCTGATCTCACACGTAATTCTTGCCTAATTACGCTGATATTCCACTTAACAAATCCCACACAATAAGGAAAAAGGTTGTTTGTGATTTCGGATCCTCAACCATGCCGATTCTTCCCAAAACCGAATGATCTCGGATTTTCCAAGATAAGATCGTGTGAAGTTGATCTTATCTTCTCTTTTATCTCCTCAAGCAACTGCCTACAGTTGTAAATCTTCGTAGAAGATTGCTCGCAGAAGATATGGTAACTTGGCATTTATAGAAAGACGCGTTCCTTCCGAGACGCGCTTCCTAAATCTGTCACTCGTTCCCTCCATCGTTCCTCACGATGTTCCGTCACTGGTGACCATGTACCTGTTTTCCTGAAACACTTACATGTAGAAGCAAGTTATATTAACTAAGTTTGTTATCATCAAAACTAAGAGAAACCATGGAACAACATTGTTCCAACAAATACCTTGCAATCGGCTCGGGACCAAGCAGAGCATAAGTTGGCTTTGTTGACGTCAACGCCATTTCACGTGGACATCCAACGAGCCCTACCACCGTCAAAATTTTCTCCCCCATCTTTTACTCTATATAACGGGAATACAGATCTTGTAAGTCACATAGCCTCTTACACCCATAAAATGGCATTGTGGGTGTCTGAAGAAGCCATCATGTGCAAGATGTTTACGAGCAGCCTCGGTAAAAGCCCTTTGAAATGGTTTCAGAGCCTCAGGTCGGGATCAATCCGGACTTGGGGACGATTGGCTTCTAAGTTTGTGAAGTGATATATAGCCAATAGTCGAGATGCTGCATCACTTGACACGCTTTTCGGCCTCATACAGGAGAAAGGAGAAAGCTTGCGTTGCTTCTCAAATTGATTCATGGAATGCTATGAAAAAGTTGAGGGATGTGATCACAAGACCGCTATTACAGCCTTTAAAAGGGCAATCCCCGTTGATAGCAAGCTGAGAGAGGAATTGACATTACGCCTTCCTTCTACAATAACCGAGCTTCAAGAGCGTGTTCATCAGTATGTGCGGTTAGAGGAGGCTAATTCCAAAGTAAGAGGAAGATCATCCTCTCCTCCTCATAAAACTCACCGCCGTTTTGAAAACTTCAAGAAAAATGGTCATATTAGAGCGGTTTACACCACATTTAGTGTGCCAATCTATCGGATCCTACCCCGCATTAAGCATGAGAGCTTTTTTCAATATCCTCCCAAAGAGGAATGTCGTGAAGATGATCCACGTAGTAGAAAGTACTGCATGTACCACAGAATTCGGGGGCATATGACTGAACAATGTGAGTCATTTAAGTAGTATTTGGAGAGCTTGGTTGAAAAAGGGTACTTGCATGAGTTCATTAAGAAAGACAGGCCTGAGAAAGGTGACGAGCCGGGGCAGAAGCAGATTGAAGTCATCCAAACAATATCGGCATCTTACATGCATGAAGATGATGAACCAAGGAGTAACTTCAGGAAGTCCTTCCATGAACTTGAAGTGATGAGAGTTCAACAGGCCGAGCCACGACGACTTTCTTCCCCCGTGCCTGCGGTGGATGGGCTAGTCTTTAGAGACAAGGACCTTGCGACAGTCCAAGTTCCTCATAACGACCCCTTAGTTCTAGTAATCGAGCTAGATGGTTTTAAGGTGCGTCATGCTCTCTTTGATCCAAGGAGTTCGGTTGACATCATGTACTTTGAAGTCTTCAAACTCCTTGGGAAAAGCAATGAAGATTTGATCCCGGTCAAGATGCAATTGATTGGACTTGGTGGCTATCCAACGTATCCGCTTGGAATGTTTAAAACTCAAGTCAGCCTAGCCAAAAAAGTGGTGATCGTTGAGTTCTTGATTGTTGATGTGCCTTCACCTTATAATTTGATCTTGGGGAGGCCTTGGATTCATGGGATTGGAGCGGTACCATCGACCCTCCATCAAATGGTCCAATTTAGAGATGGAGACGCCATAGTTCGGGTCTGGGCCAATCAATTAGATGCTCGTCTATTCTCTAAGTGAAATCGCCCTAAGTCGGAATTTATGCGGAAAATAGAAGACGAGTCGAAAATTGAAGACCAACCGCGAAACCGCGACCGCGGCACTAGAACTGAGAGCAAGACCCCGGATCTGGGGCAAAACCGCGGCCACGGATCGCCACGCCGCAACCGCGGCACCGAGGTCCACGATCGCGGGACATCCCGCCTCGATCGCGGTACTGCGTCTGAGAGCATAATTTCGCGAGATGATGATCGTGAGCGCGATCACCCGTCTTCCCCTGCGCAGGGATCTCGGGATTAGGAATTTCATGTAAACAAAGCACTCTTTTTCCCATGTGGTTTTGATGAGGCACTCTCGGGATTAGGAATATCATAAACTCTCTATTTTTCGTTTTTTGCATTCATTTCGTTTAGCTTTGTAAGTTCATGACATTCACATTTACTTATTAATAAAAGTCAGTTTTTTGCATTAGCTTGAGTCTTGCATAAAAAAATAATAGCGCAACATTAGTTAATTGCACTAATAGATTATTAATATGCGTGTATGAGAAAGAGAGTTTATGATATTCGCTCATAAATAAGATTTTATGATATTCGCTCATAAAATATAGAGTTTATGATATTCGCTCATAAATAGTAAAGAATTTATGATACTTGCTCATAAATATTGAAGCCCATGAATTCGCTCATGTGCATATGAATATACGAATATACGAAAGCGTTAGGGGACTTGACATCGACCAATCAACTTGGCCACTTCGATTAGTAAACCTCTATACCCTACGTCGCCGAATATGGTAAAACATGTAAGGCGGTGTAGGTGGGGCATTTGTGAGCGGGTAAAACAAACATAGTTACCATAGTTATTTTTGCTATTAAAAGGTATTTCTTAAATTACTACGCATTTAATATTATTTTTGTTATTTTCCATATTATTAAATATATGGTAGTTTTGCAACTTTATGGAAGATTCTATCCTGCAAATATGATAGAATTAAACTTGGAGAAGGTGAGAATATTCCTAGCTTGGGCATTAAGCAACCCTAGGAGATATGTAAAATCAGGCCCCCTGATCTCCTTCTTCCATTATAAATACACGCCCTAGGCGTGTAGGGAGGGCCACATGCGCACATCGGCGTATTCAGAAAACTTGAACAAGCTAATACTCGCTTAGCTCGACTGTTCAGGGATTCACCATTCTCTCGTTGTATCTCGACGCTCGAAACGACAATTCGCTCTTTTGACTTAGTCATCGGAGGTGGATTAGGGAGTCCCCGCCCCCTGTGTCCATTGTTTTGCAGGTTTACGTCAGAAGATTGGGAGCGGAGCGGAAGAGGAGGAGTTCATAATTAGTGCATTTAAAGGCGGAATTTTTGTGCACTAACAGTTCTCCTTTGTTTTTTCCTCCCCTTCCTTCGTTGCTCCTTCTCCATTGTTCTCTGTTTTGGACGGAAAATACCATGGTATCTAAACATCCAAGATTGGGATCACAATTGAATAATCGATCGAATTCGTGAATCTTTTGAGGTTAACGAAAGAATGAGCTCGGAGGATTTAGATTGAACACTTGATATCGTAGTTCAATGAGTCTATTGATTTTGGTTTTTGTTATAATTGATTGGATTGTAAAAAGATAAATCCTTCTCATTTTGTTAATTTCCATCTTATATTCCTCCTCACATGAGTCATACTGGGATAACTGCTCCTCGAACCCACGTTGTGAGATACTCAGTGTGAGCGTGACTGTTATGGCCGTCTTCCACTCCGCCTTCACCGAAGTCCATTAACAATCATGTTTTACCAAGTCTGCTGACCTTCGTCTTCATCCGTTAACTGTTTGCTTTTTTGTTGGATTGCTAGACCTTGATTTCTCTCAATTGCTTTTTGTTTTCTTCTTGCTTCATTTTCTTCTTCTTGCTTGATTTATCTCTATTGTCGATTTCTTGATTTGTTGATTTGTTGATTCAAGCTTAGTCCACAATCCATTATTCAAGAGGTTTATGTGTTACAGTCCACCTGGACCATATTGAATCGTAATATATCTTTTTAAGAGGTTGATGCGTAGTTAATTCTGATTGAGTAACCAGATTCTTACAATTTATTACTTCTTAATTCTTATTGTTTAAGTCTGATTCTTTATTGAATATGCATCTCTCCTTCATTTGACATCTTCTTTGTAATGCCTTATTTACATATTTGACAACTTGTTTATAATTCTAATTGATGTCACTATTTTGCACTGTTTTTAAGGCTGAATTTGAACGCCTTGTGGCTGCTAAGCATGGTGATGGACCAATCTCAAGTGCTAGGGTGACCGAACTATGGATTAAAGCTTGTGACGACTATGCTAGTCGTAGGATTTTTGCATTGGCTAATGAAGGGGTCGCTTGTTTTCGCACGAGAAAGCTCGAAGTTAGGAATCCTTTCCACTCCTCCAACCATTTCCACACCCATACAGTTGTTGAGCCTCTAAGGGATGAGATAAAGGAGATGCGAGAGGAGATGAAGACTCTTCAAAATCAGAATGTGGAAATTCAAACCCAGAACAAGACACTCAAGGGTATGCTTGAACAACTGTTGAAACACATTGGAGGCAACATGGATATTGTCATTTCTTGACTTTCTTTCAAGTGGTTGGGTTGTTTTACCTCTCTCTGAATTGTGTTGGTTGGTGGATTGCTTCTTTGGTGGTTTCTTATGTTCGATATTATTGATGTTGTATGCTGGATATTTTGGATTGTTGTTATGCACTAATGTTGGTGCTGGATTGTTTAGCTAGCTGCACATGCTAGTGTTGGTTTTTTATTAGCAGGTATTAGCTAATTGCATTATGATAATGCAATTGATGTATTATGGCATATTCCTTGTTTTTTTTGTTAATGCTTATTATTTGACTATAAAATTTGAACCCAAATGTTTTTAAAGCCAATTTCAAGGTTAAATAGCCATAGATTTTGCCACCAAATAGATCCAATGCAAATGTCAAGGCTAAATGGCCACAGATTTTCTCACTAAATAGATTCAATCCAAATGTCAAGGCTAAATAGCCACAAATTAGGGGCGATAATGAGTTCAAATTCGACTTGAATTTAAATACAAAATACATTTGTAGCTAATATTTGATGGTGATGCACTCAAAACCAGACACGAAATTAAACTCTGGCTAATGTCCTTCTCATTATCTGAATGTGACTTTCGTGGCCAGTAGCCACATATTTAGCAATGAACTAGTTCGCGACTATTATTTTGTAACTATATAGCCACAAAACTAGAATTGGTTCTTTTCCAAAGTGATATTTAGCCTCGCTCGATATAAGCCCTAGGGGTTCTTTCGTAGGGCAATTTGTTGGGGCATTATGGCTAACGGGTTTTCGTGGTTATTTTTGTGTTTGATGGCGAGCCTATTTTCCTGGCTACAGACGCGTTTTCCAGCAGTGATCTGGGATAAAGTTGAATCAAAGGAAGTATGTACTTGATCTGTTGAGAGATGCAAATATGCTTCATTATAAAGCTTCTTCATTTCCAATACAAATAAATCTTCAACTACGACATGATGTAGGTGAGATCATGGCAGATCTAGAAAGTTACAAAAGGTTAGTTAGGGGGTTGTTTTACTTGACTTGAAAAAGGCCATATATTTCATTCACAGTTCAACAACTTAGTCAATTCATTGCCTCCCCAGATCAACCATATATGCAAGTTGTATTGTTTCTTCTCAAGTGTCTTAAGGGTACAATCAATTGCTCCTTATTTTATCCTAGCAATACAAATCTTTCTTTGAATGCATATTGTGATGCAGATTAGAGAAGTTGTGCATCCACATGTTGATCAATCTCTGCATATTTCATTTTTGGGAGGAGTATTGTTTTTTTTGAAAGTCTAAGAAACAAAAGTTTGCATTCAAATCCACAACAGAAAGTGAGGACAAGAGTATGTCATACACAACTAATGAGCTAGTTTGGCTTAAAGGGTTAATGGGAGATTTTAATGTTCATATTTTTCTTCCATTCCACAACATTACAACAATAAGGTTGTTCAACACTTGGCTGCTAAATCAATGTTTTATGAGCGAACCAAACACCTCTATATTGATTGCCACTTTGTTAGAGATGGGGCTGTAATCAAACCGAGTCGAGCCGAGCTTTGATTTTCTCAAGCTCGGATTGGTTAAAAATAGGCAAACTCAAGCTTGAATGCAATCTTGGTTCGAGCTTAAAGTCTTGTTTGAGCTTGGCCCATTTAAATTCTCACCGAGCTCGAGATTAGCTCGCGAGCCTCTCATTTAGTTTCTTCGAAAGGAAAATCCGTGAACAACTCGTTTACTTGATGAATTATACAAGCAAATGAAACTAAATTTTAAACTACATAGTTTGAGAAAGAGCACCAAAACCATGTAATTTAACATAAACAATATATTACACCAAAACCATGTAATTTAACATAAAACCATGTAATTTAACATAAACAATATATTGCACCAAAACCATATAATTTAACATAAACAATATATTGTAGGGTTGTTAAACGGGTCAACCCGACCCGACCCGTAACACGTAAAAAAAATTATTTCACCCGTGACCCGACCCGTAACCCGGATTACGGGTCACGGGTTTTACGGATCGGGTCACGGGTCAACCCCGTTTAACCCGTTTCATAAAATCTTTAATTTTAGACTAATTTTTATTCTTAATGGGCTTCTCCAAAAATTGTTTTTAAAAGACCCAAAGCCCAAATATAACATTTGGCTTTAAAGCTTAACACAAAAGACGCCTTCCACTAGCATTTTATAAGCTCTTCCCTCATTCATCTTCTAGCAAATTTCCGATGTGGGACAAATTAGCTCTTCCCACATCGAAAATTTGGAGAAAGAAAGGGGGAACTGCAGCTTATAAAATCAATACAAGGCCAACCTTATTTGTTAGCCCAAAAATATGGTTCGAAATACTCATAAGCCCATATATACAATTGGGCTTTAGAGGAACTTAACCATTAAAGGGCTTTTACTAGTGTTTTTATAAGCTAAAATTTCCTTCTCCATACTTCAAAATTTCGATGTGAGACAATACCCTCTTTCCCACATCGAAAATTTGCTAAATTGTAAAGGAAATTGGGGCATATAAATGTATGTAATCCATAGTTCCATACCTAATAAATTTATTAGGTATATTACGGGTCTTACGGGTTGTCCCGTAACCCGGCGGGTCAACCCGTAACCCGTAATCTCAAATTTTTTTACCCGTGACCCGAAACCGTAAGCCCGACCCGTAAATTCCGGGTGGGACCGGGTCGGGTTACGGGTCGCCGGATCATTTGAACAACCCTAATATATTGTATAATATATATATATATATTAGAGCGCGGTTATTCATGAACGTATAATCTAGTTTTTTATGAGTGTATACTTCAGCATGCTCATGAGCATATAATCGAGTTTGATCATAAACAAACGTGTCGATTTATCTTGTGCTCAAGCTTAGTTCATTTATCTTTTGAGCCTTAACGTTGTGTTCAAGCTCGGCTCGTTTACAAACTGAGTTGAACACGAACAAGATTTAACCAAGCCGAATAATAAATTTCTCACGAATGACTCTATTCATTTACAACCCTAGTTAGAGACATGGTGCAAGCTGGTTTTCTTTCTACAGTACACTTGAGATCTAGTCTTCAAGATTTAACCAAGAGGCCTTGTAAAGATATTTGCCAATTGAAGACTAGATCTCAAGTGTACTGTAGAAAGAAAACCAGCTTGCACCATTCCAACCCAAACCCCTCTTTTAGCACCACAAAGTTGCTCATTGAACTCATCCTCTTTCTTCTGGTTCATTTTTCTGTTGTTGGTGGCGCCGACATCATCGGGATTCAGCCGGAAATTAAAACCGGTTTTATTTGAAAACCGGTATCCGTCTTTTTTTAAATATATTAAAATATCACATATACCGGTTTCAAATAACAACTGGTATTAAAATATCTACAAGGATACCACTATTTTGAACCGGTATAAAATTTTCGGTATCCACATCAGGTTTGTGTACTAGTGATTGGAAGAGAGATCTAAGGAAGAGAGGCTAGAGAGGTTAGGTTGGATGAAACTGTAGACGGAGTTTTGGCAGGTACCCTCTATCGGAGAGTGAGATTACGATGGGGGCGGAGCAGTAGATGCTCGAACATTTACAACGAGATGGGTCGGAGTCCGATTAGGTGGAGAGGACGCCGTGGGATCAGAGGTGATGGCGTTTCACCCAACATCCGATAGGGAGTTTAATTGAATTGATAAGTTAACTTGATTATTGCGTAACTGAAATTTCAATTGAATCAATATTGCATAACTGAAATTAATATTGATTCAATTGAATCCAACCTCCATAGGTTTATATGGAGATAACAACTCCTTTTGTCCATGGATTTTGCTTGTTTCTTTTCCCTTATAATACATGGCCCAATAAACAGTTTGGGACAGGGATGTGGGACATTATTATGTGACAGAGGATTCGAACCGGTGTTTTAGTGGTTCTGTTTCAGAGTAGTTTTGTAATAACATTTTATTCCTAAATAATCCTAATGCATCTTCTTTTGTTCCTAATATGGATCTTCCACTTCTTCATACTTCTTCTTAAAGTTACTTCTACTCCTACTGATCGATCACCACAATCATAAATGTTGCTTCTTGAATTTCTGTTTGTCAACCTACGATAGAAATGCCAAAATGATCTCATAATAAAGAAGTGAGTTAAGCACTTTAGGAAAAAGTTTTACTAGAAAGTAGGTTCATGAATCATTTTTATCTAAAAAATTAAAATGAACTAACTGAATGTTACTTAGAGCTCAAACACGACTATAAATCATGCAAAAAAAATGAATGGCTTTGTGCTGTGTAATAAATGATTTTAGCCGAGTAATTGCGCCCCGGTCAAAGTTGTAGGGCACACCGGCTTTTTAGCAGCGCACACCGCTCCAAATTTTTTTAAAAAATTGAATAAAAGGCAGCGGTAGCGGCCACCGCTGCCGCTGCCTATAAAAAAAATTTGTCGTTTTTAGGAGCGGCAGCGGTGGCCGCTGCCGCTCTATGTCAAACAAAAAAAAAGATTCGATAGGAGCGGCAGCGGCCATCGCTGCCACTCTATGTAAAACAAAAAAAAAGATTCGACCGGTAGCGGTAACTGCTACCGATCCCTTACTCTCAGTAAAAAAAAACACCGCGGCTATTTATAAGACGAGGTCGGAGCAATGAGCAATGAAGAAGCGGTAAAAAAAAACTCTAAAATCCATCCCCAAAGTCACCTCCGAAAATAATGTCGGGTTTTTGGCCATTCAATGAAGGGCAGGGATATTCTAGTTCAAATCCGGTGAATGTGAACGACGATCAATATGGCGGTTTTGAAGGAATTCCTTATGGTGGACATGGCTATTCTAGTTCAAATCCGGTGAATGTGAGCGACGATCAATGGCGGTTTAGAAGGAATTCCTTATAGTGGACATCAAAACGAGGAGGTTTTGCATGAAAACGAAGAAGCGGTATGTAATCGATTATTTATTAAATTATTAATTTTATTATAAGCAATCATATTTTAGGGTTGTTATAACTAATCATATTTTATAGTTGTTATAATTGTTAAATTAGTTGTGTTAGTGCAAAAGAAGAAGTATTTGTCATAATTGTTTCCAGTATTTGTCATAATTATTTCCAGTTATAATTGTTAAATTAATTTGTTATATTTGTCAAAAAAGAAGAAGAAGTAATTGTCATAATTGTTATAATTGTAATAATTGTCATAAATTAGTTGTTATAATTGTTAAATTCGTTTTAATTTCTCATATTGTGTTGAATTTGTGAGTTTATAATCGAATTAATTAATGAAGTATTTGTCATAATTGTTTCCAGTTTCCCGATTTTTCTACGTACTTTGAGTCTGATTATGAGTGGTCGGAACGGAATCATATGCTAAAATGGGCTAGAGAAGTAGGATGTAATTTGAACATGGTGTTGACAATTAAGAACTCATGGGAAACGAAGGTCCTTTTAGCATGTGTGTTGGCCGGTAAGTACGAGCCAAAGAAGAAGAGTAAATCCGGTGTTAATATGCGGACCCTACAAGTTGGTGATGATCTAAAGGAAAAACCACGTAGCAGGAAGATGGGTTGCCCGTTCGAATTGGTTGGCCAAAGGGACAGGAGGACCCATCATTGGCGGCTAAGCGTGAAATCCGGTCGCCACAACCACGACCTTTCCACTAGTCTGGAGGGATATCCTTTTGCCGGCCGCTTAAACGATGAGCAAAAGGAGGATGCAAGGATATTAACCCTCTCACATGGTGCCCCGAAGTTTGTTATGACATACTTGCGCGAAAAGTGGCCGGACATCACAACTTCGATGAGACAGTTGTATACTTTTCGGCACGATGTATTGAAGAAAGAGATGAGCTCAATAAATATAACTCAATTCTCACTCCATTTCCTAAAGTCAAATGGCTATTATCTTGATTATCGAGCCGAGGAAGGAAGCAACGAGATAATATACTTTTTCTTTGCCCATCCCAAGTCGTTGAATCTGCTGAAGTTGTTTCCGTATGTTGTGATCATGGATGCGACATACAAAACCAACATGTAAGTAATTATAATAAAAGCATTTTTACTTGAAATTTAAGTTTTGCACGTTAACTTATTCAGATTAATTAACATTTCAGGTATAACATGCCTTTGAGTGAGATGGTAGGATTTACTTGCACCGGGCACACTTTTTGTATTGGGTTTGCATTTATGGCAAGAGAGACCCAAGATCACTTCGAATGGGTGTTATATCAGTTGCGGGAGGTGTTCGAAATGGTTGGGAAAATGCCAGAAGTTGTTGTCACAGATCGGGATATTGCCGAGGTTAACGCCGTTGCGGTCCTGTTTCCCAACGCCAAGCACCTGTTGTGTTGGGTGCATATCAAGCGGAATTGCAAGGCGTACGCTTTGGCGAACGGGTTTTCTGAGGGGACTGCGGAGTGGTTTGGAAACAAAGCATGGGAGCTATTTTGCTCAACGACCGTAGCAGAGTATGAGGCACGACTTCGTCTATTGCGGACTGGTGAGATTGGAGTACAAAAGCCGCTCAATCCGTTGTTGTTAGCGTACCTGGACAAGTTCGACCTCACGGGGAACTGCCGCTTGATGAGCACGTTGATCTCTCATAAGATATGTATGAGACCGAGGTTGAAGCCATGGTACATAGTTGCTGTCCGCTGCAAAAGGGAATATGGCCATCTCCCCCTCGGGCACCAAGGATTGATAGCGGATTCCCAACGGTCATCCTCGTTTCTGAAAGTAACTATATATCTCTTTGGACCCAATTTCGAATCTCTTTTTACAGTCTTTGGCCTAATGACGTCCAACACCGGAATCTTCTGGTGGTAACCAAGCTGCCTATAGCATCTGTCCGGCATATACGGCTCCCTCACATCGAAGTAGGTGAGTAGCCCACGATAACGAGACAGCACAAGCTCGCCGGTGGAAAAGTTAAGGCCCTGGCCCCACGGCCCCCAAATAACCTAATCAATCTTGATCTCATCTAATTGACGCCGTATGGCACGACATTCATCGTCACTACCGTGTCGGTTCTGGTTTGAATGGTACAGGGTCGGATCATCACCCAACGATCTGCTCAACCGACCCCTAAAGGTCGGAAAGTACCTCCAAATCCAAGTCTATGAAATATAAAAATATGTTATGTTAGAAGTGTGTACGAAACGTTACAATATATTTAAAGTGTATAGGGTTAGGTATACTTACGTGTAGGAGGAACATGCACCCACTAATACCCGCAGCCTCCCTACGGCTTGCACAACCCAACTGCCTGTACAAGTAGGCCAATGTAGCTGCTGCCCATGCATAATGAGATGTCGTCGCATGGTCTAGTACCAGATGCAAGAGCTGTAGCTGACAACCGCCATCAGACTTGTCCAAAAACAACGTGTTTCCGAGCAACATGAGCAAGTACAGAGATGCGATCAAATGTGGGTCCGCTTCTTGTGCCACCAGGGCCCTCAACCTCTCCCTCAAAAAACCGTGTTGATGCCATCGGCTGAGGTCTGCTTGTTCACCTCCCTAACTTCAACCCCTAACATGTCCGCCATCCTTAGGCGTAAAGCGTCATCATCCAAATGCCCTGCCTTGACCTTAACTCCATTCAATAGAAGGTTCAGGATCTTTGAGACGTCGTGGAGGGTGATGGTAATCTCCCCCCAAGGAAAGTGGAAACTATTCGTTTCCGGGTGCCATCTCTCCACGAATGCAGAAATCAGCGCTCGGTCCATTTCCCGGAACTTCCAATCCTTCAGATGACTCAAGCCGCTTTGGTTTACAAGCGTCACCCATTCCTGGTCTGAATGGTTGTCCACCAAACTTTTCAAGAAGTCTAACGCCTCGGACCGACCTTGCACTTTAAGGGTTTTCGCCCACTGTTCAGATTACAACAAAAATTATATTTTGAACATTATAAATAATATCATAAATTTAAAAATTATAGGCCATTCTTACCTGTTGGTGATCCCATATGTAACGTGCCCTATGATTATGAAAGTGGGTGAGTAAGGACGTGTCGCTTGGGCCGCCACCATATCCGCCCACCGGATGGACCGGGGGCGCGAATTCAGGGTCCTCATAAGCCGGGACCTCATCATCATGGGCCGGGATATCGGGCTTCGGAGGAGCCGAGTAGCGCATGGGAGGGGGTGGGTTTGTGTACGACGGAGGAGCCGGGTTTGTGTACAACGTCAGCTGCATGTACGACTCTTGTGGTGGCGTGGTATGGCTCGTACTACCATAATGGTGTGTCTCCTGTGGTGGCATATAGCTCGTACTACCACCATACTGCGTCTCTGGGGGTGGCATATAGCTCGTACTACCACCATACTGCGTCTCATGGAATGGCATATAACTCGTGCTACCGTAGTTATACGCCTCTTGTGTTGGATATTGCAGGGGAAATTGGTAACCCCCGTATTGCCCATGAGCGAATGATGGACCGGTTTCACCATAACCCGTATTAGCATATGTGGGCTGGGTAGGGTCCACATAGAGGTCCGGAAATACATCACCACTTCTATTCAGCAATCTTTCGATTGCTGAAATATCATCTGCATGCATTTTTTACAATATTTCTCTAAAATCTAATAACGTGCATAAAGCTCATTTAAACACATAACTAATATATCAAACTATTAATTCATCCGTAAATATAGTAACCATGCACATTAAGAAAATTCATATTCACCTAATTTAGAAAATTCATAATTAATATATCATACTTAATCACTTATTTTTATAATACTCATAAATTAACTTACTAACATGTATGAACCTAATTTAAACTCGTAATTAATGGAAAAAACTAATAATTACATCATAAATAAATTAACTATTCAAATTATGAAATTTTATAATTATTTTCTACAACTACTTAATCACTAATAATTATACATAAATTAGTCTATAAATTATACATTGAATAATTAATTAATTATTTTTACCACATAAATTAACAAATAAATTTAATATCATGTAAACTACTTAATCGATCAAACTCCCGGTAATTAACCTATAAACTAATAATTAATCCATAAGTTAAAAATAAATTTAATATTTTGCGTACCAAAACCCGTTACAGGGGCGACGGGTTGGCTTGTCGTCGCTTCCGGAAGCGGGACTTCAACCTCCTCTCGAACTCTCGAGGTTGCCTCCGTCTCATTCAAGTTAATATTTCGCCCGGATTCATTCCGTCGTCTACGCTGGGAGCTTGAAGATGATTTCGAGCCAAACAAACCCTAATAAAAAAATTACGTTAGTTTTAACCTTAATAACTTAAAATAATTCAATTAAAATAAAAAAAATCATACATACCGACAGTGGCGTAGCCAGGAATAATTTTCAGTGGGGGCTAAATTGGTTTGACGATAGCAAAATTTCTGGCTTTTTTTTTTGTCTTTTTAATAAAATATAAAAAAATTACAATAATTTGTCTATTACAATGACATTTTTCGATTTGCCATATCTTGAAATCGTACAATAATATCTTCAGTTTCAATACAACGCACTACATCTTTCTCAATATAAGTAATCAAACAATCATTCATCAGCTCATCTCCGAGCCGATTGCGTAATGAAGTTTTGATAAGCTTCATAGCAGAAAAAGCTCTTTCAACAGTAACTGTAGCAACAGGTAAAAGCAAAGCTAACCACACCAAAAGATATACCAAATGATAGACACGATGCTTCTTTGTCTGAACTAATTTTCTTGAGAGCTCACCAATACCTTTAAGGTTGACAAAGCGATCATCTGAAAGCACATCAGCAATATAACAGTCAAGTTGTTGCTCAAGTGTCAATAAATCAACATCTGAAAAGTCATCTTGATACAATTCTGCAAATCTAATCAACTTTCCACTATCAAATGCCGTGAATGCTTCACTCGGATCAAGACATGACATGCACAAAAGCAACTCGGTATTCACCTCATTGAAACGACTATTCATCTCAGAAAGTTGCAGATCAATTACTTCATAGAACAAACCAGCACGATAGTAATTTAGATGTGAAGCCCCCGGCAGGAGCTGTGTTATTGTAGTTTTTAGATTCTCAGGTCAATGTACAAAGTATCCTTGTAGCTCTAGATTATGTTAATTTACATGTATTAGGAACACAACCCTCATTTTCTTTGTCGGTGTAGTTTCTAGTATTGCAATTAAAAATGATGAGAAATCATTGTTGAACTTCCTCTTGCTCAAATCAGAGCCACATTATATTTTCCTGCAACAATTTTGGTAATTTTATTTTTTCAGTCAAATTTGGTTTATATTATATAGACTAAATAGTTCTTTCATCTTATATCAGCAAAGATTATCAACATACTAACATAAATCGAAAACAATAGCTATTCCTTCAATCTTGGATTTCCACAAAGTAGAGTATGTAATATTGTTAGCAATGGGTTTTTTATTTCACAAATTCTAAAACTCTAATTGGGGCTAAATAAATTGAAAGACATTAAATTGAAATTGAGGATAAGAGGGAAATTAAAGAGGATAAAAGGGAAATTACACAACACTTTGTAGGCGGATTGCATACTTGCAATTGCAGCCAGGGCGGGCGCGAGTGCCGGACCCGAACCGTCTCAGCGACCAGGTGAGCGCCGGACCCGACTCGTGAGTCGTGAGGGAGTAGAGGACCAGGCTGAGGCGCACCGATCCGTCCGATCGCCGAGCAGAGGAGGGCAGTAGAGAACTTCAGCGGTCGTCGTTCCTCGTTCGCTCTTCAGTCTTCGACTCTTTGCTGAACTTCTAACTTCTTTAACCCTAACATTATAACTAATATATTTTTCCATATTAAAATTTTTTTTTTTATTTTTTTAAATCCCAGTGGAGGCTACAGCCCCCACTGGGCACCAAACAAATCCGCCACTGCATACCGATAGCGAAAAACTCCTCATTTTTGGGACCACTTGAATCGAATTAACGGATTTTGGAATCGGATTTGAGACCACTTTCAAAGGAGGGGCGAAATGGTTTATAGCTCGGCTAAATGGAGGGGCGAAATGGTGGTAGATGAAAATAGAGAGGGAGTGAGGAAGAGTTGTGTGAATCTGGGAATGAAAATTTTTGAGGAGTAATCGAAATAAAAGGCCATCCCCTCCCGAGAGCCGATTAATTTCGCCCAACCACCCCGACAGTCAAACTGGGACTCTGCAAAACGCAGAGTCCCACGCGAGCGGCAGCGGTAGCTGCTGCCGCTCGCTGATGCAGATTCCCGTGGGAATCTGCACCTTTGACTGGATCTTTTTAAAAAAAAAAATAAGCGAACGGTACAACATACCGCTCGTATGTGAAGCGGTAGGGCCCACCGCTCGAATTACCGGGGCGCAATACAAGCCTGAGCGGGGCGCCCCTCATTCCTCATGATTTTAGGTCAATGTTTTGCTCTTTGTTTTTTTTTTTGGTTTAGAAAGACCTATGCTACTTTGAAAACCTGAGAATAATCTTCACCGTTCTACATCAATGAAGACACAAAACAAGAATTTTCAACCTTGGCAAATTCTGGGGCCTGATTTGTGCAAGGCTGTGGTTCTGGACGAATCCAGCGGACCACCACCACCACCGCTTTCAATACGACTCACCTATTGCGCCGCCTTACCAAAACGAATTACAACAAAGGCACAAACCGTAAACCAGAAACCGTCCCTGGTTTTCCCCTAAACAAAATAAAATATTCTCAAAAAGGACCGCTTATAACAGCCCATGCCCACCATCATCACAAGAACACCAGTACCACTTGACACTACACACAAAGCAAAAAAATCCGTACCGCCATAACTTTTCCTCGCCCTTGAATTTCTTCTCCCATGGATACTCAAATCGGATCTCTCGACACGTGCAAGCCGTCCACCGGCGACGTCTGCTGCCCTTCCAGCAACACCAGCGTCGGCGCCATCCAGTCCTCGTCGGTTTCACCGACTCCGATCGGTGCTTCATCGGGATCAACGCTCGGCAGCCACCTCGCTCGCCGCCTTGTCGAGATCGGCGTCAACGACGTCTTTTCAGTTCCCGGCGACTTCAATCTCACTCTCCTCGACCACCTCGTCGCCGAGCCAGGGCTTAACCTCGTCGGTTGCTGCAACGAGCTTAATGCTGGATACGCCGCCGACGGCTACGCTAGGCGCCGTGGTGTCGGCGCTTGTGTTGTCACTTTCACCGTCGGAGGACTCAGTGTCATTAACGCCATCGCCGGTGCCTACAGTGAAAACCTTCCCCTTATATGCATCGTTGGAGGCCCGAACTCCAACGATTACGGGACTAACCGTGTTTTGCATCATACCATTGGATTGTCTGATTTCAGCCAAGAGCTTCGCTGTTTCCAAACCGTTACCTGCTATCAGGTATAAAGAATCCAGGAATTGGCGCTTCTGCTTCTGAGGTTTCCAGTTCTTGATCTTTGTTTTTGAATTTTTTTTGTAAGCACTTTGGAATTGATTCCTCGATCTATTGGATGTTTAGGCTGTGGTGAACAATCTAGATGATGCGCACGAGCAGATTGATACTGCGCTTACCACTGCTTTGAAGGAGAGCAAGCCGGTTTACATAAGCATCAGTTGCAATCTGCCTGCTATTCCTCATCCCACTTTCATTTGGGAGCCCGTTAAGTTCATCATTGCACCAAGGTATTATTAATTCTTCCTTGAACCTTCTATTGTCTTTCAGATTTAGCATATTCATTAATCTTCTTTACAAGAATAACAGTACACAACTACACACATGATGGATATAGTTTATCTATTTTAGAATTGCAAATTCTTGTAAGGAGGACAGGAAACCGGCATTTGCAGTTAAATTAATATTATTCCTGGTTCAAAGTAATTAATCATATGCCGCCCTAATTTCCCTTTTCTAGAAATCAGCCATCCTGCTCTAGAAAATACTAGCTATGTTTGTGGTAATTAATTAAGTCTACTCCGAAATTTCTCCAACACTATAATAATAGTTTGTAATCTGAAACTGATACATGATTTGGTTTCATTTGGAATCCAAATTAACATGTCTTGAACCATTTAAAAAATGATAGGATGAGCAACCAACAGGGCATTGAAGCAGCTGTGGAGGCGGCAGCTGACTTCCTTAACAAGGCTGTGAAGCCTGTGATGGTTGCTGGGCCCAAGCTGCGTGTGGCCAAGGCATCTAAAGCCTTTGTTGAATTGGCCGACGCAAGTGGCTACCCAGTCGCCGTTATGCCCTCTGCAAAAGGGATGGTTCCAGAACACCACCCTCGCTTCATTGGAACTTACTGGGGTGCGGTAAGCACTGCGTTCTGTGCTGAGATTGTTGAATCTGCTGATGCATACGTGTTTGTGGGACCCATCTTCAACGACTACAGCTCAGTTGGATACTCTTTGCTCCTCAAGAAGGAGAAGGTAATCCTTGTTCAACCTGATCGTGTTGTGATTGGCAATGGCCCTGCTTTTGGTTGTGTTCTGATGAAGGATTTCCTGAGGGCCTTGGCTAAGAGGATCAAGAACAATCCAACTGCTCATGAAAACTACAAGAGAATATTTGTGCCTGAAGGTCACCCTCTCAAGTGTGAGCCTAAGGAGCCTCTGAGGGTGAATGTGTTGTTTCAGCATATACAGAACATGATTTCAAGTGACAATGCTGTGATTGCTGAGACTGGGGACTCGTGGTTTAACTGCCAGAAACTGAAGTTGCCTGAGGGCTGTGGGTAAGCTGCTGGATTCCGTGCATAACTTGGGTTTGAAGATTAAAATTTAGTTATTGGTTTGGATGGAAATTCTGATATGAGGAATGTTTTTGCAGGTATGAGTTTCAAATGCAGTATGGATCAATCGGTTGGTCAGTTGGTGCAACTCTTGGTTATGCTCAAGCTGCTACGGAGAAGCGGGTTATTTCTTTCATTGGTGATGGGAGTTTCCAGGTAAATAGTACTACTTTTACCTGTTTAATTGCACGGTTGTTTGATAAGCAGGTTATTTCTTTTGCATTTGAATGAATGTATTATTCTAGTAAATTGTTATGATGGATGCAAGAAAATAATAAGAGCAAGTAGATATAAGTTTTCACCTAGTGTGTTGGCCATGTCTGTGGAATAAGTAGGAAGATTTGATTCTATTATGCATAAGGAATAGGATGGTGCTGGCTAGAGTTTTCCCCTTAAGAATATGCAATGCTCTTTGAAATTCTTGCATTGTGGACCATTTAGGAACTTGCACTTAAAAAGACATTGCCAGTATGTAATAAGCTGAATTAGGGCAGGTGCGATTGATTCAGATGCTACATTTTGTTTCACAATATATAGATTGGTGTAGCTAAATGCAATGTGTTAAAAAACCATGATTCCAAGCAAAGCTTATTCAACATCTTTTTTTCAATCTGGCTTCTACCTAAATGACTCCCAAGTTTGTGTTTGACATTATTTAAGTGAAGGGTACAATTGTATAAATCCACTTCTGTAATTCAGCTGGTTTGTGCTACTCACAGGTCACTGCACAAGATGTATCAACAATGTTGCGTTGTGGGCAAAATACCATCATCTTTCTGATCAACAATGGGGGATACACCATTGAAGTTGAGATCCATGATGGTCCGTATAATGTTATCAAGAATTGGAATTACACTGCACTGGTGGACGCCATCCACAACAACGAGGGCAAATGCTGGACTTGCAAGGTAAGAAAATAGTAAAAATATCAACACCTGGTCTAAATCACAACCTAACAGTAGTAGTCTTCAATGTTTGAATAATTGGTCTGAACTTTTCACTTTCCAATTCCCAGGTTAAATGTGAAGAGGACCTCATAGAAGCAATCAAAACAGCAACAGGACCCAAGAAGGATAGCCTGTGCTTCATAGAAGTGATAGTGCACAAGGACGATACGAGCAAAGAGCTGCTTGAATGGGGATCAAGGGTTTCTGCAGCCAACAGTCGCCCTCCAAACCCTCAGTAATCTTTAAATTGGAACAAATGTTGATTCCTGCAGAATTGAGTTTATTTTCTCAAGTAGCAAAAAAAAAGGTGGGTATTTGGGTTTCTGGCTTTTAAGTTTGGATTTCAAGTAATTTTGCAGGCAATAAGTGCCAGAGTTGTGTGGATGTGTATATTAGCCGCTGGCTGGAGACTTTCTTTCTAATAAACATTCTATGTTTGTTGTATGCATGATGCATGTATTAAAGAAAATGTACCTAGTCTACTTGTGCTAAGAAATATACTTCTAACGAATGATGGATGATCACTATAGCCAAATCGATAATGCTGCAAATCCAACTAGATGAAAAACACGGAATCTTATATGGAATAAGCACATATGATTTTCACAAGCTCAATTTTGACAAATCAATGTTACCAAATCAAGAGGCTTGTGTTGGATACATTATTAGAGATAAAAATGCTAACATTCTTCATATTGATGGTGAACGATGTGGGAAAAACAAGCTCTCTAATAATATTAGAGATGAAAAAACTGATCAAAATAGCTCTCTAATATTATTAGAGATGAAAAAACTGATCAAAATAGCTAAACTAACCGCTTTGGTCAAGGAAACTATCCATGGGAGTAGAGACGGAGATCTTATGATCTTACCCTAAAGTTATAGTTGCTTCACTAGACGCTTGAAGACACGTTTATCCATGGGCTTGTTCAGCACTTGCCAGATTATTCATTATAATATATTATTTGTGAAAAGAGATTTTGTAAACCAAACAGAAAAGGTGCCACTTTTACTTTCTCACTCTCTTTCTTTGATAATTCCAACACATTATATACTTGCAGCCTTTTACTTGTTTGGTTTAAAAAAAATTTACCCAAAAAAATACATTAGTACGCATAATATTTTTTTTTAATAAGGTAAAAATTCAGAATACCAAACAGATTTGGTAAGCCGAGAGGCCGTAAGAAAATAACGGCAGCCGAGAACGGCTAAGTGATTTAATAGAGTCACAAACAATACAACCAGGATAGATTAGAGATAGTATAAATTCCCGAAAAGAAAGAGTAATAACGCATTTGGGATCAGGGTGAATAAAGCACTAAAAGTCATAGCGCCGTAGGCAAGCGGTCAACCCATCCTGGGGTGTGCGAAAGGGCATCTGACGTTCCCTCCACCGAAATGAAGGATCTTCAGAAGTCATGGAACACGAAACGACCTGGCCTAATACAACTCGGTCCAAAACCAAACACAACTCCAAATCTTCGGAAAAAATGTACACAAAATAAGCTCCACCCATCCCACAAGAAGAGTTTTCAAGTTTGCACCGCAGGTAAAGATATCAAACTTGCGCCGCAAGCAATACAAACTTGTGCCGCAAGTAAAGGTGACAAACTTGCGCCGCAAGTAATGGTGACAAACTTGCGCCGCAAGTAATGGTGACAAACTTGCGCCGCAAGAAGCGCCTCAAGAGGGAAGGTGACGTCGGGGAACACCGGAGATGAGCACCGACCAGATCCAAGAGAGATAGACGGAGGAGCCTTGAGGGTGAAGCGGTGGTATGGTCGTGGAGGTGATCAAAGTGGCTATGAGACCATGGGGTGAAGCGGCGATGTTTTCCGACCAACACCTGAGGAATCCGGCCAAAACCACCTAAAGAGCAATGGTGGGTCTTTCTATTGGAATGTAGCGGCGGTAATGTCGTGGGGTAAAGCGGTAGATAGGTCGTGTTAGTACGATGGCGGTGAGACCACGGGGTTGATTTGGTGGTGAGGCCGTGGGGTTAGAGGGGGCGGGAGGCCATTGAGGTGGGGCGGGTTATTATCCCCGGAAGGGATAATCCAAAGAGAGCGTTTTTCCAAGGCTTTGGTTTCGTTATTATTACGCATACTATGTTTGCAGCCGAACAAACCCCATGTCTTGGTCTTCTAAAAAAAAACATAACCATTGTGGGCCACTTATGTCCCCATTTATCAGGGAGTAAGCTTCTATGAGCCCAGATTGAGGCCCAAATGATTGGTGGCACAATGGGCCGACAATGGCCCATAATCCATATGTTGGTTTCTTTGGTGCGACATATGTTGTGTAATGTGTAGATGATGTACAAGGCAAATAAGACAAGGAAGCTGAAGATTATGAAGAAGGATATGCTTTGGTTGCAAATCCGGATGCTTAGCTAACTTAACTTGTTGTCGGAGCTCTTAAAACGGATTTGCTAGGCAGAATCATCAGACGCGCAAACCATAGAAGATGAGCAGGAAATTAATCTGGGGGCCAAGTGGTGAAGGTGACAAATACTTGGTTTTGAAATGTGCAGTTGAGGAATTACAGTAGTGATTCTTTGGAGCCAATGGAAAACTTTTTACACCACAATGGAGGGCGACTGTTAATGGTGAAGGTGAAAACTTTTTGTACTTGGTTTCCACAGCATTACAAAATCAATTTAAAAAATAATAATGTTGTTTCATTTTTTTAGGATATGTGAATAGGATGCATATCAACTATGTAGGACCATTAGTGGGATTCAAACTATAGGATAAAAATAAATATAAAAAAAGTAGTCCCGGCGGGGCTCGAACCCGCGACCTTCGGCTCATAAGACCAACGCTCTAACCAACTGAGCTACGGGACTTTTTGTTTTAAAAAACCATTAAGTGTTAATATTTAACAATCTGACCCACATTATAAGGTACGGTAAATCGAGGGAAGATATAAACCGAGGCTAATTCAATAAAGAACTTGTGATACGTACGTACAAATAGCCCTAAATTTCATCTCATATACATAACATACGGCACGATGGGATTACATATATAGATATATAGCAAAACACTAATTCATACTAGACCACACCGTAGATGGACTAAGTTAAACTAGGAATTAATTATATATTTATATCCGTACTCAATTCCCACCCACACAGCTAGTAATCGATAATTAATCTATCTACCCGGAGCGCGAACACCACTCCCTTGAAATTCAACCCAAAAAGAACCCCCTTCTTCAAAACCTCCGGCGTTCATCGGAGGCGGTGGGTCCACGACTCCGACATAATGATGAGGAGGAGGGAGGAGAAGGCAAGGCTCAGCTGCCACGTTGGAATCATTATAACTATAGGTAGAGAGGAGGAGAAATTGGTGGAAGCGAATCTGGGAGTTGAGGAAGTGTACGTAATGGATGGCGTGGTCGAGCAAGGACACCGTGTCCAGCTTGGAGGCGCCCGGAACCATGCTCTGCAGCGTCTTCAGGCGGTGGCTGATGCGGTGCCTCCGTTCTCGAGCCGCCACGCTCTGTGGGTCCGTCGACAGCCTCACTCCTCCGCGGCCGCCTTTGCTCGCTTGCTTCTTATTAGTCTTCCTCTTCATCACGGCATCGTCGTCGTCTTTAGTATGAATCGGATGATTTGGTTGGGTTGAGAGTGGTGCCGGGTGTGGCTGAAAATAGTAGTACTCTTCTTGGAGGGAGGAGGAGTTCATCATTTTCAGCTTTAGGGTTTTTTTTTGTATAGATACATCGATCTGTTGGCTGATTTGTCATCGCCAACTGAATATTTATAGACGCAGATCTATCTAGGTATAACCGTATAAACTAATATTACTCCGTAAGCCCCACTCGCTTTTTTTTTCTTCAATCTCGTACAAATTGGATAATTGATGTTTTTCTATATATCTCCAATTAATGCATGTATGAGTGTACATTATTTAATTTTATAGAAAGAGTATAAAATATCATACCTTATAAAATTAGAAATTCTGGGCCAGAGTTGTTTCACTGCTGCAGCCTTTCAGGTCATATTAATTATGGGTTCATACTATTACAAGGTGAAATGACATGGCAATTGGCAAATTACGGCGAAGTGTACATTATTTATGACATACTATTAAAACTAATTTTAAAAACGTACTCTACTACTGTAATGAACTTAGAGTTATAAATAATTATTTAAAAAAAATAAAAATCAGTGTAATAATGACTTGAATAACTTTTTAATATTATTATCATCTTTTGATACGCGCGCATATATATTTATGAGTCCGCAACCTAAAACCACCCGTAAAATAGGCCATATTCCGCTAAACCACCCCAAATATAACTATTTATTTTTAACCACCCGTAAAATACCCTCCGTTATCTCAACGCCACCTGCAGTTACTTATCTCGTTAATTTTTAAAAAACCCAAAAATACCCTTGTCTTATATGAACCCTATTTTTTGCCTCAAACGCCGCCATGGCTGTCTTCACTTTGGCATATCTTCTCTGCACCATCAAAGTCTAGAAATCCATCTGCAAAATTCATCTACAAATTGACCGGTTTGTTCAAAGCACGTCTTAACGATATCATTAAACAAGGCATAATTGAAGGAACCAGTACTCTTCACCACCAGCATATCTTCTCTGCCTCGTCAAACAAATTGATCGGTTTCAACTCCTCGTTCTCAATTGAAGGAACCAAAACCGGATCTGGAAAAAATTGGCCTTACCATTTGGGGGAAACGGAGCATTGTACATGCACTCGATCTGGAAAATCAGCCTCGGATCCCTCGAAATCCGTAGTCAAATCACTCACCGCGTTGTACAGGCACTCGAGCGGGACGTGATCGGTTGTGTTGACGACTAATTTCGACACGATCGGGTGGATCTCGTCGTCGGTGTAGTCTCTGGTGAGCTTCGGATCCAAAGGCCAGTCGACGAGTACATCACCGGGCATCCATGGAGTATCTTAGAGGCGCTTGGCTCTCGTGCGATGGCCTCACCGGAGACGAGTCCCTCGTGGTTGGAGATCCACCCAGATTCCAACTCCGAGAACGAGGTTCTGGTTTCAAGGGTGAAGACGATTTTTTTTCCAGATCTGGTTCTGGTTCCTTCGAACGATCAATTATGGAGGCGAATTTGTAGACTCTTGACGAGGAAGAGAAGATATGCCGACGGTGAAGAGTTCGAGTCCGTCCCAAGGAAGAGAAGATATGCCGGCGGTGAAGACTTCGAGTCCGTCATTCTGTCCTCTGGTTCTGGCTCCGTCAATTTGAGAACGAGTTCAAAACGATCATTTTTGCAGATGAATTTGTAGACTTTGACGAGACAAAGAAGATATGTCGCCAGTGAAGATTTCGAGTTCTTCATTCTTCATTCCGTCTTCTCTGGTTTGGTTGACAAGAGAGGAAGAACAAGGCAAGCAAGACAAGGGTAAAAGACAAGGGTATTTTGGGGTTTTTTAATTTTTTTAACGGCCCAAGTGACGGAAGGTGGTATTTAGCTAACAGAGGGTGTTTTATGGGTGGTTCAAAATAAATAGTTATATTCGGGGTGGTTTAGCGGATATGGCCTATTTTACGGGTGGTTTTAGGTTCCGGACTCTATATTTATTATCATCTTCTGTAAAAGTGCACTCATGTTGGGCATTTTTTAAATTACTCATATATATAAACCCGCATGTGACAAATTAAGCTTGAGAAAATGGCACATGATAGTGCAATGTTCCGAAATGGGTGACTCAATAATATACTCAATAATGTACGCAGTACTCTCTCCGTCTCATTTTGTTTGTCCAAAAGACAATTCACACATAAATTAAGAAAATGAGATAAGAGAAAAAAGAACCAATAGGGAGAAGAGAGAGTGTGTGATGTGTAGAATTGTGCTAAAACCAACAATTCTTCATCTCACTCACACAATCAATCAAACAGGAGAAAACAAGAAGAGAAGATTACTCTAGAAGAAATGTAACAAACTCTCTCATTATTCTGTTATTCTCCCAAATTGTTCTCACAAAACTAAACATGTATATAGAGGAGCTATTTATATCAATTACAACTTGAGTCTGTTATAGACTAACGCACCAGCTCACTCAGTAATCAAGCTAGCTCGACTAAAGGACTTTAACTGGCTATATATGAAAAAACTAACTTGTAACAAACTACGTTATATCTCTACATGCCCCCCTCAAATTGGAACCTCTGTGAGGCCCAATTTGTCACACAAAAACTGATGTCTAGCTTGTCCAAACGCCTTGGTCATGAAATCAGCAAGCTGTAAAGCAGAAGGAATGTAGGATGTAGAGAGAAACCCTTGTTGTACCTTTTGTCGAGTAAAATGACAATCGATGTCTAAGTGCTTTGTTCTTTCATGAAAACAAGGATTAGCAACAATTTGTTGAGCTCCCTTCTTATCACAAAACAAAGTTATTGGCCGAGGAACATGTAAATGTAAATCCTGAAGAAGAAAATCCATCCATACCAAGTCGGATGTTGTAGCAGCCATACTCCTATACTCAACTTCAGTGGATGATCTGGACACAGTTGCCTGCTTCTTAGTTTTCCAAGCAACTAATGAATGACCAAGAAATATGCAATATCATGTCAAGGATCTCCTAGTATGGAGACAAGCACCCTAGTCTGCATCTGTAAATCCAGTAAGCTTCAATTGAGTTTGCAATGGATAAAACAACCCTAAACAAGGTGTACTTTTAAGATACTTCAACACATGAATAGCTGCATTCCAGTGAGGTAACCGAGGAGAAGAAACAAACTGACTTAGATGTTGGCAAGCATAGGAAATATATGGTCTGGTGAGAGAAAGAGACAACAATCTTCCAATCAACCTCCTATATTGCTCTTCATCATGCAATCTCTCTCCCTCATCAATAGTGAGCTTCAAACCAGTAGGCAAAGGAAAATTGACTCCCTTAGCATCTTCAATACCACAATCAAGAAGAATATCATGCAAATACTTTCTTTGACATAAGTATGTCCCTGTGTCAGTCCGGAGAATATCCATGCCCAGAAAATACTTAGTCAAACCAATGTCTTTAATGGTGAACTTTTGATGCAAAGAAACTTTCACATAATCAATCTCACGTGAATCTGAACCTGTTACGAAAATATCA
This sequence comes from Fallopia convolvulus, assembly GCA_964016875.1. Classification (NCBI taxonomy): domain Eukaryota; kingdom Viridiplantae; phylum Streptophyta; class Magnoliopsida; order Caryophyllales; family Polygonaceae; genus Fallopia; species Fallopia convolvulus. Next base: position 11,868,771 of record OZ024722.1, on the reverse strand, counting down.
TCAACATATACTAACAAGGTTGTAAATCCTTGTGCATTCTTCTTAACAAACAAGCTGTAATCAGAATAAGACTGTGTATACCCCAGACTAATCAGAAAACCTGTTAATTCAATGTTCCATTGTCGAGCAGCTTGCTTCAATCCATATAAAGACCTTTGCAACTTACAAACTTCACCACATCTTGCCTTATCATAACCTTCAGGGAGCAACATGAAAATTTCTTCATCCAAAAAACCATGCAAAAATGCATTATTCACATCCATTTGATGTATAGGCCAATTTCGAGCTGTAGCAAGTGCTATCACAACTCTCACAGTAGGGAGTTTGGCAACCGGACTAAAAGTATGTTTATAGTCTTTGCCTATTTTCTGATTATAACCCTTTACTACCAATCTTGCCTTATATCTATCCAAAGTACCATCACTCTTATACTTTACCATATACACCCACTTAGAAGATATTGTCTTATGTCCCTGTGGTAAAGATGTCAAAACCCAAGTACCATTTTTCTCAAGAGCTTCTATCTCTTTATTCATTGCCTCAATCCATTTCCCATCTTTCTTTGCTTGTTGATAACTCCCTGGTTCTTGCACAGATAAAACATGTGTCATGAAGGCCTTGTGTTGAATAATTGCCAAATCAGATGAAGTTGTATGTACAAAATACTCCTTTAACCAGGACGGTGGAGCTCTCTCTCTATTAGAACGTCGTAATGCTGGTTGCTCTATTATTGGTGCTTCTGGTGCAGGAAGCACACCATCCAAAACTCCTTCTCCAGGTTCCTGAATCTCAGATTCTCCATTATCTCCTTCTGAATCACAGAAAACTTGTGTTGGTGGAAAAATTGATGGAACCACCTTAGAACAATCCTTATAAGGAAACACATCTTCAAAGAATTTAACATCCCTGCTGCAAAACACCTTATCAGTCAGCAAATCCAATAATCTATACTCCTTCTGTTGAGAGGGATATCCTAACAAAACACACCTTCTTCCTCTGGCTTCTAACTTGTCAAGATGTCCATGAGCAACCTTAGCATAACACAAACATCCTATCACTCTCAAATGATCATAAGATGCTTCTTTGTTCCACAACACCTCATAAGGAGTTTTCCATCCTAAATGAGCCATAGGCATCTTATTAATCAAATAGGCTGCTGCCATAACACTTTCTCCCCATAACCTCTTTGGAAATCTAACATGATTCATAATACTTCATGTTGTATCCAACAGATGTCGATGTTTACGCTCCACCACCCCATTTTGTTGTGGAGTATAAACCATAGACTTTGATGTAGAATACCAAACTCAGCAAACAATCTCTGACAGTCATGATTCAAAATTTCTGACCCATTATCTGACCTAAAAACCTTAGGTGTCTTTCCAAACTGAGTCCTTGTCATACTAATGAAATCCCTCAAAATCTCACAAACATGAGTTTTGCTATGCAACAAGAAAATCCAAGTAGCTCTACTCTTATCATCTACTAGAGTCAAAATATATCTTCCACCACTTAATGTAGCTACTCTATAGGGCCCCCATAAGTCTGTATGCACAATATCAAAACAATTTTCTGAAGCATTATCACTGTATTTAAAAGGCAATCTATGAAACTTTGCTTGTTCACACACATCACAAACAAAGCTAGTAGATTTTCCTTTAGAACAAGGTAAATGTGTCAATTTAGACATTGACATGTGACCCAGTCTAAAATGCAAAGTCTTACAATCACAAGGTGTATCAAAAGCTAAACACACTTTAGGCTCCTTTCCTGCCTTATTTACCTCTATCTGTTCTCTTCCAGTTTCCAGTTTATACAACCCTCCTTGTTGCTGTCCAACAACCACATTCTCTTTAGTCATATGGTCTTGCAACACACAACTGTGTGAATAAAACGTTGCACCAATCTTCCCACTACTCACCAATTTTCCTATAGACAACAAGTTGTATCTGAATTCTAGTACTAGAAAAACATCCTCCAAAACACAATCTCTGTTAAGTCTAACCTTCCCAATTTTCCACACAGTTTTAACAGAATCATCAGGGGTTCTTACATAAATGGGATACTTCAGCATCTTAACATTAGATAATATCTCAGCAAAAGGCGTCATGTGATTCGTAGCCCCTGTATCTAATATCCACTCCCCTTTGCTTTTAGATAAATCACTAAAAGAAATGCAAGACATACCTGAAAAACTGTTTCCAGCTCCTCCAAACTGAGATCTGCAAGCTTCAGCATTCATCACTGCCTTTCCCTTGAATGCCTTAATCATCTCCCGACACACAGCTTGAACTAACTCCTGACTAATGCCTGCATTTGCATCAAGAGGTGTGTCTTGCTTCACACCTTCATCTTGCTCTGAACTTACTTGCGCAGCTCCTCTATATCCTCCTTTGTTGCGTTTTCCTTTATACCAATCAGGATATCCTATTAATTCGAAGCAATTACTCTTGACATGGCCTGGTTCTTTACAATGGAAACAGACTTTCTTTTCACCAGTCTTCCATTGCTTCACATCTTTCCTATCATCTGAACCATTCTTGGTACCAGAATTTCCTTGTTCTTGATGTCCTTTCCCATGGAAAGAATTCACTGAGAAACCTGCTGCTGGTTCAACAAGCTTCATTCCCACATTCTTCTGTGTTTCGACTGATAACACAGTATAATATGCTTTGTTCACCTTCGGCAAAGGATCCATAGACAAAATGTGACTCTTGACTGCATCAAACTGATCATTTAACTTCAGCAAGAACTGCATCAAGTGATTCTGATTCAACATATCTTGAAATTTCCCAAACAGATCGCAAATACAGTTCCTACTTCCTCCACAAGCACAACTCGGAATTCCTTGAAGATTCTCCAATTCGTCCCAACATTGCTTCAATTTGTTGTAGTATGCTGTGACAGACAAATCTCCTTGCACAATTGAAGCCAACTCCTGTTGAAGACGATAAATCAAAGGAGTTATACTTTGATTATATCGTTCTGCTAAATCCTTCCAAAGATCGCGAGCCGTGGGAGCGAACACAAAAGCAGTAGAGAGCTTTGGACTAATCGAATTCAGCAACCAACATTTGATCATGTTGTCGCATCTGATCCATCGACCTTCATCTCGGTTCCTACTCGCAGGTTTCGGCAAGGTTCCATCCACGAACCCTAACTTCAGCTTTGCTCCAAGAGCCATTTCCACCCGACGACTCCAAATCACGTAATTACTCCCATTGAACTGTGTTTGAGTCAATCCAAGCCCTGGATTATCCGAATTGTTTAACGAATACAGATCACCATGATTCTGTCCATTGTTTTGTGCCGCCATTGTTGTCTTCTTCAAGCTCCGATTCTTCAAAAATCAGAAAGAACGAAACGAGCCCTCACAGGATGCTCTGATACCATGTAGAATTGTGCTAAAAGCAACAATTCTTCATCTCACTCACACGATCAATCAAACAGGAGAAAACAAGAAGAGAAGATTACTCCAGAAGAAACGTAACAAACTCTCTCATTATTCTGTTATTCTCCCAAATTGTTCTCACAAAACTAAACAAGTATACAGAGGAGCTATTTATATCAATTACAACTTGAGTCTGTTATAGACTAACGCACCAGCTCACTTAGTAACCAAGCTAGCTCGACTAAAGGACTTTAACTGGCTATATATGAAAAAACTAACTTGTAACAAACTACATTATATCTCTACATGATGTTGATGGATAAAGATGTGAAGAAAGAGAATAAAAAAAAGAAAAGACTAAAAAGTTGATTGGGGGTAGATTTTTTATTGAATAATGTGGGTAAAAAGTAAGATTGAATAAGGGTGGTATTGTAAGAAAAATTTGATATAAAAGGAAAAAAAAAGTTGGACAAATTTTTCGAGACACCTAAAATGAAAATTGGACAAACAAAATGAGACGGTGGAGTATATTTTACAAGAGGATTGTAGTGTCTCTTTGGCTACTAATAACACCTCGGCCTTTATTATTACGTACTCTTAATTTATGTTTTTATTTTGCAGACGTTGGTGTACGAGGGGTGGTAGCTTGCCAATCCACGCAAACTCCTTTTGTTTTTTCCGGTTCCTACTTATAAAAATATTTTTCTGGCTAGTCAGTCCATTTGTACATTTTTCATGCTTTCTGATTTTTAGACCCAAAATAGTTTTCGCTTCTTTCCTTTTTGACTCACAACAGTTGATACCATTTTTTAAACTTTTATGTTTATCTTGCACATCAAATAGAGAATCGGACGTACAAAAGTTCTCAACAAAGGTAATTTCAGTATATATGTATTCAATTCACTAGGGCTCGTTTCACTTTGGATGGAAAATATTTTTTGGGTGAAAAGTAATTTTTAGTGTCTCGAAAAACGTAAAAAGTAGAGGGAGTTATACGGATTTCAAGACTATTAAAAGTGGTTTTTGAGTAGAAATGACTTTTGACAACAAAGTGAACTTAAACGTTCAGTTGTGTACGTTTGTGAATATATAGCACGGAGGGATTTAAAATTTTGAATTTGATTTGCTTCTGCCTATGATTTTATTTTCATTGATGATTAACTTAAAAAAAGTTCAAAGCAATGGTCGGTTTGACTTATACACGTACAAGCTGAACAAAATTGAACTGCATGTGCATGTGACTGACTATAACAGTGTATATATGTTAATGTAGCTTATGCTGGCTGTCGGCATGGATTTTGTAATAGCTATTGTACTAGTTTATGATCAGAAATATACGCTCAACTTTTGATGTGATCAATCTTAACCCTTCATTTATATATTAAGGACTAAGATTTTATCAATTTCATATTAATTGGATCTAAAGGTGCTTGAAAGTTGTGAATAGTGTATATGTTTAGTGTTTTAAACAAAAAAAAAAAGAAAAGAAAATTGTTTACGATTTAGGAATTTTGAAATCTTATTTTAATCAAATAAATGACAACATCCCATAGTTTATATATTTTTTTTTTTTAAAAAAAATCTATCTAAAATAGGTACATTAACTAACATATGTTGTAAGTTGTAACCCCCGACAAAGAAAGAAACTTTACCGGTACTCTTAGATTGAATTCCAGAGAGAAGGGACCCTCCTAAGTCGTGACATAAATACAAACACATGTACAAATAGTAGTATATGAATATGAATGTAGAAAGATAATAGATTAATGACGATGAAGAAAGAAAGAGAAAGGTGGGGATTTATCATTTATGGGTCAACACTAAGATCTTGTAGTCGGCATTGAAACTGATTCCCCTAATTTTAAGCTAAAAGATTGAGGGGGGCCTGCCTTTGTTTTTTCGGTTCTAATGTTGCTCATCAAACACAAATCATGTCATTGCCGGCCGGGCTCCCTCTAAAGTTTCCTCCATGTTTTCCCTTTTTATTTATTTTTCTTAAGTATGTATATATATATGATCAATTTCTTTTTATTTTGTTTACCAATCTTCAATGTTATATGCACTCAAAACACTTTTGTTAATAATATACCATATGGGGAAATAGAAATAAAAATCACTTACTATATGACCTAAGGAGTTACTTCACCCATCGTTATATGGTTTTAGGGTTGGAACCTCATTGAGTTTATATCCTAGGTCTGTTACTGCACGACCTATGGATTATCAGCCTACTGGACTCTATCAACTTTGTTGTTTAATTTGTGGACTCCATTATTTCATTGTGCAATAATGTATTTCACTTGGCAAGCTAGAAACGTAGAGTAAGGTGTTTAGCAATGATATTGTACGTGTGTGGATGAATGTATGAGAAAGTGCATTAATCACCTTAGAATTTGGGTAATGGCAAGGTGAACAAATAGAAATAGAGAGTCTAGAAGAAGTCTAGCAAGAATTAGATTGACTTAGCCTTTGTTTTCTAATTTTTCCTAGTTTGTATCCTTTTCTTTTCTAATGAATGAATCACCCTGTTGGATTAATGTTAGTTCCTAACACTGAAACAATGGTTTCTCCATTCGAGCAATTGAAGTTTTGATAATGAAAAACACTTGGAACTATTTCCCTACTCAAGTGAATTCAGGGAAGATACATGATTACATGAAAAGCAAGGGAAACAACCAATGTGAGAGCCACCTGGGTACATGGAAATTAAATGAAGGACAAAAGAGACTTTGTATTGTTGTCTTGGACGGCAAGCACAAAAGGATAGAAGTGTCCCAAGATGGAAAGAGTGCAAAAGGGTACGCTGGTCATTTGCAATAGTATCGTGTGCCCCAAGAGTTAAAGGACAAAAGCGTCAAATGGATAGAAGCCACCACTACAAATAGAAAGCGATGAAGCTAGCTCAAGTACGCTCTAGAGGAATGAATAGAATTCTCTGAAGGAAGCAAGTGATCCAACAAGAAAGAGAGGGCTCGAGCAACTCAAGTGAAGACGACGAACCAGATCCAAAGGAGAAAGTACAAGATCCAATTGATGGGAACTACGTGAAGCTCGCCATCAAATTGGAAGTCTGTTACTTTGCAAAAGGGACCTGCACCAGGAACGAGTGAGGTTCAAGTACTAGTATTAGTTGTGTTTAGTAGATCTAGATTTATGATAGCTTAAGTCGATAGTATTGTTTGAATTAAGAGATTACAAACAATAGAGAAGTTCGTCTTTGTATCGTGTACCTAGAGATCTATCAAATTAATATAGTGCTTGTTCAAAATCCTTCAAGGGAGGTAGATGTTTACTCTTCAACTAGTTGGCTGTAGAGGTTCCTCTATAAGGGAACGTGTCCATCTATTGCGTTACTATTTTAATTTATGTATTGTTTATTTCCGCTGCGTAAGGGAACTATATCTGGAAGTCCCAATTTGTCTTACTAACACATCTCCGATCCTTACACACCCTTTCATTCAAAAAAAGACTTCCCTTCATTTCTATACATATGTTCACTCACGATCCTCGCCTCCGCCTCTTCACTTAGATGAAAAACCAAGTCTTACCATTTCTTTTTCTATTGGGTTGAGCCGGTCGGTGCAAGCCAATTTACTTAATTTGTGTATCATACCGGCTAGTTTACGAGCTCGGGATTTACCACTAAATTAAAGGTGAGTCTCTCGTAAAAATAATAAATAAATAATTCTTACGTTTTCGATTTCGAAACTGAAGCAAGCGCCTCAGGACCAGGCACTAATAAAAAGTCATCTCGATTAAAAAAAATGGCTGAAGTGCTTCTGATCGAGATACATTTCCTATGATTATTTTCATATGCTAATGCTATACATAAGTTGTAGTGTCATGCAAATTTAATCTCATCGACCTATTACTTACTATATATAATTTGGGATTTTTTTTCTCAAAAATATTTTTTGGTAAATTAATACATGCTATAGATTAATAGATAGACTTACACCTGGGAGCTAGGACAAAGCAAGAAGAGAAAGAAAAAGCTATGCATGAAAAAAAGCTCTGCTTTTAATGGAAATCTTTGATTCCTCAAAGTTTCTCTGTGTTGCTACTTGCTTTCATAGGATACTCCAAAAAAAAAAAAAGATATACACATTCAATTTAGATGCACACTCAATTATAAAACACATTCAGTTACAAATTTATGCACAATTAGTTATAAGATAATGCACAATAACTTAATATTTCGTATTTTCAATTAAAATTTGATCATGACGAACTTTTCAATACTTTTCCCTTGATTTCTTCGTGATTCGACGATCATGATACGTTGATATTTCTCTCTCGAAGCATTGTTCTTGCGTTAACCTCAACCCCACCCTTTAAAAATTAATGGTCAATAATAAAGGAATGACATATCTACAAAGCCATAGTTAAGGCTATGCAACCGGTCCGGTCCAAACCGGTGGACCGTAATCTAAAAAAAAGTATGGACCGTAGGTTGGACCGGAGCATTACGGTCCGGTCCCGGGTTTGGACCGATTTGACCAGATTATTTAGCATCATTGGATCTTAAACATTGTCCAATTACGGTCTTTGTTGGACCGGACCATAATTGAGCATTTGAACCTAAATATATAATAATTGTGAACCATGTTGCATAAATATTAAACCACTAATTGTAATAAGTCAAATTCAAAATACATAATAACTTCTACAAACCAATAGTAGTTGTCAACTACAATTTCTAAGACAAAAATTAGATTAGCTACTAGTTCAAACGGCGCATCACACTAGGGTTCGGGAAAAGAAATGCGGCCGAGTGAAAATGGAGTGTGAAAGTATTGAAGAAGAGAGATTGGACCGGCTGAAATTGGGCATTATTGTCTAGCCCTATTCTCTATCAATTATATTATATACCTAGACCAGTCATACAGTTCGGACCGTAATTTCCCGCTCAGGTCCGGGGTTTGAACCGGGACAGAAATTTTCATAAAATCTGGACCGTGGACCGGACCGTCTCGGTCCCGATCTTAGAACGGACTGTAAAATTCTAGTCCAATTCGATCCGATCTATCGGTCCAGTCTAGGTTTGCACAGCGGTAGCCATAGTGTAATTAATATGTGATCGAAGTTGTCCATCCTACGCTTGTGGATGATAAACTTGTCCAGCATTTCGAATGATAATATTTTAGCATTTAATTTTATCAGTTTTGCATACCTATACCATGTGAACATATGTTAGAAATACTTGCTTTATAAACTATTTTTTTAAAAAAATCATTAAATCTTATAAAAAAGTTTACATAACTTAAAATATTATTCAACAAAAAAAATTCATTTTGAGGTTTCCAACCTTATGTCCTTGGTGTATATATAGGAAATAAAATGGTACGGAGTATATGTTTTACTACGTCGTACATTATCTAGATTTGGTTTTCTTAATTCGATTTTTCTTAGAAAAACCGTTCTTAATTCTATGCAAGTAATAAACGTTGCATATACGTGTAGTAAACTAGTAATAGAATGGAATGAGAAAAAGACGCATATATATGAGATGAAGTGTGGGGACAGCTTTAATAAGGGATCAGGTTGGAGAATGGAGACAGATTAAACGAGGAAGACGGCAGTGATGAAGATGGTTCATTTTTGTGACCCCTACATCTTTTGGAATGACTATTCTATTCTTCTATGTTTAGTCAATCTAATTTCTCCTATATCACATTATTTCATTTTGTTTCCCTAGCCTAACATCTGTTTAATATGATTCACAAGAAAATGTTCTTCTAGTTAGCTAGTTTTCAAATGATCATCTATTTTAAACTCTATTTTCAAATCTATTACACTCTCAGATGATAGACTGATTGTTTTCAAATCGAATTAACAAAGTGATTCATGATGGCTCCTTAAGATGATGCATTTTCTAGGAATTTCGTTGCACTTTCCCAGTAGAGATCAACTCTACATATTTTCTCATGTTGTTTTGTTTGTTTTCTATTTGAAGATTTTTCGGTTTACTCAATTACTTGTTTTTTTCCCTCTCAATTTACCAAGTTTGTTTAATATATCGCATTTTTTCGTTTAAAAAACAAAAAAAAAAAAAGTATGCTTTGTATTCGATTTGTGGATTAGGAGAACTAGACTAGCTTTGCTTTCTTGTTTGAAGTTAACCATCCCACTTTCTGTCCATGGATCTACTTCTTCGAATCAATAGAACACATCAACTTAGCTAGTTTTTCTAAGTTTTAAAAAGATATGAAAAGAAATAATGATCCCTAAAAGAATGACCACATTGTCCCATACATACAAGAAAAGGTAATATTCTCTTTATGTCTTAATTGATGTAATAAGTGGTTGTGTTTTGTTGATTTGAAATTTTCAAAATAAAAGTGGTACTACCCATATATTTTCATGGTTCGGAAATATGGTTATTCTAATATCCAGGCAAATTTGAGTTGGCCTGTCTTGTTCATCTCATAAATAATACTCTTTCGGTTCATATAAATTTATTGTTTTAGAGTTTGTCTTCAAAATTAAAAAATTATTTAATTTATTAAAATATCCTTAATCTTTTGTTAAGATCTTCCACCTTTTATTGTAATTTTTTTAAATATTGTTAATTAGTATGAATATTATTGGAAAACAATGGGCTAAAAGACAAATTTTGTTGAATAAGAGAATCAAGCTAAAATGACAAGTTTTTTTTTTGGACGGGAGGAGTAATAAATTCGACCAGTTTATCCGATCCGAATCCGATAACCATCCGTGTATCTAAATTTTAATTTGAGCCCGACCCGATTCGACTTTTGCCCCGGTGCAGTAAGTAATAATAAAACTCGTTTCCTTGTTTATATTTGGAAGAAGCAAAACACAATTGATAAGCTAGCTCAAGTGTGTGAACTGTGAACTGAACCTGATGACCAAACAGAAAAAGGGGCTCAAAACAAATCAAATAAAATCAAAAACCACGAAACCAGACAAATCGCAAACCGCACGCTTTTAGGCTTCTCCGGATTTCCCGTGCTCGCTTCTTTCTTTCTTTCTTCTTCTTGTTCTGAACATCCGAAGCCACACACACATCAGTCACACCATATGTATGTGTATATGCAGAAACAGGAAAGTAAAAAGATTCAGCTTGTCAAACCACTCATCAATGACTCCTCCATTCATCACGTAAATTATACTTTTATATATAAGCCCGAAAAGTCCAAATCCTCTTTCAAATACGAAATATATAATCAATTAAACCATGACAGATGATTACAGAGAAAGATGGAAAAACACACACATAAGATTCTGTGCGCCTTTCTTTTTCTACCCTTGATCTGTGACAGCTCCTGCAAATTTTCACTCATTGCTTTTTTCCTTGACTTAGCTTGTTGAGTTGACCGTTTATCCAAAAGCTCCTCTATAATCCTTATCAGTAAAGAAAAGGGAGAGCCAAAATTTAATTTGGCAGAAGAGATTTCTTCTAGCTTATTAGCTGGCTCAGAGCTGACCATGGCAGGATGGATTAGGTTGGGGAAAAACAGACGAATAAAATCAGCTAGCAGTGCAAACATTGCTCCTCAATCTTTTTCTCTTTGATTTGATCATCCATTTTGTTTTGTTTTTCTGTCTTCTCAACTTGTAAATTGTCATCTTCCCATCCTTTTACTCGTTTGGTTAAAATTTGTGTAATGATCAATTGATCATTCATACGTTTTAGTATCATCATTTTATATAGTTACATGTGTACGACACGTAGGAATTGCATTTATCCCACCTAAGGAAGTTATTATCTTTTAAACTTGAACAACTACATATGTCTAAGACCAATTCTGATCGAGGTTTAAACTATAGCGTTTCTAAGAACTAAAATGCATATTCTAATGATTTTTTAGCTGTCGTACCGTCTCATATATATTATTTCTGAGAAACCTATAGAATTTTGTTACATTACTTTAGCACACAATGACACTAATCTGTAATGGCATAACGAATTTCAATTAGCAGAGGAATATCTATCGCCAAGCTTTAAGATTGCCATGCTTAAAAATATTTCTGAAATCTTAGGTTGGGCTGTACTCTAATCAGTGGGCCGGCCCAACAATCGTGGGCTAATGGCAACCCAGACACCTAGGAGAGAACCAAAACCAAACGTATAGTTTGTATGCGCGAGAGATGGGTTCATCGGAGATCGATCGCCCCGTCAGGCCCGATCACTCGAGGACGAGACGGTGGATCCCTGATCAAGATCAAGGTCTCCCGTGGTACTTTCGGCTTTGATTATTCCCACTCCTTTCTGTTTTTTTTTTCTAATTCTAGTTTGCGTTCTTGTTAGGTAAACCCAATTCAAGCTTGTAAAACCGAGTTAAGAGAAATTAGTTAGAACAATTGAACCTCTTGTATAAATAGTTGGAGTTAAACCAACATATGAGTAATGAGAATTTCATCATGATTTTGTTCTCTCTTTCTCAATTTCTTACTCTGATTGTCTGAGACAACTGATTCTAAGATGGTTTCAAACAATTAGGTTCTTCGATTTCGATCAATCGAATTCCTATCTTCTGCTTATATTTTCCAATTCAATCGAGCTTCATCGCTTGATTGATTTCTTGGTTTTTTGATCGATTCAACTCTTTTTTCTGATCGATCTTGTTCTCTTTGTTTCGCGATGGATTCCAATAATCCTTTGTACATCCGTCCTTCCGATAGCCCAGTTCTTGCTACCAAAGTCTTCGATGGCACCGGATTTTACACTTGGAGGAGTTCGATGATCATTGTGCTAAACGCGAAGAATGAATTCGGCTTCCTCAATGGTATGGTGATTTGTCCAGCTCTTGATTCAGTAGATTTTCTCTCGTTAGGAAAGGTGTAATGCAATGATTTCACCATGGTTCCTCAATGCGACGATGAAGGATATCGCTGAGAGCTTATTGCTTTCCGGAGATGCACAACAAATATGGAAGGATTTGGAAGCTAGGTTTTCTCAAACCAATGGGGCGCATATGTACTCAAATGAAAAAGAGATAAGTACAATTTCTCAATCCTTTGATAACATTTCCAGTTTCTTTACTTGCATTAATCGATGTGAAACTAGAAAGATTTGAGTAGAAGCGATAATTTCTATTCACCAGAATGAGTGTACATATATAGTGTTTACAGAAGGCCATAACTAATCCTAGAAACTAGGATCTAGATACTTCTACAATCTGAACTAAAAGATATGAGAAGATAAATACAATTAGTTACAAGAGATAATATTAACAAATAATCACAAATATAATATTATCTTAACAGGCCCCCGCAAGCGCAAGCTCATGGTCGGGGACGAACATGCAGCTTGGAACGCATAGTTTGAAAACGATGAGTCCCAACAGCTTTGGTGAAGACATCAGCAATCTGATCAAGAGAACGAACATGCCGAACAACAAGTTCTTTGGAAGCAACCTGTTCACGAACAAAATGGTAGTCGATCTTGATATGCTTGGACCGCTGATGAAAGACAGGATTAGCAGAGAGAAACGTAGCACTTAAATTGTCACACAATAATATAGGCGAGCTAGCAACAGGAACAACCATTTCATGTAACAATTGTTGCAACCAAATAAGCTCAGCAGCGGTGAAAGCGATAGCTCGATATTCGGCTTCAGTGCTTGAGCGAGCCAACACTTTTTGCTTTCTGGATGACCAACTAATGAGATTACCACCAAAATAAACAGCAAAACCATCCTGAGATCTGCAGTCATCCGGATCAGACGCCCATCCTGCATCTGAATATGCTACTAAACGAGAATCACTCGCCTTCTGAATACACAAACCATCGGATATGGTGCCTTTCAAGTAGCGCAAAATGCGCTTAACAGCCGCCCAATGAATCTCAGTAGGATTGTGCATAAATTGGCAAACTCTGTTTACTGCATAGGAAATTTCAGGACGAGTAATTGTGGCATATTGGAGGGCGCCTACAACACTGCGATAAAGATGAGAATCAACAACTGGATCACCGGCCTGAACAAGTCGAGAACCTGGTTCCACTGGGGAAGCAATAGGCTTTGCACCAGCCATAGAACTACGCTCGAGAATTTCAGCAATGTACTTGCGCTGGCATAGGTGAAGAGACGAGGCAGATCTTGTTACTTCAATGCCAAGAAAGTAGTGAAGAGAACCAAGGTCTTTAAGAGAGAAGTCTCGGTTCAAGCTTTGGACAAAACCCTCAATAAACGACGCATGAGAACCAATGATGATTAGGTCATCAACGTAGATTAGAACATAAACAACATGTTGGCCATGGCGTTTAATGAATAAAGATGAGTCAGAAATACAACCCTTGAAACCATGTCGGAGGAGAGAATCTCGAAGCTTCTGAAACCAAGCCCGGGGCGCTTGCTTGATGCCATAAAGTGCCTTGCGAAGACGACAAACATGATTAGGCTTATCACGAGCCTGAAAACCCTGTGGTTGAGCCATAAACACAGTTTCAGCAAGATCACCATTGAGAAACGCATTGTTGACGTCAACCTGACGAAGAGGCCAACCCTGCGTTACAGCTAAACTCAAGACAAGTCTGATCGTAGTAGGCTTAATAACTGGACTAAAGGTATCAAAATAGTCAACTCCAGCTTCTTGATTAAAACCCTTAGCAACAAGGCGGGCCTTATAACGATCAATAGAGCCATCGGGCTTCCGCTTAATCCTGTAAACCCACTTACAACCAACAACATTAGCACCGGCAGGTCGAGGAACTAGTTCCCAAGTCCCATTTTTCATAAGAGCATCGTATTCTAACTGCATAGCATGTTGCCAATTTGGGCTTTTTGTGGCTTGATGGAAAAATTTTGGTTCGGGATTAGCGGTTAAGGCATGTGGAAGGGGAAATTTTGTGGATAACATGGACTTCGGTTTAAGGGAATGTGTTTGAGAACGGGTAGTCATGGTATGTGTGGAAGAATCTGAAGGGCGAAACCAGGAAGGAGCAGCAGGGTATGGATTTGTCGGTTGTTGCACGTTAGACTCTGAAGAAACCGTGAGAGATGGCGACTCACTGGTGGAGGAAGACTGACCCGACTCGGATGAGCTTGAAACTGACTCATCATGGCTAGGAGAAGGCAAGACATGTGACATAGAAGTGGAAGACGATAAAGAAGGAGTTATTGATGATAATTGAAGAGGAGAGGCCAGCTGAATTTAAAGTTGAGGCTGCTGGGAGTTAGGAGACAGAGGTGGTGACTCGTGGCCAGCTGAAGTTGAATTTGACGCTGAATTTTCAGGAGCCAACATCGGTGAATTGCCAGCAACAGAAGCAGCCTGCTGAAGAATATTCAACGGCTCAATAGAAGGACATGAGACAGAATTATGAGTGGAGGTGGAATTATCCAAAGAGCAGTGAATTGGATATGGAAATTGAGTCTCATCAAACACAACAAAGCGAGAGATATAAACTCGACGCGTTGACACATGATAGAAAACATACCCTTTGTGTTTGGAACTATAACCAAGGAAAACACACGGAAGAGAGCGGAACTCTATTTTATTTTGATTGTAAGGGCGTATATATGGGTAACATAAGCAACCAAAGGACTTGAGAAATTTGTAGTCTGGGATTTTACCATATAATCGCTCAAATGGAGAAATATGATTAAGGATAGGAGTAATTGTGCGATTTGCAATATAGACAACGGTATGATAGGCATGTTCCCAGAACTGTAATAGGTTTGGCATGAGCTAAAAGCGCCAGGCCTTTTTCAACAATTACACGATTTTGTCGTTCAGATGAACCATTTTGAGCAGGGGTATATGGGCAAGAGACTCGATGAACAATTCCAAGAGACTCAATGTATTTGGATACGTTTCGGTACTCGCCACCCCAATCAGTTTGGAAGGCTTTAATTAATTTAGAGAATTGTGTTTGACTCATTTTGATAAAGAGCTGAACAATGCTGAGAACTTGAGATTTATTTGAAAGAAAATACACCCACAAAAATCAAATGGGTGCAAAGCACGACTCGACCTAGATGAAAGATGCAAACGATGACTCTTGCCGAGTTGACAAGAACCACAAACAGACGCCAATTTATTTGAGGAGATGGGAAGGCGTTGACTCGAAACAATACGGCGAAGAACAGACTCATGTGGGTGTGCCATGCGATGATGCCAACAATCAAGCAATGCTCGCTCACCAACCATGGCAGCGGGACGACTCAAGGAAGACAACTTGGAAAGACTCGGGAGACGATATAAGCCATTCTCAACGGTTCCTCTTAGAAGAGTCTGACCCTGCAAATTCTAAACCAAACAGAAATTGGCATGAAGCTCAATAAACACATTATTATCTTTGGCAAGTTTTGAAACACTCAACAAATTTTTGGTAATTTGTGGAACAATAAGGACATCAGAAAGTTGTAATGGTTTATTGGCAACGTGCATGGACGGTAAAAAAGAGTGCCCAAGATGAGTAATGGGAAGAGAGTTACCGTTACCAACGACCAACTTATCGGTGCCATCATATGCTGAGTTGATGTTGAGGTTGTTCATGTTGGATGTCACATGATGAGTAGAGCCAGAATCAATCACCCAAGGATCACCAAGCTCGGATGGACAGGTTGCAGCATAAGCAGACTTGTTGTTGGATGTTTCAGGCTGAGAAAGAGCAACTGTAGCATGCTTGTTTGTGGCAGGAAAAGCATCAAGATTCAGCCGTTTAAAGCAATTTACAGCTTCATGCCCTACAACCCCACAAATTTGGCAAGTGGGCGTTGTTTTTCAAAGGAATCAGACCTCTCAGTTGCAGCACCAGAGCTGCGATTAGATGTGGAGGGACGGCCATGACCGCGCCGAGCGCGAGAAGAAGCAATGCTTGCAGAAGGCTCGATTGAATCAGTTAGTGATCGAGAGTCTTCCTCCAAGCGTTGTTCCTCTTGTAAGAGAAGGCCTAGAAGATCATTAGAGGAGACAGCATTACTCTGCATAGCAAAAGCAGAGCGAAAGGATGCAAATTGCGATCCCAAACCAAGTAGTATGTAGGAGACCAAGTCTTCATCAGATACAACAACAAGACATTCAGCCAATTCATCAGCACTAGCACATTTCTTCTCGACATAATCGAGAACACTCATGGAACCCTTGGAAAGAGTTTGCAACTGATTGCGAAGATGCATTTGACGCGCCCTAGTTTGGGCGTGAAATAGGCGCGCAAGAATTTGCCAAGCCTCGACAGTGGTGGTAACCCTAGCGACATAACTGAGAAGCGGTGTCGTAAGGGTAGAACGGAGCCAGAGAAGCACAAGGCGGTCTTTGCGGACCCAAGTATGAAAGGCAAGATTGGGAACCTGGACCGGAGGAGTGGGAGGCTGAGCGTTATCACCAACAGCAAAGGCAACAAGGGCTGCATCCGGCATTAAAGGAGTGGGTGCTGGGGCAGGTACGGAAGAGGGAATAGTCGCCGGAGGAGGAGCAACAGGAGACATGAATGAATCAAGTTCAAAAGCCTCCAAAGTCGAGCGAACAGTGTTGCGCCAGATGAAATAATTTCCACAATCGAGACGAATCGCGAAATTGGGCATATGAAAATGTGGAGAAGTGCCATCAGCAGATGAAGCGGAAAGCAAAATTTGGGTAGGAGAGGTGGGATTGAGAGACATGATTGATCGTGAGGATCGGAAATCAGGTTGATACCATGTGAAACTAGAAAGATATGAGTAGAAGCGATAATTTCTATTCACCAGAATGAGTGTACATATATAGTGTTACAGAAGGCCATAACTAATCCTAGAAACTAGGATCTAGATACTTCTACAATCTGAACTAAAAGATATGAGAAGATAAATACAATTAGTTACAAGAGATAATATTAACAAATAATCACAAATATAATATTATCTTAACAATCGCTTATGGGATGTACAAGATTCAATGAGGAATCTTCGACCATGTACTTGGGGATTAGCTGTTGTAATGAGAAAATTAAATGATGAACAACGTTTGCTTCAGTTTTTGATGGGGATAAATGAATCTTATTCCAGTATTCGGGGTAAAATTCTTATGATGGATCCTTTACATACAGTGTATTCATCAGGCTTACTCTCTTATAAAACAAGAAGAGACTCAACGTGATCAACTAGTAAGCTTCTGATAGAGTCTTCTTCTATGAATGCTATGTCTGAGAATTTAGGAAATAGAAGTTTGGATATTGGTAATTTTGTTAATGGTGCTTTAAGCTCAAAAAATTCAGAAAACTTTGCATAAAACAAAGGAAGGAGATCTTATTTTGGTACAAATTGCAAGAAGACTTATCACTCAGTAGAAAGATGCTACAAGATCATAAAAAAGGTCCAAGCCTATATCAAAATCATGCTAATGCTCATTCTATTTCTGAGATGGAAGGTGATGAGCAAAAATCTTCATTTATGGTGCATGGTTTAATATCATATCAGTACACACAGCTCATGTCACTTCTTAGCGAGACTTCAATTTCTTCATCCAACAATTCTATGGCTCATATGGCTGGTATAACTTGCTTTTCCTCATCATTAAATTCATCTAGATTTTTGTTTTCAAAATCTACTTGGATTATTGATATCGGGGCAAGTGATCATATGATGTTTAATATGTATTTTTTTCCTTGAGTTGCATCCATTGGTTTCACCAGTTTCAATGGTAATACTTTACCATCGGTGAGCATATGCTTTGACCATAACCGAACATCCAAATCATGGAGAGTAATCCACAAGGGAATATCCTCCAGACAAGAAAGGTCAAGAACCATCCTTGGTGTCCATCTTTTAAGGATCAATGGGAGCTTCCCTTCAACCAACCAAGGGCATTACTGCATAATAGAGACCATATGTTCCTCCTTTGTAGATTGGAACATGAAGATACCCTTATCATTGAGCAAAAGCTTGGGAATGTGAATTTCAGTCTAGTTTGAAGAGATGAAGCGCTCTATTGCTCGGTATGAGAGCCTTCCTCACATAGTGAGAAACCTATTCGGCAACATCCTCTAGAGAAATCGATGATGTTGTCGATGATGCCTTCCACTTAGGTTAAACAGATGAGCAATTGGTTGGGGAATCCTTGACCATTACAAAGAATGTCCTTGAATGAGGTGGTTGGAGCCATCGAAGGGCGACGTGGGGAAAGGGATGCAACAGGGTTTTGGTTAGGGGCTAGGGTTTGCGAAATTGGGGCTTTTGGTGGAATAGGAGTTGGAAGGAAAGGAGGAAGTGTGGAGTGGGGAAATAGGGTAAAGAAGATACGTGAATTTGTGTAAAGCTGATGTACTTTGTTTATTGAATAATGATGAGTATAAATACATGGGAGAAGGATGATGTTAGCATCTTCCTGTAATCACGTAGTTTAGTCAAGTAGTCCATGAACGTAGTCCATGAAGACCTATTATATCTCTAACAATCTAAGAATGATTCAAATCAGTTATAAAGTCAATCTAGAAAATATAAATATTTAAAGGAAAATATTATCTACATAATAGTAGCATTATTTTCATTATCATGCCCTGATGCGTTCCGCCTTTCGGGTGGATCGCACGGGTGCCCGATCTAGGCTCGGAAGGGCCTCGGGTCTTCTCCAACGAATCGTAGTCGGGATAAGCGCGAACCACAGGGTGGCTCGTGAGAGAAAACTCGACGGATCGAGTTCGAGTGGCCTAGGACCGAGACAAGGGCGTGGGGAAAAGGGATAGAAAAGGGTTCGATTCATGAACCGGGTTTGACGCCTAGGCCTTAGGGAAGAGAAACTCGATTCACAAAAGGCAATCTGTATATAGCAAGGCGTAAATAAAACTGATTACAAAGAAGAGTTTAAATAGAAAATGCAAAACCTAACTAGGTCTAGCTAATGGGCCTAATTAACTATTGGGCCAGTCTCTTAAGCATAAGTAGACACACGCCCAAAAATAGTAATAGCGGAAACATAAGTAGAAACTAACTATAAATAGAAACATGCTAAAATAGGATATATAATAATAAATATATTAATAACGAGCTAGGTTAGAATCCAAGGCGGACGCCAAGGTATCGGTAGACTCGGGCTCGTCATGATCGATCTCGGTCTAGGACCGGATCGCATCATCCTCCCTCCCTTAGAATCGAAGCATCCTCGCTTCGAGCTCGGGTGGTCCGAGGAGAGGTGGAGATCAGTAGGTAGAAATAAGACATCGTCGGGCTCGGTGTGATCACTCGGAACATCTATAATAGGCAAAACGAACTCGGGATCCGAAGATGGCAAAAGGTCAATCAAGGGCGCGATGACGATAGGCCATGGTTCAGCTGCGGCGGAAAGCAAAGGCACCAAGACAGTCGACGGAAGCGGCAAACTCGGCTCATCCCAAGAGGGCTCGCTATCCCAAATGGGCTCACTACCCCAAACGGACTTGCTATCCAGGATGGGCTCGCTATTCCAAACGGGCTCACGGTCCCAAACGGGTTCACTATCCCAATCGGGCTCACGGTCCCAAACGGGCTCGACCTGGACATCCACGGGTGCGGACCGCTGTTTAGCCGCGTCGGCGACCTTTGATGCAATGACTTCGAGTTCGGCTCGGATCAGGACCAACTCCTCCCGCATGGCTGCTGTCTCTTGAGCCAATTGAGTCAACGACGCTATCGGCGCTAGCACTAAACGACATGGACTGGCTCTGGGGTGCGCGGCCGCGTCATGGTGATCCTGGCCCGTGCTCTAAAGGAACTATGTGGGCTAGGGAAGGGTTGGCGCGGTCGCGGCATGATGGGGCGCGGCCGCGACTCAGGGTGGCGCGGGTGCGTTCCGGCTAAACAAGACTGCGTCGGCGGTGGAATCCAATCGGGGTGGCCCTTCGGAACTTGCATGTATGTACGATGATATTGAGGACGGGACGGTGGAAGTCTCGCCGGTGGAATCCAATCAGGATGCCCATATGGTACTTGCCGGGGTGGCAAGTTGTGGAATCTTTGGTGCGGTGGTTCCCAAGGGAGGTCCGGACATAGAGGCCAATTCATGACTCACTATTACATAAAATCCGGCCAACTAACAATAAATTCTAGACCGAAAATAAAAATATCGAACTCTTTTTTTTTTAAATTGTCGAATATCTCTCTCTCTCTTTTTTGATCGGTTGTATATTTTTAATTATTGCCGAATCTTCTCTGCCTGTTTTTTTTAATGCTCTTTTCTTGAGATAGCAAAATCTTACCAAACTAATTAAGGTTACCGTGAAGAATACTTGATAACAAAATCTTAACTTAAAAAATTGAAACATATCTCCAAATCTAGGATTTACATGCAGAGAGAAAGGCAATTGGTTTTATTTGTTGGCAAAAATATCACACGAATCAATTTGGCAACGATCTGGTGGATTTTTTTTTCTTTTTTTTTATGGTCGAAGATCCCCGTTAACCGATCGAATTTTTTTTATAAAACAACTGCGTACTTACGAAGATAGATGGGGAACGAATGAACGATCGATCCACGGAGGCGGGCTGGTGGCCGCCGCAGAGTTGATGTCGGTGTAGGAGAAGGACGGCTTCGTCGAGCCGCCTGAGCTCTGATACTAGTTGATGCGTTCTGCCTTTCGGGTGGATCGTACAGGTGCCCGATTTAGGCTCGGAAGGGCCTCGGATATTCTCTAACGAATCGTAACCGGGATAAGCGCAAACCACAGGGTGGCTCGTGAGGGAAAACTCGACGGATCGAGTTCGAGTGGCCTAGGACCGAGACAAGGGCATGGGGAAAAGGGATAGAAAAGGGTTCGATTCACGAATCGGGTTTGACGCCTAGGCCTTAGGGAAGAGAAACTCGATTCACAAAAGGCAATCTGTATATAGCAAGACGTAAATAAAACTTATTACAAAGAAGAGGTTAAATAGAAAATGCAAAACCTAACTAGGTCTAGCTAATGGGCCTAATTAACTATTGGGCCAGTCTCTTAAGCATAAGTAGACACACGCCCAAAAATAGTAATAGCGGAAACATAAGTAGAAACTAACTATAAATAGAAACATGCTAAAATAGGATATATAATAATAAATATATTAATAACGAGCTAGGTTGGAATCCAAGGCAGACCCCAAGGTATCGGTAGACTCGGGCTCGTCATGATCGATCTCGGTCTAGGACCGGATCGCATCATGCCCCCTCAAGCAAGGCGTCCAACGGGAAAGACCGAGCTTGCACATGAGATTGTCGAACCTAGGCTAGAGCAACAGTTTGGTCAGAATGTCAGCTAGCTGGCCATTGGTGGAGACAAATGCGACTCGAAACGTGCCGCGTTGAACTTGTTCCCGGACAAAGTGGTATGCCAAAGCGATGTGTTTCATACGGGAATGGAACACTGGGTTAGCACTCAGACTTGTAGCCCCCATGTTGTCACAAAAGATGATAGGCTGGTGTGTGGCGTTGTCCAAGCTCGTGGAGAAGAGATAGGAGCTAGAGCAACTCAGAAGAGGTGTCAGCCAAGGCTTTGTATTCAGCCTCGGTTTAGCTTCTTGCCACTGTTTTCTGCTTTCGGGAACTCCATGAGACCGAGGTGGCGCCTAGGTAAAGGATATAGCTAGTGGTGGAGACATAATCGTCATTGTCGCCGGCCCAATCGGCATCAGAGAAGGCATGCAGTTGTGTAGAAGATCGAGAGGAGATATTGATGCCAACATTCAACGTACCCGAGAGATAACGAAGTAGTCGTTTGAGTGCGGTCCAATGATATGATGTTGGTGCTTGCATAAACTGGGAGAGTTTATTCACGCTGAAGGCAATGTCAAGACGTGTTATGCAGAGATATTGCAAGTTACGAATGATTGTCCGATAGTCTGTTGGGCAAGGAAGAGGAGTGCTCGAGGCACGTATGAGTGGTGTGGAGGCAGAGATTGGTGTCCTAGAAGGTTTGGCAGCCTCCATCCCGGACTTGATTAGGAGGTCCTGGATATACTTTTTCTAGGATAAAAAGATGCCACACTGTGTAGGAAGAACCTCGACCCCCAAGAAGTAGGACAAGGGACCGAGATCCTTAAGCGAGAACCGATTACTAAGAAGCTGTATTAGACGGTTGAAAGCAATGGTTGAGTTACCGGTGAGGATGATGTCATCGACGTAAACCAGGAGATAGAGGCACTCTTGATTACGACGGTAAATGAAGAGTGACGCATCAGCCACTGAGTTTTTGAAGCCGAGGTGAAGGAGATAGGATTTCAGTTCATTGTACCAAGCTCGTGGGGCCTGCTTGAGGCCATAGATTGCCTTATGCAGTTTGTAGACGTGGTGCGGAGTGGCGTTGTCGATGAATCTCGGAGGTTGCTCTATAACACCCCGTCTTTAAATAGGGGCGCTACTAGGTAGTAGACCTTACTAGGTACTACCTAGGCTAGTTTGACAACGAGTTCACTTGGATCTTGCAACTCGGGCACGACGAGAAAACATGAATAAAACATCCAACCGATATTTATAAAACCCAAGTATAGAAAACATGCATGAAACCCAAAACAACATAATTTACAACACTTCCTAGAAACATTTCATTAACATACCACTACCCTTTCTTTATCAAAACAACACATTATTCAAAAGATACCAAAAAGTAAACCATCATTGTTACAAACGAACCCATCCTAATGACACGGCCTTCAACGATCTGTTCCATCATTCTGTCGAGGTTCCATCATGGGTCCATTGTCTTTACCTGAAACTAAAAAAAAAACAAGTCCCCGAAGGGTCAGCTACCATTCTAATACAAGCTAGAATCCATACGGTACTAGTAAGACGTTTAAAAACCAATCAAGTACCTAACACACACACAAACACGGTTCACATGAATACAACCATTGTTATTAAAATCGAGATCCGGATCTTAAAATCATAAGATCCTACGATCCAATATTGGATTTTGATCCGGATCGTGCATTAAAATCGAAATGTGTTAAAATCGGAATAGATCGTGTAGAATCGTATCAGGATCGTATAGAATCGTATAGGATCGTATAGGATCTTATGAGATCCTGTGTAAAATCGTAAGATCCTAAGCTGTTTTTTACTTTGAGCTTATAAAATGTATTTTAGCACCAATTGATTCAATTATTAGTGAAATTGCATTGCTTAAGTGCTCAATTTGTCTCTTTTAACCTTATTTACCTCCCAATTTCATTCTTTTGACTCCCAATTATTTGAATTTACAACATTCTTTCCCTAATTAAGACCCGTAATCTTTCCTCGACTTTACAAAATACTCTTGGCTTCTTTGGAGCGCTTATGAAAGTATATATTTAAAAAAAATGAACTTCTTGTGTATATATAAGTTTGGAATGTCAATTATGATCATTAACTTTTAATAAAATTATATATTTTTTCATTTTAGAGCCTATATGTTTTGTATCATGTTTATATTATATTAGTTTTATTGATATTATAGGATCTTACGATCCTACGCTCCGATTTTACGATCCGATCCATGAGACCTTCCGTGATCCGATCCTAGAATCCCGATTTTAATAACCTTGAATACAACACTTATCAGTTCTAAATCCATACATTAACTTCCCATAGATCATAAGCACAAACCACATCTCAAACTTCCATACACAGTCATACATACAAATCCAAGCAGAACAATACAACCATTCTCTCACCGTTCCATTTCATGGCGCTTATCAACCCTACGCCCCAGGTGTCGAGGCGCGACCTCCCACTCTTCACAATTCCATCCTTCTAACCCCGGGTCAAGCCTCCTCGGGAGCACTTGCCCAAAACACAAATAGCTTTACTTTTGAAGGGGCACGATTCTTTGTCACATAACCATACGTAGCCGTCACTTCAACCCAGAGGACTACACACATGGCCATGTCGAGAACGGTACCAACACAGAGAAAATATTCGAAAGCTTCACATTCGATGAAAGCTCAATGAAATCCTTTTCACACATATCATGCACAAGTAAACCTTTTTCATAAAACAATCAGTTAGGGACTAGTTCCCCAAAACCAATCCTACAAGCACAACATGAAGTCTAACAAGTATTGAATGGAAACTAAGCAAGTCGTAAATGACTTACCTTGAAGACGAATTCCCAACGCCAAGAAACGACTAATTATCCAACAACGCGAAACCCCGTCTAAGACAGATAGCCTATCTTTGCCCCACATCTTTGATCACGACCTAAAACTCACACTCCTATATGCATATATATACCCAAATGAATAATGATAACCTTTTAACTCCTACAAACTCTAACCCTAAAATCAACAAAAAGCCAAGATGCTTTATAACTTCTTTTTTATAATTTCAAATCGTTTAAAACTTGACATGAATATACTAGATATATAAAAGAACATTTTTCTAGTTCAAACCTTTCTGAAAAACTGGATCAAAGGTCTCCCTAATATCATTACAAAACAATACCCTAAAATTACTCTGAAATCTTTTACCGATTATAAATCCGATATCAAAAATACCCTCTAAGAACTATAAATCGACTGATTTTTAAACCCAATCAATTGTAAAGCCAGATCTGAAAAAATTAGTAAAATCTAAACAAACTATTAACTAATTAAAACTTACCAAATAATGCCTGAACTCCAAAATCCGACCCGACGAACGAACCCAACACCGGGCTAATTCCCTCCTCCCCTCTCTCTCTCTCTCTCTCTCTCTCTCTCTCTCTTCCTTCCTCTCGGACTCCTTCTTTTCTCACTTCTATTTTTTTTTGTTACTTAAAGATGAAGAACCAAGCTACAAGCATATATATATATATAATACGGTGAAGTGGGCAAAAGGTTTAGAAATTTTACGATTTCCACCCTCAAATCCCTTTTACTACAAACTTTACCCTAAAATTATTATTAATTACTTTTAACTTAAAAACTTTTCAAAATATAATTATTTTAAATTAAATATTAAATACTTTTATATATCTGAGATTACTTATAAGCTAAGTAATCCCAACAGGAAATTCAAAAAGCATAAAAATAGAATAAAAAAATATCGAAATATTCCCGAATATTACATTCTACCCCCCTTAAATAAAGTTTCGTCCCGAAACTTCCCAAGGTATACAAAAATGAACTCATTACGTTGCTTAGTTTTTCACACAAGTCAACAACACGTAATTCACATTATTAGAACACTACAAGCAACCATCAAACAAGTCAAGCACACAAGGTAAAGTCGAATAAAGTACACAAATAGTTACAACTACCCATAACTATAACCCTTGATCACTGCTAACTCTTATTTTCAAACGCCTCAACTAAAACTGGGTACAACTCAGGATAGCTCTCACTTATTCTCGTCTCAGTCTCCCAAGTTGCCTCTTCAACTCCTCGTCGGGACCACTGAATCAACACGAGTAGTATCTCTTTATTTCGCAGCTTTTTCAACCGTCTACCTAAGATTGCTATTGGTTGTTCTTGCAAAGTATGATCTGGCTCAATTTCTAACTCTTCATACTGCCTCAACTGCGACACATGAAAAACAGAATGAACTCCCTCTAAAGTTGGTGGTAGTGCCAACTTGTAGGCTACCTCGCCTACCCTCTCGAGAATTTCGAATGGCCCGATGTACCGAGGACTCAACTTTCCTTTTACTACAAATCTTCTAACCCCAAGAGTCGCGATACTCTCACCCAAACATGTGCTCCTACCTCGAATTCCAATGGTCGCCGCCTCTTATCTGCATAAGATTTTTGACGACTCTATGTTGTCAACATACGTTCTCGAATCAAAGCCACCTTTTCAACTGTTTCCTAAATCATCTGAGGCATTCCCTCTACAACATCTGATGGATCATCCCAACATAGAGGTGTCCTACATCTCCTCCCATATAAAGCCTCATATGGTGTCATCTGAATCGAAGAGTGCCAACTATTATTATATGCAAACTCAACTAACTCCAAGTGATCAGACCAGTTTCCTCCCCAATCCAGTACACATGATGTCAACATATCCTCTAGTGTTTGAATTGTCCTCTCCGATTGGCCATCTGACTGCGGGTGATAAGCAGTCGTGAAATGTAGCTTGGTGCCTAAAGCTTTATGCACTTTTTGCCAAAAATTGGAGGTAAACCGCCCATCACGATCAGAAACAATCGTTTTGGGCACTCCATGCAATCTCACTATTTGTTTTATGAACACCTCTACTAGTTGACTCACTAGCCAAGTCTCTCTAATGGGCCGAAAACGAGCAGTCTTAGTTAGTCTGTCCACGACAACCCATATTGTATCATGTCCTCTACTAATCCGCAGTCCGGTAACAAAATCCATGGAAATGTCCTCCCACTTCCATTCTGGAACTGGAAGTGGTTCGAGCATTCCACCTGGTCTTTGGTGCTCTATTTTTACTTGCTGGCACATCTCACACTCTGCTACAAATTTCGCTACATCAGGCTTCATTCCATCCCACCAGTAATATTGCTTCAAGTCCTTGTACATCTTACTAGCTCCCGGGTGGATTGAATAAGGAGTAGCGTGAGCCTCTTGTAATATCTTTTGTCTCAACTGCTCATCTCGAGGTACACATAATCGACCATTCAATCTCAAAGTACCATCAACATGTTCTTCAAAAGCAGATGCCTCTCCACGGCTCACTTTCTGCCTCAACTCTTGAATCATTAAACAAGTCTCCTACTTAAGTCGTATTTCCTCAATTAAGGTTGGTTGACAATCTATACGGCCTAGTCTACCTTGATAGCGCTGAATCTGTACCTCAATCTCATACCTTATCAGTTCTCTTTGTAACTCTGGTTGGGCAGTCAAGTGACACAACATATGCTCTTGCGGCATCATTGTAAATCACAAAGCCTTCATTCCCTTGAGGAAAAGCAAGTATTGGAGCTGAAGTCAACTTCTTCTTCAACTCATCGAAGCTCCTTTGACAACCATCATTCCAGTCAAAACGAGTGGTCTTTTTCAGCAAGTTGGTAAGTGGTTGGGCTATTCGTGAAAACCCGTCCACAAACCTCATGTAGTACCCTGCCAATCCTAAGAAACTCCGTACCTCCTTTACATTCTTCGGGGGTTCCCAAGCCTTCACAACTTCAATCTTTAAGGGGTCTACCATGACTCCCTTAGCGGATACAACATGACCCAGGAAAGTAACTTATGGTTGCCAGAACTCACATTTGGACAATTTAGCAAATAGTCGGTGGTGCGTTAACACTTCCAAAACTAATCTAAGATGCTTTGCATGCTCCTCAGTGCTTTGAGAATAAATCAATATATCATCAATAAAGACAACCACAAATTTATCCAAATAGTCTATAAACACCCGATTCATTAACTCTATGAACACCGCAAGTGCATTAGTCAATCCAAACGGCATTCCTACAAACTCATAGTGCCCGTATCTTGTTCGGAAAGCCGTCTTGGGAATATCCCCTTCCCGAATCCTCAATTGATGATAGCCCGATCTGAGGTCCACCTTTGAGAACACAATAGCCCCTTGCAATTGGTCTAACAAGTCATCAATACGAGGCAAAGGGTACTTATTCTTAATAGTAACTCGGTTTAGCTCCCGGTAATCAATGCATAAACGTAGGGAACCATCCTTCTTTCTCACAAACAATACTGGAGCTCCCCATGGTGATGCACTTGGACGTATATATCCCTTCTCTAGTAACTCCTCCAACTGAGCCTTCAGCTCTTGCATCTCCATCGGAGCCATACGGTACGAGGCTTTTGAAATTGGTCTGCTTCTTGGCTCTAATTCAATATTAAAGTCCACCTCTCGTTGAGGAGGCAGCCCTGGAAGTTCCTCTGGAAAAACGTCTTCAAACTCACAAACTATTGGTATATCTCGAATACACGATCCTTTCTTGTCTCCTTCTAGAACATAACACCAATAACCCACACACCCATCATTAAGCAACTTAGCGGCTTTCACCATGCTGATCACTGATCCTGGACCCTCCTGCTCTGGATCTTGACATACATGTATTGTCCCATCATCTGCAGTCACAGTGACTGTACCCTTATGTGCATCTAATACTGCTTTATAACGTCTCATCCAATCCATCCCCAAAATAACATCATCACTAGGCGACAACTATATCACAATAAAGTCTGCAAACCAATCCCTACCCCCAATCCTAATAGGGCAATGAAGTATTTCTCTATTTCCTCTCACCTTACTACCATCGGGCAGTCCCACCATAATGGATGTATCCTCCGAGCAAGTCAACCCTAGTCTATCAACGCATGCAGAGGACACAAAAGAGTGTGTAGCACCCGTATCAAGCAAGATATGCATAGGTTTAGACTTAATCCAAATCGTACATGTGGCAGTCGGAGCATTCAAGGCATCAGGCCTTCTCATCTCGAATACCCGAAGCTGGTTGCCCCCGGTAGTGCTAGCTCCCGCACCACGGCCTCTACTCTGGCTTGGTGCATATTGAGTTTGTTGGAACTGACGACGAATCCCTTGGTTCACCGACCCCGGTGAAGATCCCTGTGAGGGTGTTCCAATCTTACAATATTTTTGTAAGTGGCCTGGCTTCCCACATATGAAACAATTACGAACTGGTTTCCGACACTGATTCCTCATATGACTAGTATCTCCACAATTGAAGCACTCCCTCAACCCTCCAGTAAACTGACTTTGTTGAGGTTGGTCTTGACGACCTTGTGATTGAAATCCAGATCGGTTTTGTTGAGACACACCCGAACGATTATCTCTCCTAGAGTCTGATGGAGCAAACAACCTTTGTTTCTTATTTCTACTAACTTGTTCATTCAATTGTTCCGGCCCCACGGTGGACAAAGAATAAGATAAAGCAGAATCTTGAACCTCCTTCAAAGTCTTGAGTCGAAGTCCAGATACGTATGCACGCAGTTGGGGTTGCAACCGCTTAAGAAAGGTTGCAATCCGCAGATTCTTTGTAGGAGCGGCATTGGGCACCGCTGCCAAACCTCGTTGAAACTTTTGGATAGTCTCACCCACGGTAATGTTCTCGGGCCCTGCATCCCGAAAAGCAGTCTCACGAGCCATCCTCACGACCTCAGGACAATAGTTATCTCGAATCCTCTCTTGAAATTCTTCAAAAGTAACATTTACCTGATGATCACGACTCAACTCCCACCAATCAAATGCATCCCCCTGTAACAAACTCTGAACTAGAGACATCCTTCTTTCTTCCGGTGCCTGGATAGAGTCGAGAGCAGATGCCACTTTCCTCAACCACTGCCCAACATCAACTTCCTGATCCCCAGTAAAGTTCGGTACCGCAGTCTTCCTGAACTCCGCAAGCCACTTATCAGGAAGAGGCTCGCGATATCTCCTTCCTTGCTCAACCATGCCATCAGCCACTACTGGCCTTGGAATACGTGGTGGTCTCCCCGACTGAACCGATTGTGCAAAAACTGGTCTTGGTGCCCTAACCTCAGCCCCTTGATAGCCAAAATTGGTTGCATTATGATTAGGCAAAAATCCAGTACCTACCAGATTTTGTAATAGCTCGGCAAGTGTAGCTCGGATAACAGCAGTCGTCTCTGGTGGTAGCTCAACTGGTGGCACCTGAGCTGGCCCACGTACTTCCCCATTTGCCCTACCGTTGACTCCATTAGCAGGGAGCCCGTTTCCAACAATCGAAACATTTCCCCTTTGATGGTCATTCACTGCAAGTCCAACATTCTCAACAACATCCTCTTGAGGAGGGTGTTGCTCTCCCACGGCAGGAGCCTCTTCTCTGTTTCCAACACGACCCCTACCACGTCCTCTACCACTACCTTTCCTTCCTGCTTTAGTTGCTCCAACTCTAGTGTGTGGAGCCATCTGTAAACGGATGTTTTACTATTTAAACTATCTTTAACTGAAGTTAACAAAATAACTTACTAGTCTACATGAGGTCCTTCGGCTGATGACGACAGAGTTGAGGCGTGTCATCTACCTTGTAAATGCAATATGACTACCCCATTGAAATAATTTGAAATAACCGGCCGGTTTTAGTTTTAGGTTGGACCTCGAGTACACTCGTTGTTCAGTTCCATGTGCCCTTGTTTTCAACCTCGCTCTGATACCAATTTGTAACACCCTGTCTTTAAATAGGGGCGCTACTCGGTAGTAGACCTTACTAGGTACTACCTAGGCTAGTTTGACAAGGAGTTCACTTGGATCTTGCAACTCGGGCACGACGAGAAAACATGAATAAAACATCCAACCGATATTTATAAAACCCAAGTATAGAAAACATGCATGAAACCCAAAACAACATAATTTACAACACTTCCTAGAAACATTTCATTAACATACCACTACCCTTTCTTTATCAAAACAACACATTATTCAAAAGATACCAAAAAGTAAACCATCATTGTCACAAACGAACCCATCCTAATGATACGGCGTTCAACGATCTGTTCCATCATTCTGCCGAGGTTCCATCATGGGTCCCTTGTCTTTACCTGAAAGTAAAAAAAAAACAAGTCCCCGAAGGGTCAGCTACCATTCTAATACAAGCTAGAATCCATACGGTACTAGTAAGACGTTTAAAAACCAATCAAGTACCTAACACACACAAAAGCACGGTTCACATGAATACAACACTTATCAGTTCTAAATCCATACATTAACTTCCCATAGATCATAAGCACAAACCATATCTCAAACTTCCATACACAGTCATACATACAAATCCAAGCAGAACAATACAACCATTCTCTCACCATTCTATTCCATGGCGCTTATCAACCCTACGCCCCAGGTGCCGAGGCGCGACCTCCCACTCTTCACAATTCCATCCTTCTAACCCCGGGTCAAGCCTCCTCGGGAGCACTTGCCCAAAACACATATAGCTTTACTTTTGAAGGGGCACGATTCTCTGTCACATAACCATACGTAGCCGTCACTTCAACCCAGAGGACTACACACATGGCCATGTCGAGAACGGTACCAACACAGAGAAAATATTCGAAAGCTTCACATTCGATGAAAGCTCAATGAAATCCTTTTCACACATATCATGCACAAGTAAACCTTTTTCATAAAACAATCAGTTAGGGACTAGTTCCCCAAAACCAATCCTACAAGCACAACATGAAGTCTAACAAGTATTGAATGGAAACTGAGCAAGTCGTAAACGACTTACCTTGAAGACGAATTCCCAATGCCAAGAAACGACTAATTATCCAACAACGCGAAACCCCGTCTAAGACAGATAGCCTATCTTTGCCCCACGTCTTTGATCACGACCTAAAACCCACGCTCCTATATGCATATATATACCCAAATGAATAATGATAACCTTTTAACTCCTACAAACTCTAACCCTAAAATCAACAAAAAGCCAAGATGCTTTATAACTTCTTTTGTATAATTCCAAATCCTTTAAAACTTGACATGAATATACTAGATATATAAAAGAACATTTTTCTAGTTCAAACCTTTCTGAAAAACTGGATCAAAGGTCTCCCTAATATTATTACAAAACAATACCCTAAAATTACTCTAAAATCTTTTACCGATTATAAATCCGATATCAAAAATACCCTCTGAGAACTATAAATCGACTGATTTTTAAACCCAATCAATTGTAAAGCCAGATCTGGAAAAATTAGTAAAATCTAAACAAACTATTAACTAATTGAAACTTACCAAATAATGCCCGAACTCCAAAATTGGACCCGACGAACGAACCCAACACCGGGCTAATTCCCTCCTCCCCCCCCCCCCCTCTCTCTCTCTCCTTTCCTTCTCTTCCTTCCTCTCAGACTCCTTCTTTTCTCACTTCTATTTTTTTTTGTTACTTAAAGATGAAGAACAAAGCTACAAGCATATATATATAATACGGTGAAGTCGGCAAAAGGTTTAGAAATTTTACGGTTTCCACCCTCAAATCCCTTTTACTATAAACTTTACCCTGAAATTATTATTAATTACTTTTAACTTAAAAATTTTTCAAAATATAATTATTTTAAATTAAAAATTAAAAATTAAATACTTTTATATATCCGAGATTACTTATAAGCTAAGTAATCCCAACACGAAAAAAAGCGTAAAAATAGAATAAAAAAAATATCAAAATATTCCCGAATATTACATGCTCCATGTAAACGTCTTCATATAGTGTGCCTTGGAGAAAGGCATTATTGACGTCGAGTTGTCGTAAGGGCCAACCGTTGGAGACAGCTAACGCAAGGACGACCCGAACCATGACAGATTTACTAATCTGGCTAAAAGTCTCGGAGTAGTCATGACCAGGGCGTTGGTGGAAACCCTTTGCCATGAGGCGTGCCTTAAGACGGTCAACACTGCCATCAGGATTGTATTTGACATGGAAGACCCACTTGCAACCGACGAGGTTATGCGCTTCACTTTTAGGGACGAGGGACCATGTTTTGTTGGAACATAGAGCAATGTACTCCTTGTTCATGGCGTCCCTCCAACCCGGATCTTTCAAAGCTTGAGTAATATTCCTGGTTTCAGTGGGAGAGATGGATTGAGAGAGGAGAGTAAGCTTTTGGATTAGCGAGTGATTATTCCTGAACGAGAGGTATGTGTTGGAACTGGTAGAGGGTTGTTGGGATTTGGTGGAGATAGAGATGGAGGATTTTGACTTTGGATAGGGCTCGGGTAAGATAAGTGATAAGGATTTGAGGGGGGGATGGGATATGCCGAGATACGTGTGGAGTTTAAGGGAATGGTGATGTGGAGGAGGTAGTGGGGTCCGGTCGTGTGTGAGGCGTAAAGATAGAAGAATGTGGAGGTTGCATGTTTGGTGACGTAGGTGGGTTTGGGCTAGGGTGTAGTGGGCTCTTTGGTGGGCCTAATATAGGAATAGATATAGAGGCCCACTCCGTTTGAGGAGGTGTAGAAGTACTGAGGGATGTGTTGGTTTTGTATGGAAATTCAGTTTCGAAAAAAGTAACATGTCGAGACGTGTAGATACGTCGGGTAATAGTATATAAACATTGGTATGCAGATTGGGTATTGGAGTAACCAACAAACACACACGGGATAGATTTGGGTTGTAATTTGTGTTGGGCATAAGGCTTCAACCAAGGATAACATAAACATTCGAAGCTCTTAAGTTTCTTGTAATCTGGAGACTGATTAAGAAGCGTAAAAAACGGAGAGTTATTTTGTAAAATCGGCGTTGGAAGCCAGTTGATTAAGTATACCGTTGTAATCATGGCTAAGGGACAATGATCCAAGGGCATACCGGAAAACGTCAATAAAGAGAGACCCATTTCCACAATATGCCTATGGCGGCGTTCGGAAGTTCCATTGTGTTCCGGGGTGTGAGGCGGTGTTGTATAGTGTGAGATGCCTTTAGACCGTAGAAAGGGTCGTAAAGCAAGAAACTCACCCCCATTGTCGGAAAAGAAAATTTTGATTTTTGTTTTAAAATATTTTTCAACGAGGTTGCAGTATGTTATAAACATTTGTTGGGTGTCAGATTTTCGTCGCAGCGGAAAAAGCCATAAATATTTGGTATAATGATCGATAAAAATGACATAGTATTTGTAACCATCAAAGGACATGACCGGTGAGGTCCAAGCATCAGAGTAGATTACATCTAAGGGAGCAGAGGATACAATCATACAATAGACGAAATTGAAAAGAGTAGTTTGTGACTCTTGTGCAACTGACAAGAGATACAATTTGATTGATTAAATTTAAAACATCCTAAACTAAAATGTTGTTGGAGAAATTGAAAGGTAGACATGGAAGGGTGACCGAGCCGATGATGCACAGTGGCGGGGTCGATTATTTATGCGGAGTTGACGGAAGCTTTGAAAGAAGGCCATTTGTAAATGCCATTGACGCAGGGGCCGTTAAGTAGTGTGCAGCTTGTTTTGTCCTTCACAGCAAAACACGTAGAAGAAAAGAGAATATCACAATTAGTCTCAGCACAAAATTTTGAAGCAGATAACACATTTTGAGACGTTTGAGGGACGTATAAAACTTGAGATAAGTTGAAATCAGTAGTAGGAGTTTTGAAAGTAAGAGAACCAGTGTGCGAGATTTTTAAACCTGAACCGTCCCCAATGTGAACTTCATCCGGGCCATTGTAAGGATAGTGGAGGGCTAGGGTGGACAAGTCATTGGTGATATGGTGAGTTGCACCGGTGTCGACAAGCCATTGATTTGGAGGAGTAGGCGTTGCAGCAACATGAGCTTGTGGAACGGTGGGGAAGCGGGCGGAATTAGGCAACAAAAAGTTGGGGTACAACTATTTGAAAGCAGCACAATGAGTTAGGACATGTCCCACCGCTTGACACCATTGGCATCGACCCTTAAAGGGTTTGGGTGGTGAATTGGAGGGATCGGGCTGATTGGGAAAGGCAGGAGGGCGGGGTGGTTTGTAGGTGGGCCAGGGATTGGAGTTGGAGTTTGGTGGAGGCCAAGAGGCAGGGCTGAGGGCGTGCCTTTGGGGCGTTGTTTGTTTGATTTTGTTTAGGCTGTGAGAGCCATCACTGGGTTGTGTTCAGTCGAGGACTCCGGTTGAGCCTCAACTTTGAGAGCAAGCTCCTTGACGATGAGCTTTTCATGTAGCTCTTCGAAGGAGATCGGGGAGTCACGGTTGTGCACCCCATCGATGACGGATTGGTAACTTCAATCAAGGCCCTTGAGAAGGTGATCAGTAAAATCCTCCTGGGACAATCGCGCACCCAAGGATGCCAAGAGATCCGCATCTGCTTTCATCCCATGCATGTATTCGGAGACGGATCGATTTCCTTTCTTGGTGACCCAGATCTTCTGCCGTATTTGTTGCTTATGACCCCGAGAGGCCACGGCATACGTGGTTTTGAGCAAGTCCCATACAACTTTGGAGGATGTTGCTTGGGTCACCAAGGAATTCACGGAGGCGGAAAGCGTGCTCACAAGGGCGCCTTGAATGAGCCTATCCTGATGCTTCCAAGTGAGGTAGGTAGGATTAGAAAGTTGTTGGTCATTTTCTGCTGGAAGGTTTTGAAGTGGCGCTAGGATGGATTCGTCAAGATAACCGAACAGATCATACCCTTCAAGGATGAGTTGGACTTGGTTGCTCCAAGCTAGGTAATTTATTGTGGTTAGTTTTTGGATGTGGGGAAATTGGACCACCAAGAGCGGTTGATCCGCTTGGTGGGGGTTTGGAAGCAAGGCTGGGAGTTTAGCATCCATGAGGAGAGGTGGGAACTTTTGTGTGAATGGAGAACCAGGTTTCTAGGCTGATACCATAAAGAAGACACGTGAATTTGTGTAAAGCTGATGTGCTTTATTTATTGAATAATGATGAGTATAAATACATGGGAGAAGGATGTTGTTAGCATCTTCATGTAATCACGTAGTTTAGTCACGTAGTCCATGAACATAGTCCATGAAGAGTCCATGAAAACCTATTATATCTCTAACAATCTAAGATTGATTCAAATCAGTTACAAAGTCAATCTAGAAAGTATAAATATTTAAAGAAAAATATTATGTACATAATATTAGCATTATTTTCATTATCAGGGGGAAGGGTGGTGGGTGCAAGGGGAAACACTTGCTCTAGGGGTTGAGACGATTGGAGGAGGTGAATATTGTTAGAGGAGATAAAATCTAGGGAGATAGTAGCGATTAGAGGGAAGTGTGTGGGAGATCTTGACGGGTTTCTTCCTGCTACTCCAGGCCATGGAAGGGGCACGAGCGCTGCCTTCAAAAGAGAGAAGAACAACATCTAGGGTTGAGAAGCTTAGAGGGTTAATATTGTAGTGACATTCCGATAACCAAATAGTGTATTAGGGTGCTTGTTGACTAATTGACTTGAACAACCACACACAAATTGAAAAATTAACAATGCGCCTTGTCAATTTAAAGGCTTAACCCATCCGATGGATGATGTGAATTTTTTTTTCTATGTTTGTTGAATTTTAAATGTATGGAGCAATTAGAATTAGAAGTAGAATACAAAATAGGTGTAAAAATATTATTAAGAATGGTTATTTTGAGGTAATTAAACTTTATTATAATCCTTAATTAACTATTTATGAAAAATATAATAGTGAATATATAAACTATTTCATAAGATATGTATAGTTGTTAAAAATAATTTGTTTGCATTTTAATTTAGTATATGGAGTATTGTTTTAAATTTGGTTACTTAATTTCGAAGAAAAAAAAATTAAAACATAAAATTTGAAACGTACATGATCTGATAGGATGTAGATCGAATTTATACATCAAGAATTGCATAAAAATTTTGATATTCATTATGTGACCCAAATACCCAATAACTAAATTGAGTTGTATGCCTAATAAAAATAATAACTAAATTAGGTTACAGGTATAATAAAAAAAACTTAAACTAATAGAATTTATACATCAAGAATTGCATAAAATTTTTGATATTTATTATGTGAGCCAATAACTAAATTGAGTTGTACGCCTAATATAAATAATAACTAAATTAGGTTATAGGTCTAATAAAAAAAAACTTAAACTAATACAAAATAAATAGCATTTATTGACAACTTTATATGTTTTAAAGATCCCAAGTTTTGAATTTAATTACTCTATGTATATGTGAGGATGTAGGATTCAAGATTTGAAATTGTTATTAAAGAAAGCCCTATGTAAGACTAACTAATACATATCAAGGCTAACTAATATGTACCTATCATATATTTTCTACCAAAAAAATATGTATCATATACACTAAATAATTACACTCAATGTCTGGAACCAAGTGCATTTGGCTCAACATGTTCAGGATATTGATCTTGGTCGAGACAACTTTTGGGTCAGGAGGAACTTCTTGTCCCACAAACATGTTTTAGAGTCTATTGGTAGGCCTCATGATAGTTGGGCCATGGTCATTGTGAAAGACCTCCTTGCCACCCTCAAGAATCGTTTGAGCTTGATCGAGTGGAACCACTTCTGACATGACACTTCCCCTAATTAAGGAGTTCAACTCTCTTCTTTATGATCATTGGCACTCCTAAGGACAGTCGGTGGCTTGGGGTGATATGATTTGGCGTGCCCCTTGTATCCCTAGATGTTCCTTCATTACTTGGCTTGCGATTAAGGATCGAGGGCCGACTTTGGATAGACTCTGTAGGCTTGGAATCAGTAGGCCCGTTCCCCCTTTGCTACATCCATGCAGAAACGTCTCACTACTAGTTCCATTGCCCCTTTACGACTATTGTCAAGAGTTATGTAATGGGTTGGCATTAATCACTACCTCGATGACCTCGCGAGTTGGCTTGAATGATTTTCTTCTAGTAATCGACAATTTTTTTATTGTTTTCAAGATTAGAATCACCGCCCTCACTTTTCCTGTCTACTTTGTTTGGCGCGCTAGAAACTACGATGTCTTTGAAGGCAAGAGGATTAATTGGAAAGTGTGCATAGACATGGCCATTGTGAACTCAAAGTCTAGGATTAAGGGAAGACTGGAATTCTAACTAAAGCACCACTAGGAAATGGATGAAGTACGTACCTTAGCCTTTTGTAATTGTAAGTGTATGTAATAGGTGTGATCTATGAGTTGGCTTCTTGTAGCCTGCTTTGATTTGTTTTGTAATCCTTGTCGATCAAAACTCGAGCTTTGTCTAGGTCTCCCGAATTTTGTTTAAGGCTTTTTGTATATGGTTCGTTGATCCCTTAGGATCCGTTGGAAATATATTTACAATTTCCAAAAAAAAAGTTATGCCTTTGGAATATTTGTTTTCGATGAAGGGGATATATGTCTTGAAATTTTGAAATATATAGAACATTTTATCGTAGAATTCGCTTGATTAGAATAAAGTTTACATAATAAAACTTTCGTATTAATGCATTATTTAATAAAGCACGAATCAGTTATTTCATCAACCCTTTTTAGTTACATTAAAAATAATATTTTTATTTTGGCAAGAAATCCATCTTTAGTTGTAAATTTTGGGCTTGTGACCTAATCCATAAGGACCCGAACCAAGTAAATCGCCCGACCGACTCGACCCTATGAAAAAAAGATGGTAAGACTTGGATTTTCAGCCAAGTGAAGGTACGAAGACAGGGGATAAGTGATTGAATCCAGACCTCTCTCTATCGTATCATTTCTCTTACCACTAGGTCACTCATATGACAGCATAAACACAAACATGACATTTGGCCTCCAATGTGATTGAAAATGTTAAACGTGGACATTGCTATATTTGTGCATCGATCTATTTACTCTATTTTTTTGTTACTCCAAGAAATTGCAAGTGTGGAGTTAATAAAAATTGAAGTAATATTAATCTGACAAATGAACAAGGATAAAGTGTTTGCAGACCCTCCTCTTTTAGGAGTTTTCTGCGGTCGATGTGTGTTGAAGACTTCAACGTGCAAATGTACGTGACAAATCCTTGGGAGGGGCTCAAATAAGCCCTTTTTGGAACTACTTGATTTGGCCTCTTCTATATCTCTCA
Organism: Fallopia convolvulus; assembly: GCA_964016875.1. NCBI lineage: Eukaryota > Viridiplantae > Streptophyta > Magnoliopsida > Caryophyllales > Polygonaceae > Fallopia > Fallopia convolvulus. The sequence goes on along the minus strand of OZ024722.1, from coordinate 11,830,126 downwards.
AGAAGTTGCTCTGTACGTTTTTGCACTCTCCCAACCCTCTTAACAAGTTAACATTATTATTGAAGAATTTTAGTCTAGAAAAAGCTCCAATCAATCTTGTTGAAACATCGATTTATATACCCCCATACTACACAATTATGTACGATATTATGTTCTTGTTCACTAAATAAAATAATTATGGCAAATTAGAAAGATAAGGTTGAATATTCGATGTATGTATGTCGACCAAGGCTCTAAGCCTCTAACTATATATACCTATATATCTTGATATGTTCATGAATTAGATTGACCAGTCACGTTGAAATGGTTGAATATGTCGGGGTCAACTTGGATAAGTTGATCAGTTTGGTTAAACAACCATAAATTTTTTTGAATTTGGTTATGATTTTAAACGTGTTTTGACAATTTTAATTTGGACAAAGGTCATCTTGAGTTCACATTGTAGACCGTACCGGATTACAATATTTTGGATGTCAGGTTGATTCTCTTAGAATACAGCTTTGATATATCGAGCAATCTTTAATAGGGTTAGGTAACCTTAATTTCTATATATAGGTCTCTCTCTATCAAATGCTCAAAACATAACTAGAATATATGTCGAATCTATCTTTTGTAATCCATCTAATAAAGTCTAATGACTTCCCTAACATAAAATCTAAAATCATCCCGGTATGTGAACAACTCAAGTAAAAGAGATCATGAAGATTACCGTTCACTTTCATGACACAGCTAAATTATACAAATTACAAACACAAAATTAAACATCCATGACCGGATTTGCATTATCTGTAGAACAAATATACCTGATCAAGATCTCACTTTAGAGTTAATCATCATCACCTACAGTTCATAGTGAGATCAAGATCTCTTTACAACTTTCTTCACCTCCCAAATCTTTTACCTTCCTTAACTTGGACACGGGCAAGCCGACCCACATTGGCAAATCACTCTCACTTTGATCCTCATCCTGATCATTAATGCCGATGCCCATTTCATAATCATCCTCGTTTCTCATTGTTGGTGGCTTGAGAGAAAGATTTAGATCAAGATCACCCAAACTCGGATCCGGGTTCTTCCTCTTCGGCCCAATTCTCTTTTCGTCGAGGCTAGTTGTGCTCTCTGAATCAGGAGATTGTTTATGAGATTGGCCTTCAATTGGTCCCAATGGCATTGGTGGGTTTATTAACTCTTGGTCTCTCGATCTACACGAGGTATGTTCGGGTTTTTGCAATTGGATAGTAGAGCTATTGAAATCCATATCATCATAGGTGTAGTTGAATGATGAAGTTGTTGGATTGTGGTTGTTTGTTGTAGCTAATGTCATTGGCTTCCCATTGATGGTGAACTGGTGATTCGGATACTGGGTTCGAGGGCAATTTGGATTATTTGTGCTCCATGGTGTAAATTCATTATGTCTTCAAAAGAGAAATCAATCAATTAGGGTTAGATATAACTTATACTTGTCATCATCAATCACCGATTAAGAATGAGTATCAACATAAAAAGAAATTAAGTTTGCACCTTTGATGCAGTAGGAGCTGACTAAGGTTGCAAATGTTCCGATCTCCACCGCCTTCTAGAAAATGTACTCGGTTGCACATCACTGTTCCATTCATCATCACAAGAATCAAACATCAAATAAAACCCTAGAATATGTATGATTGATATGTTTGTTAGTAATTATATTATGTACCATGTCCTGGTTCATCAGACTTCTTGCTGCTCCTGTACATCTGAGAGAAATGAAAATCACCCCAATCAACTAGGATCACTAAATTATCAGCCAAAATAGTAAATATACAATTCCCTAAAATAACTAGCTAGGAGAAAATCACCTGTAGATGGCTCTTGATATGAGCTATACTTAATCCTTTGACGTTCATAAACTGAAGAACCAGCTTCGGTGTAGCTCCTACACACATACCCATGAAAACGAATCTTAATGAAAAACAAATAAATTTCTTACAACAAAAAAACAAAAATGATCAATAACCCTTTTAATTATCAATCAAGTCTATACAAAATATATATATATATATATATATATATATATATATATATATATATATATATATATATATATAGTACTCACTGTCTTGACCGCCGAGGCGATCGACGGCGTGAAGAAACCGGAGATGGAGATCGGAGGTCCACCTGAGGCGGGGCATCTTAGAGCGGGCATAAGGCCTCACCGAATTAGACGACCCCGGACCGGATCCGACGGTTCGGATCTTCTTGCTGACGTCATCCTCGGAGTTCGAGTTGGCCTCCGCCTCTAGTAGGGTGCTGTTTGTGGTGCTGCCGGAGCTTATGATTCCGCCCGATCCATCTTTACTTGTTCTTCTCTTCTTCGCCTCGCCCGAGTTGCTGATGACTTCGCCGTCCGAGTCCATGGCTCGGTGGTGATCAGTTGGTTTAGAGGAGTTCGTTGATGAGGTTTGATGGGTGCTTCTTCTTGATTCCACCATCGTGATTGAATGTTTGATGGTGAGTATTTGAGGACTCTGTTGGATCTATGTAAATAAAGCAGTTTTTTTTTTCTTTCTGATCTATTGTTTATTTTCTAGATGTGATTTCTTTGTTTGGCTTCTTGAATTGATGACCATAAGATAGCTAGTAGCTCGCTAAGTATGACAAATTCAAGGGGTCTAAGAAAGTGACAAACAAAGAGGAATCATGGAAGATGGTTGAGGAACATGGGCTCATGGCCATGGGGTTTAAATTTGATTCATCTTCTCTCTCTTCTGATCTGCAGGTCTTATTAACTACCCTAGCTAAGCTAGCTATAGAGGAGTTGAGTGAGAAAAGAAGAAGGGGTTTTGGAATTGTTCCTTGTAATTTTTTTTTTGAGTTATATATGTTGAATTTTTTTTATAAGGAAAGAGATTAGGGTGGCCACTAAAAAGCTAGTGGTCACCCTAGAGCATCCTGTCGGATGAGGGTAAGTAAATCCGAGTCAGCTACAGACGGGATAGAGGAGACACGTTTGAAGGATCCAACGATGAAGTCCGCCACAGAATTGCACTCACGAAAGACATGAGAAATACTCCAATCCTGGAACCGGGCAAGCAAGCAATGGATGTACGAACGCAACAGCTCAATCTCCCACGGACAGCGCCAATCACCAATGTTGGATCGTAAACGAGTTAGCAAGAGCTTGGGAACTGGCTGTTAAGCTGTTCCCAAGGCAGCGGAAGAAATAATCGCAAGTAATTAAGACACTGAAAAAACACAATTCCTTATAGAGGAACCCCACTACAACCAACTAGTTGTATGGGTAAACCTCTACCTCCGCTTGGAGGATTTTGAATGACTTACTTATATTATTGATTTGTTCCTTAGTTACAAACAACAAGATTCAAACTTCTCTGTTCCTACGAGTTCTACCTAACTCTAGCAACACTAATGAATCTTCTCAACTGAGTTCCTAAGCGAACAACAATCACTAAATAAGTAACTCAAATCTTACACCGAATCGCAGTTCCCTTGCTCCTGGGAACACGGCTTCACCGTCGTCGAGATCAGACACTCGCCGCCGGGGACTTCTCTTCTTCTTTTCTCTTTCTTTGTTGTGGGTATTTGTAAGTTCTGGGAGAAGTACTCAATCCGAGCACTATTCATTTGGCTTTATACTCGAGTGAACTTGGGCTTCAATCGCATCTTTCATTTGTGTCCGAAATGCCCTTTGCTTGATGCCCAAGTTGTACTTTCTTCACATGTGACTTCGATTTGAACTAGGTCAACTTCTTGAGATGATCGGACCGTTGGATCAATCGTGACAGTCTGCTCCTCAGACTGTGCCTTCATCCTGTCCAAGACAGGATCCCGTGATATGCGTTGATCGGTCCTTGTCCTCACATGTGAGTTCCCATTTCGTGGGAACTGTCCTCTGCTGAGTTCCTTTGAGAGAAACTCTTCATTGTGTAAGCCTGTGTTCTCTGGTCAATCCTGAGAGTTCTCATTTCATGGGAACTTTCCTCTTTAGAGTTCCCTTGATGGGAACTCTTCATTGTGTGCTCATTCATGGAAGTTCTTTGCTAAACCTGTGTTCCTTAGAAATACTTGATCAAAGCACATTAGTTCCCTTATAGCGTTTGTCATTATCAAAACTCGGAGAACTGTATCGTTGATCCGATGTTTAGAACCAGAGGTCCCAACATCGTTCCAACAATTTCCCCCTTTTTGATGATGACAAACCTATCGCAAAAATCAGCAAGTATTTCAAAGCATGATATGCAAATGAGTTCCTACGTGTGTTCCTAGGGAGCCACTTCTTGTGAATCACTGAGTTCGTACTTAGCTTTTTATGCAATTGTCCCCCCTTAGCTATAGCGTATTCTGTGATATCTTTTCAACTTAACTCATCTCGCATTTTTTGTCTTTCCCCCTTTTAACATCATCGAAAACAAGTAAACACATAGATAAGGAAGGAAAAGAACACGCAATCATACTAAAAACCATGCATTACTTAAGCAAAAATTTGTACATAGGAACACAAGAGACAATATTTGTGGGAACATTGAGGCTAGGAAAAAGAAGGGAAAGATCATTGGCTTGGGAACAGGGCATCACAAAGCCGTGTCAAGACTTGTACAAGCTTTTCCTGGCCTTTAGCAATTTGTTCTTGGTCCCTTGCCATCTTTTCTTGTTCCCTGGCTATCTTGTCGAGAGTGTTGGCAATGTGCACCAACACTGGAGTGTTCCCATCCTGAGTGCCTTCACCAGATGGCAGCCTTTCTTGTTCCTCCACAGGCTCAGAGTGCCGCATTTTGTGGACAACAGAGATGTCCAGTTCCCTACCTATGGTGACCTCTTCTTGGGATGTGTCGTAGAGGCCCTCTCTTAGCAAGAGTTTCTTGATGAGGCCAGCATAAGGAAGGGAGTGGGATTTGGAAGCCATGCACTTCTCCATGTGCCCCAAGATTATGCGAGGAAGATTGATGGGCTTTTTGAGGAGGAAGTGGTAGAGGATAATGGCATCAGGGATGTTGATAAAAAGGCGCTTCTCCTGGCGAGGGATCACCATATTGATGATGAATTGATGAGCAGCTTTGCAATGAGGGACAAGTGATGAGTAGAGGTGCCAGTGGTGGGAACACGGCCCTCGTAGATCGTGTTGGAAATCTCCTCACTGTTGAAGTCGCCCCAGCTCTTGGTGGGCAGTTCCTGTAGGCCCTGGACAGGGACTTGTAGTTGAAGGCGGATGGTGGAGGTTGTGAAGATGAAGTCATCACCTTCGAGGGAGAGAGTTCCCTTGGTGCCGTTGTCATGGACCACAAAATGGTTGTAGAATCGGCGCACCTGAGAGGGATCAATACTCACGGCCTCACTGCACATGTGTTCCCATCCTTGGGCCTTGATCAGGTCCCATAGTTGCCCGAGCCCTTCATCAACGAGCTGTCTTTCAGAGAGGATGAGTGGGGGAAGGAGCTTGCGATTCTCAGAGATGTGGACTTTCTTGGGCACAGTTCCTTTCCCTTTCTTCTTGGAGTTCCCCCTAGAGACCGTAGTCTTTCCTTTTTGCTGAGGGGGGTCAGCCGCTTCGTTCAGCAGTGGGCGGGTCCTTTCCTCTGGGACCTGTGCCGACACCACCATTTGTTGTTCAGGAGCAGGGATGCTGGCAAGCTCTTTGTAAGTGGGGGCCTCTTCTTCCTCTTCAGCGTCATCACTGGAGGTCCCTTCATCATTGGAGGAGGTCAGCCCTGTTTCCTCCTCGTCGTCTTCCGGACGACGACTGCTTGTCTCAGCACCGTCAGTTGGTGCTGGGTTCCCTTCTTCTTGGGCTTTGCCCCCTTGATTTTCGGAAGGCCCGTTGAGTGCGCCTTCGAATTCTTTTTCGAGGGCCTTTAGTTGGGCTTCCTCTTCAGCAGTTCCCATCACGATGGGGGCATTGGTCTTCTGGCGAACAAGGACTCCGATGGGGAGATTATCCTCGTTGGAGTCAAGGTCTATGGTTTTCTGGGCCGAAGAAGATGGGGAAGGGAGTTTTAGTGTGGTGGGAGAAGAGGGAGGTAGAGGAGAGTTTTGTGGAGTTGGGACCTTGGGGAGTGGAAGGAGGAGGAGTAGGGGTGCGAGCCTTGGGACTTGAGGTCCCAGAGGCAGATTTTGAAGTGATGGGGGATGTGGGAATGGGTGAGGTGGGTGGGGGAACTCTGGGGGAGGAAGAGGGTGGAGGGTTAGTAGTTCCCTCAACCATGGGAACATGGGAGGAAGTGGTTATCGTGGAGTCCCTGGGACCGGAGGTCTCAGGGATTGATTGGGGACGAGGGAGAAAGAGCTTCTCGACCTCGGATGGGTGAATGACGGCATAGGCGTCGGGTTTGGATAGATTAAGGACCTCCTCCATGTTGAGGAGGGATTTTTTCTTTGGAATGGGAAGAGATGGGGATGAAGAAGTGGAGATTTGTGAGTGTTTGCGTTTGGAGGAGTTGTGTTTGGATTTTGAGGAGTGGTGTTTGGATTTGGAGGGGTCTTTGGACGAGTGTTTGTGTTTGGATTGTTTGGGTTTTTCGTATTTAGAAGGGGGTTCGGATCCGAAAGTGTTGACGATGCGAACTTCGGAGGAAGAGGGAGGTGGAAGAGTGGAGGTCGGCGGTGCTGGAGGTTGCGCCGCCGAGGGAGGAGGAAGAAAGGGACTTACATAATTGTAAAGTCCCTCGATGAGAACATCGCGAAGAGCTTCATTTTGCTCCTTCTCGACGTCCGCCATCATAGTGAGGAAGAGAGCTTTAGGGTTGTTTTGGATCCATGCCTTCATCTCGGCATAAGAATGGGCTGGAGCCATTTGAGACAGGTTTGGGAAAGAGAGTTTTTTTTGGAAGTTTTCTCGAAAGAGGGAGGAGGCAAAGTTGCAGAGGAGGAGAATGACAGGGAAGGATGAGGAAGAAGGAACCCAAAAGTGGTAAATTAGGGTTTTATTGAGAGAAAGAGACGAGGGTAGAAAGGGAAGTTGAGAAAGGCCTCGATAACCGTTGGCCAATAAGAGCGGAGAGCCGTTTCAACTTCTTGAGCATGCCTCTGACACGCGTCGTTTTCTTCCAGGGGAAGTCTTTAGAATTTTTGAGTGCTTGGCCCAAAACGCTTCAGAGTCTGACACAATTTCCCATTTCCCTAGTGACGGTTCATCTTTTCAGATCCAGTGTTCCCTTGCTTGTTAGCACCAGTTCTCATGATCTCTAGAAAGGTCATATTGAGTGGAGAGGTTAGGGGAACTCACACTCAATTTTCTTTGTGAGGCTGAGGAACTCAAAAGAGAACCAGACAATTGCAACTCGATTTTGGGATAAAGAGTTGGGCTCATGAGAAACGTTTGTCTGGTCCTTAGCTTAGGGTAGGTTTTATGATCAACCGTCATAGTGGCTTGTAGAGAGGGTTAAAGGGAACTCTGGTTGATCATTTTGGGTCAAAAGAAATAATGTTCCTCTATACACATCAAGCTCTAGACTAGTAATATGGCAAAATGAAAGCACTGAGTCCTACAGTTCCCTATCATGCATTTCTAGTTAGACTAATCAAGCATTGAGGGAGAGACAAACATGGACTTGTTTAGTTTAGAGTTATCATCCCTAGAAGCATTCGAAAACGCTGGTAGGGACGTCTGTCTAAAGCTTTGGTGAGAATGTCCGCAATTTGCTCTTCCGTTCTACAGTGTTGCATAGAGATGTTCCCATTTTCAACATTGTCACGTAGAAAATGATGCCTAATGTCTATGTGCTTAGTCCTAGAATGATGCACAGGATTTTTGGAAATGTTAATGGCACTAGTATTATCACAGAGTATAGGAACTGGGCCAAATGACATACCGTAATCCTGAAGTTGGGACTTGAGCCATAGTACTTGGGAACAGCATGATGCGGTAGCCACGTATTCTGCTTCAGCTGTGGAGAGTGCCACTGAATTTTGCTTCTTGGATCCCCAAGAGACTAGGCATGACCTAAGGAACTGGGCCATTCCTGATGTGCTCTTTCTATCAACTAGGTGCCCAGCAAAATCTCCATCTGTATAAGCAATGAGCTCAAGGGAACTGTTCCTTGGATACCAGAGGCACAAGTTGTCGTTCCCTTTGAGGTACCTGAAAATCCTCTTCACCTCTTTCAGGTGTGATTCTTTGGGATTAGCTTGAAAACGTGAACATAAGCACACTGAGAACATAATATCAGGCCTACTAGCAGTTAAGTATAGGAGAGAGCCAATCATACCTCTAAAGTTCCTTTGATCGACACTTACCCCTGTTTCATCAGCATTGAGCCTGGAATTTGGGGAGATGGGAGTGTCGATGGGCCGTGAGTGGTCCATCCCATACTTGACTAGCATTTCTTTGATGTATTTCTGTTGATGAATCCTTGTTCCCTCCTTTGTTTGAGAAATCTGGAGTCCTAGGAAGAACGTGAGTTCCCCTATGAGACTCATCTCAAACTCACTACTCATGAGGTCCTTAAACTTCTCTACAAGAGTTTCGTTAGTTGCTCCAAAAACAATGTCATCAACATAAACTTGAACAATCAAGATATCCTTAGACTCTTTCTTAAGGAAAAGAGTTTTGTCTATGGAACCTCGAAGGTATCCATGAGACAGAAGGAACTGAGCAAACTTGTCATGCCTTGCTCGAGGAGCTTGTTTGAGTCCGTAGAGGGCCCTCTCCAGGAAGTAGACGTGGTTGGGTAGCTTCTCATCTTCGAATCCTGGGGGTTGAGCTACGTATACTTCTTCCTTGAGGTGCCCATTGAGAAATGCCGTCTTCACATTCATCTGGTATAGCTTGAATCCTTTGTGGGCTGCATAGGCTATGAGAAGGCGGATGGCCTCGATCCTTGCAACTGGTGCGAAGGTCTCGTCATAGTCGATTCCTTCTTCTTGTCTATAGCCTTGAGCAACTAGACGAGCCTTGTTCCTAGATACGGCCCCAGTATCATCTAGCTTGTTCCGAAACACCCATCGAGTTCCTATGATGTTCTTGTTTTTGGGCCTAGGAACTAGCTTCCATACCTTGTTCCTCTCAAATTGGTGTAGTTCTTCTTGCATAGATTGGATCCAGTCTGGGTCCTTTAGAGCTTCTTTTATGCTTTTTGGTTCCACCATTGAGACAAAGGCATTAAAAGCACAAAACTTATTGAGAGAAGAGCGAGTTAGAACACCTTTTTCATATGGAGTGATGATGTTGTCGATGGGGTGATCTCTCTTTTGTTGGTAGTTTCTTGTTAGAATGTGTGAGACGTCAACCTGTTCCCTTGACTCTTCTCCATCTGTGTCTTGAGTTTCCTCTTCCTCAGGAGAACAATTATGTTCAGCTTCTTCACTGGGACTTTCGTCAGGATTCTCTTCGGAGTTCCCTCGTTGTTCCCCCTGAACACTAGATTCTGGTGCATTTTCATTTTGAGGAACGAGAGAATTGGAGGCATCTTGTGGTTGTTCTGTTGAAGAGGGAACTTCAAAGGAGATTTGATTTGTGGAGATTTGATCTCCTTCGTTGTTCCCTGATTGTGGGGCATTGTTCCCACTTGGATAGTCTTCATCTTTCTTTCTTGGTTCATCCTCGTCGTCGTCTTCTTCTTGTCTGACCAGCTTAAACAGAGTTCCCTTTCCTTGAACCTCTGTTCCCATCTTTACAGACTTCTCGTCGAAGATGACGTGAATGCTTTCCTCTATCTTCTTGGTCCTCTTGTTATAGACCCTGTACGCCTTGCTATGGGAAGAGTATCCCAAGAATATCCCTTCATCGCTCCTGGGATCAAATTTGCCAAGGTTGTCTTTCCCATTGTTGTGGACGAGCATTTGCATCCGAAGGTCCTAAGATGAGCGATATTTGGCTTTCTCCCTTTGATGAGCTCATAGGATGTCTTATTGATCAAGGGTCTGATCATGGCTCGATTCAGGATATAAGTGGCTGTGGAGATGGCTTCAGCCCAAAAGTACTCTGGAACTCCGCTTTCAAACAACATAGTTCTAGCCATGTCTTCCAAGGTCCTGTTCTTCCTTTCGACAACTCCGTTTTGCTGAGGAGTGCGAGGGGCCGAGAAGTTATGAGAGATCCCATGTTTGTCACAGTATCTGAGGAACTGTGAGTTTTCAAACTCTGTTCCATGATCAGATCTGAGAGCCTTTAGTTTGAGTCCCATGCTGACCTCCATTCTTGTGATTAGGACTTCGAATTCCTTGAAGGTATCTGATTTTGATCTCAAGAATAGCACCCATGTGAATCGTGAAAAATCATCGATTAAAACATACATGTACCTCTTTCCTCCATAGCTTTCGGTGTGCATGGGACCACAAAGATCCATATGAATTAGCTCTAAGGGCCTGGTCGTGCTCACCATCCTTTTGGGCTTGAAGGAGGTCCTTGTTTGCTTTCCTCGAGCACAGGCTTCACACATCTTGACTCCTTCAAGGTTGATTCGTGGGAGACCGACGACGAGATCTTGTAGATAGAGCTTCAAGATTTGGTTCATACCTGCGTGTCCTAACCTTCGGTGCCAAAGTTCCGTTTCATCAAGGGAACTTGCCAAGCACAGTTTCCTTGGTGGCTCAAAGTTTGTATCCACCACATATATGTTGTTGGACCTTCTTCCTTTCAGGATGATTTTGTTAGTCTTCTTGTTGATCACTAGACATTCCTTTGAGTCAAAGGTGACGATGTTGTTCCCTTGATCACATATTTGAGAGACGCTCAAGAGATTGAATCCCAGATCTTTCACCAAGTTAACGTTGCTGATTTTGATTGATTTGTTGAGTAGCACTTCCCCTGTTCCTATGATCTCTCCTTTATTTTTGTTGCCAAAGGACACGTGACCTCCTTCGGCCTTTGGGTGGAGTGAGGTGAGGTTGTCTTTGTTTCCAGTCATGTGGTTGGAACATCCACTGTCAATGACCCATGTGCTGTTCCCCCTCACTGCCACCTACAAGAAAAGTTAGTTTTTGAGGACCCAGGCAAGATGACTCTTGCCTGGTTCCTTGCAAGGGAAGACAGTCTCAAATAGCACATAATCAGCAATGTTAATGTCACGAGAGTACTTGTTATAGGCAAGGTTCCTATGGTTGTTTCTTTTAATGGGAACTCTAGCAGGCTTGTTGGTTTGTTGATTCTGCTTGTTCCAGTACTCGTGGTTTTTCTGGGCTTGGGTCTTAGCTTTGGGACAACTTTCCTTGTAGTGCCCATGAGCACCACAATTCCAGCAGGTCTTATAGTATTCTCCTAGGTAGTACTTAGGATGGGGTCTCTGTATCCTGTTCCTATCCATAGTTTCCTTGTTGTACACTCTAGACCTGTTTCCCTTAGCTATTTGAACATACAACTTGTGTCCAGTGTTCCCAGTGTAATAATCTACTTCTCCATTCACCCCATTCTCCAGAACACGGATTTTCTCTTCCAAGTGTGCATTTTTCTGTTTCTCACACTGAAGCTCTAGGGCCCTGCACTCGTTCATCTCTTTTTCACTCAAGGGGGACTTCCCTTTTCTAGGGCTCTCTGACTCATACCCTATTCCGTGTCTGGCTGGGACAAACTTGGTTTGGGAACTAGAGGCTTTCAAAGTTCCCTTTTGCTTTACTCAGATTTTGTAGAAGGGTGTTTTCATCACTTTCTAGGGTTTTAAGCTCATTCTCAAGTTCTACGATGTGAGACACATAAGACTGAAGTTTTTCTAGAAGGGACACACAGTTGGGACATGGCTCTAGACCAACTAGTTCAGCATTTGTGTGTTCCGACTTTTCCAACTTCTTTTGCAATTTAATATTATCTTTGACAAGACTTGTGAGAATTTTAAGCAGTTCAGGTTTATCATAATTTGACAAGGAAGCAAGAACGGATTCGGGGGTTACCTCACTGGGTTGTTCCCCAGTGGTTTCTCCTAAGGCCATGGCGCACATGTCAAGTTGAGCCCATGATTCAGGCTCTTCGTCTTCATCGTCACTCCATGTGGCTATGTAGGCCTTTTTTTCTTTTCCTCGGTTGTCCGCCTCCTGAGGGCACTCCTTGGCAAAGTGTCCCTTCTTGTAACACTTGTAGCACGTTACATCCGAGAGGTCCTTTTCAGCAGATTTTCTTTGGGAACTCTGTCCTTTTCCTGAGTTCCCATAATTCTTCTTGAACTTCCCTTTGTAGAATGATCGAAGAGCTTTTGTTACAAGGACTAGCTCTTCATCCTCATCTTCTTCAGATTCTTCATGTTGCTCTTGTACTGCCTTGATTACCTTTTCAAGTTTGAGAGCTATCCCCTGATGTGCTCGCTTTTGCTCCCTGTCATCTATCTTTCTCTTCTCATATCCCACCAGTTTTCCAAAAACTTGGTGGAGCATAAGAGCCCTGTTTTCGGGATTCTCTTTGAACATCGTTCTTTCATTTGTCCATTCTCCAGTCAACCCATTGAAGAGTTGTTGAACCTTCATTTTGTCGGTGACTTCCTCTTTAGTGATCCCAAGGCCAGTCATCTTGGTGCAAAGTCCCTCAAAACGGGATTGGTAACTATCAACGGATTCTCCTATCTCCATCTGGAAGGTGAAGAACTCCCTCCTTGCGTTCATCTGAAGATCTTCTCGGAGGTCTGGGTTCCCAATGTGCATTTGCTGAATGGCTTCCCACACTTCCTTTGCCGTGTCTAGGTTTGCCACTCTGTCGCAGTCTTGCACCGACATGGCATTCTTGAGGTACTGGATGGCTTTGAAGTTGGCCTCCATGCACTTGTACTCATTAGGTCCCCATTTTGACAGGTCATTCTCAATTGCTGGATCAATTTTGAAGTTCCCTTTCTCAATGACGCAACAAGCTTGGTAGTCCTGGCTGCGCATCCAGTTCTTCATGTCACGTTGTCAGACTTCGAATCTCCCAGTGATGAGCCTTGGTGGCTTGCTGTTGTTATGACCGACTTGGGTGAGTTCGTGAGCCATGTTTGAAACCTGCGATGCTAACACAAATCTAGAGCAGCCTGCTCTGATACCAATTGTTGGATCGTAAACGAGTTAGCAAGAGCTTGGGAACTGGCTGTTAAGTTGTTCCCAAGGCAGCGGAAGAAATAATCGCAAGTAATTAAGACACTGAAAAAACACAGTTCCTTATAGAGGAACCCCACTACAACCAACTAGTTGTATGGGTAAACCTCTACCTCCGCTTGGAGGATTTTGAATGACTTACTTATATTATTGATTTGTTCCTTAGTTACAAACAGCCAGATTCAAACTTCTCTGTTCCTACGAGTTCTACCTAACTCTAGCAACACTAATGAATCTTCTCAACTGAGTTCCTAAGCGAACAACAATCACTAAATAAGTAACTCAAATCTTACACCGATTCGCAGTTCCCTTGCTCCTGGGAACTCGGCTTCACCGTCGTCGAGATCAGACACTCGCCGCCGGGGACTTCTCTTCTTCTTTTCTCTTTCTTTGTTGTGGGTATTTGTAAGTTCTGGGAGAAGTACTCAATCCGAGCACTATTCATTTGGCTTTATACTCGAGTGAACTTGGGCTTCAATCGCATCTTTCATTTGTGTCCGAAATGCCCTTTGCTTGATGCCCAAGTTGTACTTTCTTCACATGTGACTTCGATTTGAACTAGGTCAACTTCTTGAGATGATCGGACCGTTGGATCAATCGTGACAGTCTGCTCCTCAGACTGTGCCTTCATCCTGTCCAAGACAGGATCCCGTGATATGCATTGATCGGTCCTTGTCCTCACATGTGAGTTCCCATTTCGTGGGAACTGTCCTCTGCTGAGTTCCTTTGAGAGAAACTCTTCATTGTGTAAGCCTGTGTTCTCTGGTCATTCCTGGGAGTTCTCATTTCATGGGAACTTTCCTCTTTAGAGTTCCCTTGATGGGAACTCTTCATTGTGTGTTCATTCATGGAAGTTCTTTGCTAAACCTGTGTTCCTTAGAAATACTTGATCAAAGCACATTAGTTCCCTTATAGCGTTTGTCATTATCAAAACTCGGAGAACTGTATCGTTGATCCGATATTTAGAACCAGAGGTCCCAACGTCGTTCCAACAATCAAGAACGACCTTGACTAGCTGTAAATTATCGCCTTCAATCTGGATCCGGTGAATGCCACGACGAATGGCCTTGAAAAGCCCCTGACGCAAGACGATGGTCTCAGACATATATATATATTAATTGAGTGGAAAAGTTTAGCTGTTCTTAATTGAAATTGTGGATAGTAATTTGAAAAGAAAAACCCTAGCGTAGCCATTTGACATTTGCAAACTAAGTGCATCTTTCTCTCTCTATGGGGAGTTGCGTGTTCATTAATTAATTATATTAAATAATGGTAAAAAAAAATCTTATATAAAATATATGATATGATGATTGTTGATGTGTATATACGTACAATTCACAAATTAGTAAATTGAATGGCATGTTGTCGTTGTCAAACATCCATGCATGGAGTGACTTTCTTATACTATATATATTTCCTTTTCAATACATGTTTTTTAACCTTTTCTATGGTTAGTAAACCTTTGTGCTCACCTAACATGTGTTACGTCCTATGATTTCATTCTATACTTGACCAGGGACAGAACCGGAATTTGAAACCTTGGTGTTGGAAAATTAACTGACCCTTTAGGTTTAGATAATAAAAAAATATTGTGAATATTATAGGCTGTACTTTAAGGTATTTCGGGTATAAAAGATCAAGGAGAAGAATGCTAAGATCAATCGTCGGGCTTAAGGAAAAGGAGAAAACCGAAGAAAAAGATTTTCTGTGTTCGTTGGTTCCAAGGAAACAACGCAAGGGCGTGGAGTAACAAAACTGGAAGGTGGTGTTGAGAATATTATGTATCCCACATCTGAAATCTAAATAAAAATAAGCTAGTATATATACCCTTAGATTACTCCTCCTATTGCCAATTGGTTTTAGGATGGACCCCACGGGCTTGTGTGCCGAGCTTACATACGCACGACCCCTGATCCATTGGCCCATGGAAAGTATCACTTGACTATTTTCTGGGTATCGAGGTGACCCGCACGTCGTCCTCTATTCTACTCTCTCAGCAGTCCTACATTTGTGATATGTTGCATCGTAGTAAGCTACAAGATGGCGGATGCAAAGCCCATCTCGTCGCCCGCTGAACCCGGCTCGAGATTGGTTCAATCGGGTGACCCTCTCTCGGATCCTTCCTTATATCGTAGTGTTGTGGGTGCCTTGCAATATGTCACTATCACCAGACCGGAGATTGCTTATTCCGTTAACAAGGTGTGTCAGTTTATGCACTGTCCAACAGAGACACATTGGGCAGCTGTCAAACGTATTCTGAGATACATGAAAGGTACCATCTCGACTGGTCTTGTCCTTCATAAGTCTACTAATAGTTGCTTAGTTGCCTTTTCAGATGCCGGTTGGGCCTCTGATGGTGATGATTATCGATCCCAGCATGGATTTGCAGTTTACTATGGTGGTAATTTAGTCAGCTGGGCTTCTAAGAAGCAATCTGTGGTTAAATCCAGTTCAGAAGCTGAATATCGGGCCATTGCCTTTGCCAGTACAGAACTCATTTGGATAGCACAACTCTTACAAGAGCTCCATGTGTCGGACACTCTTCCTCCCATCTTGTTATGTGATAATTTGAGAGCCACGTATATGTCATCCGATCCTGTTTTTCATCAGCGTTCCAAGCATATTAAGATTGATTACCACTTTGTTCGAGAGCAAGTAGAGGATGGTTCCTTGATTGTTCGTCATGTCCGTGCACAAGATCAGACTGCAAATCTATGTATATATAAAAGACGCAAGGAATAAGGCCACCACGTTGCGCCACCTAGGATTTTCCTACGTGTCGTTCCCACATTAAGCCACCTAGGATTTCGCCACATATGATTTTTTATTTTGAAAATTTATATGTTGATATTATTTTAGGATAATATATAAATAGGATAAATTAATCTAGGAAAGATTCTATCTAAAATAAAGATATTATCTAATGTTAAATCTTAAGTATTAATGTTATATATATTTGATATGATAATTTATTTAACTTAAAAAGATTATATAAAATAAAATAAACTATTAAAGCATTGAATATTTGGTAAAATATTATTGACGAATATTATTTATAATAATTTATTTAAGTTATTTTTCCTATCACAATATAAGCTATCTGCCACGTAGGTTTTTACCATGTGCTACCTAGGATTTTTCGTACATGTCATTCTTATAATTTATATATATTGAAAAGATTCTATCTGACATAAAATAAACTATAGTATATATTAGGATAGATTCTGAGTATATAATTAATTATCAGTTGATCATATTATCTTTATCTATATATCTATTTCTATAAAAGTTTTCTTAAATCAAACTATGATAAAAATAAAATTACAAGATGATAAAAATTACATTACCTATGTCTTTTTCTCCATTGATGATGTAAAAGATTTTTTAAAAATTAAATTTTGGTTAAAAAATCTATCTATAACTATATATTAAAGTTATATCTTTTTGAGCCACCACATTGACTTTGGCCCAACTTTATTTTTAAAATGTTAACTTTTATTTATATTACTTTATCTTTTTTAAATAATTTTTCTCTCTATTTATTTATAAAAATTCAAAATTTATTTGATTCTCAAAATAAAAAACAATCGTATGCGAGTATAAATTTTTTATCTGTTATGTATCATTACGAGTCGTAGTCGTGCATGACACGACGGATATAACTAGTATCTTTACTAAAGCCATTGGGACAGCTCGTTTTCTAGCCTTGTGTTCCAAGCTCCATGTGTTTGTTCCACCATGAGCTTGCAGGGGTATTAGGAAATAATATTCAGAATATTCTTATCTATGTAAACTTGTATACTTTCTTTCTATCTTTAAGGAGCCTTGCTCCCCAAGGATAACTATGTAAATGTACTATATAAACCCTAATACATCAATGGAAAGGATGAGAAAACTTTTCACAAATTACTATCGTTTATTTACAGGTGGCAACAAGAGTGGAGTGTATGTGTCTTCCGAGTTGTCAGAGGCAGTTGGAGTTTATGCTTGGAATGCAATGAACATTAAGGCAGCTAAAAATAAGTAAGGTTTAGAGATTGTTTTTATTTTAGGAAACACTTGTTGATAGAATAAAATCTATGTAAAATATATCTTATTTTTATTTATGGATATAATCTTTATTCTAAGCCATGAATCAATCACACTCAATGTTATCAAAACTGCGATTCGGATTGTATCCGATTTGGATTTCACAAAACGATTCGAATCCCTCGTAATGAATTGTAACAAGTAGAATCATGCTAGGATCGTATGAGACCGGAGTAGGATCGTACATGATTGTATAGGATGATAGGATAATAAGTGGGATCATAAGATCCTACTAAATCACCCAAATTAAGTTACAAATGATCATTTTAGATATTTTTTCCCATTTTGCCTATTTAACTTATACATGAAATTATTCATAAATGGCCCATTTCTTACTTAAAAAATAAATAAAATGTCAAAATATAAAAATTGCATTCTTTCTATTTCTTGTTAAAAGAAATGTATTAAAGCATTGAAAAAATAATTCATCTTATATGGATTTGTTGCCTAGGCTATGAGAAGTTTGATGACTAATGTATATGTAATTTTATGATTTACTCTCATATTTGAGTGATATATAACATATTAATATTAGTTCTTTCGTCATTATACTCCGAATCCTACTACTTCTTACAATCCGATCCTGACAACATTGATCACACTCTTAATAAGTTTTATATAAACTATAGAAGTATACATATTTAATATAACTAAAATCGTAGATAAATTATGAACATAGAATATATATATAAACCTCACTTGAATAATAAGACTAAACCAAAGTTCAAAAATACTAAAGAATGTAGATGAAACACATCCTTGTATTTGGGTGTTTTTCTTGTCCAAATGAAATTAAAAACAATGAAAGAATGCCAAAAAAGATAGGATTATTTTGATTTTAGAAAAATATCTAATTAAATTATTTAACAAAAGGAGGGTTTGGTTGGTTGTTTTAAAAAATGAAATTATGAATGAAGATGGTTTTGTGTAACTTTTTTTTTTTTTTGAAAAAGGAGTGATTTTGTGCATACAAGAGTACGTGAAGATGAGAGGTGGTTGCGGTTGTAATCCAATGGAGCGGAGCTTGGCTCGGTTAAATATAAGCGACCTTGAGCTCGAACGCAATTTTAATTTGAGCTTAAATTTTTGTTTGAGCTTAATTCACTTAAATATTCATCGAGCTCGAATTTAACTCGTGAGCTTATTATTTAGTTTCTTTGTGAGACAAGCTCATGAACAATTCATTTACCTGATCATCTATACAAACAAATGAAAACTAAAACAAAAAATTACGTAGTTTGAAAGAGACCACCAAAAATATATAGTTTTTATATATTATATTATATATAATCTGATTTATTGTGAATGTATAATCGAGCTTGCTCACAAATAAAGGAACCAAATTTTTTTTTTTGTTGAAGCTCAATTCATTTATGTTTTTAGCCTTAACATTGTGCTCAAGCTTGTCTCATTTACAAATCGATTCAAATACAGATACGATATAACCAAACTGAATATCAATTTACTCACAAACTATTATTTTTAGTCCTAGAGATAGTTTTATGCATTTGCCACGAAACACAACTTTTTCAACAAATTAGGTGGAACAAGAAAATTATGTCCTTTTGTGTGTATATATAATCTAAGAACACGTTATCTATGCTTATAAATCTTTGACTATACCTTTTTTCAAGCTCAATATGATTTCATATTTTAGAACTTTATGTATATTTAGAATTCTGATATATGACAAACTAAATTTCAATTTGATGATCCATATATAATTTATAGGTATTTGAAATCCTTCATATTAATTGCGGTCACTTGTCATAGGGCTAATTAATTAATTTATTTTTAAAAAAATTTGAATGTGAAGGATTTCAAATATGTAGACGCTACTATAATTTTTATTAGATATGTACGTGTATGTATATATAGTACTTTCACATGATACTATTTTTTCAATGCCATAATATGACAATATTTTTTACGCATATGTAATGTTGAACGTTCCACTTTTTGGTTAGTTTGGGCCAGAACAGGCGCTCATGTGAGAACTAAGAAGGTCCTTTAATAATTTAATCTTGAAAAATTAACTTGCGAGACTCGAACTCTAGATGTAGGCGTTTGATAGAGTAAAGCTTCTCCGTTGAACTAGGCTGACAATGACAAAAAAAAATCAATGGTTGAGAACATGATTTAATTAAATTAAAAAATTGTAAAAATTTTCCACAGCCAAATTTTATTCGAAAAACGTGTATTTTACGAGTGTGCATAATCTTATAACTGAGTGTGCATAATCTTATAACTAAGTGTGTATAATCTTGTTACTAAGTATGTACAACTTTTTAATTGAGTGTGCACGATCAGACAATCTTATAGCTAAGTGTGCATGATGATTTAGTAGAGGAACACCCACCATCATGTCTGTAAAACTTATGCAGAATTCAATTTTTGGATATTTTTAAAATTCTATAAAATGGAAAAGTTTAAAAAAACAATATCATAGAATTTTATTAAATTAGAAAGAAAAAGGATAATGAATTTTACTAAAAAACTTTTTTATTTTATCCCCTTCCTCCTCCTCTCTCTCCCATGCTGATCAATTTCTTTCTATCTCTGCTAAATTGTATTCTTCCCCTAAATTGTAAATTTCAATACCACAAAATGGATTCAAAATGACAAGGAAAGACACAAAATTCAATTTACTTTGCTTCATTCTAGTGTAGATCTGGATAAGAGGTTAGGGTTCCGTTTGGTCTAGAGAGGCAGAAATAGACAAAGGTTCTTATCAACGCTAGTGTCGGGAGGTGGCATAGTGGGTTTCGATGGTGGTGTGAACCAGATCTGGCGGTGTTTGCCGTGAAACTAGATCCAACTGTGAGGGAGGCGAGCGGAAGAGACATAAGAGCCATAAATCTTGCAATTGTAGTCGATTTGAGAAGTGGAAAGTGAGAAGGATTCCATTTCGTTGGTCGACAAGCAATGTGGAGGAGATAAATAGGCCGAATATGATAATTTTACAGAAGAATCAAATTGTCATCAATTTGACGGGAAAGAAGGAGCCATTTGGTTTCATTAAAACTTGATTTTTTTATAGAGGAATTGGCTGAAAACCACCCAAATAATATGACATATTTCACTTAACCACCCGTATTTTTAATAATTATTGAAAACCACCCATATTAAATGCTTCGTTAATTTTTCACCACCCAAATTCCAAATCTGTTAGCTTTCGTCAAATAAGAATGACATGGCATTCAAATTTTAATTTTTTTTTTTAAAACCTTGCCACATCACCCATTTTTACCCATTTCCATTCAAATCACCATTTTTACCCATATTTAAAATATCACAAATTTCTTTTTTAAATAAAAAACTTCCCAAACACTGATTTCCAAATCTATTCTTTTCGTCATCGATCAATTTGTACATCCAAATCCAGATCCTATCAATTAAGGGGGCATCTATCATTCTCGATCAATTTATGTGCTCCATCGCTCTCTTCCTTCTCAATCTCTTTCAAGGTCCATCTCTCCACCAATGGCTGCTCAAAATCTATAATACATCATCTTCTCCCTCCCACAATACTCCAAGATAAACAAATCTAACTCCTTTTCAATCAAATTCATCTCATATAAACCCAATATTTACATTCAATTTCACACTTTTGTGCTCAATGGGAGACAAATCTCGTTTTTTAAATTAAGGGTTTGTAGTTGCAACCACAAAAATTCCCCTAATTTTTTAGATGAATCGAGGGCTTTGAACAAATCAAGGGATTTGACGAGATTTTTGAGGCTTTTGCGATCGATCCAGACCTGGATTTGGGACTTGACGTCGCTGACGACTCGGGCGAGATCGTGAATGGAGTTGTGGCGGCATAGGAAGGAAGGAGCGGAGGCTGCCGCCAAGGCACGGGGAACAGAGGAGAAGATATGTCTTCGCTCCGTCCTGTTTCTCACTCTGGTTCTTTCCTAGGGTTATTTATCAATCGAACAACGGTCAAGAATTTGCCAACGGTGAAGAATTTGTAGACTTTATCGTCAGACTCGGAATTTGTAGAGATGAGTGGGATTTGGACCGGTTTCAATGTCAACTTATGATGATTTCGATGGAAATGGGTGATGTGGCAAGTTTTTTTTAAAAAAATTAATATTTGAGTGTCATGTCATTGTTATTTGACGAAAGCTAACGGATTTGGAATTTGGGTGGTGAAAAATTAGCAGAGCATGTAATATGGGTGGTTTTCAGTAATTATTGAAAATACGTGTGGTTAAGTGAAATATGCCATATTATACGGGTGGTGGTTTTCAGCCAATTCATCTTTTATAATCTAATAAAAGCTTTTTGTTTTATGTTTTATCTTTTCATTTTAAGAATTAAAAAATACAAAAATGGAGGGTAAAGTTGTAATTACAAGTATGAGTCTGAAACCTAAAACCACCCGTAAAATACCCCACATTCCAGATAACCACCCCGAATATAACTATTTATTTTTAACCACCCATAAAACATCCTCCGTTAGCTAAATATCACCTTCTGTTACTTTCCCCGTTAAAAAATTAAAAAAAATCCCAAAATACCCTTTTCTTTTCTTTTACCCTTGTCTTGTCTGCCCCGTTACTTTGCCTCTTTCTTCCTCTAAACCCTAAACCAAACCAGAGAAGGACAGAATGGCTTCACAAGCGGCATATCTTCTCTGCCCTGTCAAACTCTACAAACTCATCTACAAAATTGATCGTTTTGAACTCAAGGAACCAGAACCGGAGAAGGACGGAAAGATGGACTCGAAGTCTTCACCGCCGGCATGTCTTCTCTACGTCGTCGCCTCCATAATTGATCGGTTTGAAGGAACCAAAACCAGATTTGAAAAAAAATTAGCGTTCACCGCCGGAAATGCACACACTAAACCCCCAATTTTGAGTATTCCTCCAACTAATTTTCGCTGTTTTGTTGCTTACCTGCTTGTACCACCGAAAAACCCTCTTCAAATCGCCCAAGGATCCGCCAATTGAAGCTCTCCCGAGGCGAATTGCCGAAGACATTAGTCGCAAACGACTGAAAGTAAAGAGGAAACAGGGAAAAGATAACAAAGAGAGAGAGAGTAATGAAATCAGAAGACCTCGGGGTTGTGAATTTGATCGACGGTGCAGGGGGAAGCGAGATGGAAGACGTCGGCGGCACCGGAAACGGCCGCGGCAATGGAGTTGTAGTCTAGTAGATCGATCTAGAAGAGCTTCAGACGTGATTTCGCTCCTTCAAGGGCCAATAGATGCTTCGTTTCTTTCTCATCATCTGATGATAAAATCAAAATCAAAATTTCGTCCAACTTCAAAAATTATAGAAATGGGTGAAAGATAAGATGAGAATGGACGGAACTTAGATCTTTGACGGTGGCGTGTACGGTGTATTCATGGTCTAGGAGGAGGCGGACGAGCCACGAACCGATGAAGCCGCTACCACCGGTGACACAAACTGCTTTGTCCATCTCCAATATCCAGTCTCCAGCTGCAAGTTGAGCGTTTGAGGCGGAGGTTTAGGGGAGGCCTCGCTGGAGAACGAGTCCCTGGTGGTCGGAGATCCGGCCATGCGGAAGCCAAATCGACGGGAGAGTAGGCGATAGAGGAAGGTGAGGAACCAGAACAACCATGGGAGGGAACCAGAACAGCCATGGAAAGAGGAGACGGGAGAGGATAAGAAGTAGGGTTTATAAGGGTATTTTTTGGTTTTTTTAATTTTTTAACGAGGCAAGTAACGGAAGGTGGTGTTTAGATAACGAAGGTTGTTTTACGGGTGGTTAAAAATAAATAGTTATATTTGGGGTGGTTATATGGATTATGGGGTATCTTACGGGTGGTTTTAGGTTCCGGACTCTACAAGTATTTAACAAATATTTGACGGAAGTTTGGGTTGGGTGGTTACTCGCTAACGAAGAGCATTATTTGAGTGGTTTTCAATAAATATCTATCATTTGGATGGTTTAGCACAATGTGATATATTATAAGGGTGATTTTCGATAATTAACCCTTTTCTTTATGAAAGGGATGGAAGTGCTAAAGAGATGGAATAAAAGGACCCTTTTTCAAACTTGTATGATTATTGATTATACAATGATAATTTTTTTGAATAGGTAAAAATTAGGCAGACTAGGTCAGCCTAGGGCATCCTTACGGATGAGGGTCAGGACCCCTCCATGGTTGAGAATCTGATTGATACTACAATCGTGGTGCAGCTTCGCAATCAAATCAACCACAAAATTGTTTTCTCGAGGGATATGTTTGGTAATGACCCCCTCAAAAGACTGCAAAATAACCAAAGTGTCCGTTATTAATTAGCATGTCAATTGTCCAGGGACTGGATCGACTGCCCTTGAGCGCATTGATCACAATTAGACTATCGCCTTCAATTTCTATGTGTCGAAGATTCCTTCTATGAGCTTCTTGTATAGCCTGAAATAGTCCCATTGCTTCTGCTTGTTCTACTATCCAGTAGTCAATATTCATTGCGTTCATACTTATATTATTTCCAAATTGGTCTATTATGATAAACGCAACTGGTGCTTTTCCATTTTCTTTTTTCGATCCATCGAAATTTATTTTTACAAATCCGTTTCGAGGTTTCTCTCATTTTCTTTTGCATTTCCGTCGCCTCGCTTGCTGCACTCTAGACAACACATTAGCCTCATCATTAATATTCTTTGCTTTGTTCTACCACATGGTATGATTTTGAACGAATTCCTTGACACTCCTACATGACCCAATAGTGTCTCGATTAAAAACCAATTGGTTTCTCCAGAACCATATTCCCCACCAGGCAGTAAACAGATGGCATAAGTTCCTTTGCGGTAATGTCTTCTTCAAGTTCTGAATGATTTGAGGCATGGTGTCGTGGTTATGTGTTGCGTCTCTTAGAATGTCAGAAAATTGAGGATCGATGGAATGTAGTTTTTGTAGAGTGAAGGGACATTCTAGGAAAATATGCTCATTTGTCTCGTCTTGATGATTGCATAATGGACACTCTAAAGTGACAGCTATATGTCTTTGTATAAGGAGGGCTTTAGTAGGAAGGCCTTTGATACAAATCTTCCACATAAACATTTTTATTTTAGGAATTAGGTCAAGTATCCAAATCCAATTAAATTCCCAATCATTCATGTTTAATTCATTCGATATTAAGGCAAAGGCCGATTGAGTGGAAAACCATCCATTCTTACTTGGGTGCCAATATAATCTATCTTGGATCTGATTTTTAGGAATAGATATTGACAAAACTCGTTCGACCCATGAACTAGGCAAAAAATTTCTTAGTTCATCTTCATTCCATTTCCTAGTATTATCTATGAAGTTTGCTACAGAAATATCGCTATCACTCCTTGCAATGTTGTGACATTCTTCTCGGAGTGGGCGCTTGCTTACCATACATCTTTCCAAAACCGAATTGACTTCCCATCCCCCACCTGCCATAGGAGGCCTTTTTGAAAATTCTCTTTTAGACTCATTAGTTTCTTCCATTGCCATGAACAATTTTTAGTGCAAACATATTCCAATAGGCCTTTGTCTTTGAGATATTTTTCCTCTATAAGACGGGCCCAAAAGCTAGCCGGTTCTGCTAGGATTTTCCAAAGGAGTCTCATTTGTAGCGCTTTATTCATGTGGCTAGCTTTTTGTAACTCAAGTCCTCCCTTCTTTTTCGATTTACAAATCCTGTCCCATCCCACCATGAGAACATAGTCATCTGATTTGTTCCAAAAAAATTCCGGTTTATGGAGTCGAGCTCATTTAGCATTTTTCTGGTAGCATGAAACTTTGCATAGTGTAATACAGTTTTGTAGCTAAGGTTGTTTTGATGAGAGTGCTTCTTCCAATTTGAGACAACGAATTTGCTTTCCATAGGGATAAGTGGCTATCGGTTTTTTGTATCAGTGGATCAAACGTGGTCTTCGAGACTCTTGAATTGATGATTGGGCATCCAAGATATTTGTCTAAAGCACTTGATTTAGGAATATTTATCACTTGCTAGAGCGTTCTTCTAATGTATGCGGGAACCCCTTTAGTTGTCTGGAAGGCAGGTATATGTATCCGAGTACTTGTTAAGAATTGTTCGTATTTTGCTAAAAACAGTTGTCGTGGCAGGTGCGAAAATAAGAATGTCGTCTGCAAATGATGGGAAAGGTACCCTAGTTTCGCCTCTAGTAATCGTAAAGCCAATTGTGTTAGTTGTGTCCATACATTCTCTTTGCAGTCTTCTTGCCAAAATTTCAACTCCTAGGATAAAAAGCAGCAGAGAGAGGATCCCCTGACGTAGTCCTTTTTCTGGCGTGAAAACATCTGTTGGCTTGTTGTTGACAAGTACTGAGAAAGATGCAGTTTTTACGCATTCTTGTATCCATTATATGAAAATAGGGCTAAATCCAAACTTTTGTAAAATTCTGAATAAGAAAGTCCAATCCACTTTGTCGTAGCTTTTTCCATATCTAATTTAATTGCAGCCCATCCGGTCTTCCCTTTCCGTTGCCGAAAGGAATGAAAAATTTCATGTGCTATAAGAACATTATCTTGTATGGCACGATTTGAAACAAACGCTCCTTGAAGAGGATTGATGTCCGCCTTTTTAGTCATGTTTTTAGGGTATTTTTTTAGTGTGTTTGAGTCTTTTTCTTTAGTTTTGTGTTTTGTTTTGAGTCGTTTGTGTAGGTTTTCGTATTTTCTTAAGATATGGAGTCGACATAAGCTTTGGTGGTGTTTTATAGGTTTTTAGAAGCTATTTGGAGCACTTTTGAGGAAAAGAGCAAAACCGAGGAGAAACACTTAAGGAAAAGCTCAAGGAATGAAGTTTATAAAGTTATTGAAGATGAAGTTTGAGCTTGGAAAGAGATAGAGAAATTTTTTACGAAGACATAGGAAAAAGAATCGAGTCAAACGGAGTTGTAACGAACCCGCTATGCAAGTTTTACTCAAGGCTGTTTTCGATACTGAACAGGGTCAGTACCGAGGCTCTCAGCTCGTTACCGAGGCATCCTGTGTCGTAGCGGAAGACCGAGTCGGCGCAATTAAAAGGCTTTTATCCTATTTCCTTTTATGTTATTAGATAGATAAAAAGGGATATATCTTATTAGAAGATATTATTTCCTTATAGATAGTTCTTAGATAGATTAGTTTCTCTATAAATACTCTTGCCTACCCTTTGTTTTTCTCAACACAATCAATTGCCTTGGAGGGCAAGTAAGGAGAGGAGGCGTGTGAGAGAGGAGGAGAGACGAGTTGTGGAAGAACTAAGTGTGTTTTCGGATTCAAGTTGTAAGCTTTCTCTTTTATTTAATATAGTTGCTTTGTTTTTAATTATGCTTTGTGAGTAGTCTTCCTCTCTAAGGTTGGGATTAAACCCAACAATGGTTGTGCATGCTTATTTATGGTCATGTCTTGATTGTTTTTATTGCATGAATTTATTCTCTTGTTCTTAATCCTTGAAACGAAAGTTGATAGGAATTTCTCATTCATAGTTGAAGCGAAAGCGGAAACCTTGAATCAGAATAGTCAATTTAGGGTTTTGAAGCGAAAGCGAATCTATCCTAGTTGAAGTAGAAGAGATTAGATAGTAAGTTTGTTGATTGAACGAAAGTTAGTTGATTTACTTGCTTAGGTTGACGAAAGTTGACACCTTTATGTGATAAAAGCATGATCTTTGTGTTTCATAGTTTTAGCATTGCATAATTATTGTTGTGGTGATACCTTTACCTTAGAATTCCTCTTTCTCTTGCTAAAATTCCTAGATTTAGTTGATTGCTTGTGTGACAAGTAACAGAACTTAGCACTGACTTTCTCCCTGTGGACGAACTTGACTTCTCTATACACAGCGGGGTCTTGATTATAAATTTATTTGTTGTCAAGAAACCCTCTCAACAAGGATGAATTAATTTTGGCAAAACGAATTTCAGTCTTTCTGCAATTATTTTGGCAATAATCTTATAGATTGTGGAACATAGGCTTATGGGTCGATACTGGTTCATTGTAGACGGGTTGTCACATTTTGGAATAAGAGTAATGAAAGTATGGTTTACTTCCCTAAGCAGGACGTCGGATGAGAAAAACGCCTTTACTGCTTTTATAACTGAAGGACCAACTATATCCCAATAGTTTTGGTAAAATTCTGCGATCATCCCATCCGGTCCCGGGGATTTGTTCTTACCAATACTGAAAAGAACCGTCTTAATTCCTGAGTTTGTGACTTATCTTGTTAATTGATCGTTATCGTCACCCGTTACTTCTTGCTGAATTAGCGATAGTTGTTGTTCTAAAAGATTTTTATTAATTTGCTCCTTGCGGAATCGGCGTTGAAACTCTAATCTGAGTTCATTCCTTACATTTTCTTCTCCCATAATAAAGGTACCATCATTGGAGTGAATAAAATTTAGACGTCTGACATTTCTTTTGCCAGTGGCACTTTTGTGGAAAAAGGATGTGTTTGCATCTACATTCTTCATATACCTAATTTTGCTCTTTGAGCCCAATATGTCTTGTGAAAGTTTATTAATTATACAATGATAATAATCAAAGAACTTCTATGATATTGTCAAAAATAAAATAAAAACAATAGTATATGAGATGAACAATTTAAGTTTCGAAAAGTAAACCTAGCTAGTTGATTGATAGGCATGTAGCTAGCCTAATGTATAGTTTGGTGGTATCACACAGTTAATCTTAAAATGAAATTTCATATTGAAATATTATTTTATTTGTCTTATAAAATATAAAAATCAGAGAAAATATAGGTGTTTTAAGAGTCTTTAGAGAGAAAGTAGTTTTGATGTAAAATTGAATTAAACATGGCCTAACAACTCTTAATAAAAAAAATCTTATATAAAAAAATTAGGAAAGTCGACTTAATTAGTGATAAATATGTTGACCTAGAACATCTAAATTAGATAAAATATAGATAATTCTTGATTTGATCAATCTTTACAATGTAATTATAATATTGATTTCTTTGAAGACATGGAATAGAATCAATAGATACCAATTCGTGAATCTTCTTAGACAAAGAAGAATACACACTTTATAAGGCATTGATCAAGCTTAATTTATTAAGCTCAATCTATCTTTGACTCTGTCTGAGTGCCTCCATAATTCCAGTTCTCAAAGCTACGACTTCAACCATCATCACAAATTAGACTATGCAATTGCCTTTTTCCCATGCAATGGTCTCTCTATCTTCATTTCTAATGATGAAACCAAAGGAAGAGAAACCGACTGAGATTGTTTTAGCCCATTAAAGTTTAGTTTTACAAAACTGAGATTGAATCATATGAAATTAGGTCTTAACATGAAAAGTGGATTTTATTCTCATCCGTTAGATTACAAAATATGGATGGATACGATTGACACACTCTTTCTTTTAATTTTTAAGTGGTAAGGGTAAGATTGTCATTTAGCTTATTATAATTTGACTTTAATGCACGTTCCTGCATCAATGCCAACTTCTACCTTCCTTACAATTGCATCGATCGATCGTTCTTTTTCAAATGGGATTTTGATCTTGAATCCTTCTACAACTTCTAATCTCCTATTCAATTAACTAATTAACTTTGCTATAGATTCAATTGCAGGTTTGTGGTTTCATTCTCTTTTGACTTTGGTTTTTCGTTTTAGTTAATTTTATATTTTGATTTCTCCTTTTGAATCTCAAATTGCATCAATATGAGTGTGAATCAATCCTAAGTTCAAGTACATTGTGATTTCATAATCGTTTTTTTTATTGTCCATCTTCGAAAAATGTTTGTATGATGTGGTTGTGCATTGTGGAAGAGTTTTGAGTTGCACATAACATGTTTGGTGAAAGTCCTAAGTGAGATTTTGATCTTGTACTGAATTGTATTTTACGTGAACGTGATAGCTTGCATATAGGAATAGCTTAGATGCATGTTTTATATATGTTTTAGTTAGTTTTAGGTTAGCTTTTATGTAGTTTTTAGGTTTTTTTGTTGTCGGGTATTATGCACTGGTTTGCTCGGTTTTACAGGTTTTTAGGTTCAGGAGCAACAGCGGGGCGAGTACAGATTGACCATGGCGGTGGTGGACGAGCTAAGGAATGCAAGGAGTGCTAGGAGCATGGATGAAGAAAAACCAAGGCAAGGACGAAACCAAAGCTCGGGGTGCAAGTCGCGTAACCAGCCCGCGCAATCCCAACTGACTGATGAAAGCGCGGGATGGCAAATGCGCGGCCTAATAGAATTTATCTAGGGTTTTGTTAGATTGATCACCTAATAGAATTTCTAGGTTAATTTACAACTAATCTGATTGATGCCCGTTCGGGGTTGATTAGATAAAGTAACATCTATAATTGTTTAGACCCGTTCGGGCTTTTCAATTGTAGAAGGGAATAAATCCACAAATAACTTAGATGTCTGTTTGCTCTCAGTGTTTGTTTTTATTGATAACTTGATTCGTAAAGCTGTCGTTTAATTGAATCTAGACGTTGTTTTAGGTTGTTAAATGATTAGGGTTGTTTAGACTGTTAGTTCTTTCAACTATTTATGAAGTTTGGGTCATAATCCTTAGTAGGAGTATAATCCACAATAGATTATTCAAGGGAATTGAGAATCAAGATAATCAATGATCAATAAGCATATCTGTGATGGATATAACTAGTTGAACATGCTTTTCTCATATTTGTCAAACTCAATCATATTTGCATTCTTAGATAGTTTCAAACTTTGCATAGTAGATTAGAATTTCATTCATAAAACCCCCCATTAGTTACTTGGCACTTAAGCAATAACACATTTACACGAGTCTTTGTGGGTTCGACCCTTACTTACCGCTCTACTGAGTTGGTTAAGCTAAGGATTCTTTGATAGGTATAAACGACCACCGAAAATACCTCATCAAATTTGGCGCCGTTGCCGGGGACTTGTCGCTATTTGTGTTTATTACTTTCGTGTTGTTTTGGGTGTGAACCTGTTATATGGTTCATACCCGTGCTACTAATTCATCTCCCCTGTTGTTTGATCCAGATATTGACAGGACACTCTTCAAGCTAAGGAAGGAAATCCGGAATCACTTTCAGGCCTAGCCATTCTTTCTTGAAGAATCTGACTCTGAATCTGAATCTGCTGAATTTGTCGAGATGGGTGACCAAACATTGAGACAGTTGACTGCACCGAATCTGGCACAACAACCGTTGGCGGTGCAATTCCCTGCTCTTGCTGAGGGAGTCAAGTTTGAGCTGAAATCCGGGTTGATCCACCTTTTGCCTTCATTCCATGGGCTTAGTGGTGAAGACCCCAACAAACATCTTTGTGAATTTCATGCTGTGTGCTCAAGCATGAAACCTGCTGATGTGACTCATGACCAGATCGCACTGAGAGCCTTTCCTTTTTCTCTCAAGGATCAGGCTAAAGACTGGTTTTACTACTTGGCTCCGGGAAGTATTAATACATGGGCTAAGATGAAGGAAGCTATTCTGGAGAAGTACTTCCATGCTACAAGGCTCAATGATCTGAAAAAGCGAATCAGTAATATTGAACAAGAAGCTAATGAGTCCTTGTACGAATACTATGAAAGATTCAAGAGGTTGATAGCCAGCTGTCCTTTCCATGGCTACACTGATCAAGATCTGATTCTATATCTTTTCAATGGCCTCTTGGATGATGAGAGAAGAATGGTCAATGCAGCTTGCCAAGGTCACATTCTCAACAAAACTCCTGCTGCTGCGTTTGACCTTTTCACACAACTGTCTGAGGGCACAAGACAGTTCAAAAGAGAGACTAGCTCGAAAGCGGCAAATTCTGTGGTGGCTAATACAAGGATCCAAGATGAAGTCACTGAGTTGAAAATGATGATGAAGCAACTGTTGCAGCAAGGTGGTAGACAACAGGTGAAGTCCTGTGAAATTTGCTTCGATAACATGCATCCCACTGATTCCTGCCCTACACTTCAAGATCAGAACGCTGAGGTGAATGCAGTGGGAGGATATGGACCACCTAGGCCGAGGTATGACCCCTTCTCCAACACCTACAATCCAGGCTGGAGGGATCATCCTAATCTGAGGTATGGTAATTCTAGCAATCAGCGATTAAACCATCAAGGTGGCCAAGCTCAGTACAAACCGCCTTTCCAACCTCAGGCTCAGGGAGTGAATCAGAATGCTATATCCACAGAGGAGATGGTCCGACAGTTGACTAAGTCAGTTTCTATGATGTATGGTTCTCTAACTCAGCTTCAACAGGAAACCAAGTCTAGTATAAAGAATTTGGAGAACCAAGTTAGTCAGATTGCTGAGGCAGTAAGCAAACTGGAAGCTAGAGATTCAAGTAAGCTACCATCTCAGACAGAGCTTAACCCGAGGGCGAATGTCAATTTTATATCCATTCATGGTGGTTATGAGGCAATAAAAGTATGTCAGTTGAGCAAGGCTGAAGAAACAGAGGAACAGAGGAACGAAGGCAAATTGCTCGGCTTGGCTGCTAAAAGCGCGGCCGAGCAATGTGTATCCCGCGCAACACAGTCCCAGTTGGGATTGCGCGGGGACGAGGGAGAAAGCGCGGCCGCGCAATTGGATGCGAAGCCGCGCAATCTGGGCGAACTGGAAAATACCTCTACACCTCGTCTGAAAGCTTATGTACCTGTTCCACCCTTTCCTGAAGCCTTGAAAGAAACCCGGAAATTGAAGAATGATAAAGAGCTGTTCGAGGTCTTCAGTACATGCAGAGTTAATATCCCGTTACTGAATCTGATCAAGAGTGTACCTCGGTATGCTAAGTTTTTAAAGGAGTTGTGCACTCTGAAAAGAGGACAGAAGGAGAAAAGTCAGAAGCAAGTTAAAGAAAAAGAACATGTGTCTGATGTGTTTCAAAAGCGTTTGCCTGAGAAGTGCAGTAACCCTGGCATGTTCACTATTCCTTGCATGATTGGAAGCACCAAGGTGAATGAAGCTTTAATTGATTTAGGTGCATCTGTCAATGTGATTTCTTCTTCCTTATATGAGAAACTCGGTATGGGACCCTTAAAAGAGACCCGAACCATAGTAGAGTTAGCTGATCATTCCACTGTGAGGCCCAAAGGAAAAATTGAAGATGTATGGGTTGCGGTGGACTCCTTGAAATTTCCGGCTGATTTTCTAGTGATGGACATGGGATCGGGAGTTGGAAAGATGTCTATGTTGCTAGGACGACCATTCTTGAAGACTGCAAATACAAGGATTGACATACCGTAAGGCACACTGAAGATGGGATTTGATGGGAAGGAGATCGAATTCCATGGCTCGTATCCTTCTTGATATCCTTTTTACGTCAAGCTAAAGACGTTAAACAAGCGCTTCTTGGGAGGCAACCCAACGTTTAGGATAGATTTGCTTTGATTTTTTTCGTTTTAAGTTTAATAGTTTTTGCTTTGGTTTTATTTAGTTTGTTTGGTTTAGGTAGAAATAATCCTCAGATTGACAGATAACTCGGGCAAGCTTAGAAGTACAAGGGCTAAAAACTCGGGATTGGAATGGAAAAAATGCGTGGTCAAGAATCAAGAGCAAACCCGAGCATTCCAAGCTCAGTTGCAAAAGCGCGGCTTGGGCAAGGAAAAGCGCGGCCGCGCAATCCCAAGCCCGAAGCCGAGCAATTGCAACTGGGGTATGATTGCGCGGGATCGCAAATGCGCGGTCGCGCAATTAGGTGCGATCCCGCGCTTTCGGCAATTTTTTGGGAACCCACTTTTAATTAAACTCGAACTCTTCTTTCTTTCCCCCATTCATACGC
The DNA here is from genome assembly GCA_964016875.1 of Fallopia convolvulus. Lineage (NCBI taxonomy): Eukaryota > Viridiplantae > Streptophyta > Magnoliopsida > Caryophyllales > Polygonaceae > Fallopia > Fallopia convolvulus. Next base: position 11,797,368 of record OZ024722.1, on the reverse strand, counting down.
AGCCTCCTTTATTCAACCTCTCTCAAACCTCCATTGAAGGCACTCTCAAGCTCCATTCAAGCCCATTCAAGTTGGATTTCAATCAAATTCCAGCAAGGAACTCACATTCAAGCGGGATTCAAGTAAGATTTCTCAAATCTCTCTTAAAATTTCGGTTTTAGTGAATTGAATTTAGATCTAGGTTTGGTTCGAAAAACCCGAATTTGACCCCTTTAGGCTCGGATTTAGGCTTAAGTCCTTTACAAAAGTTCGTTTATTGCATGATTCTAGCCTAGATTCGTGTTTTATTTGAACTTTGCATGCAAATCCAAAAATTACCTAGAATTTGATTAAAATTTGATTAAATTTTGATTAAATTGTTCTAGGTAGTGGGGGAAGAGAGTGATTGAGTGATTTAATTGCTTAATTCCGTGAAATATTGATGTGGTTGTCCTTGCCGGGACAACGGAATTGCGTTTGCTTGTTTGTTTGGTGGTGTTGTGCAGGTTGTTTTTCAGAAATTCTGAATTAATGGCTCCAAAAAGAAGTAGAAAAGATGGTGCTTCATCATCACAATCTGCTAGTCAGGGAGTACATCTGGTTCCACCTGCTGTGGTGGGAGAGACTACCCAGAAACTTTTGGGATTAATCTTACAAAGAACAATCACATAGTCCGATTTGAGCTTCTGAAGGACAGGCAGTGGAAAGCAACTCGGTTCATAGGCTGGAACCTGATGAATGAGATCGGGATTGCTCATCTGTTGAATGAGATAGGGGCATACTTGCACATGGGCGCGTTCTTGAAGCTTTGTGAACCTTCCTTTAAGGGGTTAACACTGGAGTTTCTGAGTACTTTGTCTACTGATTTCAAGGGTGAAGGAGAGATAAAGTTTTGGTTAGGAGGTGTTAGGAGGAAGATGACCTTGAAAGAGGTCAACCGGGTGTTTGGGTTTAGTTACTTCTATGAAAAGGATGTCGTGCTGACTGAAGCAAGTGCTACATGGGCTGACAAGCACTTTTGGAGAGCCATCATAGGGAGACCCAAGTATGAGCCATCTAAAGAAAAGGCTTCTCCCATTACTCATCCCGCTATTAAAGTTTTCCAGCGGTTTATTGCAAGTACTCTGAATGGGAGAGGTGATGGGGGAAACAATTGTCCCAAGAAAGATGTCACTGTGTTAGCTGATTGTTTGAAGAGGAAGAGATTGAACTTGGGTGCTATGCTGATGCACCACATGGCTCATGTTGGGAACAAAGGCGGTGGAGCTATTTGTATTGGTGGGATTGTGACTTTCCTAGCCAAGCACTTTGGAGTCGATCTGAGCAGGCTACATGTTGATATACCGCCTTTGCCCATTGACTTTACCATGCTGAAGAAAATGGGCATTCTCTATAAGTACAGGAACTCTTACTTCTGGGTGATTGGTGATTCTGGGAGAGTAATGAAGCTTCCTGATGGACACCGAGTGCAGATTGGGAACAGTCCAGCTAACTGGTTCATTGAAGTTCAGGCTGAAGATTTACATGTGGCTACCGTTAAGGGCCCGGTTAGGGGTAAAAAGACGGTTTCAATTCCTATTGTGGTGGATTCTGATGAAGAGGAGATGGATGGGGATTTCACCATGGCTGAAGAAGAAGAAGAGGAAGAATCTGCTGAAGATGTAGACACTGATGAGGATAATGAGTTTGAGGAGGATGATCAGCAGAGACAGTTTGATCCGTCTCGACCTACTGGAGGTGATCACCAGTATTCTAATGCACAGTACAGCCAGATGATGGAGATGATGAGACAGATGCAGCTGGACAACACGCAACGATACAATGACATGTCTTCTCATATCGATCAGAGCTTTCAGAGTATGAGAGGCTATGTGGACCAGCGGTTTACATCATATCAGACTCATCAGGATCAGTAGCTTGCTGCTTTTCAGGCCCGCCAGGATGAGCAGTTTAGACTGCTCAACACTAGATTGGATGGATGGAGTTCAGCGGGCTATCCACCTCATCAGTCTTATCCTCAGTATGCCTTTCCAGATCCTCCGTACCCTCAGTTCCCGCCATACCAGCCACCACCAGCACAGGAGATTCCACCGTATCATCCGCCGCATCCAGAGTATCATCCGGAGTATCAGCCACCACCACCACAAGATTTTCCGCCCTATTACCCGCCAAACAACTAGGTTTTGTGAGTTTTTCTCTTCTCTTTACTTTTTACTATACTTTGGGGACAAAGTATGTTTTAAGCATGGGGGGAGGGAATTACTTGTTTGCATTACATATAGTTGCATTAGTTTAGGGCATATTTAATTTTTGCATGCATTGATTAAAATCTTGAAAAATGAAAAAAAAATTAGAAAATTTTTTAAAAAAAATACAAAAATATTGCATTTAGGTTCTTATTTCCCCGTTGTTTGATTCCTCTTGTGTTTCTAAGTTAAGTATAAGTTCTAACCCATGATTTGCATGATTTGCTGAAGTTGATATGATATAAGCATGATCATTGATTAATTACCTTGATTATAGGATGGAGCATGTATTTAGCTTGAGTATTTGATTCATTCTGAAGTTCTAGACAAAATTTGCCTTGTGAGATTTTTTTTTGGCCTTTCATGATATATTTGTTCTCTACATTCTTGAGTGTATCACCATGATTATCTAGCTCTAGAACTTGCGTTAATACTCTTTATCAAGGCTTCTTTATATGATTGAATGCATGACATTAAAATGATTGAGGCAATGTTTCTTATTAGCCTATTATTTCCCTTCCTACCTTACAAGATCCATGTTTTTGACACCCCACTTATTTGAGCTTTAAGCCTATTTTTATTAGCTCCACAAAATGATTCCTAGCCTAATAAAGCTTGACCCATAATCCGGGATTTAGGACTTTAGGTTGTGATTGTGTCTTGTGTGAGTTTGATGTAAGTATGGGGAAGTTGGAAGAAAAGGTGGAAAAAGAGGGAAACTACTCTTGTGTGAGCAAAGTGAAAAAATGAAGATGTAAAGTTTGTTGAAAAGCAAAAGGAAGAAAATTGAGCTTAAATTGTTAGTAGTCTTCATTAGTAGCAAGAAAAGAGTTGAAGAGGCAAGAAAAAAAAATAAAGAGAGAAGCAAAGTGCTTAATTGTAAATGTATGGAGTTGAGAAAGGAAGTTGGGAAGTAAGGAAAGAAAGTGTTGAGTTGGGTTTAGGACTAGTTCTTTATCCCGGATTTAGCACCACAGGCCAAATATGATCCCTTCCAAATTTCTCTTTACCTTGGCCCCATTACAAGCCTTAAAAAGACCTCTTGATTTTTGTTGTGTGTTTGATCTTCAGCGGTGGAGATTTAGAACTCTGATGCAAGCATATGGTAGTCTAGTTTTCATGGTTGATTTTGAGTGAAACACGTCCTTAAACACTTGCGAGTTTGAGTGCAAACACGGTTTACCTTGGTGAGGTCTGGAATGAATGAATGGTCTTTACTTTTTGCTTATTATAATGCATGCTAGGAAGTCTTGGTTGGGTTTTAATTATATGTGAAATGCTTGTTTGAATTGAGATGGATGCAAGATTGTATTTCTATGGTGTGATTTGGATTTATGTCTTGCTTGAGGACAAGCAAGGGTTAAGCATGGGGGAATTTGATAGCTTGCATATAGGAATAGCTTAGATGCATGTTTTATATATGTTTTAGTTAGTTTTAGGTTAGCTTTTATGTAGTTTTTAGGTTTTTGTGTTGTCGGGTATTATGCGCTGGTTTGCTCGGTTTTACAGGTTTTTAGATTCAGGAGCAACAGCGGGGCGAGTACAGATTGACCATGGCGGTGGTGGACGAGCTAAGGAATGCAAGGAGTGCTAGGAGCATGGATGAAGAAAAACCAAGGCAAGGACGAAACCAAAGCTCGGGGTGCAAGTCGCGTAACCAGCCCGCGCAATCCCAACTGACTGATGAAAGCGCGGGATGGCAAATGCGCGGCCGCGCAATGTGGTGTCGATCCCGCGCAATCGGAGCTTTTCAGCGGACAAGAGTTTGGGCCGAGTCTTGGTTTTGGGTTTTGATATTTTGACTTATGGGCTTGTATTTTGGCCGAGATGTGTGTTTAATATATCTTTTGAGGGATATTTTTAGAAGACATATAAATACTTTATGTTAGATTATTTTCTCATAACTTTTGGATCATACTTTTGGAGGCTAGGGTTTTCTCTCAAGGAAGAACCTTTGAAGCTTTGTAAGTTTGATTTTAATTTAATTATTCATTGCTAATTTCTTTGTGTTTGACTAGTTATTGAAATCATAGATTGCATAATATTGTGAGGTTTGATTGATTCTCATCAACTTGAATAGGTTTTATTCCCTGTGCTTAATAGAATCAGAATTTATCTAGGGTTTTGTTAGATTGATCACCTAATAGAATTTCTAGGTTAATTTACAACTAATCTGATTGATGCCCGTTCGGGGTTGATTAGATAAAGTAGCATCTATAATTATTTAGACCCGTTCGGGCTTTTCAATTGTAGAAGGGAATAAATCCACAAATAACTTAGATGTTTGTTTGCTCTAAGTGTTTGTTTTTATTGATAACTTGATTCGTAAAGCTGTCGTTTAATTGAATCTAGACGTTGTTTTAGGTTGTTAAATGATTAGGGTTGTTTAGACTATTAGTTCTTTCAACTATTTATGAAGTTTGGGTCATAATCCTTAGTAGGAGTATAATCCACAATAGATTATTCAAGGGAATTGAGAATCAAGATAATCAATGATCAATAAGCATATCTGTGATGGATATAACTAGTTGAACATGCTTTTCTCATATTTGTCAAACTCAATCATATTTGCATTCTTAGATAGTTTCAAACTTTGCATAGTAGATTAGAATTTCATTCATAAAACCCCCCATTAGTTACTTGGCACTTAAGCAATAACACATTTACACGAGTCTCTGTGGGTTCGACCCTTACTTACCGCTCTACTGAGTTGTTTAAGCTAAGGATTCTTTGATAGGTATAAACGACCACCGAAAATACCTCATCAGAACGTAATATATTTTTACGTGAATCTTATATGTTTCTGTATGAACCTTATTTAGTTTTTCCTTTTATTTGCCATGTTGTGTAGGTTGTCCTTCTAGTTCTAGTGTTATTGCAAGTAGGGAATCGTCCCATGCTGCAAGTCTAGATAGTATTGATGTCATGGGGATTGAAACTACATATTTAAGTGAGTATTACGAAGTTCATTTTTCTCAAGGGGAATCGACATATTTTGTTCCAGTTTTCCCCATTGATATCAAGTCTACTTGTGGGATACTATTTAGCACATTGGATGCAAGAATTCAGTTTTATAAGGACTATGGCTTTTGTTGCGGTTTTGATGTGCATTTAGGTAGTGATTGTTTACATTCAAACGGCAAAACTGTTTTGTTGAAATATCTTCTTTTTTTTTGTAATAGGGAAGGTTATAAGGATGAACATAATTATACCAAAAAAATCTTGGCCCTTCTTGTACCTAGATGCATTTTTAAGGAAAATTATTCTTTTCCCATCTATCATTTTATATTCTAATGATAATTAGATGTTGACATTCTTTGGCAGCTTAAAAGTTCCTTGCCTTGAAAAATATAGACATTGTTTCCTTTTTACTTCTATTTTGTGATGATTAAGGAATTAATGATTATGAATCGTAAGACTTGAATGAAAGCCAAGGATGAAAAATTACAACTTAAGGCTTGGATGTTAGTACATGGCTTCACAGACTATAAGGACCTTGTTTAAAAATATGTGAACATACATAGTCAATATGTGAACATACACAATCAATATGTGAACGTTACATAATTATATACGAACATGAATAAATCGTCTTATAAAGATATTAACCTTACCAAAAATAAAGGAACATACACATTCAATATGTGAATATAAATGTAATATATATTTATGTAAATGAAAAATGGTTGTGCAACATCATAAATTTGTACTAAGTATTTAAACTATAGCAAGGGAGGAAACAAAGAAGCTAAAAACGTTCTCAATAAGACTTTGGAACGAGGTTAATATAGCAAGGGAGACCATTATGAAATTCAAGACTGATAAATTTTAGCTTAAGGCTTAAATGTTAGTAAAGGACTTTGTAAAATATAAGGACCTTGTTCGAAAATATGTGCACATACGTAGTCAATATGTGAACATACAAAGTCAATATGTGAACACTAAGACAATATATATGAACTTGAACATGATACAAGAGAACTCAACTTTGAATTGAAACATCACACACATAATATGTAGCCCATGAGGGATTTGAACCCACATCGATGTGTACAAATACATTGCTCTACCATTTGAGCTAATAGGATATGACAAAATCATTTATTTGTACATATAACACATGAATCCTTGTCTTTTTTATTGAGCTAAGTAATTTCATTATTAATGTGAAGAAACTAGTAAGCATTACACAAAAAAAAAAACAAAGTAGTGACCAACAAAAATATAGTAGCAATTAGTAGAGAAAAGCACCAATAACATTAGTAAAAGAGGGGCAACAAACGTTAGAACATGAACATTTTCAAATGGCTTTATAAAAACCTTCTATAAATATATATATGAACAGTCTAATGTAATACTTGAACACAACCGTCCACAAAGTCTATTAACCATCATATGAATCCCAAATTGAATCTAGAAATCAAAGTTCGGACTTCAGAAATTATGTCCCAAAAATTATAAGGAAAAATCAACCAAAATTTCAAAAACAATAATCAAACAAGCTCTAAGTAGTTCACACAACAAAACGTGAACCTCATAGTCACCGAACAAAAACATATAGATAAAATACATGAACTCTAACGAAAAATAATATAGTCACGACACATAACGAATCAGAGTCTCATATCCAAAACATCTTGAATCTATCCAAAATCCAACTTATTGTCAATCCTAGAAATTTTTCCATCCTTTTATGAACAATAAAAATACAAATCGTTTTTAGAATCGTAGATTCAAACAATTTCAAATCGAAAATCAGATCCAAATTCATCAGAGAAAGCTTAGATTCAATCAGTTTCAAATCGAAATCAGATCCAAATTCATCAAATAAACCTTAGATTCAAACAATATCAAAAACCTAGAAAGTATAAACCCTATAATCACAAATTCAGAGTAGAGAGAGTGTTCTTACCTTCTTTGATGCCGGATTTGTACGATTGCTTCTCCTCATCTGCCATGGAAAGTGATTTTGGCCTTCAAATGATGGTATTGAGTCTTTGAATGGAAGGAAACAAGCATTGGAGTTGTTATTTGGAGAGAGTTGAGAGGGGGATGGGTGTGTGTGTGTGTGTGAGAGAGAGAGAGAGAGAGAGAGAGAGAAACGACAATTTGTGTTTTGTGAAATAGAAGGATGAAATTTACTATTTTATGGCACTTTTAAGTGATATTTACAAAATTGCCATTAAAACTCTTAAATCTACCACATCTCCCTTTTTCTATTTCTCCCACATCAATCTCAACTCTCCATTTCTTCCATCCAACAGACCATATTCATTTTCAGTTTTTAGGATAAGCCTTATATCCACCAAAATCAACCTCAAACTGCTAGTTTCAAGGTGGTTCCATTTAATATTTTGTCTTTTCCTTCTAGTTATATTTTGGCTTTCGATCAATCCAAAGATATTGTAGGAGTGTAATCATTATTTCATAATATTTGACATTTTTAGTTTAATATCTTAATTTTATAATAATTACTCTTTGAGTTTCGCAATGTAAGACTCTTTTAACTCCAATTCTCGTTTTACAATATAAGTAATCTTTTATTTAATTAATACTAAAATATTCCAAACTAACACATTTATTTAACCTTTTTCAATATATCTAGTTTCAAAATGCATTGAAAATATAAATTCATTTAAAAAATCATTGAAAAAAAAATCTAATTCATTAAATACTAATTTATACTAGTATAAATTAACTTCTCCTTCCTTAATATTTTAAGCTTGTCTTAAGAAATAAAAAAATCTTTATATTGTGAAATGAAGGTAATAATTTTTCGTATTTAATTAATACTTAAATATTTCCAAAAAATTAATACCTAAATATTTTAAAATAATATTCATTTATTTATTAGTTAATTTTTTTAATTTCAATTGGCCCGTTTTATTACTTTGTAATCTATACATTTATTTCTTTATACAATATAGAACGTTAATTGATTAATTAAAAATTATTTTGAAAATATAGATTAAATCATTAAATATCGGAGGGTAAATTATTTTTAAAATTTTATTTTAAGAAATGTGAATAATAAAAAATCAAATATTACAAAAGTATCAAGTTTGGGGGTTTAAAAATATGTTTTTTAGTACAGAGGTTTGAGCGAACAAACGTTTCAAGTTCGGAGGTCCATATATGGGCAGAATACATAAACTGCCCCTTGACCTTTGACCAATTGGTCACTTTGACACCCCACCTTTGAAAATGTTCGATTGAGTACTTAAACTATACAATTGAGACCTATTGAACACCTCTTTGCTGATGTGGCAATTTGTGTGAGATACACTCTCTTACGGGCGAGTGGGAATTGGAATTACAGTGACGTGGCACTTATATTAGTCCAATCTAATATCTTTTTTTATTTCTTTTTTTTTGTTTCTATATCTTCTTCCTCTTTTGTATCGAACTGTCGGCCTCCGACCACTCTCTGCCTCTTCTTCCTCTTTTGAAGACAACTTCTTCAATAACTTCTATGTAGTGACCATTGCAGCAGAGGACATGGACATGGAAGCCCATCTGGGTCGTTGCCCTCTATAGTAGGCCCGAATCCCCACTTCCCTCACCAATCCCACCACCGTTTGCGCCACCGTCTCCCCCACCGCCACCTGCAACCTCGTCTTCATCGTGTGCAGCGGCATCGTCACCAGCGCCGACATCCCACTCGCCACCGCCGCGCTCACGGATCTAGATCTGTAATCGAACCAGCTCTCCGTCTCGATGAACAATCCTTGACAACAAAGGGGAAAGTGTGTTTATCCGGAACTCTCCCTTCTACAATCATCCTTGGGGTGTGGCCGGCGCGGTCAGGGATAGGCTAGGTCGGCGAGGTCGGGGCTAGGGTTTGAAACTGGGTAAAGACAACAACTAGGATTATGGCAGATTGGGGTTTCACAAAGTCTGAAAATTCACGAAAACAAGATCGGAGAAGGAAGAAGAAGCAGAGAAAGAGGTATGTGGCCTCTGCTTTATTGATGTTGGCAAGTCAAGATCCATGAGAAATCAAGAAGAATCTCACGCCGACTGATGTGAGTGCAAGTTGTAGGCTTCTGATTTGCACGAAATCGGTTCAGGTGGTACTGGTGTTTTGATTAAACTCAGGTTCAAGTGGTGGTATTCAAGCAAGAGCTATATATTTAATGAAGGCTGGAAATCAGAGTTCGTTGATTGGAGGGGGCTGAAACCGGATGATGAGATCGGACTCTTCTGAATCGAGCCGTTTGTGAATCAGATTGAGATATTTTGTTTGGTATTGGGTTTTTGAGTGGCGTTTGATTAGCACTAATCACTAATTAGTTTGAACGGAAGCTTGATTTTGATTGTTATGGATCTGCTGATTTGTTTTGTCTTGGTTTGAATATGATTATTTGTATATATAATATATATAAGGCGTTTTGGTAGAGAAACATTGATTTAAAAGGATTATATTATAATTATTTATTATAATATAAAATTGTATAAATTTTTTCAAACAAGACTTGGTGACGTGGTATAAATAGATGATGTGGAAATCTGACATGGCACGCGTGTATAACACGATTTTTTTTTTTTTGACGAAACAGGTGTTCAATAGGTCACAATGTGCAAGTTTAGGTACTCAATCGAACATTTTCAAAGGTGAGGTGTCAAAGTGACTAATTGGTCAAAGGTCAAGGGGCCGTTTATGTATTCTGCCTCCTTTCTGCCAAAATTTGATACATACATGCATGTAAGACATATATATGCATCATGGATGCTTCACATGCCACTTTGATGTTCATGCACCGAGAGATCATTGTTGTCCATGCATGTGACAAAGATTACACCGATCTCCTTGGGTGTTAAAAAGGGACAGAAATACTTATTCTCAAATAAATAATATTATGGGTCGATCCGCAATAATAGGAAACATATTCCAAAACCCACCATATATACTATATACATTTATAAAAATAATATCAATAAGAAGGGGACAAGAGTCCTCTTGGAGGGTTGACTTAATCCATAGCTTGGACTATATAGGGCTGTATTTTTTTCATATGATAATAGTAAAATATTTTAGAAAATTTGATTAGAAAAAAAAAAGAATAAAAATGTGAGAGAATACCAAGAAATTTCCTGTCTTCTATCCCGATCCTCAATTAATTAATTAGTTCACCAGCATTGAAATTCCACATGTTTTTTCTTGGAATATTAGCTCCTCGGTCTAGTGGTGCGTCTTTCTCCTTGGGATAGTGTATCTACATCACTTAACTAATACAAGTACAAAGAAATATCTTCAATATTAATTAAATAACGATTTTTTTAACCTATGTTCTTAGGATATAGGTTAAGCATATTAATGAAGGAAAAGAAGACCCTATTAAAAAATTAATAAATCCTTTTAAAAAATTAATTAATTCAAAATAAGTACAAACTTATAAAAGATTGTCATTTTCAGAAGCTTAATCTATGTCATTGGACATAGGTTAGAAAAATCGATTTAAGAATATTTCGAGCATATCGGCTTTTATTGATAATATTACTATCTTATTTTTGGATAAAAAAAATCCAAATCATTTTGAAATTAAACATACAATCACGACAAATGCGGACATTTCATGCTGCAGTATAAAACGTAGGCAGTAATTAATTGTTCAGTTCCTCACTAGTGTTCTTAAAGTGAGACAAATATAAATTTCCTTATAAAAGTTTTCTGAGCTCTTGGTCTTCTCTATCCTTAAAATCAGACCACATCCCTTCACTAGAGGTGGATTCGGTTCCAAGGAACCGGACCGGAAAAAAACCGGCGGTTCCGGAACTGAACCGGAACCAGTGGAATCGGGGATTGGCCGGTTCCGGTCCCGGTTCAACGTTCCTTGAACCGGAGAACCGGCAGTTCCGGGACCGGAACCGCCGGTTCCATCCCTTAAAAAAAGGAAATATAGCGTGAAAATGGAGAATCGCGATCGCGATTTTGCAATTTTTTAAGGTTTGGAACCGAACCGAAACCGGAACCGTCTCGGAACAGGAAAAAACCGGAACCAGGAACCGCACAGAGAAACCGCGAGGTTCCCGGTTCCGGAGTCGAACCCACCTCTACCCTTGACCCTAAATTTTTCTGATAAATCTATAATACATATATAATTTTGTGTACAAGACCACATTTAATGCACTTAATGAATAATGATAATTCCTAATAATTTTTTTCACTTTCACTATTATAAATCATTTGAAGTTTATCTTACATAGGTTATGGTTGCAATATAAAGGTTTTTAAATATTATTTTACACATTGAATATTTTAGAGCATTTTTCCTTTACCTTGAATATACCGTATTAATTATTATTCTAAATTATAATTGTTAGATAGTACAATATTAAAATAATTTATAATACATATATAATTTTGTGTAACATGAAATTTAATTAAAAAAAAATAAAATGTGTTTAAATGTTCCTGTATTGTTAAAAAAACGAAAAAGGTTCTTGAAATTTTATAATAGCTTCTTCAAAAATAAAAGCAAAATATCATCTTTTAAAACCAGCCAATTCAATTCTATCCCATAATTACGTTTTATGAAAATCATTCTTTCTGGAGAAACATCTTTTCATATTCTTTTTTTGGTAAATCTTTTCAAATTCATTGAGTTAATGTTTAGTAACTGAAATGATGGAATCTAAGTATTAATTACAATACAATGTAGACGTTATTTACTTAGAACATTACTTTCACTATAAGTATCCTTGATCAATGAAAAATTGGGAATACATAATCGTAAACTCTACTATGTATTTTGAGAAAGAAGACCAACTATAGATCGATCTAAGAGGTAAACTTCTTATGATATGGTATACGTAGTGTCTAGATTCATATACAATAACATTATTTTAGTATGATTTTCTTATTTAATTATCAAATATTTGTACCACTTCTCCCCGACCCTTTGAAACAAAATTAAAATTACCCCTTAGTTTGCATATACATTTTTTTTGATCGAAAGTTTGCATATACATGAGACTTGAGAGTACATAATTACAACAAGTTTATAATTTTTTTTTTTGAAAATTGTAAATTTTTTATCGTATAATCGTTTTACCACTTAGCATGATTTTCTTTTCATCTGTTTCTATTTACTTTAAAATATATTTCTTTTTTCAATTTATTGACTAATATTAAATATTTTTTTTACCTTTCTATTTATCTATGACAACCGCATATTTGCAAAATAAAGCAAATGACAAATAATTTTCTTTTTTCATTACAATGGTTAGTTATTTATCCATGTTAATAGCAAAAATTGCAACTTATTACAGTTAGGTTGTTATTTTTATAAATGAAAATATAATTAAGTAGACTAAGGCAATAGAAATTAAGTAGACTAAAGCATTAATTTATATGAAAATTATTTTTTTGGTAGAGATACTACGTAGTTTATTAAATCATTTTCATTGTTTTTTATTATGTTAATTTTTGCAGGAATTGCTTAGGACAAATGAATTGATTCATGTTACTTTCCCTTGTGCCTAAAGGCAATGAAATGTATTCCTACGCTTTCATATTCAATTCACAATATTGTAATTTTGATATTAAATGGATGAGTCCTCTAAACTTTTCCAAATTAAAAACCCATATAAATTAAAAACAATTTATAATGAATTGATTGTATGAACTGCAAACGTTGAAATTAGTCATTTGCTAACAAATTGCTATTCCAATCTATCCTACGTTTTAATCTCTAACGTAAATGTTTATTAGTTATTAGTTATTCCAAATTCATTCGATTAAGTTAGTGGTTTTGAATGTCTTTCATTCTAAATTGCATGGTTTTAATGCTTATTAGTTATTAGTTATTACTACCAAATCTTTCATTTTTAACGTTATAACGTATATATTCTTTATCGAGTGAGAAAAAACATTTGTTAAAATTGCTCTTTCAAAGTCATGCTTAGTATTATACATATGTTTGAATTCATAGCTTCAAGGTGCATTCTTGAGCAATCTCTATGCATCGTTCTATATATTTACGCAAGAGTTCATTCTAACTTCTTTCACACATAGTATTGGGCACGGGTACGCATAAGAGTTCATTTTAACTTTAAAGTGACGCGTACGCGTCACTTTGGAGATCTTTGTTACACATAATTTATCCATCGAGTTGACGTATTTTTGAAGAAGATCGCATTTATCCTTAATGTGGACACTTAAAGATTCTACTATTCTCTCACAAATAGGATAAGATAAGTCGGAAATTAAAAGCTCAAGATTATTACATGCATAAATGGATTTACAATTATTTCGAAGTTAAATTTCTCATCACAAATATATATGTTATTTTAAACTCGCAATACGATATTATTTATTCACAAGTATTAATACAATGCCCAAAAAATTATATAATGTTATCTCATTACCGTCATTATAAATGGCTTTATGATTATTTCAGAGGAACTATTTTTTTTTATACATGATGGATATGTAAAAACTAAAACGATTTTTCTAACCTATGCCCTAAGGGCATAGGTTAAGAGCCTAAAAATAGTAATGTATTTTAGAATTATATTTATCTAGATTTAATTATTTTTTCAATAGGGCTTATTAGTTTCATATTAGTGTGTTAGTTCCTAAAATCAGTACTCTTAATAGGATAGAAAAACCGTAAAACTAAAATAGCTATTGTGCAATATTCTATATCAAGCATTAGTAATCCAAATTTTCGGAAAAAAAAAAAAGAAAAACCCTAGATCAGATAGATCTATCATATAATACGTACATATGAATCTTATAAAATTGATATTATAAGCCATTATTTCTTATACATATGTTAGTAAAATAGAAATAATGTCCCGTGCATTGTACGGGTTTGTTTTCCTAGTTTTTTTTTTAATTTTCAGTACATATACGAACAAGATTTGCATGCATCAATTTGTCCTTTTAATGCCTTGAAAGATATTTTTGTCTTTTTCCTATTTCCACATCTTCCTCTTAGAGTTTTTTTTACCACAAATCACCTTTTTTAAAAATCACCTTTTATAACATTTTTAAGTGAAACCACATTTTATAATGTAATTTGTTCGATTGAATCCCTTATTTTTATTTTTGGTAAAATTGTATATTTTATTGACCAATATGTCCTTCATCAATATATATTTTATCTATCCTAATACATTTTAAAGCAGAATCCAAGTCTGTTGTAAAATTTGCGCCACGTGGCATTTTTGAATAAATTAATGTAAAATTATATTTTAATAAATTTTGTAACAACTTATAGTATTCTTGATATATATACTAAATAGATAACATGTTTATATAATTTTTTATGTATATACTTTTCTATCTATGGATTATGTATTAGTTTACTACAATATATAGATAACATATTTATATAATTTTTATATACATAAATTCCTATGATATTTTCCATATTAATTTAATAGTTTTATCTCTTAACAAGATTTAGGGTCTTAATATTTTTTTTTATCTTTTAAAGAGGCTTGAGCTCCAAGTATAAAATTTATATCTATATAATGATATAATTTTAAATAATAAATTTTGTTATGTTGATATATTTTTATTTTGAGAAAAAGATATAATTTTATGTTGATGACTAAGATTATTTGTAAATGTCAAAAAAAAAATTCGAATTTTAATTTAAATTAATAAAATTAGATTTTCTTTATCTTTTTATGCATTTATATTAAAGATTTTTTCTTAAATCAAAGTTTGATAAAAAAAAATTTACAAATCTTGATGAATACTTGCTTAAATTGAATTTTGATAAAAATTTACATTACATTTTTCTTAATTTCTTTTTTTATTTTATTTATGTAAATATAGAATTTTTTTTTTATCTAGCCCCACCTTACATTTAAAATTTTTTTATCTATATGTTTTTTTGTAATTTAATATGGATGATAGGTTGATTAATACATTGAATTTTGTAAATTTTCATATACATTAATTTCCTTTATATTTTATTTCTCCATTATGTAAATTTAGTATGGAAAACAACTTTATAGATGGATTGAATTTTGCAAAATATTATTTAAAAATATTCAATAAAAAGTAAAATTAATATTTTAATAATTTCAATCTAAATTTGGACAAGATCTCCAGAAATAATGAAAAAATATTTAAAAATATATTCAATTAAAATATGGATTACAATATAAAAAAATAATTTGTCTATTGCATAATTTATTATGAAATTATATAAATATATTTAGTATTTTAAATTAATATTGTAAAATTGTATAGTTTTTTAGTAAAATTATCCCGTGAATATCACGAGACTTCAACTAGTTTTTAATAAAAAAAGTATCTTTAATTTTGTATATTTTTCCAAAATCCAACATCATATAGTATATTTAGAAAAATATTTTTAAATAAAATTACCAAAAATGACTTCAAAAGATGAGATATTTTCATTTACTTTATAAATATTTTTTTCTTATGCATCTCTTACTTACTACATTAAATCAATTAATATATGTTTTTAACTTTTTAAATAATAAAAAATAATTTATCTATGTTTTGAGTTGTCATTTGGCATTATATATATGTTAGACGATTTGAGAAAATAATATAACTTTGTAAATAATAAATTATTTATATGAACATGAACAAAGTTGTATGATTATGGTTCACAAATTTACTAAAAATTTAATATGAATACGTTTAATCAGTTTTTATGTTTATAAATTCTTGCCCAAGACACTTAAAAATCACTGGACGGCCTTGGTCCTCTTGAAACCTGCCTTTCCTTGCATATCTAGTTTCTTTTATTTCTAACGCCTGATTCGGTTATGAGGTTTGTCTCCTTTATGGATTTTGCTCAACCCACGAGATACAACTCGTAGTGTAGTGTCTTTATGACCCTTTTAGCACGTTTTCGACCTTCCTACTACCTTCCTAGCATGTTTTTGACCTTGACAAAAGCTAGTGTTGGCCATTGGTTGTAGTTTGTTTTTGTTTGTTTTTATGTTGGTAGGTTGGTTCGCTTGAGTTGGTTTTGTGTATTTCTCCGAGAATTTGAAATTGCATTTGAGTGTGGAACGAGTTTGTAATCGGTAGGTTGTGGATGAGCTTGAGGCCTTTGAAATCCATCCTCTCAGTGATCCATTTCTCACCTCCCAACCCAAACTCTATTGTACTTTTTCTGCTGATAGATTGTCTTGTTTTTTTCAATTCTTTGTAGCCGGTTCCGGTTGCTGTCTCAACAGTATCACGGTTGGCCAGGTTTGCTTGCCATACGGAATTCTTTATCTCATTAAAAAACAGTTTTAACAAATATCCCTTAATTATCACGAAAATTGCACTAGTTGTAGAGCATCTATTAAAAAAGTAGAAGAATACATTCACAAAGGAAATGCACTTCAGTACATTAACAGAGGAAATGGTGTGTTCAAAGTAGTAACAACGTGGATCAATTGTAAGCTACTACTATGGTATTTTCTTCCTTATTTATTTTTTGGTGGAAACCTCCTATTTTATTGGCATTTAAACAACAGAATTATTTAAAAAAAAGGTGTGCTACTTGAATTCATCAGATGTGTTGTGTGTGGATATCAGCGATACAAACATACGATGAGCTAATACAAGACCCATCACGATTCAGTCCAATCCAAAACTAAAACAAGGCCCAATTAATTAGCCCTGGCTCAAAGTGGAGAAAGAGATGAAACATCCAATTTTCGTCCATCCCTAATCTCACAATTTCGGAATTTATTTCCCTCCAAACCCTGAAACTCGATCGGTCAGGAGTCAGGAGGCAGTCAGGAGTCAGGACAAAGGACGAATTAGGGCTTATAGAGCAAGGGTTTTGGAAGGCAGATCCATTTCACAAGAAGAAGATATCAAGATGGCTGATGTCTCCAAGCAGATCGACGTCGAGAATATATTGTCGTACTGCGATGACCTCGTTGAGGTTCTCAGGGCTAAGAGAGATGTCAACAATTTAACTCGCTGTGTGGACCATTCTTCGTCCATTCAGTCGTCTTTCGCTGTTGATTTCGAGGAGGTTCTGAGCTCGATTCAAGGTCGGTTTTTTGTTTCTGATTTATCTCTTGTTGTCAATTTCATAGATTCCATTCATTGATGAAGGACCCCGTAATTTCTGGTTGAAATCGGAACATTTTCTTTGTAAAGCTGGAAGAGGGACTATATTCGTACAATTGGGTAAAATCTGTTGTGGGAATTGAGAGATTATGTATGTAAAGTTGTACGCTTTTGAGGTTATAGATGTGATTCTTTCCTTGCTCTTGAAGATAAATTCAGGCCAGATAGTTATTTCACGTTTTAGTATTTTTGTCAAAGGAAGAGTGAAATGCAAAAGTGGTCTTAATTGAAGGTAAAAATTGAGTATTGTCTACATTTTGAAGCTTGTTTGTTCAGTGGTGAACTTGGTTCAAATTAGCATAGTAAGAAATCTGAGGACAATGTCTTGAGTTCCTTACATTGATACATTCATGAAACAAGATTTAGTAGTGCTTTTATAATTAACTGATGGGGAAATGTAATCTGTTCATTTTCATAGCCAGGAGTGCATGTCATAAATCACGTAATTATGTCACATAGCTGAAAAATGCATGTTCATAGCTAGCTGAATTTTGATAGCGAGGGTCATGAGCCGACTTTGTTTTTTGAGTCAGATTGTGAAAAGAAGATTGCTGATTGCGGGCAGAAAACAGATGAGGCAAGATCTAGTGTAGTGGCTGATGAAGAAATAGATAGCCTTCAAAAGGGGCTGGATGAGGAAATCTGCAGAGAGGAACTGCTTCAAGGAGAACTCAGATATGTGTTTGCTTGTGCAAGTAGTGAATTTGTATAATACTGAACAAATCAACAAATAAGTCCATATGAGATTGAGTCTTTTCTTGTTGATTAAACACAGCACTTGAGGAACAGATTGATGACCTGGATCAACAAAGGCTATCGATTGAAGAACGTAGGCTAATTTTGAAGAAATTGGAACTAGATGGTGCTAAAGCTCGGTAACTACTTGACTATGCATTTCTGAATTTGTTTTATCATGGTTAACTTCCCCCTAAATGTTCAACCTGCATGTCCCATTGATTTTGTCATATTAAGTAAAAGTTGTGTCCTATTCGTGTTTGCCATGGTATGGGACACTGGAACCACAACTTTTATCATCCAATGCTTAGATGGAAATAGTATCTGTTTTTGAAAAGAGAATGATATAAGCTATACTGGCAAATGTACATGCAGAAATACAGACACAATCTATTATCATTAGCTTTCTGTTTCCATTAAGAACGCCAAACAGCATTCTTTTGAACATAAAGCATCTTGCTTTTCTGTTGGATTCAAGAAGTTGACAGGTTAATCTTGTACTGCAGTTCAAAGCTTTCATTCTATGCTTCTGTCACCAACATCATTCCAAATCTGGAAAGTGATCACAAGATATCTGGACGTATCCTTTAATAATGCTTGACACTATATACTCCAATTTTTTTTAGTTTTCTTTTCTCTCATTTACTTTGCTCCCTTTTTCTCATAAAATATTCATTCCTCTTCAACATGCTCTATAATTTATATGTCTGCCTTGATTCTCTTGGAAACATTGTTCTCCTTACTACTGATGAACAGAAATTGTAAAGAAGGATGAAGATGTAGTTGATATGTTTGAGTTTGATCTGAAGAATGCAGACTCTTTTGATTTGTGTAATAGCATTTGGGAGATGATGGATTGATGATCTGGTAACTAGGACTCTTCTCATTTTAATATTAAATCTGACATCTGATAGTATATAATGGAAATGTATCTCCATCTGACAATGTCTTGTAATATTCCATTCAGTTTCTGGTAGCGAGCACTAGGTCTATTATGTTGTGTTTCTGTTTGGGTTTGGAAAATGATCTCCATTCTGTAGTTTCTAAATTATAAAGATGTTCATGTAGTGCCGTGCTATTGTACTGGAAAGATGTTGATTTTCTCCCCTTGCTTAATGACGTTAAAAGTATCATTCTTTTTCACTCATCTAATGTTTATGACCATTTGATAAGTGGTCATTTCATTTCCTGAAAGTATCATTCTTTCTTTCATGGAGTGGTAACATAGTCTTTCGGAGCTTGATTTTCATTCTATGGCCTGATCTTCTTTGATGGAGTAGTAATTCTTCATTAACTAGCAAAATGGATTCTTAGGAATGGAATGTGCAAGGAAATGCAGAGTAACATCTCCTTACAATATCTATCATTCATGCATTGCTGCTTGCTAATCTTATTTAAAATTCTGATAACATTTGAAGCTGCTTATTTAACTGAATTCTGCATACATCTGCTTATTTATTCATTTTGTAATCTTTGGCCATCCAGTCTTAGTTCTTGTTGCAAGTCTCCAACTTCAACTTATTATTTGTTCCATATTCTTCTTGTTTATCCCCAACACGAGCTCTCTGTATGCAATCTGCAGGAGGGTCTGAGCCTTTGTATGCGTCACAGATGTACCTGCTAATGTTAAAGATATCCTGCAAAACGAAGGTTGATCGATCGATTAATGTGGCAAGCTCTGTTTTTTTTTTTCCTTCTATTTGATGAAGTAAGATTTCAATGTACTAGACAAAACTAGGAAATCGAGGTGCTGAAAGAATTGTCAGCTGGATAAACCAACATGAGCAACAAACAAGATAGAAAACAACAAATGAACAAAATAATCAAAGAACTTGTGAAATGGAAAGATGCGTACCTTTCTAAGGGGCAAGTTGTTGACGGTCACCCAAGGTACAAATTCATGAGGCGGGTTTAGATTCTGGGTCTCATAAGCGAATGCCAATTGAAGCTGCAAATTTGACAGGAAATATAATTAACTTTGTGACCCTTTTAGTCATAAATTTTGTTATTGACATTTGTACTCACGTTCTTTCCTAAGTTGCTTTTGGCACATTGTTGCAACTCCTGTGCAGTTTCTCTAGTGACGCAGCTTGTCCAGTCTTTGTAGGCATTACTGGCGCAATGAATGAAGGTAATGTGCGTCTCCTGCGTTGCCAAATAGGTACTGTTACAAATCTAAGTGTCACAGTATAATTTTATCCTCGGTCCTATAGGATGTGTTTGGATGCACGAGTTATTTAACTAGTTATAGTCACTGTTCTAAAAATTCCTTCTAGACTCCATCTAGGCTCTGTCTAGGTGTTGGAAGGTCTTAGCTCGCCTAGGCACCCGTCTAGGCCACTGTTCAGGCCGTTTAGGCTAACGTTCTTAAGAACATTGGTTATAGTGGTCATTGCATAGCTATGTAGAATATGAGTTAAGTTTTAAAAAAATCATTAAACTGCAATTGGATCAATGACACAATCAAACCCTGTGTTCAAACCAACTCTTAATTATCTCAATCATTGACTGTATCAATGCCGTTCCAAACACACCCTTAGACAAAAAAAAAGCATATAACTTGCAATAAAGTTTTAAAGAGTACTACCAAATCTGGCCATCTATGGATTGCGCAGGCATGCACTGCATTAAGGTAACATTCATCCGGACCATACTGCAAGCACATTATACAACATCATCAACAACTTGCAATTTCTGCGACGAAAAAAACCGTCGCTAAATCGAAAGATCATAGTGATGGAAAATTTACACACCTGACATACGAAGTTGCCATTGACAATCTTAGCATTTCCCCATGGAACCAATCGAATGTTGATCGCCGAACCCCATTCGCTTTGGAGGTGTTCAAGTTCCCCTATGAAGTTCCTGCAACTCTGGCACAAGGACTCGTAGTAGTAGTTGACGTTTACCTTATCTGCGCCGACGGGGATGCTAGTGGCACGGGTGGCGACGGAGAAGGCTGAGAAGGGGGAGAGGAGGAAGAGAGCAGTGGCTGCAAGAGCCAGGAGTGTTGCTTTGTGCACCATTTTTTGTTGTTGTGTGTGATCAGTGAAGGATTTTGCGTGGCTATATATAACCGTGGTGAAAGGCTGTGAAAATTGTGGTGTTTTGCGTGACTAAGTTACGTATTTGATGAAATTTGTTGCTGTGTGCAGCTAATAGTGAAATAGAATATTATTTGTTGAAAATACTGGCAAAAAGTATAAGTAAATTGAAACAAAATTGATGTGAAAGGAAGCAATGTTTTACCCCGCATTTTGTACCAATGTATCACATTATTTGAATTTCTGTTGAAAGTATTTTAGAGTGTGAAATTGGTATACTTCACGCCCTAGTGGGGGTAGGCAGCCTTTGCAGAGAGGAGTGTAAAATTTACTCAGAGCTTGAAGGCATGCATCTAAATAAGTTTACAGTGCATACAAGATAGTATCTTTTTGGCTCACGTATGATCTTGTAAATTAAAATAGACAAGAAATAGCATGAACATGCTCTTATACTTGCTTCTACTCAACTAACTCAGTTTAATTCGCTTTAAGCGAGATCTGGGGTGTCAATATGTACGCATTCTTATCTCGAGAAACTCAAGATAATGTTTACAAAAAATCGAAAGAACACAAGAGCAAGAAAAAAAAAATTTAAATTCAGCAATGTGACAAAAATAATTGAATTTTGTTAAAATATGCTAAAAATTGATTTAGGGGACTATATTCTTCTCGAAGACACTATTAAGTACAACCAAAGAGCCACACTCAAGCCCCGAATCTATGAACATGTTTTATATTATCAAATGAGATATGGCCTTGCTCGTTATACATGTTGTCAAAAGCGAAAGAAAAGCTGGCCATCCGACGTGGTATCCCCCATCTTTTGATCGAGGGTGACAACCTCTAACTTGTCAACGCCATGCAAGGTGATTGGAGCTGTCCCTGGAAGATCGAGTTGATCCGTTCCGACATCTTTTGCCTACTAGCCTCTTTTCAGAGTTGGCGTATCTCCCACATGTTACTTGAGGTCAACTTGTGGCGGACTTCATTGCTAGCTCATTCCGTCAAGTCTCCTCGTTCACTCTTGATGTTGATCCAGGCCTTTGGGGCCTCATCCGTAAAGATGCTCTAGGACGGACCATTTTTTTTTTAAAAAGGTAAGAATTCGATTTACCGGACAAACCCGGTATAATCGAGAGGCCGTGAACACGGCAGCCGGTAAGCCGGCAACAATAAACAAAAGCAACACGATAAGTTAGTACAACTCACGAAAAATGGAAACTAGACTAGAAGGGTAGTGGAGAAAGTGAAGAGCTAAAGAGCGCAAGTGCCTTTAGCATTCGGGTCAAAGCGGACAACTCAGGTAAGAGGAAATGGACTACTGACGTTGCCTCCACCGGAATGAAGGATCTTCAGCAGCCTCGAAAACGTCCCAACGACCACGCCAACCACAAACAAACCATACCCAAATCCAGAAACCAAAACTCGGAGTGGTGCAACTCGCGCTCGACCAAAAGAAGGACAAGGAAAGAAGCCCTGCTAGCAAGAGGAGGAGAGACTGCAAACTAAAACACCAAAAGAACAGACCACCAAAACGAAGTCGGAAGACAAAGAAAGGCCAAAAAGACGAGCCACAAAGAGGTCAAAAGATCAAAGACTAAGAACAAAAAAAGCATATTAAAAAACTCAATCTAGATTCGAAAAACTCAAGCTAAATAAAAGGGCCTTATATTGGGCTTCACATGGTCTTGTGGCCCATCAACCAAATCAGAGGTTCTAGGCTTCTAGCAAAGCAACTGTACACCACACAGAGAAAGTCGAGCACAGTAAAGTCAGAAAAACACAAAGCCACAGTCGACCGACATGCTTGTTGGGAATAAATTACAACCGATGAACACAGCCTAAAGGTCTCAGAAGCGGTGATAACTCGCAGCACAAAAGATTCAAGATCCCGGCGATGTGTCGAAAGGGAGAAGAACGGAGGGTCGATGTTTCAGTCATCGTTATTCAATCGAGGTCCAAAAAATGGATCGAGGGTACGAGGAGACAGATCTATTGAAGCAGAAGTCGCCCAAACCATCAGCTCATGATGGAGGGTGACCGGAGACGGCGGCCAAGCAAGCCATGACCAATCTCGATTGAAAGGGGCTATAACGATGTCTACCAAATGGAGCACATCACCTCTAACCGGGATTCTGCCATTCTAGTCACAGATCAAGAGAAAAAGCAAGCTTTGGAGAAAAGAACGATCGAGGGCTGATGGTTAGGGTTTCGTTCAATTTCATAAAATTTGTTCATGAAAACAAGGGGCAAATTTTTGATTGACATAGAGGAAGAGAGAAACGAGATCAATTTTGGATAAGTTCCCTGTAATTGAATCTACGTATTATCTACTGTTGAAAGCCTTTCTTATAGAAAGATTCATTCCATCGCTTTAAATTGTGTAGATCTAAACTCGTCGAAAGTAAAACGCTAGCCTTCTCGGCAGTGATCTACGTTCTTGTCGAAATACCTTCTCGGAGTGCCTTCTCGGCAAAATTCTAGGACGGACCATTTCACAGTAAGTAGTCTCCCTAATCCCTTTTCGTATAAAAAAAAAGCGAAAGAAAAGCTGAATAGAAAAAGAAAATTTTGAAAGATTGAGTTGGGCCCTAGAGACCTAGGATTATAAGCCCAATATCAGAGGCCCATCTCTTCTTTTGGACAGGGCCCAAAATACTGTTTATACCGGCCCATTCTCCTTTTATTCCATTTGGAATGATCAAATATGCGACAAAAATGTTTCACTTCACATGGATGCATGCAAGCACACCACCGACGCTGGCCAATTCTCCTAGGAGTTTGAGAATTATTTTAGTACTGCTCTGAAAAAATGCTACGTGGAAGGCTCTGAGTGGTTGAGTTTAAGGGGCGGCATTTGAGCCGGACAACGCCAACGTTATACGTGTTAGTTTATTGCTTATCACTTGTTAGCCCAAGAAAATGAAGAAGCCCAGCCATTTGTGCTCTTCTCAGTTAATTTTCTATATATATTGAGAGTTATCCAATGGAATCAATGAGATAAACATCGGAGTTAGAAAAGCAAAACACTTGAAACACAAACACAAGAAGAGAGAAAAAAAATGGAGGATGATTCTATTGATCATCAAAGGGAAACCATGGAGGATTATTCTAGAAGCACAACAGAAAATGGAGAGAAAGTTGCTCCTCCTAGTAATGGTGGTGGGTTGATAAACCAGCTGATATCCACCATTATTATTCCTACAGAAAAGGGTGCAACAGAAAGTGATGAAGAATTAACAGAGAAGAAAAAAGTAGTCAAAGAAGAAGACCAAGGAGAACAAGGCAAAGGGGGAGGTGGGATACTGGAGAATCTCATCTTGCAAATGAAATCTCCAAGGGCGACCAGTCCTGAGGATGTGGGCTTCTTTCAAGATCCAGAAGAACAACAAATACAACAAACTCAGAACTTTCAAGATCCTGGTGATGATGGGGGTGGATTAATGGAAACTATAGCGTCGCGTTTACCCATCTCGATTGCTGGTAAACCCTTTTTGCAAATGCTACATATGTCTTTTTGCCGCTTCAGCTTATATTAGAATTTCTTTGGTTTGGTTTGTTGATTTGATCTGAGATTTGGGATTTGTCATTTGTGTGTGGCTGTGAACAGAGAATGAGGGACCAACGTCCGACGAGGCTTCTATGCTCATCCATTCCGTCGTTCACGACTAACTACAGAGATTAAGTAGGATCTGTGGAGTTAGACACAACAAACCCATCAAATTCAGCAATTTGATCAATTTTTTTTTTTTTATCTTATGTTGTTTTTTCATCAAGTTTGTATGTAAAAATTGTTGTATTTTGTAGAGATCTTGACCGTCTTTGTTAGCTTTGCTTTTCTCCTATTCCTGATTGTAGAACTACTTTTACAACAGAAATTGCATTCTTTTTTTTTGGATAGCCTACTTGGCTACTTCAAATCAAACTTTGAATGCATTTTAATTTAAACTTCTTACATTCTTGTTTTCAAGCTATAGCTTATAGCTACATTCAATCAGGTGGAAAGATGCAATTTATGCTGTCTTATTTAGAGACTACAACAAGTATAAACTAATTTGATGGTATTTGGATTTTTAATTTCACTTTTTGGGATAAGAGCCTGCCCAATGTATTGCACTTTCAAATATGTATCAATCAAATCAATTCACCCCATTCAGCCATGACTTTCAAGATACAAGGAGTTTTCCAACAACAAAGTTTATGGATTATACTTGCAATCTAACTTATAGCTAGAGACAGGCTTAGTAAAGTGAAGTATTTTTGAAACTGCATACTAGGGTACTTGAGCATTAATTGGCTACTACATAACAAGCTTCTTCTAATACCATGTAATGCTTTATTCATATCACAATGACTCTGCTTGTTTGTGAGATTCCAGTCAAGTTATAGAGCTCCATTACCACCCTCATGAAGAAGCATTTGGTTGAAGTGCCAAACTCCTATAAGAAGAAAAATTTAATTGTTATTTCTACAAAATTATTATTTAAAAAAAAATCAAACTCTGCAACCACAAGACATACCATGTCCCTTGCCAATCAATCTCAGTTGAGCAACATACTCAGCAATCTTCTTAATTGCTTCAACCTGTTGAAACCAAATTAATTATTGTTCAGAAAGAGCAGCAGAATTTTATGTGGCTATTACAAAGTGAGAAACACAAGTGCAAAGGGATTTATCTTGAGAGTTGATATTACCTGCTCATTCAAAAATTCACCCTCAACAAATTCTTGCAACTGGGTGTCATTATTTTTCTCTGCTACCTGTTGAGCAGTAATAACAGCACAGTTTGTAACAAAGACTGAATAACCGGAAAAAAAAAACATGATGTATTAATGTTGTGTCATTGAATCATATTCAGCTGTAGAGACTAAAAATAAGGGACGGAAATGCATGTATTGGACTAAGGCAATCTTTGCAAACAGCCAAACACATTCTTTTCTTCTGATATATATTTCCCACTGTTTTGAAAGACCATCTTTTATTTTTTAGGGATGCAGGGGTGTGTAGAAGTTAATGATGCTTACGCTGTGCAAATTCAGCAGCTTCTCATTTACGAGCTTCTCCAAAGACAACGCCAATTGCATAGCTGAAACAAAATTCAGACATGATTAGTGATATATCTCTTGAAATATCACCGATTCAACATCACCTTTTCCTGCTATGTGAATTTTAGAAATTCTAGACTGTGATACAAGTTAAAAAATGCATTTGATATATAGTTCAAATATCTTAATCCTCTCTTTACAGAGCTTACCATGCAACGCATCTCCTTTTTCAGAATGTTCAAACTCTGAAGGGGGCATCAGCATGGAGTACAGTTTTACTCTTCCTCCTCGCATGTTCTAATAGCAACCAAATAAGATTATCAGTTCTGTGGATTAGATGCATTGCAAAAACATTCTGAGTGATTTCAAAACTGAGTGTAGCAGTAGAATACAATCAAAATACCTGGTATTTCATCAGCTTCTCAGCGTGCTCTCTTTCTTCCTCACTAGACTCCTTGAAGAATCTAATTTCAATAGAAGAATCATTATATACAAGATTGTTATAGTATTATATGAGCATAACTTTTGTGAGAACTATTAATAATAAGAAATGATGTGAAAGTTCTTTTGCTGCTGCTTACTTGGCTAAGCCTTTGAGAGCAACATTGTCTCTGTCGAAGTATGCGAACAATGAATGATACACATAGGATACATTGTACTCCACACTGTCACAAAATACCAGTACCATTAGGTGGCAGGGGAGGAATACAGCATATGATTGTTAATCTGTTGTCGATATCAAGCTATGAAGGAATAATATTAATGCTCCTAAAATACAGATTCTTATAACACCCTAAGAGAATGAAATCCACATCATGAAATAGATTTTAGAAAGCTAAATGTGGAAAGTAATATGACTGGAGAGTGATCTAGTGGTTACTGATGAGGCCAGCGTGACACCTTGCTCAGATACACGGTTCAATGGGTTCATTACCAAAAAGCAAACTCTTAATCCTTCATCAATGATGCACCTTGCTCTGATACACCTATTAGCTCTAATCTCTCACAAGCTCTCCTATTTTATGAACATATTTTAGAGAGCTGCGAGAAAAAACCCATTACAGATAGTTCTTTTTTAACCTGTTGAGTGCGGATTTCAAGTAATAAATAAGTTATCACTTCTATATGTTCTCTGTATCCAAAAACCAGCTCACTTTTCATCAATCGATTCCACACAGAAGTTTGACTATACATGTACGTTTCTTTATTGTATTTGGTGAGTAAATTGTTTCGCATCATGATTGCTTCAATCTCACTACAGATATGATCATTTTGAAATACAACACAAACAAAAGAGTTTTTCAAGAAACGTTGCCGGAAACTTTGAGTTAAAGATTCTAAAGATCCAGGCATAAAGTAAATCACTATTCAAGAATTCGCACCAAATCACGTAATCCTATATGATCAAATAGCTATCGAAATTGATCGATCCAACGCCAGACTAGATTCATATATGCCTCAAATATAATTTTTCAATCAGAAAACCAAATCACAGCATGAGATATTCGAATAGCTATAGTTTATAACGAACTTGTATTCCCGAAGGAGAGCAAACGACATATTCACAAAATTCAACTGAAATCTAAATAGTGCGATAGGAAATTACTTAATTTGCTCGTTAATGGCGGCTTCACACTCGTCCGTGTACCTCTGACGCGCCAGAGAGGCGTTCGGAGAGCTTGGCAAGACGAAGCTGTCGCTCTTGACCTCCTCAAATGGCTGGAAAACCAAGCCGGTCAGAGATGAGGTACTTTTTCTCTCATCTAGAGCCGCGACAACCAAGCCACCATTTCTCAACCTTCTGAGGCCTGATTGCTTCAAAGGTAAAGACGAGAAGGAGAATTCAGAGCTCGAAAAATCAGAAATCGAAGAGCAAGTGAGCGAGCTCATCAGAAGAGGACTCGCAAAGATCCTCTCACCACAGGCGCCGGGGCGAGATATCGGTGAAACTGCTCCGAGAAACATTCTGAGAGAGAAGGAGAAGAGAATCAATGGCAGAAGGAGATCTGAGAGAGTTGTAGAAATCAATGGCGAAGTGTGAAGGAGAACAATCCACACAAGTCGTTTTATAGACTTTAGGTCTCAGTCTAGATGAAATTACGACCGTCAGATGATCTGTGAACTGGACGGTCGAGATCAAAAAGTTGATTGAGGCGTGTGGCGACCTCGTGGAAAGATAAGCCCTCCGAAATATCTAGCATACGCCATCTCCTTCATCCTCCAATATTATTATTTTATTTTCAAGATAATATTCCCATTACTTAAAACAAATATACGTGGAGGGTCGAAAGAAGGGCGAACTATAAAAATACGATCAAATTTAGTCACAAAACCTAATTATTTAAGATGAACTTTATGTTAGCAGCAATAATACATAACGAACTAGACCGGATCAATAAAGATTTTCTATAAAACAAAAACTAAAGTATAAATCATTGATTGGGTAGAATAAAATTTGTAAACCAAAAATATAGGGAGAACTCGACGACATTAGGAAGACAGAACATGTTAATAAAGTATTATAAATTCAATTACGGTAAAAAATTCTAGCAGAGCCCGAAAATATATGAATCAAAATTGTAAATGAAAAGCATATGAAAAATGTGAATTTTCTATCTTATAAAACCTAATCCAATACCACTTGACAATTGAAGGAATTGATGAAACGTAGATCAGTCCTATCCATTAGACAATGGACGCTTGAAGAAGGGATAATTTGACAAGTAGAAGATAGCCAAACCATTAGGTTTAGGGAGGACAAGTAAGTGGGTTATAAGAACCCCACTACTGAACATGCAATTGACGTACAATACGATAATAAATTAACCAACTAAAGTTTGTGAATTCATAAATAACGAAAAGGAATGACGAACGAGTGAACTAAGACGGGTACTACTTGTTAACATTATGGAAAAGATAATAGCAATACAAATACTAGAAATCTAATTAGGGATAAATTATAATGAGCCCTAAGTAAAAATGGTTGATTTTCGACGGTCTCGGCGATTGAACTAGTAACCAAAATAAACAACCATAAGCCGAGCCTAGACCACCGGATACGGAAGTTGGATATGCACCAAAAAAATTAAAGCAAATTGTGGAAAATGGACATCAATGGCTTACCCACTAAAGCTAGATGCGGGAGAAACAAGTACCCACTCCTCCGGGTTGTATAATGTGCTATTGAACATATGAAGATATGGGGTATTTGTTTGTTAATTACCCACATACGCATGCGATAACCAAGAAAATCAATCCGAAAACGGAAAAAATTCTACAGACCTATTACCTATGACACCAGGAATAAACACCTATGAACATTATTAATGAGTTAAAACAACAACTAAGAGTAAAAGATTTCACGGAACTATACACTATCTGGTGGTGCATATGGAATCAAAAATATAAACTAGTACTTCAGCAAGCTCCTAATGAATTCATACCTGACCTAGCACAATATATCTGACACTAAATTATAACATGGGACAAAACCAAACAATGGAATGAGGAAGTAGAAGAAAGTGACAAGAAAAGAACCAAGTTTCTAAGGGGAAGAAAACAACAAAATTGGAAAAAGCCTTCATAAGGGTTCCATAAGATTAATTTTGATGCATCAAAATACACTAATGATAAGGCTTCTACATGAGATGTAATTAGAGACCATAATGCACGTGTAGTAGGAACATGAGCAATCAAATATGAACGAATCTCAGTGCTTAGGCAGAATCATTAGCCCTTCGAAACAAAATTCAAAAAGCAAGGTTGATGGGTACGTTTGTGGAAAATAGAAATAGAAGGCGATAATTTAACAGTCATAAACGTTGTAAAAGGTACTGGAATATGCCTAGGAAAATTGAAATTATTATTTCAAACATTTTGGTGTCACTTCAATGGTTTGAAAGCGTGATTGTTAATCATGTGTATAGGGACTATAATGTAGCGAATGATAAAATAGCGAAATTGGGCCACTCGACACTCCTCACCAGTGTTCTAAAAATCCCTTCTACTCCTTCTAGGCCCCGCCTAGGCGCTGGAAGGTCCTATCCCGCCTAGCCGTCCAGACCGCCTAGCTAGGCACCCGTCTAGGACCACCTAGACCACCGTTCAGGCCGTCTAGGCGCAAGGCAGTCCCTCTCCGCCTAGTATCTGCCTAGCGTTTTTTAGAACATTGCTCCTCATATTTTCATATTAACCCAGAGCTTCAAGCTCTCACCTGAAAAGATGCTCTAGGACACCCTTGTAAGGAGGTCTCCTAATTCTTACCTATATATATATATACGTGGAGGGTTAGAAATAGGTTGGGTTAGGGCATGCCCATCGGTGTATCTTTTCGGAGATCATGGAGGGGCTCACAAAAACAATAATAAAAAATTGAAAAGGTGCTTAGATCAATGCAAATGGAGATCTAATTTCAGATCTGGGATTATGGGGCTCATGGCCCATCTTGTGCACTCTTGGTGTGCCACATGGCATATAATCAATGGTCAGGATTTATTCTTGGCAATTGATTGTAAATAGATTAATAGTCTATTTATAACAAGTTTAAATATTAAAATAATAATAACAATTATACCAAAGTTCATAATTTTTTTTATCTATCTATAGAGACTATTATATCTTCTAAACCTAAAGCACTTTTGGGCAGATTCGTCATTAAGAATTTATATCCCAACCAACCTATTTTTTAATAATGATTTTGTAATAAATTTTATATTATGTAATTCAATCACCTTATGAAATTTCCAATTTTATCCACTCACTTTATTTAATAATTTTCTTATCAATTTTATATGAGATTGGATAAATTTTTAACTCTGCCCATTATTTTTATCTTTGTTCATGTTCATTATATTATAATATTTAATTATCAATTTGGTATTTTGGTATGATTATTAATTTGAAAATTTGGTACGAGTTTTCATTATTTTTATCTTTGCACATGTTTATTATATTATAAATGATAGCTTTTTGTAGATAAGATAGGTATATTTTTTTAGAAATATCCTTACATATATCAATTTAATCAAAATTTAAAAAATACAAAGAAATAATACAATAATTCTATCCATATGTATGACACTATTGACACATAAAAATACTAATTTAATATAATACTCGGGTTTGTTATATTTGTCGAGATCGGAATTAGGATTTCTTGTTTTACAAGTGTTGGGATTTGACGGTTTATAGGAACATTAGTAAGTTTGAACGGAATCGAATTAATTAGCCCACCTTCTTGATTAATTTTCGTTACCCAAGACTAATTTAGTTATATAAAATAATAAGTAAAACTAACAGCAATATATCGTATATCTAATTGATCTATCTTCTCCTAGAAAACTATTTCCATTCGTGTATATATAAGAGGTCTGTAACCCTAATTGTATTCAACTCACGCTCACCTCCCTGCCTACATACCCGAGAAGGACGATCGCCCTCCACCTTTGTCATCTCGCTAAGTTTACTGCACTTGGATTTCTTTCGTATCAGCCGTGAGACTCGCGGGTCCATTCACTATCTTAGTTCACCGCTAGGGAAGCACTATTATTTATTGTTGGTGGAAATCGATGCACGACCGCATTGTCGATCGGCGAAACCAGTCGCAAGTTATAGCCTAGCCAGGGTCAAGTCCCCGCGGTTCCTCATCGTTGACTGATCGCCGATCCACGTTGTCATTCGTCATCATCGGTGACCGTTTCGATCACCGGAATCCTTTCTTCACTGACATCGGGTTTGAGAGATCGTCGCCGCATGCTCGGAGTTGTCACTTCACCCTTCTTTCCTCAGGAGGTAACCCGATCTGAGCTTTCTTGCTCTTTCATTGTTGTGGGTGTCGTTGGTGGTACAACAATAATCTAAATTGTGGTGTTCGTGGCAAGTTTAGATAGGAACAAGGAGGTTAACAATGGAGGAGTAGAATTTTATATATATGCTTACGTGATTTTATAATGGAGTAGAATTGTGCTTGGGGTTAACAATGGTGCGTTGATTTTATTTGGGATGAGTTTGGTGGGAAATATAGCTTACGTGCATATGAGGTATTATAGGTTCTTATATATTATATTAGGTAATCAAGTAGTATGGACCCTTAATTATGTGTCATAATTTGCTATATAATTATGTTGTCATTAGTGGCTATATAATTGTTGTATTGCTAGTGGTCGTGGGAGAGTTTGTAAAAGTAATGTGGCTTACTTGTAGAACGAAGTGGATCATTTAGTCTTAGACTGTGGGTAAGGCATGCGTTCTTGGTGTTGGTGGTATGAGGTATCGGGAGTGGTTTGTAAGTGGGGATTCTAGTTTAGAGGTTTACTAAATTAATCAGGTCATTCATAACTAGTATGTTTTACTAGTTTTTCATCTAAAGTGCCTGTCATATTAAATATCGTTTTCGTTAACATTATTAGGAGGTCTTTTTCCCCAGTTCCTAGCTCTTGGTGATCAATAGGGAATCCTTCACGGGAGGTAAGTCGTTTTTCGACTTGCTCGGTTCTCTTCTCCCTTGTTAGATTGCGTATCGATATTGTAGGACGGGTTTTGGGAACTAGTCCCGAATACCTTTTTAAATTGTTTTGAGCTCCTTGTGTGTTGTGTGCGTTAATGATTTTAAATGTGTTTTATCGGAAAGTATTTTGGAACGTTTTCTCTGTGTTGGTACCGTTTCCGACACGGCCCATTGTAGCTGGTGTTGAGGAAGAGTTGGCTACTTTGACCCGTGTGACTGGGAAAATCGTACTCCTTCAATACAAAAATTATTATCTGTGTGTTTTTGGCAAGCGCTCCAGTGGAGGCTTAGCCAGGGGTTAGAAGGGAGATTGTGAAGTGGAGTGGGAGGGCCTGCCTCTGCACTCGGCGCGGTGATGAGCGCCTTGGAAGACGGATTGCGGACAAAGGAAGAATTGCGTTGTTGTGTGACTGTGATTGTAAATGCGTGTGTGACTTGTGTGACTGATATAACTAATTTAGGTATTGGCCTTTAGAGTTATGATTGCGGTTGTGTAATTGTATGCTAACTATAGATAAATGATTTTAAAGCGTTCTACAGTTCCGTATTCTTTCTAGCTAGGTAGATTAGACGCTGACCCTTCGGGGAACATTTTTCAGTTCCAGGTATGAATCAGGGAGCCGTGCAGGAACCGAGGCTTGATGGCGGGCCGGAGCGGTAAAGAGCGCGTGTCATAGTGGGATTGATTATATTAGTTGATTTATATTAGTTAAAATATTGATTTTAATATTTGTTAGAAGGAGTTGGTATTTTGTTTCGGATATTATCTTTTCGGTCAGATAGTTCATTTTCAGTAGACGTTGGGATGTATTTGAATATTTATAATTTTCGGGGATTCATGCATGATTACGTTTTCTAAGTTTTATTAAATAAAGGTTGGATGTTTTATTATGTTTTTCTCGTCGTGCCCGAGTTGTAAGGTCCTACAGTGTAGTTGTCAACCTAAATAATAGTACCTTGTAAGGTCTATTTCCCAGTAGCGCCTCGACGGAAGTCGGGGTGTTACAAATTGGTATCAGAGCCAGGTTGACAACAAGGCACATGGAACTGACCAACGAGTGTACCCGAAGTCCAACTTAAAAACCAAAACCGGCCGGTGTTTTCAAAATGTTTTAATTGGGGTAGGCATGTTGCATTTAGGAGGGGTAGGTGACACGTCGCGACTCCACCATCGTCAACGAAAGGACCTTCGATATTTTAGTACTTTTAACTTTCTAATTTTAGGTGCATGTTTGTTAGAAGCTAATCTCGTTCGTATCATTAGAATTATTAGGGATGTGTGAGGAATTGTTTGATTATATCACCTCCAAGAGCTTCGTAATACTGGTCATCGAGTAGTTAAACCTAATACAAGAGGACGCAGAAGTGGTCGACTTGGAAGGGAATGGAGCAAGTCTTTCCTATACATCTAAGTTGTTGGATTAGAAGTGGTCGAACTCCAACCAGGAACGTAGCTTGAAGAAAGGATGTTGTTCATTTTAGGAAGAGCTGAACACCTGACATAAGGACATTAGTGTGGAGTTTAGAGTGGAAGATAGTAAAGGAATGTAGGTATTCACCACTGATCTCTTTTACATGGAGTTTGATTAAACAAGAAGTGAGTGGTAGATCGAGATCAACTAGTTGACAAGGGAAGAACATGTATTATGGATCCATGCGGATTGCATTGAAGAATATGCGTGAGATAACATGAAGGGTCACTCCCACATTTGAGGTTGTGAGACTAAGCAGAGTGAAGGTTGGGATGAATCACTCAAAGGAGACTAGGGCAGGAATTTCTCTTGGAAATCATCTTTGGCAAAGTTTTCGAGAAACGAGACAAGACTATCTCACGGGTACCTCCAGTTAAGGAATACATGGTTCATATTTGCTTGGGAAAAGGAAGATTTGGAAGTATCGCATGAAAAAATGCATAGTTAGTAAGGTGTTGATGGACGTTGGAATTAGAGTCTGGTAATATGGAAGTTTTACAAATGATTCTCGGGGAAGTAGTAACCTTAGTAGTAACCTTAGTAGTCACGACAACCAAACTCAAATTGATGATTGGAGATGCAATTGAACTAAGACCGTGACCTAAAACCATGTAGGTGGGAACTCTCCTTGATTGAGTGCTTGGGATGAATGGAATGACGAGTTTGCATCATAAAGAGAGAAAGAATTGTTTGGATCTAGTTTAACATGAGCATTAGTGTAGACTCTATTTTGTTGTGGATTCATTGAATCTGAACGAGTACTTGCATGAAAAGATATATTCACAATGTTTAATTCTAAAAAAAAAGGGATGTCGTGTATGAAATTGATTTTATGATGGAGAATTGGTTGTCGTGAAACGTTGGGTGCTTGGATCGTCCTGAGTGAAGCACGACAATTCTCCGGACTCGATTAAAGGACAATTTCTTTTCAAGGAGGACTTAAAATCCTTGTGAGATAAGAGAACTGCAAGTGTTGTAAGGAATGTTGTGAAGCTTAGCTAACGTCTAGTGAGGTATGTGAAGTTTTGGATAACAACCATTATCGACTAACGAGACCGGTTGCTGGGGTCTTTAGCAACAATATTTCTATCTACTCTCGGACTTAGAAGAATACGTTTTCCTCTTGGAGACTACATTGAAGATTAAACGATACCAGTGAATGTGTAGAGCTCATGGAATATGCTTTTGGATGACCGAGACGTCTATGGAAAACAAGTGGCCTAAGTCAAGTAAGTAAGGCTTGATCTAGAGGGAATTGATGTGGTATCATGGTAGAAGTACACTTACAAACGAGAGTGTGTCGTAAACTTCTAGGATTAAAATGGTACTATTGGTTGGACATAAGGAAGGTTTCTAGTCTAAACCACCATTGACCAGTTAGGGTGCTAATAAGAAAATTGCTTGGATGGTGAGTTACAAAAGAGTTGTGACTAGTTGAAGGGTAGGATGACTCAAGATATCCGAAGATCAAGATTTGGAAGTTTAGTGATATCTAGAAAATAGATTAATGAAGGATGCATTTCAAGGATGATGGTAAGAATGGATCAATCTAGGGGGAGCTAAGGGTACTATCCTAGACAGGAGGAGAGGTTAGCTATGTTGTTGAACATGGACTGTATTGGTTAGTTGAGATATGTTCATCGCAAGTCAATTAGTGCATGCAATTCCTAGATATCTAACCGTATGAGCATTTGAGATATTTAGAGGATGAGTTGCCATTAATACAATTATAATGAGAAGTAGATCTTGTTAGTCACTCTGAGTTGAAGAGTATACTAGTCAAGCGAGTTTCTTAGTGTTTTGACCAAATTGTGATGTTGAAGTTGAGTACTCGAGTAAGGATTAATTGGAGAAGGATAAAATGCACTCAGGTCCACCTCTGTGAGACAGAGAGGTTCCATTTGGTTCGCATGGAAGAAGTTTGAGATAAAAAGATCATGTATAGACTGGCAGAAGCTGAACTTGAGATTAGGATTGAGAATCGCTTGTCGTGAAACAATATTTGGGTTGATCGACCATAGATAAGCATGACAATTCCCTAGATTTGGTTAAAGGATGAGTTATTTTTAGTTGAGAATTTATGAAGAGGGCGTTTGAAAAATAATTGCATGTTATACGAGCATTATAAGGGATGCTGTGAAGATTAACTAACGTCTAGTAAGGAAGGAGGAGATACTGAGTAAGATTCTTTACTGACGACTATCCGGAACATTTGTAGGAGTCTTTATCAACGATATCTCAATTTACCACCTGACTAGGAAGAGCAAGCTTCCCATTTGAAGACCGCTTGGAAGATTAAAATGATGGGTAGGGCAAGGATTTCAATTTTGGACAATAGAGGAGTTTATTAAGGGCAGGTGACCCAAGCCGAGAAAATAAGGGTTGATCTAGATAGAATTAATCATAACTTGGACATAAATGCATTTGGTATATGTTGTATTTGGATACCCGAACATCACCTAAGGAGCACCTCTATAAGTAAAAGTTGAAGCCAAAGATGCAAGGATGGCTTAAGTCATTTCAAGATCATGACTTGGAAGTTCAGAGTTGACATTCAACAAAGAGACTAAGGAAGAAGGTATTGAAAGGGTGATAGGTGGAGTGTGTTATTTTGGATATTATGAAAGGAGGTCTTGGTTTGAAATGTTAGTCGAGTATGACTTGGAAGTGGATGTTGTTACACACAACCCACCCCTAACTAGTAGGAATAAAAATTGGAAAAGGGGTACAAAAGCGTAGTAAAAGTCTGGGAATACTATACTTGAGTCATGTAAGAGCAAAAAAAAAAAATGGCCAATTTTGATGGAAAAAAAAGGCATTAGGGCAAAAAGGAAAAAAAAAATCCGTGACCCCCCCCCCCCGAAAAAAAAAGACATTAGGAAAAAAAACTCGTAATATAAGATGACATGGGAATGGAAACCCTATGAATCTGAGGCAGATGGAAGGACGGGCTTGGAGTGCCCAAGATGACAGTGATTGTGAGGGTTCACGATTGGATTTTGGTAGCAAGGGCATGAATCGTAGAGTATGAAACTACAATTCATAACTGCGGCCACCTGCATAAAGATGGTCGGTCAAATAAGACACTTTAGGCAATGGAGGACGTGTGGATATCATATGACCTCGATCAGAGAGGCAACTAGTCGGAATGGTCGAAGATATTAGAATTGTTTATAACAGTTGTTATCACTCCTCGAATCGAATGACACATCATGAGAGTTGCATGGTCGGGGATGTAGGACACCTATATGTTGGTATGACTCGTTAGCTGTGTGTTAGGAGAGTAGCCTCAAATGATTGGGCAGATGGTCCAGAATGTGGCATTAATCCGAGTGTGCATGTTGGTTGAGCAGAGTTGTCGAAAGTCCTACGCGGATAAAAGGCAATGATCATTGGAGTTTAAGGTAAGAGCACTTGCATGGTTAAGAGTGTTGTCAACTCTCAGATTCAAATTACGGATTAGCATTAGAACTCTTATAAATATTTTTATATACTCTTTTAAGTTATTAGGTTTGGAGTGAAGGGAAGTTGGGTCCCCGACACATCGGACTGTTTGAGATTCTTGAGAGAGTGGGTGAGGTAGCCTACAAGATGGCGTTGCCACTAGCCTTGGATAGAGTTCACCTTGTATTTTACAAGTCACAATTGATGGAGTATGTGTTTGACCCTAGTCACAGACCCAACTATGAAGAGTTGGAGGTTGAGCCAAACAATACATTCAAAGAGCAGTTGATAGTGATTTTGTACAAAATGATGAAGAAGTTGCGGAATAACGAGATATCACTCATGTTGATTCAATAGTCCCAACGAGGAGTCGAAGAGGCCACTTGAGAGACTGAGCTTGGGATGAGAAAAAGTTACCCAGAGCCCTACTTAGGTTTAGTAGATGGGTTTGAGTGGAGGGTTAGTAGTTAGTGAGGTCGTAGATTCGATGTTCAATTGCGTGATTGTCCTTTTCTCTTAGGTTGACTGTTTGATTGTTTGTTTGTCGTATTGTGTGCTTTGGATGTTTAGTATTAGATGTGTTTCCTTTATCAGTAAATTGCGGTTCGAGGACGAACCTCTTTTAAGAGGGAGAGGTTTGTGAAATAACGAGATATCTTTTCTTTTGTTATATAAGTTTCGGGACGAAACTTACTTAAGGGAGGTAGTATATAATACTCGGGTTTGTTATATTTGTCGAGATCGGAATTAGGATTTCTTGTTTTACAAGTGTTGGGATTTGACGGTTTATAGGAACATTAGTAAGTTTGAACGGAATCGAATTAATTAGCCCACCTTCTTGATTAATTTTCGTTACCCAAGACTAATTTAGTTATATAAAATAATAAGTAAAACTAACAGCAATATATCGTATATCTAATTGATCTATCTTCTCCTAGAAAACTATTTCCATTCGTGTATATATAAGAGGTCCGTAACCCTAATTGTATTCAACTCACGCTCACCTCCCTGCCTACATACCCGAGAAGGACGATCGCCCTCCACCTTTGTCATCTCGCTAAGTTTACTGCACTTGGATTTCTTTCGTATCAGCCGTGAGACTCGCGGGTCCATTCACTATCTTAGTTCACCGCTAGGGAAGCACTATTATTTATTGTTGGTGGAAATCGCTGCACGACCGCATTGTCGATCGGCGAAACCAGTCGCAAGTTATAGCCTAGCCAGGGTCAAGTCCCCGCGGTTCCTCATCGTTGACTGATCGCCGATCCACGTTGTCATTCGTCATCATCGGTGACCGTTTCGATCACCGGAATCCTTTCTTCACTGACATCGGGTTTGAGAGATCGTCGCCGCATGCTCGGAGTTGTCACTTCACCCTTCTTTCCTCAGGAGGTAACCCGATCTGAGCTTTCTTGCTCTTTCATTGTTGTGGGTGTCGTTGGTGGTACAACAATAATCTAAATTGTGGTGTTCGTGGCAAGTTTAGATAGGAACAAGGAGGTTAACAATGGAGGAGTAGAATTTTATATATATGCTTACGTGATTTTATAATGGAGTAGAATTGTGCTTGGGGTTAACAATGGTGCGTTGATTTTATTTGGGATGAGTTTGGTGGGAAATATAGCTTACGTGCATATGAGGTATTATAGGTTCTTATATATTATATTAGGTAATCAAGTAGTATGGACCCTTAATTATGTGTCATAATTTGCTATATAATTATGTTGTCATTAGTGGCTATATAATTGTTGTATTGCTAGTGGTCGTGGGAGAGTTTGTAAAAGTAATGTGGCTTACTTGTAGAACGAAGTGGATCATTTAGTCTTAGACTGTGGGTAAGGCATGCGTTCTTGGTGTTGGTGGTATGAGGTATCGAGAGTGGTTTGTAAGTGGGGATTCTAGTTTAGAGGTTTACTAAATTAATCAGGTCATTCATAACTAGTATGTTTTACTAGTTTTTCATCTAAAGTGCCTGTCATATTAAATATCGTTTTCGTTAACATTATTAGGAGGTCTTTTTCCCCAGTTCCTAGCTCTTGGTGATCAATAGGGAATCCTTCACGGGAGGTAAGTCGTTTTTCGACTTGCTCGGTTCTCTTCTCCCTTGTTAGATTGCGTATCGATATTGTAGGACGGGTTTTGGGAACTAGTCCCGAATACCTTTTTAAATTGTTTTGAGCTCCTTGTGTGTTGTGTGCGTTAATGATTTTAAATGTGTTTTATCGGAAAGTATTTTGGAACGTTTTCTCTGTGTTGGTACCGTTTCCGACACGGCCCATTGTAGCTGGTGTTGAGGAAGAGTTGGCTACTTTGACCCGTGTGACTGGGAAAATCGTACCCCTTCAATACAAAAATTATTATCTGTGTGTTTTTGGCAAGCGCTCCAGTGGAGGCTTAGCCAGGGGTTAGAAGGGAGATTGTGAAGTGGAGTGGGAGGGCCTGCCTCTGCACTCGGCGCGGTGATGAGCGCCTTGGAAGACGGATTGCGGACAAAGGAAGAATTGCGTTGTTGTGTGACTGTGATTGTAAATGCGTGTGTGACTTGTGTGACTGATATAACTAATTTAGGTATTGGCCTTTAGAGTTATGATTGCGGTTGTGTAATTGTATGCTAACTATAGATAAATGATTTTAAAGCGTTCTACAGTTCCGTATTCTTTCTAGCTAGGTAGATTAGACGCTGACCCTTCGGGGAACATTTTTCAGTTCCAGGTATGAATCAGGGAGCCGTGCAGGAACCGAGGCTTGATGGCGGGCCGGAGCGGTAAAGAGCGCGTGTCATAGTGGGATTGATTATATTAGTTGATTTATATTAGTTAAAATATTGATTTTAATATTTGTTAGAAGGAGTTGGTATTTTGTTTCGGATATTATCTTTTCGGTCAGATAGTTCATTTTCAGTAGACGTTGGGATGTATTTGAATATTTATAATTTTCGGGGATTCATGCATGATTACGTTTTCTAAGTTTTATTAAATAAAGGTTGGATGTTTTATTATGTTTTTCTCGTCGTGCCCGAGTTGTAAGGTCCTACAGTGTAGTTGTCAACCTAAATAATAGTACCTTGTAAGGTCTATTTCCCAGTAGCGCCTCGACGGAAGTCGGGGTGTTACATTTAATATATT
The DNA here is from genome assembly GCA_964016875.1 of Fallopia convolvulus. Lineage (NCBI taxonomy): Eukaryota > Viridiplantae > Streptophyta > Magnoliopsida > Caryophyllales > Polygonaceae > Fallopia > Fallopia convolvulus. The sequence continues at coordinate 11,756,700 of OZ024722.1, read as the reverse complement.
AGAGTAAAATAGATAAGTTTTTATAAAATCCTATAAAAATATGATCCATAACTATGCCCACACTTTTTTAATTAATATGGACCATGTTTTTAATGCTAGGATTTATATTAACTTTTAGATTTTCGTAGATTAATTTTTCATTCACAAATATGACAACTTTTTAAATTTTCTATCCATAAGCATGATGATTTTTTTATACCATTTTTATATTAATAAGTATGAAATTTTTTAATTAATATCGGTATAGATATGTTATTTTTTACAATATATTAATTTTCTATTCATAAGTATGTTGATATTTCATATTACGGATCCCTTAATAAATAAATAAAAAATTATTGATCCCTTAATGTTAAACCAGTTAATCGGGTCAGTTCAGTCAGGTTTAGGCTCGGTCATTTTAGGTTCGGTTGAGTACAAGTTCATGTCATTAAATTTACGGGTTGATTGGGTCAATTCATTGCGTTTTTGTGCGTATTCGGGTCAACCCAATGAGTTAAGAACGTTAACTTTTTGTATGATTATTACATAAATATTATAAATAACATTTTTAGGAATAAGATAATATTTATATTTATTTTAATAATAAAATATATTATTATAATTAACTTAAATATTTATAATATTGTTTTATGATATAAATTATAATACATATATATCATATTTAAATCATATATTACAATTTTTATTTAAAAAAGTTCCCGGGCAGGACCGGGTCATCAACTAGTTTTGTATATATTTGAAACATTTTAAAATTAATTTATATTTTGGGTTGTTTTAGGATAAGAAAATATACTTATATATATATATATACTTACATTATCAATTATTTTAGCTTTAAAAAATTACACCAAAACTCATGATTTTTTTATTTATCCATACACACTAATTTTGTATATTTTAACAAATTAACTAAAAGTGCCATTTAATAAAAATAGTAAACAAATGAGAAAAATAAAAAGAGAGGCTCAAGGGGCTCACCATTGGGAAGGGTTGATTTTGAAAAAAGGGATAAAAAGATTATGAATGAGGTGGAAGATGAAAAAATAGTAAAATAATAGTATTTGATGGGTTTATAGAGATCATAGGGCTCACCATTGGGTATGCCCTTATGGGTAGCAGGGTAAGTATAGCCATTCCATCACTTGACTTGCGAATAAAAAAAATGACATATTCGATCTACATGTCACTCGTGAAATGCTCTATTTATATTCGACTCACCCATCATCCGCAAGTTATTCGAATAACTCATCCACCCACCAAACCGATATATTTATTTATTTTCATTGCTTTTAAGGGAATAATTCTACTATGAGAATTAATACAGAAGTACAAATTATTTATAAAGTTCAACAATCAGGTCCATACAAGTCTGTAAGTCATCCAAATGAACAAGTATACAAATCAACAAAAAAATGATACACATGTTGAAAACACAACTTATACATATGGGAATCGGTGTTCAAATAGGTGGGTGATGGGTCAAGGTATTCGGATGATAAACTCTCACCCGTATGCGACCCATAGCTCATTTCACTCGTCATTCAAATCATGTCACCTGATTCTGTTGGAGTTTTCACCCTTATATTCAAGGCGGGTTATTCAAATGATAAATTCTCACTTGTATCCGACCCATAATCCATTTCACCCGTCACCCAAACTATAAATCGCTAATTTTATTTAAATTTCACCCTTATATTCAGGTCCAAATAATAAATTATCACTCATATCCAACCCATAATTCATTTCACCCATCATCCAAACTGTCAATAACTAATTTTATTTAGATTTCACCCTTATATTCGAGTCCAATTACTCGGATAGGCAGGTAATTTCTAACCCTACGCGCTCATTCGGCTCATATATAATAAGGTGATTTACACGGCTTAATTACGGGTGGATTTTATAATTATGCAGAAAACTTTTTGTAATGAAAGCTCCTAGTCCTAGAACGAATGCACGTAGTTGGCACTGACGTGGTAACTTTTGGTGTGACAACTATCATCTCCAATCAGATATGGTGACGTTTGCTGGAAAACTTCTACAATCATTTGAATGTTCAAGCCAGAGTAGCTTTTACAAAGTAATTATAATGACATCACCATTACTCCATTATATATCATACGCAGGATTCTTGATACAACACAAACGTACGATTTCACCGCTAACAAATGTTAATGTAGACACACTTGCATTCAACTCTTTCTTTCAGCAGAAAAGCTATTATTCATCTCCGTCTGCCTCAGAACTTATCAACCTCAACTCCATCTCGGAGAGCCTCATAAGCATCTCGACTCCTAGACTTCTTCACACCAGCTGTGACATACATCTTTGATTTTTCAGTAGAAATGCTAGTCACCTTAACCCATATCACCACCTTAGTCTTTATCCCTTCAATTTCAGCTAGCTTTCCTTTCTCAAGATACGCGGTCACCGTGTTGGAGAATCTCAAGACAGATGAGTCCTTGTAGCCTACTTCACAGATTTGGGGTACATACACTGTCAGCTTTCCGGTCTTCTCATCAAACTCGTAGTGGGTGGCGTCACGAGGGAAGATTCCAATTGGTATGTCGTACTCCTTCAGTAGATCTGGCAGTGGTTTCTGCATCTTTCCTACAATTTTCAGTAGCACGAATGGATTCTAGATTGGTCAAAACATAAATAAGAGGAATGTTGGATACAACACAATACAAAGACCTTTGCAATACACAAAAGCATAATTTGTTCCAATACATATAGAACATCCGATCTTCATCAACTTACCAGACACAAAGGCATTTATTATAGACAACACAATTTCATTTATCCATAGATTCACTCTAAAATGATTCTCCTTTCAAATTCTTTCATGCCCTGATTTTTATTAGAAAATCACATCACACATACTTGATACTTGACACGAGCATTCGCTAGTGAATCCTTGCATAAATTTCACATTTTCACAACCATTTCTATCAAACATACAACAAAAAAGTGATCAGAACGTTGTAATGATGTCATATAATGCACTAACAATATACCACAAGTGTGAAATTGATTCCTCGTTGCATGGACATCAAGAATAAAACTCCATTCATGATATTTACACTTTAGAAGGTTTTGACATTTCTGACTGAAGGAAATCAAGTTAAAATATAGAATATTTGTTGTCTTTCTGTTAATTCTCTTGTACTCCGTATTACATGGTGGCTTTCCCTAACACTATGTATAACAGAGATTCACATAAAGTTCCAGATAGCAGTATGTATGTTTTCTGATCAATTTTCAAACATGCATCAAGAATTCAAGATCAATTGAAGCAATAGCAGTATGTATGTTAGTCAGAATGAAGTAAAACTCATCATTGAGATAGCAAAGTAACACTCATGAAGGATTCATCTTCTTGATACGTTAGGCTCATAGTAGCACTAGCAAATGCCAATATACTCTTGTAAAAAATAATAGGAAAAGATCATGGAATGATAGCAAACCTTTGATCTTGTTGACTAGCCATTTGGTGCTTCCTCCAATGCTGCTTGACAAAGACTAATACCAGCACAAAGAAAGTCAGCATTTCAATTTGAACTTATAAGCTTGAACACTCTGCAATTTGTATGAACATATCACATATAACCAGGATATAGACTCTGTTGCCCATATTTCAAATTACTGAATAGACGAGAAGTAAGCACACAATCGTCAAAAAAAAAAAAAGATGTAAGCACATAATCATAATGGGTGCAAAAGATAAAAACTTCCCTCTATACTGAAATCTGCAACTCAAACTATTCTGCAAAATTATGAATATATAGACTTTTTAGCAGAAAAAGCAACTCAAGATGATAATAAGTCGCAAATTCATACAAATATCTAACCATCCAATTGAACCATACAGATACTGTACAGCTAATCCTCCAAGTATTCCTCCAATTGTAGTATTACATGCTACTATGCTAGGATATCCCAAGACCACAGCATTTTTTTTCATTCAAAATTCAAACTGGTATATAACCTTGTTATTGCAATTAAGGCAGTAGATTGTCAAAACATTTACTCTTACACAAGTGACAACATTCTCTGTCTTTCATTCAAACGTAATTTATTTCAACTACAAATGGATTACTTGATCAAAAACAATCATAAATGAGCTCAAAACATGGAAAGATATTCACATTAAACACTGATAGAATGTACTTGGAACCACAAATACACATTGAATCGAACTAAAACACGTTTTCTACACATTAATCATCACACAAATCAAACATATCCAGCCAGAAAGAACTAGGTTATCAATCATCAGCATTCAGTAGTACATTTCCTCTACAATCTACAAAATTGAACACTTTGATCTCCACTATATGTTTTCTCCGCATCTAAAATTAACTAATTGTGCATAAAATAATTGCTTCTAAAAAAACCCAGCACAATTCTAAGCTCGGAATCAATAAATCAAGCTGTAAAAGGAATGAATTAATACATCAAAACACCAAAATCAGAGTACAACTTCCAAATCAAGACCAAAACCCCCCAAATCCTCTAAAATTCCGCCCGATCCCGAATCGTAACACCCTCCCAACTCCTCCTCCAAACCACCCCCACTAGGGGGGAAAACTAAATCCAATATTGAATTACAATCGGCAAAATTATATCAAAAAAGATAAATTCAGGAAAAGGAGAGGCGATAAGAATTTGGAAGACAACGGACTCACACTGATGTCGTCTCCGACGGAATTGAGCTCCTTGTTGGCCTTTTTACCTATCCAATACGATCCAACCTTGTTCAGTATTTGATCCATCGTTACTCTCGATCTCTCCCTCTCACTCTGAGCAGCTGAACTATTCTCTCTTACTGTGGGCTGTAGCACCAAAGAAGATAAAGAGGAAAGAACCCAGAGAGTGAGAGATGGAATTCGCCGATTCGGGTTGGTCTGAAACAACGACGTCTTCAATCCCGATCCCGATCTTCGCAATCGTAAGATTCGAAATTTCGGATTGGATATTGGATATTGTACGGGTCGCGCTATGCGCGTTGAACCAAACGCGGTCGACGTCGTTCGCTAATCGCTAGATACAGCTTGTTGTGCTCGATAGCTTTCCTAAATTAAAAAAAAAAAAATTACGCTATTTATGAAAAACTAGTTGTACTCGTCGTATCATGTACAACTAAGATTCGATATTTTATAGACACTAGTTTAACCCGTCGTATCATGTACGACTACAATTCGGTATTTTATAGACATTATAAATAAGATATTAATAAATTAAAATATAATATAAACTTTAATATAAATAATTTATTGTTCGTAGAATGTATACTTTTTAATCAAATATTATATTCTTCATATTTTATTACTTTTCATGTACTTAAATTTAGAGATTATCAAATATTTCAATATATCTATTAAATATTTTTATTAATTTTAAACATTATAAATATTTATTATTAATTTTTTTATAAAAGAAAATCACTACATCTATAAATAAATTCGTCAAAAGATATATGCTAAAAGATTGATATTTATTTTAAAGTATTTTAAATATTTTATCTTCAATTTAAATACTTGTATAAGGAAGCTTTCAAAAGATATTGTTATATTGAATAGATATTTATTTGATGTTAGAGATAAATTTAAACAGTTAAAAAAGAATATAATATAAAGAAGTTATAATAAGAAAAATAAAAATTAATTTTTTAAATTTGAGGTGGGGCCAGAATCGTTCTAGTGGCTCGAAAAGGGATAGCTTTAATATATAGTTATAGATTATAAATATGATATTAATAAATAAAAATATAATATAAATTTTAATATAAGCAATTTTATTTCTCGTATAATGTATAATTTTTTTAATCAATATAAATGGTTAAAGTTAATGTTGAGAATGAACATATATTATTAAGATAAAATAATTACATTTATCTTTTTTCTTGATCCTATTTCATAGATATGTAATTAAAAAAAGAAGATAAAATATGAATAAAAAAATTTATATGTTCAAATATGGAAGAGATAAGAATTTAAAAAATAATAGTTAACTTAATAAATAAGATATATTAAAATATGAAAGATGAAGATAATTTAATTATAAATAATTACTTTAATTTAAGATGGGACCAAACTCATTTTGTGGCTCGATAAAGTAAAAATTGGATAAAATTAAATATTATATTATTCATATTTTATTACTTTCAATTTACGTTAATTTAGAGATTATCAAATATTTCAATATATCTATGAAATATTTTATGATCTATTTTTATTAATTTTAAACATTATAAATATTTATCATGAATTTTTTTATTATAAAAGAAAATCAATATATCTATAAATAAATTCATCAAAAGATATATGCTAAAAGATTTATATTTATTTTAAAATATTTTAAACATTTTATCATTAATTTTAAATACTTGTATAAGGAAGCTTTCAAAAGATATTGTTATACTAAATAGATATTTGTTAGATGTTAGAGAAAAATTTATAGAGTTAAAAAAGAATATACTAGAAAGAAGTTATGATAAGAGAAATAAAAAATTAATTTTTTAAATATGATATGGGACCAGAATTGTTTTGGTGACTCGAAAAGGTACAACTTTAATATATAGTTATAGATTAAATTTTTTTTTACAATAACATGCCAATTCTAGGGAGTTCTAGAGAGAAGGGCTCTTCCTTTTCTCTAGAAGCCCAATACAATTTTTTTAGGAGGCTTTGTTCTTAGCCGATAAGGCTTTTTACTATGCCGAGAAGGCTTAATTGTTGTCGAGAAGGCTTAGAATTCTGTCGAGAAAGCGCAATACTTTCTAAATTCTAAAACATGGAAATGATCTTGTGGTAGTGTTTTTCGTTGGTTGTTCTCGTCTCCCGACTTTTGATTGTTAGTATGTGTTGATTTTTTCATACAATTTTGTGTTTGTTTTCATTCGCGTTATTTGCTTTCGATTGTGTTCTTGGAATTTCGTCTTGTTGGTGTTTCATGCGGATGAGTGAGTTTGGGTCTTATTTTCCTTCGAGGCTCCGACCACGAATGTGCCGTCTTCTTGTCTTGTGTCCATTGGATATTGCTTTTTCATTGTTGTGGCCTTCTTGGTGGTGATTTTGGCTGTTGGCTGCCGGTTGACGTAGTACTTTTGGTACGTGTCTTGGTGTTGGCTTTGTGGTTTTGGGAGGGTGGTTCACGTGGCCGTTTGATTGCTTGATATATTTCCGATCATGTTTTTGTTGAAAGACGTGGCCTTGTATGCTCTGTCTTCCATTTTGGTTGGAGTTCGTCGTTTTTTTGGGCTTTTTTGTTAATGGGTTTTGGCCTACGTTTGTGTTATTGGGCTTTGTTGGCTTTTAGGCCTTATCTTTTGGTTGTTTTTTAGACCATCTTCTGGGCTTTGGCCCATGTTTACTTTTGTGTGTGTGGTTTTTTCTGGCAGGTTCTTTTCAAGTTCATGAGTTTATGGGCGTTTTCTTAGGGTTGAGTTGTGGTTCCAGTTAGAGTTTGGTCGTGTGGACCTTTACTTGCTATCCGACGAAACTATAGGCCTTGGTTTCTAACTCGCAAAAGTGTCATACTCTCCCGTTTCAAGCTTACTCATTAGTTCATGTTGTTTGCGTGGTCCTTGCCTAATGGTATTTTTGGGGATCTTCATGATGATTTGCATATTGAATGCCATAATTTGGACCCCAAACATTTCGCCGCTTGCCTGATAACCAAAGTTCCCTTGACGTGCCATCTAAAACCTCTCGTGCTTGCAAAAGAGGTGATTGAAACTCCATAGCCAAGGACAAGTTCGTATAGTTGATGCTAGTGAAGATTTTGGGAAATATTCAACAAATATCCATCAAGATTAGAAGCTTAATCACTTGTGTTTGACACCCTTTTAGAGAACAATTTGAGGAGGAGGAGGAAGGACAACTTAGAGATATGTAAACTGCATTTTTGGTATTTCTGAACAAATGATTCTGGAAAACCGCATAAATTGCTCAATTACGATGTTTCTAGAGAATTTTCGCTACCCCATAAGACTTTTTGGTAAGAGTTGTATTTCAAGTTGCTAAATTAGTGCTATTGTTGCAGTTTCACCCGAGTGATGCTTGATTTATGTTTGGGAGAAATTCGCATTTTGTTCAAAGGGTGCCTTTAGCTCTAGGATGCACTTGTGGTAGAGTGGAATCTGACTTCGACAAAGATGGCGAGACACCTGTTGCGGGATACATGGTGGCGCATGTCCTGGAAGATTAGGAATCGTCATTTTCAACTTAGTTTTTTCACATGTGAATGGCTATTTTGGTGGTATTTGTGTTCAATGGAAGGCATACCAGCTTTTTAATGAGAAATTAGAACCGACAAACATGAATGATTTATTGAATTTCGATATCAAAACTTTGGTTCTCAACATCTTTTGATGATTATATTTGTTGACACTCTTCTGAAGGTATTTCGGAAACTATCCTTTTGGTCATTATTGAAAGCTTGAATAATGCAACTATCTATGCTTGTGATATTTTGTGGTGATCTAAACGAAATAGGAGCGACCAATGAAAAATTGGGGGCAGTCATACGGGCCTAACTCGTTGCTTACATCTACTACAATTTAAATATGAGTGTGACCTCTTGGATATCCCGATTATAGGAAGGAGTTCACTTAGAGAAAAATAACATTGAGATTGATAATATATATATGATCGAACGATTGGATAGAACGCATGTTCATGATTAGATCATTCAATGGTGTCCTAATATTCATACTAAACACCATGCTTTTACTTCTTTAGATAATTGCCCGATTTCAGTTAATCCTTTGACAAATGAATGCCTTAAAGCCGCACTTTCAAATTTGATCAAAACCAGACAAAATAACTATTTTGGTTCTAACATGTCCAATTTAGTGAAAAGACCAAATTATTAAAAAAAAGGCAAAGGAATGGAACAAAACCACTTTTAGAAATGTCTTCAAACAATTACAATATGTAGAAGATGAATAGTGATGTGTACAATGATAGATTTTAGTAATGAAAACCTTCTTCATACAAAAATAAATTCACTTGATTGATAAAAACAAGTTATAAACCTTTCAAAAAATATATAGGAATCAAAGAGCAAAGTGTAGATATGGTATGCTCAATGACACTACCTAGCCTCTATTCTATGATCTATAAGGTAATATCCCAAATTACTAAAAAAAGATTTGAAAAGGATGATGAGGAAAATTATTCATCTACTACAAGGGGTCTTTGTGGCAAAACGAGCTATTTAGGATAATGTACTTATTGTAGACAAAAACTTCACATTTCTCTAGGTCTCATAAGGGAAAGGAAGGATGGATAGTGTTGAAACTTGAAATAAACAAACGTTAAGTTCGAGGCAAGAGATAATTAAAATGGACAAAACAGGGCTTCTCTATTATCACGAGATCTTAAAACGATTGGGATTCGGTTTAACAGATTTTGATTATTCACGCCCTCTTTTAGGAAATACGCGTAGACTCTCCTTTTGTGACGAGTCTTTTTATCGACCTTTCCTTGATTATAGCGCGGTCTCTATGAATGTTTCAACACGTCGATCTCTGCACGCAAGATAAGTCTTGAAATAGAAGTGTTTTCCGACCCTAGTAACCTTCGCCATCTTCCCTTATTTATAGACGTTTGGGGAGAAAGATTTTCATTGATTCCGATGTAGGATAAGCGACTTGTCACAATTTGATTGGTCGAGGGAGGGGAAGCTTTTGGTTGGTCGAAGAGGAAGCAACCTTTGATGGTCGAGGAGGCAGCCATGCCATTTTGTGGATATTTTCGATGTGGGACAAGGTTGTTGACAAGTCGCTCTTGCAAAAATTATGTGAACCCTGTTGAGGATTCAAGAGTAGGACCTTGACGTGGAAACGTAGTGGGTCTTCTCACGAATGAACTAGATAGATTTAAGGCCGGAGCCTAGACTTTGAGATGAGAATGAAGGGAAAGGATTGAGAAGGGGGTCTAGTATGACGTAGACCAGGAGAATATGGGATTGAGAAGAGAATTGGGGTTGACGCCTTTTAGAAACAGTTCTGGAGTAAACTCGACAACATAATAGTGTATTCAATCAAAGTGTAACAAATACAATGAGAGGAGGCTCCTATTTATAGAAGAACTCCTGGAAACCCTAAAGAGGCATGGGGCAAACTAGGGTTGTGCATGCAAGCGGCCCAACATTTAGGCCCAAGCCCATAAATGCTCAATAATAATAGTAAAGACATCAATAGTAATGTTCAGAAATGAAATAATACTAAAAATAGTAAAAATGGATAATGGTCATAGTGGCCATATCGCGAGTGTCGCGACAAGGTCGTAACAAGGCTGGCGCGACGCGACAAGGGCGTCGGCACAAGGCTGTCACGACACGCTAGGCGTGGCACGACAAGACAAAGGCACGGGCATGGCAGGCGGTACCGAGACTTGGGACTCGGTACCGATGGAGGCAGGCTCGGTATCGACTTGTGGAGGCTCAGTAATGAGGGCGTGGGACTCGGCACTGGGGATGTCGGTGTCAGTATCGACCAGTGGTGGCTCGGTACCGAGAGCTGGTGCGTCAGTACGAGAGGCGCGACACAGGAACCTCATGTGCCGACGCCGGGTTGGCCCGACACTAGCACGACTCATGCGTTCAGGGCCGTGGTGCCGATGTTGAGGCGGACCACTGGTCTTGGCACGAGTCCTACGGAGACGCGGATTAGCCCAAGGGGGTTGCCACGGTCTCGGGACCCTAGGGCTAGGGCAAGTACACATCATCCTCCCCCACTTAGATTCGACGCGTCCTCGCGTCGAGCGTCGGAGCGGAAGGCGCTTGCCATCCTTCGAAACCTGCAAAAACAAAGAAACAGAATCAAAAAGAAGGGGTCCTTTACAACAAGGAAGCGTTAAAAAGTACAAAAGGGAAAACAAGAAAAACTCCATTGACATGATTGTGTCGGTGGGCCATGAGGTGGTGTCTTGTACAAAATCTTGTCCCTTTAACCCACCAACACCCGTAAGACCCGCAGAAGTGACAAACGGGCCCGTGTTGCCATGAGTGAGATCCGGCGGCGCCGTGACCGTGTCCCTAAGCGTAGATCCTTGCCTCTCGGCGTTATCCTGCAAAGTTCCACTAGGAGACACAAGAGTAGACATGTTAGTAGAAAAATGAATGGAGAAAGTTGGAAGTACTAACCCATGACTCAAGGAGTCGGTTGGCTCCTCGGTGTGCATGCCCGTGTCAAAGGTTGGCACCGGCTCCTCGGTGTGCATGGCCGTGGCAATGGACGGAGTTCGTTCCTCGGTGGCCTCAACAAGGGGCACTTGTGTCGTGGCCATCAGTTGGCCATGATGTACGGTCGGTGCCATGGTGGCCTCGGCCACAACCTGGGGTGGTGCCACATGCACGCCCATTGACTCGGCCGACACAACATAACTAGGTGTCGGTGTCAAAGTCATGTGGGCCTTGTCCATCGGCGCTCTTTTTCATTGGCCATGCGCCAAAGGATGGATTCCTTAAATGAGATGGCATCCACATGGGGAAGAAAGTGTGGAACCATCTTGCATATAATGTGTGACCACGTCGCAATGGGACGTCGCTGCTGAGACCGTCGAGCTTCTTGAACTCGTTCAAACCACTTACGAGCATAACCAGTGAAGCATCCAATGGCAATGTCAAATTGCTCGTATTGGTTGTAGTCTCTTCTACCAAAATAGGTGGTAATATGTTTGGCCCATGCCAAAAACGCTCCGGGGTCGTCATACCCGACAAAGCATCTTCAGTGAATGCTTGTCACAACAAAGGACATAGAAGAGTAACAAGTCCAACAACAACAAAGCAAAAGAAACGTCGAGACTTTGTAAGGCTCACCACCTAAGTACTCTTAATTGCACGAATTTAGAGGCTTGAAAGGACAGGGAGGCTTATAGGTCTCGACTTACACAAGTATAACACCACACAACAAGTAAAAGCAAAAGCACACAAGAGAAGCAAGAAAGAGAGAGATGGGTGGCGGCCAATTTAGGGTTAGCCGTCCACTTAAGAAAGAAACGGAAAGAGAGAAAATTGAGATCTTGGCCTAAAAGGAAAGGCGAGATTGTGTTTTAGCAAAAATAAAATCAAGTAAGATATGCAATCAAAGAAGATATGCAAATCAAAGCAAGAAAATATTGCAAGATAGGAGAGAGGTGGAGGCCGAATAAATCTTAACCAAATGTGGAACACTTGCCTTATTTTGGCTTGTGTGTCCCACAAGATCTTTTGATCTTTTTTTTTGAAATAAAATCAAATAGAAAGATATTACCTTATTTTAGCTATTATCTTCCAAGATATTTTTAAAATAAATTCAAATGGAAAGATATTACGTTATTTTGGCTATTGTCTTCCAAGAGATTTGTTTTTTTTTCAATTAAATTCGGCAACAAGATGATCTTGTGGATTTTATCCTCCAAGATCTTCTCCCACAAAAGCAACAAAGAGATATGGTGAAAAGGAAATCAAATCTCGAAAATAACAAAAATGATAAGCACGACACACACAATTTTCAATCAAACAATAAGAATTTGAGCATGCAAATACTAAAACTCCAGCAAGATGATCAGCAAGTGCAAGTCGTGGGTATGGTTGATTTTTTGTGCTTTTTTTTTAACGTAAAAACAATGGATCTAATGAGCGATGGTAAAAATAAAAAAAACTTCGTGCAAAAACAAGTAAAAGGGTGAGAAAGACTTACGCAATCCTTCGGCTCTAATGCTAGTTGATGTGAACCCCGTTGAGGATTCACGAGTAGGATCTTGACGTGGACACATAGTGGGTCTTCTCACGAACGAACTGGATAGATTTGAGGCCGGAGCCTAGACTTTGAGATGAGAATGAAGGGAAAGGATTGAGAAGGGGGTCTAGTATGACGTAGACCAGGAGAATATGGGATTGAGAAGAGAATTGGGGTTGACGACTTTTAGAAACAGTTATGGAGTAAACTCGACAACATAATAGTGTATTCAATCAAAGCGTAACAAATGCAATGAGAGGAGGCTCCTATTTATAGAGGAGCTCCTAGAAACCCTAAAGAGGCATGGGGCAAACTAGGGTTGTGCATGTAAGCGGCCCAACGTTTAGGCCCAAGCCCATAAATGCTCAATAATAATAGTAAAGACATAAATAGTAATGTTCGGAAAGAAAATAGTACTAAAAATAGTAAAAACGGATAATGGTCACGGTGGCCATGTCGCGAATATCGCGACAAGGTCGTGACAAGGCTGGCGCGACGCGACAAGGGCGTCGGCGTGCCAGCAGATTAGCGCAAGGCTGTCGCGACACGTTAGGCGTGGCAGGACAAGACCAAGGCACGGGCATGGCAAACGTTGCCGAGACTTGGGACTCGGTACCGATGGAGGCAGGCTCAGTATCGACCTGTGGAGGCTCGGTACTGAGGGCGTGGGACTCAGCACTGGGGATGTCGGCGTTGGTACCGACCAGTGGTGGCTCGGTACCGAGAGCTGGTGCGTCGGTACGAGAGGCGCGACGCAAGAACCTCATGTGCAGACGCCGGGTTGGCCCGGCGCTGGCACGACTCGAGCGTTCGAGGTCGTGGTGTTGATGGTGAGGCGGACCACGGGTCTTGACACGAGTCCTACGGAGACGCGGATTAGCCCAAGGGGGTCGCCACGGTATCGGGACCCTAGGGCTAGTGCAGGTACACATAAAAAAGAACACTATCATCAGCAAAAGACAAATGGGAAACAAAAGGAGTGTTTCATGTAATCTTGAGTTCGTGTAATCGACTCACATTTTCATTGTTTCTAATAAGGCTTGCAAGTCCTTCATCACAAAAGAGGAACAAATAAGGAGAGAGCGGATCTCCTTGTCTGACTCCTCTTAACGGCCTGAACGACCTAGACGGATATCCCTTTATCAAACCCAGAACGAAACACTGTTCACACATCTCATAATAAAATTCGTCCACCTATTTGCAAAGCCCAACTGCCCCATACTGCCATACACTGCTCCAAAAAAGACCATTCCACCTTGTCATAAGCCTCCATGTCCAACTTAAGAGCCATATATCCCATTCTCCCTACTTTCTTAGTCTTCATTAATGAAAAACTTCGAATGCAGAGAGAACATTATCAATAATAAGCCTTCTTGGGACAAAAGCACTCTGAGAAGAAGAAATCACTTTATGCAACATTGTCTTCAACCTATTTTCCAACATCTTGGAAACAATCTTGTAAAGCACATTGCATAAACTAATAGCACGGATATATTGCATTCTAATAGGATCATTAACTTTAGGAATGAGAGAGATAAAGGTATGATTCAAATTTTCAAGAAGAGGTGCACTATTAAGAATATCAATGTAGAACTTTATAATATCAAAGCCTATAATATCCCAATGGTGTTGAAAAAATAAAGCCTACATGCCATCAGGTTTAGGAGATTTAGTAGGATGTATAGAGAAAAGGGCAGAATGTACCTCCTCCCATGTGAAGGGACGTAACAGCTCAGATTTATCATCATCCAATATGATAGTCGAGATTTCTTGAGGAAACGTGGTTGAAAGTGCACTAAGGTCAGAGGTAAAGAGTTTGCAAAAATAATCAACCGCCACCTTAGACTTTCCTTCCACATTTCTCCATGACATGCCTTCAAGATCAACTAATCTTCGAATTTTATTCATTTTCCAGCGCCCATTAGCCTTTTGATGGAAGAAAGCCAAATTTCTGTCTCCCCATTTAAACTCATATGCCTTTGCCCATTGAAACCAAAACGCTTCCTCTTTTTCCATCAATTCACTCTCCTCTTTTTCAAGTGCCATATGCTTTGGAACAAGGGAACCCGACATACCTCCCTTATTGATCTCCCTTAGCTGTTCTCGAATCCCATTCAACCTCGAGATCACATTCCTAAACTCATGTATATTCCATTCTTTCAAAGAATCAACACATCTCTCAATTTTTCCCATGACACCCTCAACCATGACCCTTGAACTTGGATTCCTCCATTCATTCTCAACAATATGACTACACCCATTCTTTAAAGTCCATATTGGCCTCAAACCAGAAAGGACACCTTCCTTTTCTGCCTTCATCCATCACAACCTCTTCTTGGAAAAAATCCAACACAATAGGGATATGGTCCGAACCTTCCCTATCTAAATGTTGAATGTTAGCCCCGAGAAAAATATCAAGCCAAGTAGAATTGGCAAACCACATATCTAGGCGTTCAGTAATGTAGTCATCATCCACTCTCTCGTTATCCCACGTGAATCTCGGTCCCGAAAATACTATATCATTCTAATTGCACGCCTCAAGCGCACTCTGAAAACCCGCCATTTCATGAACCTCAGGTATATGCCCTCCTTTTTTGTCCTCATCACTCAACACTTGATTGAAATCACCCAAACAAACCCACCCTTCATGATCGTCTTGACCAAGCCCTTCTAAAAGAGACCAGGAGAAATGTTTCTCTTCCTTCTTCAGCCAACCATAGAAACTATTTAATCTCCATTCTCCCCCTCCTTCAACACAACTAACAAGAGCATCAATATGAGGTGATGTATAAGTTTGAATCGACACACACACACACATCTTCCTCCCAAAATAAACACAAACCACATGATTTGATAATACTATCAACCGAAAAATAACCCGCAAACCCTAATTTGTCTCTTACCAACTCCATCCTTCTCCTATCACATTTGGTTCCATAAGGAAGACCAATTTTGGGGCCTCTCTTCTCACTACACTAGTGAGCTTATTAACTGCGCGGGCCTTCCCCAATCCTCGACAATTATAGCTTAGCACACTCAATAATTAGTTTCTTCCTTGCATCTACTACTTCCACCATCTCACTATCCCCTTCTTGCTAGGGTTGTTCATCGGTCCAAAACCGAACCGAACTGAACCGAAAACCGAATTTCGGAATTTTCAGAACCGAGGACCGAACCGAATAAGCTCGATTCGGTTCGGTTCGGTTTGGTTCAGGTAGGAACCGAAGTAGAAGATTAGGTACAAAGCCGATCCAAAATATGGAACATAAAACCCTAAATCAAACTAGAACCGAACCAATTTTGACCCGAACCGAACTAGAACCGATTTAAACCTAAAAAAGCGAACTAACATATGCTATTTTTATCATTTTGAACTAAAATCATTCAAACTAAAACTTGCAAAATGATAAACAAAGCAATACAAAACTTGCAAAATGGGATTTAGGGTTACATCCTTACATGGGTAAGGCTTAGTAAGGGTATTTTTTTAATTTTTAATTTTATATTAAAATAGATCGGTTTACCCGAACCGAGACTGAACCGAACCGATCCGAAAACCAAACTAGCCAAAATCTTGAACTGAGGACCAAACCAAAGTACCTTGGATCGGTTCGGTTCAGTTCGGTTCAGTTTTCAGGTAAAAACCGAATTACCTTGACCAATGAACAACCCTACTTCTTGTCGGTCTCTCTCCCCTCGTATTTCCACATGTTGTGAGTTCCCACCCTCTCCCCTTGCTAATCGTTTCGATTTCTTATTGTTTTCCCCTTTCCCCTTTTCACAGATTGAGCACCCGGCCTATGTTTTTCTTTTGCTACCGCCTTGAAAACCATTACATCCCTCACTCGCTCCCCTTCTCCCTCCTCTCCCTCTTTCTCATCGTTTTCTACAGACTCCTCCGTAATCTCCTTCCCTTTACTATTATCTTTTTCTTTCTCTTTCACACTATTATCTTCCAACTCATTCTCCTTCTCAAGCACTACTTTCTCCAACTGAGTTTGAATATGACTTGTGGCCTCGTCTAACTCATTGTCCTTCTGTTTTCCCATATCGGCTCCATCATTCTGATCAGAACTAACACCATATACTCCTTCCTTTATTATCAGCTTCATCAAGAAGAGCTAACAAGAATTTTTGAACCATAATGCGTTGCACTTCAGTTCCTTGAGAAGCACTCTTCCTTTCACCATACAGACCTGCAATGATAGAACCTTCCTAATCTCTTTCCCCTTCTGATCTTGGCTGCCAGCGTCGAAGAGGCGATGCCCACATACAATCCTCGTACTCCTAGTGAACCCCTTTTATCTCCTCATTCCGACAGTCCATCTCAACGTGCCCTACACATCCACACGAATAATAGAAGTTCGACAACCTTTCATACTTGATGTCCAACCACAATCTTTTCCCATGCACCTTCATTATCAACCCTCTACGTAAGGGTTTCATTATGTTAACCATGCAAAACCCTAACTTGAAGGTAGCGGGCACAAACCAGATAGTCTTCTTCATCAATGTCCTATAGGCCTCCAAAAGCACGTCATATGGCCTCAGCCGTCTCCATTGTCATTGCATCGATCAGAAGGTCGTAAACTCGAATCCAAAAAGGCACGGTGTCAACGACTATTTCGAAGGTTGCTCCGACCCTGACTCTTTGAGTGGTAATAACGCCCTATGAAACGACCATGGGCCCCCTTTTAGAACCAATTCATTGTCCTGCTTATCAGCAAATTTGAAGAGGAATAGGTTGTGTCGCAATTCTCTGAAGACAAAGCCTTTTCGTAACTTCCATGCACCATTTGTCGTAGCGTTCAATGCAAAACTGTTAAACGGCTTAGAGTTCATCAATGATCCAACAAGAGTCAAGTTTGTCGACGTGCCAATCGTCATCTTCGGATCAACCACTACTTCAATATCTGCAAACACATCTCCAGTCAATTGAAAGTCCCTCTTCTTTCATTGACCATCCATTCGCAAACCCTAAACTCTGACCTCTGTGCACTTTCCACCACTAGCAAACCCCACACGATACCGGCGAGAATACCCTAGCCCCTCACGACCCTAAGCCAGAGAGACGGAAAAGAAAACGGAGAAAGGCAAAAGACAATCGTCGAAATCGCCCGTGTTGTAAGACAACTTGCCTAGTGAAACACACCCAATTTATTACCTTATAAAAAAAATCAAAATTTAATGGAGGATAAAAAGAAAGAAGAAAGTTACTAAAAAGAAAAAGATATACATGCACGCCACGGCCCACGGGATATATAATTTAAAGTCGCTAACCTATCTTCCTCCTCTCTCTCTCCCTCTCCCTCTCCCTCGGTCTAATAATCTGTCTTTCTCCATTTGCAACTTGCATTGCACCCAACAACCTCCATGCAAGTTGCAAGCTACAAGTCGATGAATACCCTGCAACTTGCACCCACTTTCCCTCCCTCCCTCTCTCCTTTCATTTCCATGGAAGTGACGTACGACATGAATACAGCAATTTAATTGACCAAAATATAAATAAACAAAAGAGTAATTTTAATATTATAAATATAAAAATAAGAGTACGTTGTACCAGGACTACTGCAACTTGCAAAAAATGCTGCATCTCTTTTCTGGGGCAACAAAACAACCCCATCCAGCTGGTTTCTCCATTTTCATTTTTATTTACCTTATATTTTATCATCTCAACAAACCTAGCTAGCTAACAGCTAAATGCAAAATAGTAAATTCATTAATTCGTCTTTGCAAGCTGGGCACCACTTCTAGGTCATTCAATTTCAATGCCCTAATCTCACGCATAAACTGAAATAAAGTAACATACAACTGGATAGATCAAAGACAACCACCCTAATGATTTTGATGGAGCTAATCACTTCACACGATGCACGTGATGATCGATACCAAATGTATACATATGGAATTAAATCCCTAAAGTGTACGATTATTTTAGACCATATATATATCAACTTATCAAATACAGTACAAGAAAAATAAGCTTGTTATCAATTGATATTTGTCATGGCATGTATCGCAAACATGTTGTTGTGATGTAGTTAATGCGAATCTACGTATTGCTGGCTAGCTAGCTAGAATGATTTGAATTAGAACGAAATATTCAAATTGGATTTCATACATTGTCGATCAGTTTGCACATTCAAATCACTTCAAACACAATCCTAGCTAATTCAATTCTAATAGCAAGTTCAGAAACAAACAAATAAAAAAAATCATGCGTGGATTTCAATTCGTTTGAAACGCATCGATCCTGTTCTTCAAATCGCAAAACGGCGCGTTTTCCCTTTCGTGACAAGACACTGGTGCAGAATAGAAAGAGGAAAAACAGATACTCTGTAAAATTAATTACTCAGGATTGATTCAGATCTCCCCTCGTCTGGCCAAATTCTCGGCGATCTGAGCCAAAGATTGCAAGTTACACTTGACGATCGTATCAACAAACACGCACGTCTCCTCTTTGGTGTTGCCGGCCGGAGTATCCACCACGTACGACTCCACCACCACCGTCCGATCGCCGGCGGGGTGAAGCGTGGTCACAGATCGGTAATTAGAGAGGCGGTGGTCCCCGCCGACGACGCTGAAGCTGAGTACGTGACGATCGTCGTCGAGAATCTCGAGACGCTCGGTGCTGGTGGCGGCGGGGAGGCCGGAGATGACGTGGACGCGGCGGAGGCAGCCGACGGCGAGATCGCCGGCGCCGCCGAGGAGATCGCAGCTCTTGACGAAGTGCTTGTATGACTGCGGGCTGTCGAAGCGGCGGACCACGGACCAGACGGCGTGGACGGGGGCGACGACCTCCTGGATGACGGCGGAGCAGCACTGGTTGGGGCCGACGGCGTAGGCGTGGTGGCGGGCGACGCCGTCGGGGATGTCGAAATCGGAGGCTGCGGCCGGAGAAGCGATCTGGTGCTTGTTTTGGCGGTGGAGGTATGTGGCGGAGGTGGTGGCGTGAGGGTTAGTGGTGGTGCTGATACGGTGGAGGACGGCGGCGGGTGATTGGGGCATTTTGAAATTCTCGGAGGTGGGGTTTTGGGCTTCAAATGTGAGAAAAATGTGTGAGAGAGTTTCGGAGGCTAGTGGTGAATAAAAGAGATGTTTTAGGGGATGCCTGCCATTTTCTCTCTTTTTAATGAGAGACCTACTTTTTGATAAATTTTGCCTTCTTAAATTAACGAGTAAAGTTTATTTTTATTTTTATTTTTAAGAGATTAGGGAGGTCCAATGTAATCAAAATCGCGATCCAGATCGTACGATCCTACTATCCGAATTTCACAAAACGACTTAAATCGTACGTAATGAATCATATCAAGTAGGATCGTGGTAGGATTTTACGATCTTACGATCCATAATGATGATGTGAAATTCTCGTAAGATCCTATTAAATCACACAAATTAAGTTACACATCATCATTATGGATATTTTTGTCCACTTTGGATACTAACTTATTAACTAAATACATTAAATTATTCATAAATGACTCATTATTTAATTAAAATTTACATAAAAATTCAAAAACATGAAAATTGCATTATTTCTATCTCTTCTTAAAATAAACGTATCGGAGTATTAAAAAATAATTCATCTTATATATGGATTTGTTGCCTTTGGAGTATTTAATGAATAATATATATGTTTTTTAATGATTAACTTTCATATTTGAGTGATATATAACATATTAATAAGAGTCCGATTCAGGTGCGAATGGGCGCCCATGTGCGAAATAAGAAAGAACAAGAGCCATTGGATTAAGAAAAATCAAAGACACTGATCATTTCACTTAAAAAGGGGAAAAAACGGCACGTGCAAATTTTTGGTGAATTATTCGCGTATTTTTGAAAAAAACGGAAATAGGACATGCACCCAGATTGTTCAACAAAAATGTGGATTTGTTCATCAATACTATGGATTTGTTCATCAACACTGTGGCATTTTGTTCATCGGTTTGTGCATATTTGTTCCATTAGTAACATCAATTTGTTCATTGATTTATGCATATTTGTTCATTGATAGATGCATATTTGTTCATTGTTATATTCATATTTGTTCATTGGTTTTGGCATATTTGTTCATCGGTTTGTGCATATTTGTTCATTGCCTTTTTCATATAATTGTTCATTGCTAGATGCATATTAATTTGTTCAGTAGTAACCTCTTAGCATACACCATATTGTTGCAAAAGTTAGATTCTTTATCTATTATCCTTTGTATTCAAGTTTATAAATCAAACTTATCTTATTTTGGTACTATATTGAGCACTTCATTCTTATTGACAACTTCATTCGTATTATCTTTTGCATTCAAGATAGCCTTAAATCACAAAATAAATGCAAACATGCACAAATAGATAGTCCTAAATGTACAACTTGATGGTATTAATAGTCCTAAATGTACAAACTGATGGTATTGACACATAAACATAAGTTTATTTCAATTCACAAATAAGGGTATAATAATGAACAAACAAGGTTATATCAATGAACAAATAGCGGTATATTCGTGAACAAATATGGTAGATCAATGAACAAACAATGGACAAACAAAGTTATATCAATGAACAAAAAAAGTGATATCAATGAACAAATAGGGGTTATCCATGAACAAATAGGGTATATCAATGAACAAATAGAAGTATATCAATGAACAAATATGGGTATATCGAAACTAATTATATGTGCATCAAAAACTATATAATGTTGTATTCATACACATAAATAAGGTTAAAAAATAAAATTAAAAATTAAAAAAGTTCAAAATCGATGAACAATGTTATCAAAAACTCGATGCACAATTAGTTAGTATTGATGAACAAATCGCTAGTTTTGATTAACAAATTGGGCGTGTCTCATAAAAACGTATTTTTCGAAAAATTCGTGAATAATACGGGAAAAATTCGTCCGTGTCGTATTTTATTGAAAATACGCAAATAATATCGGAAAAATTCGCCCGTGCCGTATTTTATTTTTTTTAATGAATGTTTAATCAGGGACGTTGATTTTTTTGGAAGGAACGAGCGAGATTTATTCTCAATTCTCACCTGGGCGCCCATTCGCACGTAACTCTTTCCCTATTAATATTAGTTCTTTTATTATTTTATTAATGCGGTAGGATCTTACGATTCTAACGATCCGATTCTACGATCCGATCCTATTACCCCTTACGATCCGATACAAAAATTCCGATCCTGTCAACATTGGGGAGGTCAACTAACAAATAAGTGACTTCAAATGACTTCTCTAGGCCACAAAATGTAAGAAAATTGAGAGAGTTTCGGACGTTAGTGGTGAATGGTGATTGGTGAATAAAAGAGCTATTTTAGGGAAGGTGTGTATTTATCTATTTTCTCTCTTTTTAACAAGAGATCTACTTTTTTGACAAATTTCATGTTTTTAAATTAATCGGTTAAGCTTTTTTATAAAGAAAAAGATTAGTAAGCATAATTAACAAACAAGTGAATTCTCTAGGTCATTCCAACGGATGGCTTTCGATGACCCGAATCAACTACAAGTGGGACGGAAGAGACGCGATGAAATGATCCAGCAATGTAGTCCGCAACAGAGTTGCACTTTATGAAAATATGAGACATACTCCAACTTTGGAAACGGGTGAGTAGATGTCAAATCGCATCAACTGAATCTCCCACGGGCAACGCCAGTCACCAAACACGACATTAATCGGCAGTAAATTATTGCCCTCAATCTGGATATGGGAAATGCCATGTCGGGTTGCCTCAAGAATTCCCTGGTGCAAGGGGATGACTTCGGAGATCAACATAGACTTTCGATCTATCACTCCACTGTCAAAATGGATGGGGAGCCAACGTGATCATGGAGGATAAATCCGAAGGAGGACACACCATTAACACTAACTGCACCATCAAAATTAAGTTTAACACGGTTCATTTTGGGTGTTCCCATTTTTCCATCTTTCTCCCAATCCTGGAGTTAGGAGCTCTAGAGCGATGGCAGGTGTGATCGGGGTGCGGATAAATTTGCACAAGTTGCTTTGGGGACTTGTGTTATCTTCATTGTTCTCGTCGAAAACTTTCTTATTCTTGAAATATCGTAGGCACCACCAGGAGCTTGTTAAAAGTTCCAATTTGTCATTGGAAAACATGCCCTAGATTTCATCCAACAATTGGTGTGGTTTTTTAATCTCTTGGGACAATTTGGTCAACAATCCAAGCTAAATTTTAGTTAATAGAGTAAAGACATTACTATGTCCTTTGCTGCTTATGTTCAGACACAGTTTAGGGCTGCTATGAAAGTTTTCAGAAGTGATAATGGGTCGGAGTTTATACAAAGGAGTTGTCAAGAGTTTTTTGCTTAGAAAGGCATCTTATATCAAAGAAGTGCTCCTGGCAATCCTCAACAAAATAGAAGAGTTGAGAGGAAGCATCGACATATTATTGACACAGTAAGAGCTCTAAGGTTACATGTTGGATTACCAAAAATTTTTTGGGGAGAATGTATACTCACTACATTGGCAAGTTCATTTAATCAGCATGCTTCCAAATTCTGTGTTGCATTGGCAAGTTCCTTTTGAATTGCTTTTTTCATAAGAAAGATGATTGTGACAGTCTAAGAATTTTTGGATGTCTTTCTTTTGGCAAACCAAGCACACATACAAGAGATAAATTTGAGGCAAAATCTAAAAGATGTGTATTTTTGGGATATCCTATTGGGCAAAAAGGTTACAATTTCTAAATCTTTTGCTGAGTCAGAATATAGATGTATGTCCTCGGCTGCTAGTGAAGTGGCATGGATATATTCATGGTTTTGTTTTCTAATTTGTCAGTAGCTATTCCTCTTCCTATTACTTTACATTGTGACAACAAAGCAGCTATGCATATCAATATTAATTGTCATTATATATGTGACAAAATCTCAAAAGGTTTTATTCAGATTTCTTATGTCAAATCTCAGCTTCAACTTGCTGTTGTTTTAACAAAACCAATTTAATGAAGATCGACATGAATTTTTGGCTTTCAATTTGGGTTTGGTTGCATCTCCACCAACTCCAAGTTTAAGGAGGGGATATGAAGAATATGGATGGTTTTATAATAATAGTCAAAATATTCGGGTTTACTTTATAATAAGTTGATACAACACCATCACTATAAATAAATTACTAGCTCTAAATAATTCCTACTTATTCACATATTTAATATTATTTCTAGAATGTTCCTTAAAAGTAATATCTATTCTTATTAAAATATTAGTTCTAAAATTCTCCTACTCTAGATATTTCTCATAGTTCTAGATATTTGTTATTTTGAAAGTCTAGAGTGTTCTTAAATAATATTGTATTTTTGTTAATCTAGATAATACTTCTCTAGAATATTCTCTAGGTTAATTTATACAGTATTAGATATTTTGTACTCTTTGAATCTAGAGAATTCTTCTCTATATAATTCCATGCTAAGTCCCCTTAGCCTCCATCTATAAATAGGCTAGAGGACTAATACCGACAATTTATATCTAATTTAGAATTGAAAAGAAAAACAAGATAGAAGGATTTGATATTCACTCAAACAACAGAATCCTGAACTTCATTGAGAAAGAAAAGTGTTTATACAAATGAATGAATGAGTCTGTTATTCTTCCTCCTCGCATTATAACAAACTCGATTA
The DNA here is from genome assembly GCA_964016875.1 of Fallopia convolvulus. Lineage (NCBI taxonomy): Eukaryota > Viridiplantae > Streptophyta > Magnoliopsida > Caryophyllales > Polygonaceae > Fallopia > Fallopia convolvulus. Next base: position 11,732,334 of record OZ024722.1, on the reverse strand, counting down.
CAATTTTCAGTCTTGCCCTCTTATTTCCACTATTTATAAAATAAACCCCTAACTCCCAGACTTATTACAAACAAGGACACTTTACTTTTTCTGTATCAAATCCCCTGTTTGAACAACCTTTTCCTCAAGGTTTAAAAGATGAAATTTCTGTAGCAAGTCATAATAAAACTCCCGTGAGGCTTTGCCTTGTCTGTTCACCATTTTCCTTTCCAAAATATATTCAGGCTCCTTGATAAAGACATCTGGCATTATTGGTGGAAGGATTGGACGCTCAGTTGAACTCAACACCTGTCCCACATGTTTTTTGAGCTGAGAAACATGAAAAGTGGGATGAATATTAGAAGAAGCTGGCAATTGAAGTTTATAAGCTACTTGCGAGCTAATTTCTGATTACTCCTTGAAACCACACTCTTTTATCTATATGGTTGTAGCTTCACATAGACAAAGTCGCCAATTTGAAACTCCCTTTCACGTCTTCTTCTATTAGCCACTTGTTCCATCCTATGATGAGCTCTAGTAAGATGAAATTTGAGAAGCTGAATCATATTTTCTCTATCTTGCATACTCCTTGCCACTACATCCACCTTAGACTCTCCAGGCAAATAAGGTAGATGAACATGTGGTGGCTGCCCATAGACAATCTCATAAGGTGTGAGTTGTGTTGTTGTATGGTAAGAAGTATTATACCAATATTCAGCCAAAGGTAACCACTTGCTCTAGAGATGTGGTCTATCTCCAGTCATACATCTAAGATATGTTTCAACACATTTGTTTACCACCTCATCCCCGCCCATGTAAACAGTTCTTACCATACAGCAACCAAACGGTTTTCGTACAACCAAATGGTTTTTGTACGTAGATTATTCCTCATCCCCGCCTTTCAGCTAATTGTTTTTGTAACCCTCTTTACAAGACTTTATATCGTAAATACCGCGCTTTCACTCGGAGATCAAATACATCGAATCTAGGTACATGAAAAGATCCCGACACGGAAAGGTTTTTCGATCCTTTTCTTGGACTTGCTTCATTCCTATTTATAATATTGGCTAGTTGCTAGCGTGCCTCATCTCGGCCGATGTGGGAAGTGTATTTCACACTTTTGATTGTTATAGCCTACAAGCCAACCAATTAACTTGTGCATGCATGCAAGCAGGAGGGACGATTTTTCACGTTTAGACTTTGGTCCATTTGGAATCTTTAGGCTAGGCCCATAAGTTGGATTATTGGGCTAGATATGCATTTACATTATTTTGATGGGCTAAGCCACCTCTTCCCAAATCCTAAAGCACAAACTTATATATACATATACCCATCCAAGTTGGTTTTTGAAGCAACTTATCCCACAATCATGCACATGCATGAAAGCCTACGTGGCTTTTCAACTCAAAACTTTCATCAATTGCACGCATACCGTTTTTAGACACGTATGCATAACGCGACATTCTTATCTCATTTCTCTTTTACCAATTCGACCTTGATTATTTGGCGATTATTTTGCGCACCATCAACTATAACATCTCTTCCAAAGTGACCATTCACACCAGAACTATGAAGCCAAAACAGAATCTTATTCCTTAAGTCCACATTGTGACCCACCACAAGCTTGCCTTTCCTTCTTAACTGCCCTTTAAACCAAGTGAAATGTTTCTTAGCTTTAGCATCAATCAACAACTCTTGTATAATCTTCTTTAAAGACAAATCTGATTCATAACAGTCATGTATTTCTTTCAACAAATCAGACTCCAACACTGTTAAAGCCATATTCAACATCTCAGACCCTTCCATTCTTGACAAAGCATCGGCTACCAAATTCTCCTTCCCCACTTTGTACTGAATTTCATAATCAAATTCAAGCAACTTAGGTAACCATTGTTGCTGAATTGGTGTATTCAATCGTTGCTCTAACAAATATTTCAGACTTCTTTGATCTGTCTTAATCACAAAATGCACATTGAACAAATAATGTCTCCATTTCTGTAATGCAAAGACCACAGCTAATAATTCTTTTTCATAAATGGAGAAATGCAGTTGCTTTCCCTTAATATGCGTGCTTATATATGCTAATGGATGTCCTGATTGCATCAGCATTGCACCTATACCATAACCACTTGCATTTGTTTCTATCATAAACTCTCGAGCAAAATTGGTAATGCTAATACTGGTGCATTACACAAGGCAAGTTTCAACTCTTCTAATGTTGTTGTAGCTTCCTCAGTCCACTCAAAACAGTCCTTCTTAAGAAGTAAAGTCAATGGTCTAGCAATAGACCCAAAATTCCTTACAAACCTTCTATAATACCCAGCCAATCCTAAAAATCCTCTTAACTGTTTAATATTTTTAGGAATTGGCCACTTTGCCATTGCCTGTATCTTTTATGGATCAGTTGAAACCCCTTGCTCAGAAATATAATGACCCAAATATTCCACCTTATGTACTGCAAAAGCACATTTACTTCTCTTGGCAAACAACATCTGCTTTCTCATTATTTGAAACACCTCGGCCAAATGACTAATATGTTCTTCCAAAGAAGAACTATAAATCAAGATTTCATCAAAAAATATGAGCACAAATTTCCTCAGAAATTGTCTAAAAACTGAATTCATCAAGTTTTGAAAAGTAGCTGGAGCATTAGTTAGGCCAAAAGGCATGACTAAATACTCATATTGGCCACTATGTGTCTTAAATGTCGTCTTATGGACATCTTGTTCACACGTGCTTACTTGATGATATCCTGCTCTTAAGTCTATCTTTGAGTAGACTTTTGATCCTCCTAATTCATCCATCAAATCATCTATCAAAGGAATAGGAAACCTATCCTTCACAATCATGTTATTCAAACCTCTATAATCCACACAAAGTCTCCATGTGCCATCTTTCTTTTTCACCAAGACAACAGGAGATGCATAAGAACTTGAACTGGCTTGAATTATTCCAGTCTGTAGCATTTCTTACACAATTTTGTCAATCTCATTTTTCTGCTGAATTGCATACCTATAAGGCCTTTGATTGACTGGATTTGAACCTTCCAATAAAGGAATTTTGTGATCATGAGCTGTTCTAAATAGAGGAATTGCTTTGGCTCTTGAAAGACATCCTTGAAGTCAATCAGTAGTTGTTGAATTTGATCTGGCAACTCATTTGATATCCCAGCTTTTCTTGTCTCAATTGTTTAATGCACTTCTACAACTTCATTCACACATAACATAGCCAACTGAACCTTATTCCCTATGATTTTGTTCAACTGTTTGGCTTTAATCTCCCTCACAGAACCAAGAATTATTCCTTGCAAAACCATTTGCCTATTAGCCACCCTAAATACCATAGTCAGCTTCTTAAAATCCCATATAACAGGACCTAAAGTTTCAAGCCATTGTACCCCTAACACCATATCACTGCCTTCTAAGGGAATGACCAACATTGATGTTTTAAATGGAACATTATGAAATTCCCATGAAAAATCTTTAACTAAAGCATTGACATTCAAAATACTACCATCTGCCACAACAACTTTAGTCAACCCAATTTCATTTAGTTTACAGCCCATTTTTTCAACAACAGATTTGTCTATGAAGTTATGTGTGCTACTAGAATCAATCAATTAAAACAATGCACGTTTCCCATGCCAACCCTTGACTCTCATAGTTTTGTAATTAGCAATTCCAGCTATTGCACTGATATAAATATGCATGGAATCTGTTTCTCCAATGTCCATAATGGACTCATTCTCATTTTCTACTATATCTTCATCAACTTCCATAAAAAAAGTTGGTTCTTCCTATGCTTCTTGTAATGATCCGGGGTGTATGGCTCATCACACTGATAACACAACCCCTTAGCCTTTCTTTCACTCATTTCTTCAACAGTCAAAGATTTCCTAGGCAAATTCTTACCCTCTATCCCATTTTTTGTCCAAATTCCTACAACATAACCTCCTTTCACCCCTGAAGATTCATCATCTCTTTCCCACAACAGATTTCACAACAGAATTGCTACCAGAATTCCCTTTTAAACTCTTACCCCCAGATTTTGGATGAGCATTTTCATATAATTTTGCCAAAGTTAAACTGCATAACTGTTTGAGGTTGAAACATCCTCACATGCATCTGAGTGTCTGTTCTTAACCCAACTAAATAGGCGCTGACTAGATAATCCTCAAGCAGTCGTACTCGAGTTCTAATCATCTCAAATTTACCATGATATTCCATAATCCGATTAGTTTCTTGCAACATTTTCAATTAAGCAATGGGGTCATCTATGACTTTCCCAAATCTTTCTAACAACAGGATTTTATATGCATTCCAATCAAGAATCATACATTCATACCACTGTTGATCTCAAATTGTATCATTGATTGATGCCATCGAGCTGCTTGATCATCCATATGTATTGATGCTAGATTCACCTTGATTTCTTCTGGTGTTTCGTCTATCAGAAAAAAACAGATTGCACTTGAATAGCCACTCCTTCACCATTTCTCCATTGAACCTAGGAAAATCCAGCCTTGAAAACCGAGGAATACCAGAATATCCACCTCCATTATGATATCCTCCAGAATTGGTTGTCCTAAATCGATCAACTGTCGGAATTTGAGTTGCTCCTTGAAAATTCTGGTAAGGAGAATGCAGTTCCATCGGAGAAGTTCATTAATTGCTACTGGAGAAGGCAATCTTTCACCCCCACCCCAGTTGTGAATTTGAAGGACCAATTCCCACACCGACTTCGATCTTCTTGGTAATAACCCGCAGAGCTTCGAACATCTCTAGAATTGACCAATTGATCTTGGTCAATTTCTCCTCAATCTCACTTACTTTAGCTAATTTCCCATCGACCTTGTCATTCCACATAGCCATTCGACCCTCAAAAAGGTCCTCCATCTCTCTCGCCATTGATTCCCGCATCGAAGCTTGCGAACGAGTTTCTCGTAAGGTGTTTGTCATCGAATTCTTGCCAGGAGACCGCTCTAATACCAATTAATACCGACAATTTGTATCTAATTTGGAATTGAAAGAAGAACAAGATAGAAGGATTTGATATTCATTCAAACAACAGAATCATGAACTTCATTGAGAAAGAAAAGTGTTTACATAGATGAATGAATGAGTCTGTTATTCTTCCTCCTCGAGTTATAACAAACTCGATTACAATTTTCACTCTTGCCTTCTTATTTCCACTATTTACAAAATAAGCCCCTAACTCACAGACTTATTACAAACAAGAACATTTTTTTTACTTTTCCTGTATCAAGGACTCTCATGTAAGGTGTGTTTAATGAATGAATGAAAAATATTACATAATTGAAGATCCTTCACTTATCTAGTTGAGTTGTGAGATCCGTTCGATCCTAACACAAATATTTTAGTATAAACACCCTCTATTTTATCTTCTGAGATAAAAGGGTTAAACAGATTTTCTTCTAAAGAGACTGTTGGATGAAGATGACGCATCACCATGGCTTCCATGTATGATGATTGAATGATCTTTGTGTTTTTATTATAGAAACTGTGAGTTTTCATGCTCTAGTTTAGCTAGTGTTGGACATAAATCTAAAATCGAATCGAATCTAGTCAAGTCGTGGGGCCGAATTTTTATTAAAAAAATTATGGAATGAGGAATGGAACTAAAATTTCCAGGTTAGATTTCGTCCCCACTTGAGTTTAATTTTGGACCGATTTCAAACTAGAAATTTCTTTAGATTTTTTATTTGTCATAAGAAAACAAATCAATTTATCATGCATACGCCATAAAAATTTCTTACAAAAACAGTCTGAATTGAGATGGAACTTTGTTCCATTCAACTTACTGTACAAACTCCAAGAGTCTAAATTGAGAGCTAGGTGCTTGCGTCATCAAAACCGTCATCTCTGGTTCTGAGCTCTGCAAAACTAGGGCTTACCACCTAAGCAGCTCAAAATAGGACAGTGGGTCATTAAATGAAGCTCTACCCTCTCTATATTTATTTTTGGCCAATATGAAGCGCCCCTTGCAGAAATGCCGGTCGCCCATGCTTTTTTGTCGGTCATCTCGACCGATGTGTCTACACGTCGGTCGAGGCGGCCGACAATTATAATTTTTTTTTTAAATTACTCGTTTTCTACAGCTCGCTGCAGAAGCGAGGTGGGGCCCGCGTCAGTCGCCTCGACTGACGCGCCCCAGAGAGCCGTTGCAATTATAAATGGAGCATTCCACCGGGTGGAATCCAATCCATCCGCATTCCAGCCATAAATCGGGCAAGGCAAGGCAAAGGAAAGAAAGAAAAGAAAGGGAAAGGAAAAAAAAGAGTAAAAAATGAATATATTTCGAAGAAAATCAAAAAGTCGTTCAAAAACACCGCCTCCGTCTGCTTCGAATCCTATAGATCTAAATCAAGCGAATATGGAAATCACCGAAATTGAGCAAGAGCAGATGCCGGTTCAACCAACGGCTCCAAATTAATTTGATTTCAATTTATCTCATTCGATGGGATTTGATTTAGGTAAGTTATTATATTTTAGGTCTTGAAATATTAATTTAGTCACTTTAATTTAATTTATTTAGATCGTAATTTTAATTATGCGTATCAATTTATTTATTTTATTTATTTATACAGCAATATATTAGAACTATATTTAATTTATCGTGATATTTATAATTTTTATTATGCGTACCATTTAAGTATAATTATTTATGCGTAGATTGGTCCCGGCCACAATTCGACTTCTCTACCTCTCCTTATCCACTAAATCCCATCAATCTACCCACTCAAACTCAAATCCCAACCCCTGATTACCAAAATTTAATTTGTGGGCGTCATCTAGTTCCCAACCCACACCAAATCCAAATCCTCTTGATTTCGGGCCTACTCGAAACTTACAATTAGAATTTGACAATGCCGTCACACCAGGGACTGACCCATTTTTCCTCAATATGATTTCATACACCCCTCTCTCAGTCCCGTCCGACCCCGACCACGCCGGACCTTCCTACCAAGGTGTCAGACCTTCCTTCCAAGATGCCGGACCTTTCCTCAATATGATTTCATACACCCCTCTCTCACCGCCTAATACACATCCCAAACTAATCTTTGCCGGCCATGAGTTTTTGATGGTGAGTACAATGTTTTAATCCCCTCCCTATCTTACGGGCCCACTTTATCATATGATCTCGTTCATCCCACTCACAATTATTTGCAAAATGACTAGAAAAATCTGGAAATTGAATAACCTATAATAATAAAAAAAAAAACAATTAGAATTTTTTATCTTAATTTCTAAACCTAATAAATTGACATTTACATACCTGATTTGATTCTAGATCACAAACGACGTCGTAATTGTGCTCATTTGAAACCTCATATCCTCCATCGTCGTCATCAACGTACTACTCGTTTAAATCAAATGGAGCCGGTGGTTTTGACCCTCCCACCATCAACAACTACGTAAAATTACGAAATATTTAGAAAATAATATTGAATCGTATAAATTTAACGGAAAAAACTTAATAAATTACTTACATTAAATTTTGAAGTGAGCCAATTCATATTGTTTAGAGGAAGTTTTTTTGGACAATTTTGAGATCGAGTTTGTGTGCTCGATTTATGCTCGGATACACGTTTATATAGACCGAAAATCCACCCGTTATCTCAACGGGTGGCGCGTCGGTCGAGACAACCGACACTGCACGTCGGTCGAGACAGCCGACAACAGTGTCGGTCACCTCGACCGACGCAATCTCCCCCTTTCCACAGATTCGAGGCAGCTACACGTCGGTCGAGGTGACCGACGTGGGTGCCTCACTTTTCTGACATGGGCGCATCGATTACGCGTTATTTTTTCACCTGCTCCAGCACAATATCCCATAAATAAGGATGAGGTCAGGTGGATATACCTTCTACCACAAGAAAGAATCCGTCACACATTCACACATAAAGCCACAAAGGTGTTCTGGGTGCTTGCCACGTGGCGAGATGGGTAAGCTCCAGAGAATGTCCTGCTTCATTCCACTGTGTTTCCATGCCTGCCAACGCACAATGGGTGTGGGTTTTTCTCCAACTTCTTCACCCTGTCTGTCTTCTTTACTTGCCTATATAACTGCTCTGCCTTGGCTCCCAAACGAGAAAGCCAAATTACAATATAAAGATAGAAATCACGATCAACAGCAAAGCCAATCATCCAGTGAAATTCATCTCACAGATTAGAAGAAAACTGATATTCTATGTCATAGCTTGCTTCTTCTCAAAAATAGAGCCCTTCTTTAACTTAGGGAAGCTTGAAAAAATGGAGTCCCATACTTCTGAAATGTAAGTTTAATTTTTTTTTTCTTTAAATCTTTACGTCTTCTTATCTTGGTGTCTATTTTGCTCTTCAACCGAAAGAGCAAAAATAACTTCTTTTCTGGGTTTGCCCGAATGAACCTTTGTGTTGTCTTATTTCTCTTGGGTTTTTTCTTTAATTCCTTTTGCTGTTTGTTTTTGGAAAATAAAATTATAGGATGTGTAGTAGGAGGAGGAGAAGGCTCACATCAGTACCTGAAATCCTTGAAAAATGGAAGACTCAGAACCACCAATTGGATTCATCAACTGAACAAGACCCTAAAAATGGCAGAAAAGCCCCAGCAATAGGTTCAAAAAAAGGACGCATGCCAGGAAAAGGAGGCCCAAAAAACCTAGAATGCAACTACAGAGGAGTGAGGCAAAGAACATGGGGAAAATGGGTGGCTGAGATTCGAGAACCTGCTGACAAGACGAAGCAGAGGAGCCGTCGATTGTGGCTTGGAACTTTCCCCACAGCCTTGGAAGCTGCTTTGGCCTATGATGAAGCGGCTAAAGTCATGTATGGATCCGGTGCCATTCTCAACTTCCCTTGTAATTCAGATGGGCCTTCAAGTTCTTACGCCACTTGTAGTGGGCCCACTGCAGATGAGAAAGCAAAAGATGGTGTTGCAATTGGAATGCCATTGGTTAAGGAAGAGGAAGGATCTTGTTCAGGTCTTGATTATTGGCAAGATGTGATGATGGAGCCATGTGAGATGATGAACAATGACTCTGATGATTATCGGTATGGTCTTCTGCATAATGAACTCCAGGAAATGCAGCTTGGTGGAAACTGGCTTTGTATGGAGGAAAGGGCTCTGGTTAGTGATTTTGATGACACGAGTAATGGTTTGTTCCAAGGATCTGATTGTTTGTATTGATTCTGGTTTTGGGCTTTTGGCTAGCAGGGCAATGGTAGATTAAAGCTTTACTAGTTAATTGATAGCATAGATATTCTTAGCTTGTGGTGCTTATTGGTATTTTGGTACTTATTCATCGTGTTGGAGTAAAAATATTATTAACTGCACTAGTTTAGTTTTGAAGTGCTTGCGTGCGTGTCATTATAACCAGTCAACAAAGCTTGAACTCCAAACATGCACAAATTCATTTCAAATTCAACATCAGGTACAGATGTTTATTCAGGATAAGTACATTTCCAAACATAAAATGAAGCATAGAAAAGATCTTCATTGAAAGAATCTCAAACTTGAACATTGAGAAGCATACAGAGCAAATTATAATGTGATAATATACTTACACAAAGAACTTATGGTTTTAACACTTACACAAACACTAATAAATCACTGGGAAAACTTTGATCATCATTCTACCTAAGTTCACCCTTGAAACAAGAGACAAACCCAGAGTATATGATCTAGTAGAGGAGTACCTGGATCAGGTCACACACTTATTTTTGGATTCTTTAGAAGAAGAGGTTGAATCCAATGAAGGGTATAGTGTGCACTTCTTCAAAAACAAGGAGAGCTCAAGAGGAGGAACTTTTAGCGACAGTTCTTGGATTGAAGACCTTTTGCTCAGCACAAGAAACCACAGTATTGTTTCCACCTTGCTCTCTGCCAATACCCAGTTCATCAAGATAGTAAAGGTAGTGAGACACAAGGTTGTTCATGGCTTCAACGTCTTGGCCTTGTCCACAAACCTGATCACTGTATAAAATGTTCATGGTGACACCAAATCCGGGGACACGCTTTGAGAGAGTATCGTTCTTGGTGGGCTTCCAGTTACCAACGAAAGCATCGTGTGCTGAAGGCTGACCCTTCTTCTTTGGGGTGATCCATGTGTAAATTGCAGACTGGAAGGCCAAGGAGGCATTCTGTTCTAAGTACTCTGGATGTGAAAGCAAATCAACTTTGAGAGCTTTACCAATTTGTCCATAGTTGTAATTCCTACACACAAAACCACCAAGAGTTCTATAAGAACGAGGACGAATTCCACTAGGGAAAATAAGGCAGGCATTTCATGTACTAATATATATTAATTTTTCTATCCTACGTTAAGCATAAGATACAAATCCAGATTTGTAAACTATTCTCGACATTTTTTAATTTAGGATTTTTGGGAAATTTTTTTTATAGGGTATAGATTCCTAAATTAACTTTAGAGAGCTTCATCAAGTCGCCCATAGCTGTAATTCTTTTAGCGAAAGGAGCCACACAAAACCACCAAGAGTTATTATAAGATTGAGGATAAATTTCACTACGAAAACAAAGGAAGGTGTTATGTATTGATGTATTGGTTTTTCCATCCTATGTTATTAAAGGTATAGGATCAGAACCCAATTTTGAAAAGTATTCTCCAGATTTGTAAATTTAGGGATATTTAATCTTTTTGATACAGTTAGATTCTTAAAGTAATTAGGATAACATATACAATGCTCTTAGGCCCATAATACTGATCTACATACCAATAAACAGGAATTGCTCCACGCCCATAATAGCTAGCTCCAGGATTGCAAGGGTAAGTGTATTTGTATTCATCGCTGTCATCACAGTAATCCTGGCTTGGGCTCATTTCCCTGTTGTAGCAGAGACCCCAAGCTAATGGTCCTCCTGTGGCCACTCCATATCCACCTAAATTACCACAAGACAAACCAATGTCATCATTTGAACTTTAAATGAAATGAACATAGATCACATTGTGGCTTGTATGTGGTACATGCAGAAGCAGGTATTTTGCTAGAGTTTTGAACAACTTGCAAGTATGATTCTACTCATCAACTGATAAGCCAAAACAGGAAACCTAATAACTTACAGAGTGGAGAGCATTTTTTTCCTATCAATCAATGAAAATACAAAAGACCTTAGTGTACAAGATTTTAAAGGGAGATAATAGATTCATCAGATCTAATAGACCAATGTCGAAGCTAAAAACTCTAATCACAATCCAGAAAAAAAAAAAAGACAAAAAGATGAATCCCGTCTCTGAACCAGATCAGCTATGCTCATTTCTCAACAGGTCAAGTACCTAACTCAGATGTAGAATACTAAATATCATCGCATGATGACCCAGGTACCTCTAAATATTCAGTCTTTTGTGCTTCGTCAAACGGATCAATGCCAATTCAGAAATCTTAATCATCTTGCAGGAAATAAAACTAAATGAATTGCCAAGTGCATACACAAACAAGATAATGATAAAATCCTGCCTGTTAAAGTGAGATGAAAATTCAACTAAACCAACTCTGGTGGTCAATGCTTATATAAGATGAGATTTATAAAGGAGGTCTAAAAAGTTCAGATATATAAAAGTCTCAGTAATATCAGAAGATCGACAGCACGCAAAATAGTGATACATATCATGGGTCTGTGACACAGAAATTCTGTTCTTTCATAACTCAACAATAGTGCATATCAAATTCCTTCAAACTGCAAATATCTTGAATCATTACAAAAAAGATTTGCCAGATCTTCTCGTCGTTTCAGATCCCACATTCCCACCATGACACCAATTCAACTATGATTTTCTTATTCATAATTAGCAAAATTCAAGAGATTAGTGATTATACAGCTATTCACCTTCACGTCCACAGGAAGAACCAAATCCAAGTCAAGCCTAGAACCTCTAATCAGCAATAGTAACTTTATACATACCAAGAACTCCCCCTACTATATACTTTGAAAAATGAATTCTTTTAATCTCGTAGTAAGCTTTCATTACAACAAAAGTTCAACCAAAATACACAGAAACAAACATAATGAATAGTAAGCAAACAGTCCATAAAGCAAACTCCAATGAGACCAATTGCACAATTTTCACATGATTGAATATTTCCTACAAACATTCGTCACCGTATTGCATCAAATTCTTCAATGTTATCAATATGTGTTACTACTACTTAAATCATACATCCATTCAATCATCACAGGATCAATAAAACATAAAACAAAGAAGATGATCGGAACATTTAAAGGGCGAAACTCACAAGAGGTCTTGCTGCCGACATGAGCGAGGAAAGCTGCCATCTCCATCTGTCCCATCACCTTACCGCCGGTGGTCCCAAATCCAAGGTGCTCGTACTCAGCGGCGGCGAGGATGAAGGACTGGTAGTCCCAGAACCCGACGGCGTGGGCCACGGGGGTATTCCTCTTGCCGAAGAGCTGCTCGAAATTGTAAGTTTGGAAGTAATCCGAGATCGTCTCGTTACAGCAGTACTCAGACCAGTTCTTACACTCCCATCCCTTCTGGCAGACCGTCTTCCCCTTCACCTTCTTCTTCTGCAACAAATCAGACGAGTCTCCGGCGGTGATATCCGCCACCAGAGCCGCCGCCATTAGCGCCACCAGAAAAAAGCTCCATTTCACCTTCATTTTCGCAATTGCTTCTTTTCGCAATTGCTTCCTTCCCACTACGATACAAAGAATGCAAGGTTGAGGCGGGAATTAAAACATAGAAGAAGAGGAGGGGGAGAAAAAGATGGAGGAGCTTACACCGGATTTTGATGGGAGCGGTTGGTGAAGATGGGGAAATGTCAGATCTAGGAAGGAGAAGAAGGTTTTGTGCGTTTGCTTTGGTTGGAAGCGAAGAAGAGAGGTAGTGAGGGAGGGAGAATGAGAGCCGTTAGATGGGCGATCACAATCAGAGTGGGGTCATGGAAGAGTGATGGACGGTGGAGATGGGCTTTGATCTTGTGAGGTGAATGCACAGCCTGGATCGAGAATGCGAAATGCCAACAAGCTTCCACCGACAGCTCTCTTCACTATTATGGTAGGGATGCTCCTTTTATTATATTCTACAGTTGTAATGAGATACTAATGTATGCCAAAATGCGAATTTCATGTCATAATTATTGTAATTACATTAAAGTATTGGAATTTCCATGCAGAAAATAGCTCTAAATAATTAATACTTTAAAGTAGTGAAAAATGGTATTCAGGAACTAAGAAATCGAGTAGTGCTCCAAATTTTTAATAGGATGTGTTTTACTTAAGTTAAAATGATATTTAAATTAAAATACTATTTTAATTGTCTTAAAATATATAATAATAGCTAAATTACATACATTTTAAAAATGTTTAAAATATACTTTTAAAATAAAATGATATTTTAGTAGTAAATTAGAACAAGGCCTTCTCAATATATCATACATGTCCAACTTTAATTAGCCAACACAACATTACTTGATGGCAAAATTTCTTTTGAAGGCAAGTTGTGCAAGTTAGAGCAACTACAACAATGACACCTCTACGGTATCATGTACCCTTATTTTTTTAATTTCTCTCTTTCCACATTATTTATACACCCTTACAATTTATTTCCACATCAATGCACTCCATAACCTTCTATTTTTTCCAATAAAAATTACATGTATACCCATTGTTATAAATAATTTTGTTCGTAATGTGACTATAATTATTTAATAAATAAAAATTATATCATTAATATTAAATAATTATAATTTTTAATTTAAAAAAACATGGATAGATAATAAAATCAATTAAAAAAATCATGTAGGAATATGAGGTAACATGTAAGAATATTCCCACAAAATCAAAATGAAACCGAAAATGAGTAATCTTTAAAAAACAGAAGTATAATAATTTAATTTTTAGAAAACACAATTGAATAACCCAAAACACGATTTCCTACACAATATTAAAAAATTTATGATTTAAAAAATAATTAAATTACCCATTCGAAACAATTAATAAAGGAACAATTCAAATAAAGTGGCAATTTAAATAAAGTGGCGTCCTTAAAACGCGTCAGTGTATATCAAAACGCGGTGCTTTGAAAAGCAACATGCGCACGTGGAGCTGGTGCATCACTGCACCCCCGATTCATTTCATGTTCCACTTTTATTGGGACAAACAAGATCAAATAAAATAACAATTCTTCTGACTGCATGCACCGAAACAAACACCCAATGTAGATGCTCTAAGTGAATCTACAAAATATTAGTGATTTTGAATTGTGAATTAAATAATACGTGCAACAACATAATTAAAAACCAAGTTTCAGCTTTTCTTTTTATTTATTTATTTGGAAAGCAAGTAGGGGAGGACATCTTTTCGTATTAAATTTCAAGACTCGTTTGATATTGATATCTAAGATATGAAATATCGAATATCGTTACTGATATAGATATCAAGGTATGAGTATGAGTGATATCAGTATATCATATATGAACATAAGTATAAGTGATATCTTTAATATACCAACTTTTCGGAGTATATCAAAATAACACTATGACATCAACCGATATCAATATCCTCATAATACCAAAAAACATATATCAATTTAATTTGATATTATCAAATATCATATATGAGTATCAATTAAATTTATACCCATATTTAATATCCTGGCATGAATATCAAACGGGCCCTCAAACATCATAGTTGGTTATTGGATTATGAAAATTTAGCTTGTGGTTAACTTTTACTACAATGTAATCTGCCACTATATTAATTTATTACGGGTAGTTTTAAATATAATGTCATTGATGACATCACATAAATTATCAACCTCGGTCTTCATTTTGACATTCTAAGTCGGAGAGTTTCTTACATACCATATTATATCATGATTGTTAATAATATAGCCAAAGATCTTAATATAGCAAAACATTTTGTCACCTAAGTTTGTATTGGATGCATCAAAGCTGAGTTTGTGAATATTGTGTTCTAATTAGAGCTGTCAAAAACTGACATAACCCGTTAACTTGACCTGATCCGCCGGATAATTTTAGGGTCAAGACCCGAAATTTTGAAACTGAAACCCGAAATAAACCGAACCCGATAGAACCCAAAACCCGTTGGGTTGACCGATTTAGTATATTTATAGAATTTTTTAAATTTATTTTGAAGTTTATAATACATTTTATTATTAAAATATATGAAAATAGTATAATATAATTAAATATTATTATTTAATTAAAATTTTATTTTAATAATCATAAGAAAAAAAGATATTTTAGATCCGCTGGTCAACCCGACCCGACCGAAAACCCGCTACAACCCGACCCGATTGACCCGTGACCCATAACGATCCGAAACCCGATTTAACCCAAACCCGAAATGACCGAACCCGAACCCGCCCGACCCGACCCGATTGACAGGTCTAGTTCTAAGGCATGGCAATTTTATTTAGTGTGGTCCATTTTATGGTAGATAGGCACCCCTCACAAGTTTTAAAACTATTTTATTTTCAAGGTTCCATTTCAAGATTTTTGCTTAAGAGAGTGATTTTTCTAGAACATGTTCATTTGTTGGTCAATTTTTTTGGTCATTATATTAAAATAATATATATTTTTTTCTTTTTTCTCTCTTCTCCCACATGTAACAAGTGTCACAATGTCAATAAATGATTGACTCTCTATTTTGGTCATTGTCAAGTATTTTTTTTCACTCTCTTCACATTTAATAATTTAAAATTACTTCTCTTTTCCTATGACTAATAAATTAGTCTACTATTGACAATGTTCTTAGAGCATGTCTAACAACTTATCCATTTTAAAAAAAGGGGAGAATTGGGTATATACCCATCCAAACTTGTTTAATTGGAAATATGTCCATCTAAACTTTAAAATTGGATATATACCCATCAAATCTTAACAATCTTGTCTAATTATCCGTATTTGTTATATCTAATATTATTGAATTAAAAAAATCATTAAGAATCAAATTTAAACTACATTATAAAAATAAAAAACACACAATCTCTTTTAAAAGAAAAATCTTACCAAAAATGTAATTATAACTTATAAGAGTGATCTTCTACACTTGTTTATTATTTTAATAATTCTTAAAATTGGTGGTAATTGAAACTTGTTGGCTTTGGCAAAGCAAGTTAAAATTAACTAAAATCAAAAGATCTTTATGTGAAATATATTGAATGCTTTACAGAATATCATATTTCAATCTCATGTGCTAAACTCCTAAGTGAAATTATTGGGTCTATCGGTCAAAATTGAAGAAAAATCAATTTTAATAATTTTAGTGTTATGAGCATTTGAGCATTGATTCTTGACCTAAATAAAGTAGTGTTTATTCAAACTAAATGAAGGGTAAAAAGTGTCTAAGATAGCTCTATAATTGAGCAATACATTTATTTTTCTCTCAACATCTAAAATGTTCTAAAAAACACTAAGAAAACATAACAGTGCAATAAATACTTTGTGTTTTTTATAAACTAAACATTAGGCAAGGGTTACATATTGTCTTCTTCGAGAATCTTGAAGATGTTTGGTGGGCATGCTCTTTTCTTTTTCAACTTGTTGCTTTCACTTCCATCCCTAAAATAAATATTTAAACATTAGCAATTATAAATGCAAATAAACTTTAGCTTATTGATTAATAAAAAATATGCAAACCTTCTATCACTTGACTCGTGTGTCGAATGTGCATATGAAGCACCAGCTCTGCTTGCTTCCGGTGCAACGGTATTTTTGCACGTATTTCTATGATGACCATACGAACCGCATCGTGTGCACTTGTGGGATCTCTTTTTTGTTTCATCTGAAGCCCTTATACGATTTTTACGAGGTCTCCCCGCTGGTCGCTTTAGTGTTGGTGGAAATATCTTGTATCCCAAATCCACATTTGCCCATTCATCTTTACTAGGCATTGGAGCTATGCCAATAGCATAAGCTACCTTAAACCGATCTATTGTGAAGCATGAATCAACATAGTCTTCCCATTTAGCATTTCTTATTGAGGATATTAGAGCAGCTGCATGAACACATGAAATACCTTTTACTTGCCATGCTCTACAAGTACATGTCTTCTCTTCCAAATTCACAGCCCACCTTGAATTATTCTTTTGCACCTCTGCTTGAAGATACATGCTTCTGTGTACCTCATATCCATTTAAACTCTAAAATAAGAAAAGTATATAAGTTAATAAATGCTAAATAATTAAATTTAAATTAAAAAAGTGAATGTTTGAATGGCTTTACCTGAGAGAGTTCTCTTATGTAGCTAGTAACCTTGGGAACAAGTCGACCTTTCCAAGTAGTTGCAATTCTTCTCCTGTGATCAAACTTTACCATGATTTTTTGCCTTATTGAGTCAATTAAATCAATAACTGGTTTATGCCTCTCCTCAGAAATCCAAGAATTGAAAGTTTCTGCAATGTTGTTCGTGAGGTAATCACATTTAGTTGTAGTACCAAATTGGCTTCTACTCCACAAATTATTATGCTCTACATTGAGATAATTGATGCTTGCTGGGGATTCTTTCATCATTTCACTAATTAAAGCATCAAAACGACTCGAGGAGTATGTTCTCGCAGCACCCCAAAGGCCAAACTTGAAAAGATCTCTATGAAAATGCTTTTTAAAATTTTTAAACAAGTGCCTCAAGAACCAACTGATGGATATACTATTGTAAGAGCCTTTTGTAGCCCCTTTTGCATATCAGATGATATAACAAGACCTTCTGGCATACCAATAGCTTTATGCAATGCACTCAAGAACCACTGCCATGAATCCTCATTTTCTCCCTCCATAACAACAAATGCAATTGGAAACATCCAATTATTTCCATCTATACCGGTTGCTGCAACAATTACTCCTTTCCACTTGCCTTTCATGTGACATGCATCAATACCAATATAAGGTCTACACCCTTGAAGAAACCCATTTATGCAAGCTCCAAGTGCCACAAAAAATCGTTGAAAATGATGTTTTTCTTTCATATTCTCCATTTTAAACTCAATCACATTTTGCGAATTTCTTCTTAATAGCTCCTCTTTGAAAGCTCCAATTTGAATGAAAGAATCACTCCATTTTCCATAGATTTCCTGTAGTGCTAGTTCTTTCCCTTCCCATACCCGATCATATGGCAAAGAAATGTTGTATTTTGTCTCAAGTTTGACCTTCAAATCCTTGGCTGAAATATTTCCATCATTTTTCACATCATCAACTATCCTGTCAGCTACCCATCCTTGTGTAGCATGTTTGTTCCCAAATCTATTAACTCCATGACAAGTATGATTCGGTTGCACGATCCTAACTTCAAAAGTAACCTTATCCTTAGTAACTGCTGCATGTATCCTCCAACTACACTCACGGTTTGCACACCGTGTAGTCACTCTTATCCAAATTATACTCAAAATCATTAATCACAGCATAGTGGTTGAGAGCTCTTCTATAAGCTACAACATGAGGAAACATAGAACCTATCTCCATCTTTGGGTCATCTTTTTCATATGAATATAACTCACCTTCCAAATCGAGTTCCAACTCCTCCTCCTCTTCTACATCACTATGTCGACTATGATAACTCTCTTCACTGTGACAATAATCCGACCCTTCCTCATATACCGAATCATGAGCATTTTCAACCTCCAAAACATCATCATAAACAACATTGTGATTCCTGGTCACATATATCACAATTTCCTTCTTTTCCTTGTACATTTCAAGCATCAACTCATAAATATTATCATCAACCACTTCAATGAATGATTGACTAGTAACTCGATTATCTAAGAAACACATTGAGAGTGATGTGGTTTCATCCAAAGCATACAAACTGTTCACATCTTCCAATAAATCAACAAAACCATAGTTTGGCGGATCTGAGTAAAGGGTCTTTTGTCTACCAAAGCAATATTTTTGCTTGCTCCCGTTGTCTATTAGCTTGAAGTAACCATCATATTGGACTTTTATTTTGAAGCGAGATGAACACGAGCTGTTAATGAAAATAGCATATTACAAATTGCAAGTAAAATTCTAAGCAATTAAAAAGCAAATATGTATACCTTATGTTGACCGCATTTGCCTCTTTTTTCTTTCTCCTAGCCTTTAACTTTTGACCAGGTACAATTTCCCCATGACTCTTGAAAGTTTCATTTTCAGAAATAGATTGATCAATGATGAAGGAGGAGAAGTAATCACCGATTGTATGATCTTTCTCCATGGTACATCTCAATGTGATATACCTACCAATCAAGAAAATTTTAAATCGATTTTTAAACAATATATTGTTTGAAAAAGTAATAATGCTTTCAATTAGTGTCATACTAGCAAGTATTAATGTAATATAATTGAGAACAATGATGCATCATATACTTAGTGGGAATCAAAATATTTTTTGGAACGCTCAACTTTATAGATTAGATGCTTTTAAGTAAGTGCTTAGACTAAATTAAATGTAATACTAGAAATAATTAACAGTAATAGGGAAGATGAAACACTCACCTTGGAAGAATTGTGTACAGTCGTACAGGGTAGGAGTAGAGATTGGAAGAATGAAGATACAGTAGATTGGAAGATACAGTAGATTGGAAGATGCAGTAGAGTTTCACGCGTACAAGCAGAACAAAAAAAATTAATTAGGAAAATTAATTAAGAAAATCAATTAATAAGTCTTTTTTTAGAAATGAAGTTTCAATAAAATCAAAAAGATATTATCTTGGGTGATTACACAAGATTGTTAGGATTTAGAGGATATATATCCAATTTTAATATTTTGATGGATATATTTCCCATTAAATAAGTTTTAATAGGTATATACCCAATTATCCCTTACAAAAATTATGTTCTTTGAAAATTTTCAAGTTGTTTTTAGGTCTAATAAATTTTTCATTTCATTTCCAAATTAGGGAAGGATGAGATAAAAGAAGGAAATTTCCTCAAATTTGAGGAATTCTCTAAATAAATGGATCATTCTCCAACTATCATGCAATCCAACAAATAAAAAATAAGATGGATAAATTTCTTTTTTCTTGAGTTTGGTTTAATTTCGTCAAATTATATATATATATATATATATATATATATATATATATATATATATATATATATATTTTATCATATGTGGATAGTGGCTTGTTCACTTGAAAAGTCAATAGTCAGTACTCTCAAATTAAATCAATGATTTCGAAATAATTCAGGACAAGTATTCGCCGACACTATTTTTAGCTCACATTTTTAATTGAAATATGGAAATAAATAATTAAATAAAAGCAGCAAAAAGGTAAGAGATAGTAAAGAGGACGAGATCCTCTACAAAGGAACCATGGCAGGAGTCATGGATTGACAATTGCCATTGGCATTAAATTAATTACGTATATTATTTATGTGCCCATAAGCCATAGATCATCATGTTCGAGTAAAAAAAAAAGTCGTGCTCCTTGTATTCTTCTTTGGTCTATATAAACAGCTTCGTGGTCCGTGCTACGTGGGAGTATAGTTCTAGTAGATCAGTTGGCAAACAATTCTATGAATAAAATTTGAACAATTTAAGTAAAAAATCAATGGTTATAATTAATTTTTTTCTTTTTATTCTAACTTCTTTTTTAATTATCATATTTAAAATTCACTAATTTATTACTTCATAGAAGAGTTCATCCATATAGTTTCTAATAAATTTCATAAATGGTAAGACACTGATCCAAATGAACACTCTTTGTGGTGGAACACCAAACACTCTCACCAGAACCCAGGGATCCTAGATCTCATCGGATATGCAATTGGATGATACCAATGGCGGCCGACCGCATGGCAAACCTCCCGATCAACGATCCCCTTGGAAGTATGTGGTGGTGACGGGTGGGGCTTCTCAGCAAAAGACCTTGTTTGACAAAGAATTCTTGGAAGTAAAGATATAGATTGCCTCCCTAACGATGAAGACGACGATCTAGTGATTTCAATCACTAACGACGTGATGGAAGCATTGGCGTCGGTGTGGAAGAACTCTGTTGTGGTCAAGATGTTAAGGCATCCAATGGTCATCCCAATAATGAAGAAGAATATCCGAGAGTTGTGGAGGACCCATAACAACATTCAAATTCTTGATCTCACCCATGGGTGCGTCCTGGCTAGTTTTGAACAAGAGGAAGATTTCATGAATGCGATGAAATTTGGACCATGGACAGTTTTTGGACATTGCATGACAATTCGAAGTTGGTCTCCTACTCTCAAAACATGGATCCCATTAAGAAAGCGCCCACATGGATCAGGATTTCCGATTTGCCCGTTACTCTATATGAGGAGCATGTCTTGTTGAAGATTGATGTCGTAATCGAAAACCCAATTCGTGTTGATCTTAAAACACTCTTCACAAAAAGAGGAAAATTTGCTTAAATTTATGTGGAAATCAATTTGGAGAAACAACTTAAGGGTGCTATAAGCATCAATGGAAACCACTATTTCGTGGAATATGAAAGACTTTTGACTATTTGCTTTGATTGTGGGAGATTTAGCCACTTGAGGAGCAATTATCCTTTTTGGGCATCACAATCTAAGACGATGGAGCAAAGCATGCAGAATCCCTTTTTTGGTGGAATAAAAAATTCGGTTCAAGGAAAGGATGCTAGCTCATCAAATAAGGTCTCGTAGTTGACTTCGATCACCGCTCACGAGGCGGCGAGAATGGGAGAGGATGAAACTAGAAAGGAAATTAGACCAAACAAAGGAAACTCGAAATTCGGTGCGAATCAAAAGAAGTCAAAGATGATTCGTCAAAGAAAAATCCATCAAAGGAAAGTCAAACAAGGAATAACAAAGGAAAAGATAAATTGTTTCCTTCCTCATCGACCCTTTTCCCAAAAGTTAATCATTTCGAAGCACTAGGAGAATTGATTGAGGAAGGTGAGGATATTGAGCAACCCAATTCTACAAGGGACATTTCAATTGGCAGAATACATATACAGACACTTGACCTTTGCTCAATTGGTCATTTTAGCACCTCACTTTTGGGTATGTTCGATTGAATACTTGAACTATATATATTGGGACCTATTGAACACCTTGTCACTAATAATTATTTATGTGTAATGCACGCGCGTGACATGTAAAAAATTTATGCCACATCACGCCACTTAGATGAATGACTTGGTACTTTTGGATTTTTTTTTTTAAGAAGTACTTGAATTAAAAGAGTATTATTTTAAATGTAAAAAGAAACCTAAAAGTCATCTTCTTCCTTCCATGTAGCCCATCGATATTGTGTTTACTAGAATATTGCCCATCTTGATTCCGTCGATCATCGTTCCTCCTCATCCCCGTCAAAGGTCATACCGGCTAACCTTGGCTTTCATGGGAATTTAGGTTACTTTGTGTAAAAATCCCCAAATTAGGTTTCACAAGCCCTAAAAATTTTGGTTGGTTGTTTACCTAATATTATGCTTTTGAGAAATCGATTTTGAAGTGTTATTGAGATCAATTCGTCCATATACGTGTGTGATGTTGACGAGATCCATTAGTGGAGGTAGTCGGAGAAGCGGTGACAACCGTCGGAGATTGATGTGGCGATGGTAGTCGGAGATGGATGTGTACGCTACTGTGCATAGTGGTTCTTGGAGTGGTGTTGATGAGATCGGACAAGGTAGATGGTGGAGGATCGATGAAGGTGGGTTGATGATGTGAACCCCGTTGAGGAATTCACGAGCGGATCTTTGCTTGGACTCGTAAATGGTCTTCTCACGCCGGAACCGATAGATTTGAGACGTAAACGTCTAGACTGGGTTGAGATTGAAGTGAAAGGATTGAGAAGGGGGCTTCGTTTGACGGAAGCCAGGAGAATATGAGGTTGGGAAAAGAATAGTTGTGACGCCTTTAAGAAACAATCTGGAGAAAACTCGACAACATAACAGTAGTTTAATCAAAGCGTGAGAAAGATAGAAGGGGGTGTGCCTCTTATATAGAGGTGGAGGCACAAAACCCTAGTTCGAAACCCTAGTGGCGTGGGGAGTGGAGGGAGGCGCAAGCATGCGACCCAAACACTAGCCCAAGCCCAAAACTCTAAACAGAAATGGAAATTACAGAAAGGGAAATGTTTCAGAATAGAAATAATGCTAAAAACAGTAAGAAACATAGATGGTCACGGTGGCCTAGTCGCGAGTGTCGCGACAAGGCCGTGACAAAGCATCGGCACGCCAAGACATGTCGCGACATGGTGTAGGGGCGCGACACGGCTAGGCGGTGACGGGGCTGGTGCGCACCCGAACCTCAAGTTCCCGCGCCGGGTTGGCCCGGCGTGGCATGGGGCTCGACAACAATGGTTGGCGCGGCACCGAAGTTGAGGTTCTTGGTACCGCGATGCTCGGCGTCGACCTGGAGTAGCGGCGCACCTTCGATGAAGGAGACGCACCGGAAGAGGGGCGCGCCGGTGGATGCGTCGTGGCTCGCGTAAGCGCGTGCGACGAGGGACGCCGTCGCTCGAGCTATGGCACGGGTCCTGGCTCGAGTAATGGGTCCGTCGGAGCACACGAACAAGTCTTCCTCTTCTTGGCTGGCGGTTAATGTAGGGCTCACATCACCCTCCCCCCTTGGGTGGGAAACGTCCCTGTTTCCTCGTCATGATACTCGGGATCTACATAGGGTGACAGATCCAAGACATTTAAGGAAGCGGGCACGTTGTATTTACCCGGGAGGTCGAGAATGTAAGAGTTGTTGTTGATGCGCCGCAGAACCTTGAAGGGGACGTCTCCGGGGGGATGCAGTTTCGTCTTCTGAGCATCGGGAAAACGCTCCTTTTGAAGATGGAGCCAAACCATGTCGTCAGGCTCGAAAATCAATTGACGACGCCCCTTGTTGCGTTGGGCGGCGTATTGATCCGAGCGCTTCAGAAGCTGCACCTTGGTACACTCATGAAGGCGGCGGTTGTGGTCAGCGCGGTTGGCCGCGTCGACGTGTTTGCCGGTCTTGAAAGGAAATGGTACCAAATCCATGGGCATGCACGAATTACGTCCGTAGACCACCTCGAAAGGTGTCATCTTCGTCGCAGAGTGGAAGGACCTGTTATAAGCAAACTCAACACGGCAAAGTAAGTCCTCCCACCGACGTGGGTTTGCCTTGAGCATCGTCCGAAGAAGAATGCCCAAGGTCCGATTGGTCACCTCAGTCTGACCATCGGTTTGGGAGTGATAAGCAGTAGAAAATAGGAGTCGTGTCCCTAACTTCCCCCAAAGTGTTCTCCAAAAGTGGCTGCAAAATTTGGTATCCCTATCACTAACAATAGTTCTAGGAATACCATGCAATTTCACAACATGTTCGAAGAATAAATCCGCGATTTCCACCGCGTTATTAGTCCCCTTACATGCTATGAAGTGGGCCATTTTGGAGAACCGGTCCACGACTACTAAAATGGAATCCTTTCCACGCCTCGACATTGGAAGGCCCGTGATAAAATCCATGGAAAGATCTTCCCACGGGGCGTCGGGAATTGGTAGGGGCATGTAAAGGGCATTTCGTTCTGACCGAGACTTGGCAGTATGACACGACACACAACTTTGACAGTACTTGTTTACATCGCAAGCCATGTGAGGCCAGAAAAAATGTTCACGAAGTGCTGCCAACATTTTGGCTATTCCAAAGTGGCCTCGACCATCATGAGCCTCTTGGAGCAATAAATGTCTCAACGACGATGCCGGAATGCAAAGCTTCCCAGCTCGGTAAAGATACCCGTTGTCCACGAAGTAGGACTCATGGATTCATGAGTGCTCTAGGTTTTTAATGATTGAGGAGGATATGAGGCGTATAAGTCCTTGATCAAAGCGAACCCGAGCATCTTAGAATGTAGTTGGGTTAACAAAATGTACCTTTGAGAGAGAGCGTCGACGACGACGTTCTCTTTTCCTTTTTTATGCGCAATGACGTAGGGAAACGTCTCCATGTACTCAACCCAACGTGCGTGGCGTCGATTCAGAGTCGTTTGACACTTGAGATAAGCCAAGGCCACATGATCCGTATGAATTACGAACTCGCTTGGCCAGAGATAGTGTTGCCACATCTTCAAGACCCGAATAAGAGCGTAAAGCTCTTTATCATAGGTCAGATAATTCAAAGTAGCCCCAGCTAGCTTCTCGCTAAAGTAAGCGATCAGCCTTTGTTCTTGAAGGAGTACGCCACCAATACCGTAGTCGGAAGCATCACACTCGATCTCAAAGCGCTTTGAAAAGGACGGCAATTGCAGGACCGGGGCACGGCACAAAGCATCTTTTAATGTCTGAAAAGCGGCCTCATGATGCAGCATCCACTTTATTGTGGCTGCCTTCTTGGTTAAAGAATGGAGTGGCGCGGCGATAGAACTAAAGTCCTTGACAAATCTCCTATAAAACCCTACAAGCCCTAGAAAAGATCTAACCATGGTGGGGGTCGTGGGAGTTGGCCACTCACGGATGGCCCGGATTTTGTCAGAATCCACTTGTAGGCCATCCTTGGATACGACAAAACCAAGAAAATTCGCCGTATCCGAGCAAAAAACACACTTGTCCAAGTTTACATACAAACAATGTTCGCGGAGGCAATCTAACACCTGCCTAAGGTGCCCCGCGTGAGAGTCTAAAGTTCGACTATAAACTAAAATGTCGTCAAAATATACGACGACGAAAAGTCCCAAAAACTTGCGTAAAACAAAGTTCATTAAACGCATAAAAGTAGAAGGAGCGTTAGTGAGGCCAAAGGGCATCACCAACCACTCGTAAAGACCGTGTTTGGTCTTAAAAGCCGTCTTCCACTCATCCCTTTCTTGCATCCGAATTTGATGGTAGCTGCTGCGTAAATCAATCTTCGAGAACAAAACGGCACCATTCAACTCGTCGAGCATGTCATCCAAACAGGGAATCGGGTGACGGTATTTGATGGTGATTTGGTTGATGGCAAGACAATCCACGCACATCCTCCAAGACCCATCCTTCTTCGGCACCAATATAACCGGAACCGCACACGGGCTAAGGGACTCTCGAACATAACCCTTGTCCAAAAGAGATTGGACTTGGCATTGAAGCTCTTGAGTTTCCTTAGGCGACGCCCTATATACAGGCCGATTCGGCAATGAGGCACTGGGAATGAGATCTATGCGATGCTCGATCCCCCGAATAGGTGGTAACCCGTCAGGGAGTTCGGCAAGCATAATATCCGAATACTCCTGCAACAAAGAAGTGATAGAGGGGGGTAATACATGTGTCTTATCAATAGTAATATTAAGCAATGGACACAATAAGAAACAAGAAAAACTCCCCTCAATGTGCTTGATTACATCGCGCCGACGACAAAGGAAGAGGCGGTCTTGGACCGTGCCGAGAAGTGGAGGCTCGACGTCTTCACTCGTCCGAGCCGTGCCATGGGCACCATGTGGCTGGCTAACAGGCCCCTGCCAGTGAGGTAGATGGGAACCAGGTGCGCCGCTGGATTGCGTCGGGACCGAGGCTGCACCGCTGGGCAACGACGCTGGTGCGGTGTGGCGTGCAACCGGGGAGGCACTCGGCGTCCGAGGCTCTTCCTTCGGTTTTGCTTGGCGTTTCTGGTGGGCATCTCCTTATAATCCAGAATTGGTTGTGTGGGCACCAGGAGCGCCGCCAGAAGTGGCACCATGGCCAGAAGAGCCGTTTGTGGTGGCATTCGGTGCGGGCGCGGCCGTGGCATTCTTGATGTCATCTAGTTTTGCATGTTTTTTCATAATCATTTAGGATTAGATTTCATCCTTTTCTAGCTTAGGTTTTGCATTTTGTGTTGATTTCGAGCATTATTCGTAGTATGGATGTCTACACAAGCTTTGTTTGCATTTTTCAGGTTTTTGGAGGTGTTTTCGGGTCTTAAGGATGGTTAGGGAGCTTAATGATATTAGAGGAGTCAAAGATAGGTGAAACAAGCCTTTAAGGATGCTTACAGGACATGAATATGAGGTTAAAGAGGTGCTAGAGACGAGCCAACAAGCCAGAGATGAAGGTAGAGACGAGAAAAAAAGGAGAAAGTTGACTATGTGCTCGTCTCCGTCGAGACGGAACTAGTCTCGGTCGAGACGGCGGGAGTCAGCCGCGAGTCATTTATTTCTTGCGCGTGGGGCCATCTTTTATGTTATAGTTTTGGATATTTTTAGCCTTTAATATAAATACTCTTTAGAAAACTCTTTTAGGGGGACTTTTATGCATTATTATTATTTCTAATTTCAAGTAGAGAGAAGAGAGATTTTCTAGGGTTTTTTATTCTACGCTCTTTCGCTTTGGAGATTTGCTTTGCACTTTGGATCTAATTGTTCTTTCAATCGAATTTCTAGTAAGTTTCTCTTTCAATTATTGCTCTTATTTCTATTCCATGTTTGATTTAATTGCTTTGATCATGAATTTAATTATGTTAGGCTAAACTCTATAGTTCTAGGGTTTGGTTGATCCCAACAATGTGAAGCGGATCAGATTCAATACCTTTTTCTTGAATTGAGTTGGAAACTAATATGATTTGATTCTAGGGGGATTAATCTAATAGGTTTAAACTTGTTAGAGTCTTGTTTAGGTTGCGCATCGAGAGGTGGTAGTCTAAGTAAGTATACAAAATAGAGAGAGCGCATCGAGAGGTGGTTCTATCTATTTGGAAAAACTAGAATTGAACTTGAGAATTAGTTTCTCATGTGGTTAATTGTCATAGAACTTCTAGATGTTTGAGTCAAGTTTGATGCATCACGAGAGTGGGGCAAGTTTGGTTTACCATCTAGATTTCTAAGTGCTTAAAGGGTTTCTATCGGTTTTGTTTCGTCACGAGAGTGGGTTCTTAATTTGATAGAAGTACATTAAGTTAAACTTTGAGAAAAGTTAATTTATGACATTAGACAATAACCTTCATAAAAAAATATCCAAATCAGTTTAGGTAAAAGTGAGAATCAAACTCCGTGGATCAAAGTTGTGGGGATTCCTTGCCTTAGAACTTTGCTTTCTCATACATATTTACATCGCTATTTACTTGTTTTAATTGCTTTATTTAGTTATAATTACTTCACAATCATCATATTTGGCTTAGGAACTTGTTTCAAGAATTTACTAAAACAGAAATAATCCCCGTGATTCGATCCTGATCTACTACTACAATAGATCTCGTATTCTTGCGAGTGTGTGGGAAACCACCACATCAAGTTTTGGCACCGTTTCCGGGGAACAAAAAAAAACATAAAAGTGGGGTTGTTCTCTTGTACCTCTCTCTCGATCCTCTTTGACGAGCGAACAACAGCAACACCATCACTGCTCGAGCCGCCCTCCCCTGCAGCAATCTTCACCACCGCCGGCCACACCTTCACTGCTGCGCCACCCACCTGCGCCAGGCGACAGTAGTCGCACCACCCAGCCGCACGACCTATTCGCGTGGGCACCAACGAGCAGGCTGTTGGCGAGCAACCCTTGTGTTGGGTCGAAATTCCAATGAGTTCACCTCTTTTGTGTGGCTTGGTACAAATTTTGACCTTATTCTTTCTCTTCTATTGAATTTGTGCCATTAAATCTCTAGAACGTTCATGTTTACAATTGATTTGAGAGGTTTACAATTTTAGGGTTTTTAGATCCGAAATTAATTTGGGGATTTTTAGTATTTGCTATTAATTCCGAAATTATTGGTGATTTATTGCTTAATTGTATGCTCTTAATTTAATGTTCATTCTTGATTTAGGTAACTTGTGTTCACTCTTGCTAATTTTTTGTTTGAGTTGCCTTGATGATTGAAGTTGTTGGACGGTTGGTACTTGGCTTGAGCATGCTTTAAAGTTTTGCTATTAGAACTTGTTTAATTTTCTTCTAGCATAAGATTCAAGTATGGGGTTGTGGGATGCTTGCAAGTTGTGGTTATTTATATGATTTTGAGTTTGAGCATGGTTCTTTGACTTGATTTGAGAACTAACAACTTTTATGCACTAATTGCTACCCATTTGTTTGGTTGAGTGATTTTATTCTTATTTTGTGGGTAGCTTGTGTTGTTGTTTGATCTTTGGTGTGTAGGTTTTTGTCTCTAACAATGGCTAGTGGTTCCCGAAAGAGAAGTAAATCTGAATTGGTTAGTCTGAAAGGCGAGCAACTGGCTCGTTATAAAGAATATCTTGCTAGAGTGCACGTTGGGACACGCTATTATGATCAAGAATCAATGGAGACTCTGGGGATCCATGATGAGGTTACTCGTCTTTGCAACATAATGGGTATGACATCTTTGGTTCAAACACCATATCCCACCCACCCTCAGCTTACTTCAGAGTTGTTAAGCACATTTCAGTTTGAAGATGGTCGACCCGCATTTAGATCAAAAGAAACCATTCTCAAATTTCGCTTGGGAAATGTTGATTGAGTTTTGACACTTAGTGATTTAAAGGACATATTGGGTCTTCCTAATCATGACCGCATTCAAAAGAAGACTCCCAAGCATCTTCAGTTGTTTTGGTATCAAATATTAGGCAAGTCAACTTGTATGGCTAGGGGTCTTACTACTGTGGACATTGTTCATCCTTGTTTCAAGATCATTCAGTGCCTTTTGGGTAACACCATATATGGTAGGAGTGAAAGCAACAAGATGAGAGTTGGAGAGTTAGCTTGTCTTTGGGCTATAGTGAACCATGAGCCATTCAACTTGGGCTATGAATTTGCTAAGAAACTACGTGATATGTCTTCGGGTCCTATTCATATAGGCGGCTTGGTCACTCGGTTAGCACACCATTTTCGGGTAGACACGGCGTGGTATGAGGTTGTGGAGCATTGTACTCTTGATATTGCACATGCCATCAATGCTAACTTGATTACAGTAGACAAGGGATGATATTCCAACGTCGTCCAGATTTCCGGGAAGAATTTCCACATAGCATTCTCCGGTCATCCCGTGAGTACTAGTGATCCGAAGTCGTGGTATGAGGCTTGGATAGGGAAACGCCATCCTCCACATCCAGATGGCAGTGAAGACACCATTGATGTCGGGCCTGTTGGCAATGATGTGCTGATGATTGAGGCTCCAGAGATCCCTTCTACTAGCCATTCAGAGCCTGATTACATGGGTCGTCTTGATGCTCTTGAGCGTAGTATGGCTGAGATGAAGGTTCAACAAAACCAGCTTATGCAGATGAGTGCACATATGTACCACCACGCCTTTGGCTATTACTATGATCCAGCGGCTCCTTACCCGCGACCACCTGACTACACACCTCCATAGTATTCTCCGTCGAGACGGAACTCGTCTCGGTCGAGACGGCGGGAGTCAACCGCGAGTCACTTATTTCTTGCGCGTGGGGCCATCTTTTATGTTATATTTTTGGATATTTTTAGCCTTTAATATAAATACTCTTTAGAAAACTCTTTTAGGGGGACTTTTATGCATTATTATTATTTCTAATTTCAAGTAGAGAGAAGAGAGATTTTCTAGGGTTTTTAGTTCTACGCTCTTTCGCTTTGGAGATTTACTTTGCGCTTTGGATCTAATTGTTCTTTCAATTGAATTTCTAGTAAGTTTCTCTTTCAATTATTGCTCTTATTTCTATTCCATGTTTGATTTAATTGCTTTGATCATGAATTTAATTATGTTAGGCTAAACTCTATAGTTCTAAGGTTTAGTTGATCCCAACAATGTGAAGCGGACCAGATTCAATACCTTTTGCTTGAATTGAGTTGGGAACTAATATAATTTGATTCTAGGGGCTTCATCTAATAGGTTTAAACTTGTTAGAGTCTTGTTTAGGTTGCGCATCGAGAGGTGGTAGTCTAAGTAAGTATACAAAATAGAGAGAGCGCATCGAGAGGTGGTTCTATCTATTTGGAAAAACTAGAATTGAACTTGAGAATTAGTTTCTCATGTGGTTAATTGTCATATAACTTCTAGATGTTTGAGTCAAGTTTGATGCATCACGAGAGTGGGGCAAGTTTGGTTTACCATCTAGATTTCTAAGTGCTTAAAGGGTTTCTATCGGTTTTGTTTCGTCACGAGAGTGGGTTCTTAATTTGATAGAAGTACATTAAGTTAAACTTTGAGAAAAGTTAATTTATGACATTAGACAATAACCTTCATAACAAAATATCCAACTCAGTTTAGGTAAAAGTGAGATTCAAACTCCGTGGATCAAAGTTGTGGGGATTCCTTGCCTTAGAACTTTGCTTTCTCATACATATTTACATCGCTATTTACTTGTTTTAATTGCTTTATTTAGTTAGAATTACTTCACAATCATCATATTTGGCTTAGGAACTTGTTTCTAGAATTTACTAAAACAGAAATAATCCCCGTGATTCGATCCTGATCTACTACTACTATAGATCTCGTATTCTTGCGAGTGTGTGGGAAACCACCACATCAAGCGGTCTTATCCATTAGCTTGGGTCATACCTACGGATGTTTTGGGTCGATCTCCGCAAACATAAAAGTTTGATTGATTATAGGATAAGAATCCTAATTGAAACAAGCACTTAAGTGCTTCTAGGAAGCGAGCAAGAAAATGACTCATCCATTCTATACTTCTAGAATATAGTCATTGCGGAAGAATTATTTTAAGATGGATATTCGATAATTCTCGAGATGGAATCAAAGCTTGAATATATGAAACCATGCCTGGGAAGAAGGATCTTGAATTACGGTTTCTAAAGAAGTTACTATTGAGATAGGCGATGGTTATATCACAAGAGGGAGTAACCATCTTTACGATGTCATGTCCGAATATGATTTACTATCGAGAAGTGGTTCGAGCGTCCCTTTATATTATATTATAGTACTTATAAGAATGTAGTTTTTAGTAAAAAAGGTTAAACTCAAGGGACTAAGTGGTTTCATTCCACCAATGTGATCAATATCGGGGAATAATTTCCAACATAGTAAACTTTTATAACCTTTTATAATATAGTATGAAATTATAAAGATTATTAAATTCTCTAAT
Source organism: Fallopia convolvulus (assembly GCA_964016875.1). NCBI lineage: Eukaryota > Viridiplantae > Streptophyta > Magnoliopsida > Caryophyllales > Polygonaceae > Fallopia > Fallopia convolvulus. The sequence continues at coordinate 11,700,483 of OZ024722.1, read as the reverse complement.
TTAGAGAAAAAAATTTATTGGAATAAATACCTGTTTTATTATTTTAGAATTTAGCGGATATTACACTTAGATTAAGAGATATGCTGAAAACTGCATGCTCATGCTATTTAGCACGGGTATGCCATGCCAAAAACTGCATGTAGAGATTGGCATTTGGCTCTTGGCATGGGCATGCCGAGTGGCACGAGCACCTCATGCAATATCCTGGGAAGACATCTTGACAACTTTTGATTGGATATGAGTACTTCCTTAGCTTGTATGGATTCTGTAACTTATTCTTCTCCATTAAATCTTCAAGTTGAATCCCTTGGGTTGTTCTTTGCTTGAATTGAAGTCCATTTGATCCTAGAAGAATCCAAATTCTTGCACCTACACAACCAAAAGAAAACGAGAGCAAATATCCGAACAAACAATCATAATCATGCTAAAATGATCATGCAATTTTATCTTTTATGCACAAAAGTGGGGATTAATCAAGTCAAAAGGTGTTATAAACACATGTTATCACTAAACAAAGCAATGCTCGGGAGAATGAGACTTGAAAGGGTAACAAAGGAAAACATTTTGATTTACCGACTGATTTTGGGGCGGCGGATCACACAGAGAATACCTCGAGTTCGAAGGCGTTATATGTTGGGCTCCAAATAATTGAGTTGATTCTAATGTTGGGCCATGAAACAAATTGGAAGAGGTTAAGTGTTAACGACTCCGAAGTGGGCAAAAATGGTGGAGGCGTATTCATGGCGTTCATAGTCGTTGAGAGACTTAACTAGTTGACGAGATTTCTGAGCTAAGACTACCAATGGCATTAAGAAAAGGGCTATACGAAGGGGATTGGAGAGTAAGGAATGACACAAACTCTCTCTCCATCGATTCGACTATCAAACATTACTCATTGTCTAGCATAAATTCAAGAATATTTTATAGCTTGAAGATTATTCTTCCTGAAGGCTTGAGATCAATTCTCACGCTGTGTAACTTTGATATCAAAATATATTAAACTTCTTCTTTTGAACCATATACTCTTGCATTCTTTGTTCTGTTTTATAACGTGTTAACATGTTACGGTTGGCGATTGACTAAGGTCTCCTGCATTATAGCAAGTCTCGCATTTCCATGTTAGATTTTCCCAAAACATCATCAAACTCTAATATTCATGTTATTAACAACATTCAAGATCTCAAATTTAAGGCAGGTGTTGAGCCCGAAAAGCCCAACTCAAAGGCGCACATCTCTAAGAAATCAGATAGAGGTTCACGAAAGAAGACGTCCGACCCAATTAGCATGGCTGGTGGTTTTGGGCTCACAACAACCGTGACTGGATTGTTACATGGGTTGATGCTAAGAGGAGAAGACATGATGTCAATGTCTCCGATATCATCTCATTTGATCACTCATCTATTCCTCCAAATTCCTCGATGGGTGTTCAGATTTAGACCCAGACAATGCAGCAACTCCATTTGGCAACTTCTTTGAGTTTAACTTCAAGGATAATCCTCTTTTTGTGGAGGGTGTTAATTCTGAGCATTCTCATGCTGAGACAGAAAGACAGGGAGATATTACTATGACTAAACATTATGACGGTCGGTCGAGCTACGTTCTTTAATTTGTTTGAGTTTTTTCCTCTCCTTTATGTTTATTTGATGAATATCCTAACGTGGAATTGCTTTGGTGCAGGGAAGCCAAGTTTTCGAAGAGCAGTTAGATATATGTGTAGACACCACAAAGTCGATGTTATTGCCTTGTTTGAAACTAGAGTTTCGGCGGAAAGATCTTATCTCATCTGTGGTCATCTGACTTTCACTGATAGTACTAGAGTCGTAGCGATCGGGTTTATGGACGACATTTGGATTCTTTGGAACATAGAAAAATTTCAACTCTAGATTGTGAAGACTTGTGATTTTTTATTATTCATGCCTCCTTCCTGGATAAAGGCACTCTTTCTCGTATGTTTTTGGTCTATGGCCCCCAACTCTTTTTCGTAGGATTCCTTTTTAGAGTAATTTGAAAAGGGTTGTTATGAACTCTTCTGGTCCGACTATCATGGGAGGCGATTTCAATTGTATCTTATTCTCCCATGAGAAAAGAGGTGGATTTGGTAATCTCCACTCGGACTCGGATGCTTTCCAAAAATGTGTGAATAATCTTGGTCTTATCAACATTGGGTTTTCAAGGTCGAGCTTCACTTGGATCCGTGGGAAGTAGGCAATAATGTGGTCTCAAAAAGACTTGATCGGGTCTTCATGAATTTGGAGGGTCACCTTCATTTGACGGAAGCTAGGGTCCAACACTTGCGTTGCTTCTCTTCAGACCACTGCCCAATGTTGACATCTACTAATTCGGATGTCCATTTGGACAAGAAAAGACATCCTTTTAGGTTCGAAGCTGCTTGTATGTCTTATCCTAATTTCTCGGAAAAGGTTAAGAATTCTTGGCATGATAACATGGAGAACCCTTGTGCCTCGGTTGCCCTTAAAGATGCCTTGATCGTGTGGAATAATAAAGTATTTTGGAACACTCATACTAGGAAGCAGAAAGTTATGAAGAGATTGGAAGATATTCAAAGTAACACACTAAGGAGTTCATTTGATAGACTTTTGATTATGGAAAACGAGATTCAACATAAGCTAGAGATAGTTTTGGATCAAGAGGAGGCTTTGTGGTTCCAAAAACCTCGTAAAAATGGCTTTTCTCTTGGGGGACTGTAATACCTCCTTTTTCCATACCTCCACCATTATTAGAAGAAAAATGAATCGTATCGAAGGCCTCAAATTTAGCGTTGGACAATGGATTGATGATAATAAGGACATGTAAAAGTTGGTCATGTCCTTCTTTAAAGACCTCTATGCTGCCGAGGCCAACAAGAACCATCTTCATTGTGCTTTGGATGTGGGGTTTCCCCTTCTTGATGTAACACCCCGTCTTTACACATGGCGCTACTTGGGTTAGTTTGACAATAAATTCACTCGAATCTTGCAACTCGGACACGACGAGAAAACAAAATAAAAAAATCCAACTTTTCTTTTTATAAACAAAAGTATTAAATCATGCATGAGCATCCCGACTAAACTTTAAACAAAACAAATTCTCAATCCCACCTCCCAACAACACAACTTAAACCAATTAATCAAACATAAAAATTAAACACTAAAGAACAACAAAAGACGCTCAATCCCGAATCCGACCTAATGACACGTGCGCCAACCTCCGCCTCACCACTTCGCAGAGGATCCATCACGATTCCTAAGACGTACTTGAAACTGTAAAAATATTTCCCGAAGGGTTAGCTCCAATTCTAATTCAAGCTAGAAAGAGCGAGATGCATATAGAACGTTTTAAAAACAACACAAAATTTAACAACCGATATTCACACATAAAGAAAAAAAAATCTTCAAGTCAACCATTCAACACATAAAGTTAAATAATCACACACACACACGCACACACACACACACACACACACACACACACACACACACACACACACACACACACACACACACAGACAAGCACACAGCAGCACAAACTCACAAAGACAACATTCACCTCAACCATCACCATCAACGCCAATATTCAATCACCATCAACGCCCATATTCAATCACAATCATCGTCCATATTCATTCACAATCAACGCCCAGATTCAATCACAATCAACGCCCAGATTCAATCACAATCATCGCCCAGATTCATTCACAATCATCGCCCATATTGCATCACAATCAACGCCCATATTCCATCACAATCAACGCCCATATTCGCAATCACCTCCTTTCACAGTCACCATCACCATCATCGCCCGTTCAAACACAAGCACAACCACAAACAGAATCACAATCACAATCACAATCACAATCACAATCACAATCACAATCACAATCACAACAACAAATGCAATTACAATTCTGGCAAATACAGAGAAAAATTCAATTAAAAACATTATGCAAAAAGAGACAAATTTTCAAAACCAATTCCACACACATGACACCCAATCTAACAAGAATTGAATTAAACCGAGCAGGTCGCAGAACGATTTACCTCCAATGAAGAATTTTTCCGATGAACCTGGAAAACTAAGAACTCGGGCAAGAATGGTTCCTAAACATGTCAACGACATAATTAAGGTTCAAAGTCAACTTGTAATCTAATTAACTGATTAGCTAATTGCCTACACTATTTAAACTAATCTAGATAATGGTGAATATAAACGTACGTATGAGCCAAATCATACCAATAAAACACAAATTACGAACCAATTTATTCTAACTAAAAGGAAAACTATACTTCCATGCTTACATATAATATATAATATGTGTGATCTTGTAACAAGCCTCTAATTTCTATGCTCTTAGCACGAATCAAAAATATAAACCACAACCCACCTATTATTACTTAAATTTAACCTACCTGAATAACAAGAGAGGCATATATACTTAGTCATCGAACCAAACATATGTACCCAATTCCAAAACTTTCTAATGATTGCTAAAATTAACGATCCAATTCCATTATTTAGTCCAACACACTGACACCAAAATCCGATCTTAATTATATAAGAATTAAAGGAACCCATTTCATTCTCTCTCATATATACTCGATCGAACCAAAATTCAATTTTTTTATCTACTTACTCCTCTGATTGCAGCTTCATGTGAATTCGATCGGAGGCCAACAATTGAACCCACCAACGTGAAACAGAAGGGAAGGAGGAAAGCTCACCAAAACTGGCGGAAATAGAGTCGGCACCGGTGTAACCAGGCTAGTGTTGATGTTGTTCGCAAGCGCAGGCGGAGACGATCACGCTTGCCGAAGAAGATGAAGATGGCGATGTAGAAATCATGAGGGAGTTGACGGCTTGTAAAGAAAGTGGCGAGAGGAAGGAACGAACGTGGTAAAAAATAAATAGATTAGGTTGAGGCTTGTGTTAGGGTTTAGTTAGGATAGAATCAAAACTAAGATAGAATTATTTTATTTTAATTAGTCGTTTGGATACAATTAGTTCCTTTTAGGATATAAATTACCAAACATTAATATTAGAATTTTTATCTATAAACACGATATTATTTGCGGGTCAAGAAATCTCGATTGCATGCAAATTGAAAACTCTTGGTTCCCGTCCACGACGAAAAAAACGAACCCGGGTATTACACTTGAGACTTATGATTGGGAGCTGATTGCGGCGAATATTTCCAATGAAGAGATTTGGCGCGAGGTGAAGGATATGGGCGCATATAAGTTTCCGGGTATAGACGATTTTCTTTCAAAAATGTCGGAATGTTGTGGATAGATCAGTGATTGATTTTGTGAGGAGTTTCTTTCACTTGTCTAAACTGCCAGAAGGGGTTAATGATACTCATTATCCTAATTGCTAAAGTTGAGAAGGCTACCTTGATTAGCTAGTTTTGTCCGATTAGTTTATGCAATGTTCTAAATAAGACTATTGGCAAGCTTATGACGAGCAAACTAAGACCTATTGTCTCTATGTTAATCGGACTTGTCCAAAAGAGCGTTCTTCCAGGTCATATCATCATCGATAACATCGTTATAGCGTAGGAAGTCGTCCACTCTTAAACTTGATGTCGTTGAGATTAAACATGCTCCTCTCCAAGACTGTGTTAAGGATTATTGGATAGATGGTGTTGGATGGAATTGGAGTGAATTTGCTGAGCTCTGGAGCATCTTTCATAGTCTCAAGTTAGCTTAGACCAAAGGCTTCCGACAGGTTGAAATCGAGTCAGACTCCTAAATGAGCATTGAGCTTCTAAATAAGACGTCGAAGAATAATCATCCTTATTTAACTCGGTCTCTAGTTGGCAAGGCTTTTTACAAGATTGGCTTGTCCAGATCAGTATGTGTACCGTAAGGCGAACAGAGTTACGGATTCCCTCGCATATCTAGCTTTTAGTTTTAACACTGGTTTTCATGTATTGTCTGCCCCTTCCGAGGGGATTTATCTCTTAACGTTGGAGTTCTCATAAAACACCCCCTTTAGGAGACGGAGAGTTCCACCTCTCTTTGAATTTCATAGAAAAAAGGTCACATAAGGGATATATAAAAACTCTTGGTCTTAAAATGAGTATTTTCCTTGCAAGTTGCAACATATATTATTATCCAGTTTCACATAGAATACATAAGAGACTATACATATAGTCAATATACAAAATTCACAAAGAGCAAAAAGACAAGCAAAACACAATTTAAAATGACCATAATTAGTATGAAGAAAAACTTGGATTATTCCAGGATTTCCAGCCCAGCAACTTTGTCCCGTAACGTTGCATTGTAGTTTTCCTGTCAAATTATAATGAAAATCAGCTGCTAATTTTCATGAATCACTCCTTTTAATTACCAGAATATGGCTAGGGGAATTTCATAAATTACCTGCTCTATCAACTTACCAGAGGAGCTCTCAACAAGCTTTGCCAAACTACCAAGCTTAGCAAGCATGTTCTCGTACAAATTCTCCAATTCAGATGTATAATGCGCCGCTTCGAACCCCACCAATCTGTTCAGATCAAAGACTTTGTAGTCTTCTGTATATACTTCCAATTGCCTTTGATCCACAGTCACCTTCTTCATATAGGTCAGGCTGTCGCTTCCCTTCCCGAAGCCTTTCATGGATGAACCCGTAGTAGAGTTGCAAGACAGATGAGGGAAATCCGAATTGGGGGAAAAATTGCTGTAATGGCCACGGAAATCAGGGCCGATGTTGACAATGTCAAACGGTTTGGCCTCGAATTCGCCGGTGGAGGCTCTGAACTGGTATGCGCAATAGTCGTGGGTGTGGATTAGGGTTTGGTGATTTTGGAAAGGAGTGGTGATGAGAAGGAAGATGGAAGGGAAGAAGATTGAAGAGGAATTTTCAACGGGGAAGGCGAATTCGGATTTGGAGGAAAGGGAGTACGAAACGGAGAATTCGCGGAGGGAAGGGCGGAGTTGAGATTGGCGGCGGGCGGAGAACCAGCCGAGGAGGTGGTGGGAGGGGGAGAGGTGGAGGAAGCGGCGGAGCTTGTCGAGGTCGATGTTTCCGGCTGAATCGTAGAATGACGAGGTGGCTCCGGTGGAGAAGAAGCCGGTGACGGTGGCGACGACGGCGGTGGGGGAGGAGGAAGAGTGGTCGTCGGAGAGAGTGGACGGAGCGATGAGAGAGACGCGGCCGAAGAGAAGGCCGTCGGTGTCGCCGGGATCGGCGGAGCAACGGTGGAGGAGGGAGGCGAGGGTGGATCCTGCGATCTTTACTCTCTGCAAAGGGAGGTCTTCTTCCATGGCGGAATTCTACCTGCTGAGATGAAAGAGGGCCAATTCTCACACATCTCACGTCTTATCAATCCTTTCCAGAATCATTCAAGAAAGTTTCTTTGCTGATGCAGTCAAGTAATCGGTTCACATCCAAATCAACCCATGAAAACTCCTTCAAAGTCAACGGTATAACTGAATTCTCAAATTCTTATGATGAACTTTATATCATACATGATTACAATTACAAGTTTACTCAATCCTCTCTATGTATATCAAAAGAATAAAGAATACATCATTGTCAAAAGATACAAAATGTAAATCTATAAATATCAAAAGAATAAAGAATAAATCATTGCCCGAAAACACAAAATGTAATTCCAACTGGTAATCTTTTCTTTTCTGTTAACCAATTATTCAATCCAACATCATCTTCTTCTTCTCATCAACAGCCACAGTAGCCAGCATTGGATTGATCTCTTCCAGCTGCTGAATCACTTGCTGAATCTCAGGCCTCGACTCGGGCAATGGGTCCACCAAATGCAGGGCCAGCTTCAGCGTGTTAAGCATCTCATCTCCAGTGGCAGAAGCATCTCTCATGAGCTCCAAATCAAAAACCTCATTTGTCCACTCCTCCTTGACCGTTGATGCAACCCACTGCGGCAAATCTGCACCGTCAATTTGCTCCCCAGGAGGCTTTCCTGTGAGGAGCTCCAGCATGATCACTCCTAGGCTGTAGATGTCTGACTTTGTGGTGGCTTTCTTGATCTTCTGTAGCTCAGGTGCACGGTAGCCTGTTGAGCCAGCAGTGGCAATCACGTTTGTGTTGGCTGAATCCGTCATTAGTCTAGAGACGCCGTAGTCTGAGATTTTGGGCTCATTTTGCTCGTCTAGGTAGACCTCGCTTGCAGTGAGGTTGCCGTGGGCCATGTTTTCTTCCACGTGGAGGTGGTGGAGCCCACGCGTTATCCCTATTGCTATCTTCATCCTTGTGTGCCAATCAATTGTGGTTTCAGGACCATGTCCTGTATTAATTCAAAGTTGCAAATTATAACACAGGAAATTTGACAATGAAAATGAGAAGATGCTGCAGAAACAAGCAAATTAGCAATGAAAGCTGACAAGATGCAGCAGAAATAAGCAAACTGGCAATGAAAATTCAGAGCATTCAGCAGAAACAAGCGAATGGCAATGAAAACTGAGAAAATGCAGCAGCAGCAAGCATATTGGGGATGAACGGACCAATTTATCAGCTTACCATGTAGGAAAGAAGAAAGGCTTCCCTTGAACGTGCAATCAAAGACCAGGAGCTTTTCAGCCTTAGGACCAATATAATAAGCCCTAAGCGGCAACAGATTCGGGTGTCTAATCCTTCCAAGAGCAGCAACTTCAATCTCAAACTCCTTAGGACTCTTAGCCAGCTTCTCCCTCAGCCTCTTCACAGCAACTTGGTTTCCATCCTCCATATTTGCCTTGTAAACCGTGCCATAAGCGTTTTTTCCCATGACTTCGGCAGTTGCACACAGCAAATCATCGGCTGTGAACACAAGTGGCCCATCAAAAAGCACCAATTTACCTCCACCACTTCCACCTGTCCCTGGTGTATCAACCTCTTTTTGTAACGTCGTGCCGTCCTTGGTTTCTTTGCTTCTTGATCTTTTCCTGATCAAGCAACAAAGCAAAACGCAGCATAGAAGCAACAATAGTATAAGGAATGCTCCTACTATAATGAGGATTTTGTCCTTAGTGCTCAGTCCTGGCTTTTTTTGGTGATTTGTTGTTTCTGTAGGTAATGGAGACGGGGAGATTTTTGAAGGGCATGGAGAAGAGCTAATGTACCCACAGAGCTGAAGGTTTCCTACAAAAGAGGATGAGTTGAACTTCTTTGAAAGGCCAGAGGGAACTTCACCTGAGAGGCTATTGTGGGAGACATTAAAAGAAGTGAGGTTTGAGATTCTTGAAAATGAAGCTGGAATTTCTCCAGTGAAGTTGTTTTGTGATAAATCAAGGAGGGTTAAACTCCCTAAATTGCCCATGGAGTTTGGAATTTGGCCCTTAAGGTGATTATGACTCAATGACAAAACCTTGAGACTACTCAGATGGGTCAAGGAATTTGGGATTTCCCCAGAGAAAAAATTGTAATCAAGATTCAACGCTCTGAGCTGGGAATTTTTCCCCCATGTATCAGGAATTGATCCAGAGAGATTGTTGTGGTCAAGAGAAAGGAAATTGAGAGAAGGGGAGAGATAAACTCCATCTGGAATCGAACCCGAAAGAGAATTGAAACTGAAGTTCAGCCTATAAAATCTAGTAGAATTCTCAAGAAAGGAAGGGATTGACCCATTTAGGGAATTTCTACTGAGATCAACATTTTGCAAACTAAGACTCCTTCCAATCGACAGAGGAATCAAACCCGAAAGGCGGTTGTTGAACAAATGAAGGCCTCTAAGATTAGGAAGCGAGCCAATTGAGGAAGGAATTGTACCGGTGATGTAATTGTCATGTAAACTGATTCTTCTTAGGCTTTTGAGGAGCCCAATTTGAGCAGTGATCACTCCACTCAGCCCTTTGAAAGGAAGCTGAAGGGCAACCACGTGTCCCTTCACACACTTGACACCTGTCCAGTCGCCGGAGCAGGCTTCATTGCGGGTGCCATTCCAGCTTCTTAGGACAACGCCCCTGGGGTCCGCCTCATGCTTGAACGCCAAGAGGGCTCGGAAATCAGATAAAGAGACGATTACGCCGTCGCCACCAGTATGCTGGGCTGATGAGGCAGTGTATAGAGAAAGATGAATGAAGAATATGGAAAAGAGAATAGTACGAGTTTTGTGGGATTCATGGTGATTCCCCATAAAAAGAGGAAACTTGAAAGTACAGCAGCTTCTTTTTTCGAAGGATGAACAAAATTGATTTAAGTGATTGTGAAAGCAAAACTATGTGGATTGAAGAAATTGGGAAGAGGCATCAGGGTAGAAATTGGGAGGAGGAGGCAGTATCCGGGTCAAAGCAACGGCTAGTTTTCTTGTCAACACATGAAATCGGGGAGAAGATGGTATTCGTTGAGGAAGTGAGGAATTGTTTTTTCTTCCTTCCCGTTAGATCTGCAACGGCTCTTATATCATTATTATAGTGACAATGACACTGATGTTTTGATTATTCCTTCCCACGCACATGACATTAGGGACAAACCTTAATTTTTGGCGTTATTATCCCTCGCACTAAATTTCTGGGGCCCACTTTGATGGATATGGACAGAATTAATAATTTTGTAGAAGTTGCATACATTTCGTGAAAATTGCAAACTTTGCCCCATATTTTTGCAGAACTCCCTCTCATGTAGGATAATGGTGAATTATGAAAATAGATTTTTTTTGGTACAAGGAGAGGCAACACTCTCCGGCCCTCAAGGGGCGTTTTATTAAAAGTAAAAAAGTGGGCTAAGTAGTTATCAAACGAGGGATAGCAGGACCCCTAATATCATCAAGCAAAAATAAAGAAAGCCCCTCGGGAGGGGCAAGCAAAACATGGAAACCAACAGGGAAATCAAAAGAAAGAGACGCAAGGCTATCCGCTACCCGATTAGCCTCGCGGTGCACATGTCGGACCTGGACAAGCCAGTCCTTCCTAATAAAGCCTTGGCAGCTTGTGACCAGGCTAGAAAGAGGATGATTATTCCTCAAAGTTTTATTCAACAAACCGACAACTAAATTAGAATCAGACTCGATCTCAACATGACGATATCCACGACTCCACGCCAGCTCGAGACCACGGAGTACACCCCAGAGCTTCGCTTGAGGCACCGAACACGACCCTAACTTTTGGACAAAACCACCTCTCCACTCGCCATAGTGATCACGTAAAACTCCCGCTGCAGTAGCCAACCCACCATTTCTAACGGCCTCGTCCGTATTTATCTTGATCCAACCCTGTTTAGTACTGACCCACGAAACTGACCCCATGAACTTGGGAAGAGGGGAAGGGTTACTAACCTTATTCTTCCAAACCAAGCTATACTCTTTACATCGATCCATGATGAAATTCCGTCGGTTAAGTCTGGTATCTTCATTTTGGAAACATTTGGTGTTTCGCCACTTCCAAGTCCACCAGAGGTTCATGGCAAAACACGAGCTCCAATCAACGTCCCCACCAACAGAGTCCTTCGCAAGAATGTTAATTCTCAACCACGTCGAGAAGCTCTCCTGAAAAAAATGAAGGAATAAAATTAGACACACAGAAATTAACTCAAGTCGATTTTACCTCCAAGCAATCCCGAAAGAGGTGTTCAGCGGATTCATCATCTGAATTGCAGCAGGTGCACAAGGCGGAATTAGTCAGATGTCGTCGCCTTCGTTCCATATTAGTCATGATACCGCCCTTGAGACAGAGCCAAACAAACACCCTAACCCTCTTAAGCACCTTAAGCTTCCAAACACGCTCAAAAATCTCATGATCCATGAATTGGTACTCAGCCCAGTTCCTAGCAACTGCATAACCCGACGCAACAGTATAATCACCATTTAAATTGTAAACCCAGCAGAACGTGTCTTCACCATATAAATGATCCAATCTAATCGTCGCAAACAACCTGCATATCTCGGGCGGCAGAACAGACGCAAACGAGCTCCAATCCCAACCCTCGTTCACGGCCCAAAAATCACAGACTTTAGTGTTCAGATGAATCGTGTTTGCATCAGAAGTTACCAACTCAATTAAAGGTTGATTCATAATCCATTTGTCCTGCCAGAAGTCAGCAGAATGCCCATTCTTTACGTTCCACCTAGTCCCTTTAATAACAACCTCTGAAATTCCAGTTCTTATGCTCTTCCAAGTGTGAGACACAGCTGGTGACTTCCCCATCGCCTTATTGACATATTTGTGCTTCAACACAAGGCTCCAAAGCTTATGATCCTCCATAACGAATCTCCAACTTAGCTTTCCTATCAGCGCGACATTAAGGCTTCTTATAGACTTGATTCCCAGACCACCCTGATTTTTTGGTCTAGTGACTTCATTCCAAGCAACCTTGTGCTGTCTACGGTACCCCTCCTGACTTCCCCAAATAAAAATTCTATTTATTTGATCAATTTTTTTTGCAAGTACTCTTAGGCAACAACGTCGTTGACATAGCATAAACCGGTAAAGATGAAAGAACCGACTTATTCAACGTAATACGCCCCGCTAAGCTAAGCGAATTGGTTTTCCAACCAACCAGTTTAGACTGAAATTTGCCAATGAGATTAGCATAAGTATCTTTATTTACCCTCTTGTGGAGAATTGGCATACCGAGATAATTACCCAAATTTTTTGTAACTTTGATGCCACTGATGTCTTGTAAAACCTCAACCATGTCACTACTCACATTCCTTGACACAAACATCTTGGATTTCTAGATATTAACACGCTGACCCGAAGCTTTACAAAACTGATCAATACACTCTTGGATAGTCCCCAATTGTTCGACTGAGGCTTCCACCATGAGAATAATGTCATCCGCAAAAAACAAATGTGACAAGTTGGGACCCTCACGAGTAATTCTTATTGGTTTCCAAGAACCCTGACCAACATCCCTATCAATAAGATGACCAAGTCGTTCAATGCAAAGGATGAAAAGCTAAGGTGAGATAGGATCACCTTGTCTCACCCCCTAGAAGCCACAAACTGCTCTGAAACACTGCCATTCCAAAGAACCTGCATACGAGGAAAGGAGATACAAGCCTTAATCCAATTAACCCACTCAATCGGAAATCCCGCAACCTTTAGTGTGTCTTCAATGAAATCCCAGTTTAAACGGTCATAGGCTTTTTCAAGATCCAATTTAAGAACCATCCAACCTTTCCTACCCCGTTTTTTCCTCATAGAGTGAACGACCTCTTGAGCAATAACGATGTTATCCGAAATCATACGCCCTTTAACAAAGCTGCCTTGCGTAGGACCAATAAGGCTACCAAGCAGCGACTGCAATTTGTTGGTCAAAACTTTAGTTATCGCTTTATAAATTACATTGCATAAGCTGATAGGCCTAAATTGACTAATCAAAGACGGCTTCTCAACTTTAGCAAGTAAAACAATCAGCGTATCATTCACTCCTTCCGGCATAACCGACGTTCTAAAGAAGCTTTGAACAAAATTAATAACTGAGCTGCCCACGGTGCTCCAACACTTATGATAAAAAACCGGTTGGAATCCATCAATTCCGGGAGATTTGTAGGCGCCCATATCCTTAATAGCCCGCCAAATCTCCTCACTCAAGATCGGAGCTCTAAGTTGTTCCCAATCTGAATTCTCAATATTAGGAAAACCCCACGCAGGAAGAGGCTCAACAACATTACTAGCCGGTTCCACAGAATAAAGCTCCCGGAAGAAATCAACCGCATTTTTTTCCATAGCCTTATTGTCCTCAATCCAGTCTCCATCAGCATTTTGAAGCCCTTCAATACGATTTTTTCTTCTCCTAATAATAGTCGAGGTATGGAAAAAGGAGGTATTACGGTCCCCCAACGCGAGCCATTGTTCCCTAGATTTTTGAAACCATAGCACTTCCTCCTGATCAAGAATCGTCTAAAGCTCACACTGCAAATGAGCTTCCTCACTTCTCAACCTGTTTGACATAAACACGCCATCGGTAGCTTGAATAGCTTCTAGTTTCTGCATGATCTCTGCTTTCTTCTTATTGATGTTTCCAAAGACCTTTTTGTTCCACAATCTCAACTCATCCCTCAGCACAGCCAAAGCACTCGAGATCTCAATATCAGGACACCAAGCGTTACTAATCTTGCTCGAGAAATCAGGATGCGCAAGCCAGGCAACCTCGAATCTAAAAGTGCGTTTATGTTTATCCAAATTCACGTCAGACTTGGTAGAAAAAAGGAGCGGACAGTGATCCGACGAGAACCGAGCCAAGTGACGCACTCTACCCTCATGCCAAAGGAGTCGACCGTCAACATTCAACAGAACTTTATCCAATCTTTTAGCAACAATGAGATTACGATCCTTCCCACGAGTCCAAGTGAACTTTGACCTGGTAAAACCAACATCAATGAGCCCAAGCCTACTAACACAACTATGAAAATCATGCGAGTCAGGGTGAAGCTTTCCGGAACCGCCTTGTCTTTCATGGGTGTACAAAATGTAATTAAAATCACCACCTACCATCACATGCCCCGAAACGTTCTGAATCGCCCTTTCCAAATCATTCCAAAACAGACTTCTACGTGTGGCGCTGGGAGGTCCATAGACCATGAACATATGAGACCTAACAACACCAACATGAAAAGAAGCATGAATAAAGCAATCATTGGTTTCCTCAATACTAAGCTGAATTTTGTTGTCGTTCCACAACAACCAAATTCCGCCCTTAAAGCCAACTGCCTCAACTCTAGCACAATCAGAGAAAGCCATTCGACCACAAACTCTATCAGCCCTGTTACCGGAGATTCTAGTTTCGAACAAAGCAAGCACATCGACTTTATGATGCCTACACAAGTATCTAATGGCTCTACGGAAGCCCGGTTTTTCTGCACCAAAACAATTCCACATTAGCACATTCATAGAGACACAAATTAAAGAGGAAATAAATAAATCAACAATCATGGCCCAAGGAGGCCTGGTTGATCTCGATCATCGTGGTGTTGCCGAGGGCATCCTCTTTAGGAATAGTCTGAGCCAAAGTTTGTTCCATCACGAACAAAGGATTCTCGTTCATGACCGTCTCCACTGACTTCTCCGGGGGAATTGTAGTGCGAGAATCTCTAGGATCAAGATCTGTATGTATGATGCTCTGCAACTGAGTATTTGATAGAACAGAGGAGTCAAACAAATTAGACAAGCCATCAGTTTGTCTTCTACGTTTAGAATTAGCCCCAATAATCAGCCCATTGAGAGCAGCTGAAAGGTTCAACCCAACATCGCGTTCAGTCAGCCCAGGAAATTTCTTTCTCATAGCGTTGTTGGGCCTTGTTCCTTTTTGGGCTACCTGCCCTTTTGAATCTTGTCCGGTTGTCGCTTTAAACTCCATATGGATTTCTGGTTGGTTTGCTTGGCCACTTGGGACCACCTCCATATCCACAGTAGAGTTAACTGCCAACGATTTTCCCGCGCCCATTTTGGACGTCTCTTCCCTTTGATTTCGCTTGTTCCCCTCCTTATTCTCTCTCAAATAACTGTTGTCCGACTTTTTATCCTTAACTTTTTCCTGGTTACTAGCTCCCGGACCCACATTGTGATGCCCAATATTAATACTTTCCTCCAGAGATGATTCAAGAGCCTTAAACCGATTTGTTTCCTGGAATAACGTTTTCTTGGAAGGGAATAATGGACCCTTCCCTTTCTCATTCCTTGATTGATAGTCTTTTTGATAGCCTTTCCTTGTTGCATCTCCCCTATCTTCCCTAGCATCAGGAATTGATTTTGAATTCCCTTTTTGTCGCGGTTTTCTTTCCGGGATCATCCACTCGCCGTAGGATCCCTTGCCCGTTCTAGCAGCTTCATGCGCCGTGGCCGGCATCGGAAGTTTATTTTTCTCGAACGACTCCCCCTTATCCGGATACACAACATCATCTCCGACGTTCTTGGAATTCTGAACTTTTGGCGACAATCCTTGGCCATCATGGACATCCCGTAAAGGACAATTTAACTTCAGATGGACGAATCTACCACAACCAAAGCAAATAGTCGGAAGTCCCTCATATTCAACCAAATAACGAGAACCATTTATACTAATAGTATCCTTAAGAGGTTTCTCCAAGTTGAGTTCCACACAAATGCGGGCAAACTTCCCCCTATTGGTATACATTGTTTTCAGATCCACCTGGATAGGTTTGCCTATACCAGCTGCTATATTCAATAGAACCTTTTCTTCATAAAGAGTAACTGGGAGATCAGATATACGAATCCAAGAAGGGGTAGTCTTGATCGGATCAATAGTGCGTAACATCGGAGACCAACTACGAACCGTCAAACATCGGCCAAAATCCGTCCATGGCCCCGACGTTAGCGCCCTTAGGTAGTCATCGTCATGCTCAAATCTCACCAAAAAAGCATCCATTTGTCAGATCAAGGATTTGCATTCTGTTACTTGTTCTGCACAAATCTCGGATCTTTTTCTCCATGACTTGAAAGGCCACCGGATGTCCTAGAAGCTTGACAACCACCGATTTCTTCCATACCGTGGCAAGCGCCTCCATCACGTCTTCTGCAATTGAGACTGTCGGATCACTATCTTCTCCGTCAAGGAACGAGATCACTATCTTATCTTTCAGGAACTCGTCATCGATTAGGGTCTTTTTTTGAGTAGCCCCTTCCGAGACGACAATATCTTTCCAAGAGGAACCCTTATCAAGAGAATCTCCCGGTGGTCTCCCTCCATTGTTATCAACAATCATGTCGGAGTTTGTCGGCCCCTTCGTCGGGGTCAGCAATTGCGAACTTTG
Source organism: Fallopia convolvulus (assembly GCA_964016875.1). Classification (NCBI taxonomy): domain Eukaryota; kingdom Viridiplantae; phylum Streptophyta; class Magnoliopsida; order Caryophyllales; family Polygonaceae; genus Fallopia; species Fallopia convolvulus. The sequence continues at coordinate 11,683,820 of OZ024722.1, read as the reverse complement.
AGACATAGGAAAGAGAGCGTTTTTAGTTGAAAAAGTATATAAACTGGGAATGAGAATTAAACTCTTATGAAAATAGATTTGCAAATCAACTTTTATCATTTTTGTTGGATTGTACATGTTAGTAAGGAGTTGGGAACAGTGGTTAAGCTTTTCCCAAGGCAACGAAATATAAAACTATCACAAGTAAGCAAAACAAAGGAATACATTTTCTTATAGACGAATCCTACTTCAACAAACTAGTTGAATATGTAAACCTTTACCTCCGTTGGAGGATTTTGAACGACTTTGATTGCTTCCTTAGCTACTACATGCAAGGTTCAAACTTCTTTGTTCCTAGCAGTATCCGAACTCTAGGAACACTAATGAACCTTCTCGACCTAAGTATTAAGCTATTCAACTCAACTAAAACAAGATACTCGGACCTTACACCTGCGATCTTCAAACTCAGTTTCCTTGCTCCTGGGAACTGCTTTCTTCCGTCGTCGAGATCACACACTCGCCATCGGGGACTTCTTTGGATTCTTCTTCTTACTTGATTGGCTTCTTTAGGTTTTGCTTGAGGTTTTGTGAGAAGTGATTTGCAAGATGACTGTTCATGGGTTTATATAGGCGCATCATACTTGGGGCTCAATCTTTATCCTTTGATCATATAATCATATGTATAAAATGTCCTTGTCTTGCTCTCCAAAACTTTATACTTCTTTCACTTGTGACTCTATTTGAATTTCGTCAACTCTTGAAGCTCATCGGGCCATTGGATCAGTCGGCTCAATCTGAGAAAAAAACTGCGCCTCTGTTTTGTTTGGATAGGCTTCCACATTTCACTTCGAGTTGTCTTTTGTACTGACATGGGAGTTTCCTTAAGTATGGAACTTGTAGCACTCGAGTTCCCTTGATAGAAACATCTTCGTATGGATTCAATTTTTGTTTAGCATGTGGTTCCCTTGAAATACTTGAACATAACACATTAGTTCCCTAATTGTGTATCGAGAGGGATTGGATCGTCCAATTCCGACATGTGTATCGAGAGGCGAATACGGTAGCTGATCGCCTCGCGTCTTTAGCTTTCTCGTTCTCTTTTGGTTGCCATGTATTGCTTGCCCCGCCTGAGGGGATTAATTTACTGCTTCAAAATGATGTTAGGGGTCGGGTTATCCCCTGTTTGATGACTACTTAGCTCTTTTTTTGAGATATTAATAAAACGCCTCTCCTTCCCACCAAAAAAAAAAGTTCCCTAATTGTGTTTGTCATTATCAAAACTGGAGAGATCGATCGTTATTTTAATATTGTCAAACGTGAGTTCACAGCACTACCCCAACACATTTCTTTTAAGATTTAATAAAAATATGGAAAAAAGAAAAGATAAATAAAATTACAAAGTTACTAATCGTGATTAAAAAGCTGAAAATGAATTAACAGTTACGAAATCCTTTCCCCACCCTTTACAAGTTTAGCAATTCCTCATAAATCATAAATATTACTTTAGTCTGATTTAGGACTCTTTTTACTATAATACCTACCTATCGTTTTATTAAAAAAAAAAATTCATTAAATTATTCATAATTTTGACGTATTGTGGGTTTATAATCATCAAATGATTGTAGCTAATTAGTAATTTTAAGGATAATTTCTTTTGGTAATTTACAACTTTTGCATTTTTCTTTTAATATTATAAAAAAAGTTCATTCCTCTTGGTTTTGAAAATTTGGTTTTTTCTGTTAACGCCAATATTCAGTTGAATCCTTCGAATATGCTGATGCAGATTGAGAAGGAATTTAAAAACGGGTTAGCCCTGGCTCTTGAAAGAGAGGAACTTTCGTGGCTTCAAAATTCACTTTTTTTTTTTGATACGGAAAGGAATTAGGGGGAAAATCATCTTCTAGATGTTTTCCGCCCTAGGGCATCCTGGCGGATGAAATCGATGAGCTCTGAATTCTCTTCATGGGAGACGCCGTCTTGTCCAAAAGCTAATTTTGCCAAATGGTCCCCCACACAGTTGATCTCCCTGAATACATGTGTAATGCTCCACTCTTCGATTTGAAAAAGATGGCCGCGAATATCAGAGACGAGAATCTCTATCTCCCACGGACAACTGCCTTTGCCACTAATGGGGTTCACCAGACATAAATTGTCGCCTTCAATCTCGAGCGACCTATACCCTCTTCTTATGGCTTCCTAAATGCCATATCTGAGGGCCAAAGCTTCAGATACAATGACCGAGTTTGATCCAACAGGGCCACAATTGTGGTGTAAGACCTCAGCTTTATGGTTCCTGAGAATGTATCCAAAGGTGGAATGTCCTTGGTTGTTTTTTGCTCCATCAAAGTTTAATTTGATCCAGTTTTCTTTGGGCTTTTTCCAACTTATGTCTTTGTTTTTTCGTCTAGGCTTTTTCCTCTCATTGTTAGCACAGTTTTCGTCACTCGTGAAAATATCTGAGTGCGCTCTTCCAGAATTTTCCCATGTTTTTATTTATTTTTTAATGAATTCTATCATATCGTTGTTTTTTATTGCTTCAGTTGATTTGAAGATTTTTTGATTTCTCTGAAACCAGATACTCCACCAAATGAAGGACAAGGATTCCATTTCTTTAATCGTTAAAATACCTCTAATTTCCTCCATTAATTGGTACGGGGATTTGTTGTCGGTTTCTATATCTTTTATTTTGGAGTATATGCTATTGTTCACTGAGTTTATTATCCTTTGAGTGTGGTAGCAATGTAGGAGAATATGTGGTGTATCTTCCTCCGTTGTGTCGCAAGATGCGCATTGCAGAGTGACTGCAATATGTCTATCAAATAATCTTTTCTTTGTGGGTAATGCATTTTGTGTTATTTTCCACATAAAATTCTTTATTTTTGGTGGTACGTTTAATTTCCAAATCCATTCCACATCGTTCATCGATCCCCCTTTCTATTGTCCAGGAAGGTCATTGCAGAATTTGTTGAGAACCATCCGTCTTTGCTGGGAGTCCAATACAATCGATCGGTAATTTGGTTAACTGGTGTTGGTGTTTGTACTATCTTGTCTACCATTTGATTTGTTAGCCATCTTAGTAGTTTTTCCTTGTTCCAAGATTTGTCTTCGTGGAGAAAGTCAGAGATTGTTGCATCTAGATCGATTTCATTATCATTAGTAATGTATTTAATGAGTGGGCCAGTATCCATCCACCTGTCTTTCCATATTTTGATAGTTCTACCGTCTCCTACTTGCCATCTTAATGCCTCATTGAAGATGGCTTTTAGCTTCATGAGTTGGTTCCATTGCCAGGAGGTTCTTCCTTTTACTTGGTAGTGAAGGATGTTTTGTTGTTTGAGGTACTTTTCTGTGACAATCCTGACCCAAATGTTGTCTTGTTCAGCTAGGATTTTCCAGAGTAACTTAAATTGCAGTGCTATATTGAAGTCTTCTGACTTTCTTATTCCCAATCCTCCTTTTTTCCTAGGTCTACATATATTGTTCCATGTAATTAGTGGTTTGTAGTTACCTTCTTTATTCCAAAAGAAATTCTTGTTTATTCTGTCTAGTTGCTTATGTACATTAGTGGGTAGAAGAAAGCTTTGCATAAGGTACGTTGATTGTGATGTTAGATTTGCTTTTATAAGGACCGTTTTTCCTTCTTGAGATAGTGTGTTTGCTTTCCACTTCGTTAATTGTTGTTGTGTTTTGGTTATTGTATTTTGAAAGGTTTCTTTGTTTACTCTTCCATTTATAATTGGGCATCCCAAGTATTTGTCGAGGGCGACGGCACAAGGAATGTTAAGTGTTTCATTGATTGTAGCTTTGGTTCTATCTGCTGTATTTTTTGTTACTTGGTAGGCTGACTTATGGAAGTTGACCATTTGTCCGGAAACAGCGCAAAAGTCTTCAATTAATTGTTTGATTGTCCAACTATTTGCGTCATTTGCTTTTGCAAAGATGATAATGTCATCGGCGAATGATAGGAAGGGGATTTTCGTCCCCTTTTTAGTTAGCTGGATTCCGATTCTCGCTTTTGGTCTGTCACATTCTTTTTGCAGATGTCTAGCTAGTACCTCTGCTCCTATGATAAACAAGAATGGGGATAATGGATCGCCTTGGCGAAGCCCTCTTTGAGGGAAGAATTGATCCGTGGGTCCGTTGTTTACTAAGATTGAGAAGGATACAGTTTTAATGCATTCCTCGATCCACTTGGTGAATTTGGTACTGAAGCCAAATTTTTTAAGTGTGGTTAGGATAAAGTCCCACTCTATCCTATCATACGCTTTTTCCATATCTAATTTAATTGCCATCCATCCTTCTTTTCCTTTTTTAAGTCGGAAAGAGTGGAAAATTTCATGGGCAATCAGGATGTTATCTTGAATGTTTCTTTCACGTACAAACACTCCTTGGAGAGGATGCGTGATTTTAGGCATTACTTTTTTAAGTCTTTTTGTGATAATTTTTGAGATTACCTTGTAAATTGTATTGCACAAGCTGATAGGTTTATAGTGGTTGATCGTTGTTGGGTTGTCGCACTTTGGCAACAGGGTTATAAAGGTGTGGTTAATTTGCTTTAAGATTTTTCCTGAATGGAAAAAACTCTTAATAGCTTTGATAACATCTGTTCCAACAATGTGCCAGTACTTTGTATAAAAATCAGCAGGCATGCCATCCGGTCCTGGTTAAGGGTGTTCATAAACGGATATCCGATCCGATCCGGCTAATCGGATCGGATATCCGCAATAAAATTTTCTCTAAAACCATATCCGTATCCGATCCGGCTATACCCGGATATACGATCCGTATAGCTCGGATCGGATCGGATATTTATGGCGGATATCCGAATATCCGAATATTCATATTTTTATATTTTTTTTGTATTTAAGTTCCAAATAATTTATTTAGTTGGTACATTTCACCCAAAAATCATGATCCAAATAATCATCCGCATAAAAGAAAGAGAAAAATAATTTAAAATAAAATAAAAATGGGGTGTTAGATATAGATTTAGGTTTTATTTAACGTTAATTTTATTTGTGGGGTGAAATATATTAAAAATAGTTTAAAAAACAAACAAAAAAGGGTAGTACTAGGAAGTCGAAACACATAAAACTACTTGGACTATTAAACTTTTTGTTATTGCACATAATATATATATAGTATTATACCCTCGGATATCCGGGAGGTTTGACGGCCCGATCCGTATCCGATCCGGTGATCCGGCTAATTTTCTCGGATCGGATCGGATTCGGATAATTTTCCAACGGATTCGGATTTTCACGGGTCGGATCATCGGATCGGATTGACCGGATCGGATATTTTTGAACACCCCTAGTCCTGGTGATTTGTCTTTTGCAAGCGAGAAGACTACGTTTTTTATCTCTTCATTTGATACATATTTTATGAGTTCTCTATTGTCCTCTTCTGTTATCTCTTGCTTGATAACTGTCAAGGCCTCTTCCATTTTAGTCTTATTTATGTTTTGTTTTTTGAATCTTTTCTCGAACTCTAGTATGAATTCTTTCTTAATATTATCCATTCCTGAAATGTGGGTACCTTGATTTGATGTGATTCCGGTAATTTGTTTTCTTTTTCTTCTCCCTGTTGCGATTCTATGGAAGTATTTTGTGTTTATGTCCACGCTTCTCATATGGTTGTGTTTTGCGCGTTGGCTCCAGTAGGAGTGTTGGAAGTTAATCAATTGTTCTCTTTTCCTGTTTAATCTTTCAAGCTTATTTACAAGCCTGCTATTATTACTTTCCGTAATTTCCTTTTGGATTTGTAAGAGTGCCTTATCAACTTCTTTAATTTGTTCAAAGATGTTTCCAAAGGTTCTTTTATTCCACTCCTTTGCCTTTGTTTTGACAAGTTGTGTTTTCTTTGTTAGTTTATACATGTTGGAGCCTTGGATATCTATTCTCCATGCTTGTTTTACGACATTTTGGAATCTTTCCGCTTGGTCCACATTTGTTCGAATTTGAACGGAGGTGCTTTTGTCGTTGTGTCATTTTGTAGCTCAATGGAAATAGGACAGTGATCAGATGACGTAAAGGGGTGGTTTTTTGTATTTATGGCAGGGAATCATTGTAATATTTGATTGTGAACTAGTGTTCTATCCAATTTTTCTAGTGTTGTGTTTTCGAGATTTTTAGATCTCCTCCAAGTATAGGTCATTCCATTTGAAGGAATATCCAAGAGTTCGCAATTGTTTTTGAAATTGGTCAAACGCTGATACAGGTTTATGTCCGGTGGTGTGCCCCCTTGTTTTTCCTCAAAACTTTGTATTTCATTGAGGTCACCCGTAACTATGCATGGGATATCACTATTCTCTCCCGAAAATCTTGTATTCTCTTATTTAGTGGTTGTATTCAGGTGATCACGATACACGTTTTTTTTCCATACATCAACTATTATCTGGAGAAGGAAATTCGGATTGATTCTTTACATGACATACTTGGTAGGTGGATCCTGGATAAAGAGGAGTTGGAAACATATGCGGTTAACTTTTTTTTTTCCAAATTTTGTATTGCCTTCTTGAAGCCAAAAATACGCAGATTGTTTATAGCCGAGCGGCCTTTCCGATTTTACCACTCGAGAATTGAATTGGGCTTTGTTATAGATAAGTCAATCGGTGTCCATATTATTGGTCTCAATTGAAAAAACATCACCCAGTCCAAGCGGTTGGTCCTTGAGGGAAGAACCCCAAGGTCACCATTTCGACATCCACTAGTGACGAAGCCATGTTATTAATTTCCTTAAAACTGTTCACAGTTCTCACCTAAATTTTACCTGATAAAAAAAACATCACTCAACACATACATAATAAAAAATTAACTAAGTTTTCTACGACAATTCTTTATCACCTGATCAGCTGAAGACATATACATAATTTTGTGTTCTCATCTTACAGATGCTCTATGCTAATTCTTTTTTATTAGACTAATTTTTTCCTCATAAAAAAAATTAACCAAGTTTTCTTTTTCGAACAGATAAATAAATACTAACAATAAACAAGCTACAAAGTTGTTTAAAAAAAAGCTACAAATTTCACAGTAAATCGAAGAAGAAAAAATCAATCTGAAACTACTGACAACCAATCACATTCAATTACTGCAAAGACAATGCTGAATTTCGATCTAAGGCTGATACTGCTCCAAAACTAATTGTCGCAACAAAAGGAATTGGTAAGGAGAGAAATCGAGAAATTAGCTAGCTAGCTAGTCGATCAGGTCTGTGTACATCGATCCAATCCTCTACATTTATACGCGAGCGGCAGCCACGACGGAGGGGGCGACACCGGCGGCGTTCCTGGCGGCGCCACCGACGGTGGAGAGGAATCCGGGGGAGACCTGCTCCGGCTCGTCGAGGAACAGATCATCCGTAGCCCTAAGCGATCCGTGCGCGCAAACGACAGCAATGCCGACGAGTCCTGCGGAGATCAGGACCGATCCGACGCTGGTGAGGCAGACGACGAAGACGCTGGCGATGACGAGGATTCCGAGCGTCTCGCGTTCGGAGTAGGAGCGGCCGAGGAGGAGGAGGGGGCGGTCGGGGGGGCGGAGGAGGTAGAGGAAGGTCCAGGCGGAGACGAGGGCGAGGAGGAGGATGAGGGAGCCGGGGTGGGAGAACAGGGAGAAGACGACGATGATGGAGACGAGGAGGAGGTAATTGAGGCGGAAGTAGACGTAATTGCGGCGGAGGCGGGAGACGGCGTCGGAGATGGATCCCGGCCGCGAGAAGGCGGAGCGATTGGCGACCTCGGACCAGGGGCGGCTGCGGGAGACGCTGTCGCGGATCCGGGAGGCGAGGCTGGTGAGGAAGGAGCGGAGGGCGGGGGGTTGGGGGTTGGAAGGGGGGAGGAGAGGAGTGGAGGCGGGGAGAATGGGAGGGGCGGGGGAAGCCATTTACGAATGGGGGGATGGAGGAAATTGGGGGAGTCTTTTTCTGATGATCTGAGAAATCTGGAGCCAGAGAATTTTGGGGAAATCACTAAAATGTGGCGGGAAAAGAAGAGAGCAGGTTTTTGCTGGTTACTAAACATAGGGTTCTTCTGCATAGCTATTTACAAATGGGGGAAATTCAATGAATGAAATCCAAATTGTATGAGATTGTTCCAGACAACGAGAGGAACGGACTCGGTGACCAATCGACTACTAGTCTACTACGGCAGGAATTAAACATCTCAAACTCATGTTCATTGCAATATCAACAAAACCAACAGCAACAACCCCTAGGTGTTAATCCGCCTCGGGTGGGGTCTGGGGGTCACCCTTGCCCCGACATAAAATCGAGAAGGTGTATGTGAAAGGCCCAAACATTATTATCATTGCAGACAAACCTCAGCAAACCTGAAATTCAGCTATGTGACAATAATAATTGGATTTAGTTCATTTGACTCTCATTTTATAATTTTTAAGGTTCGTATTTTTTTTGAGTCAAGTCTTTTTTCCTTGAAAAAACGAGTGCAACCAACAAAAAAATTGATATTTTTTGTGAAATTCTGTATGTCCGTGACATTAAGCAGAATCATTCCTAATTCTTCACTTTTGCTAAGTAAATTTAGACTATAATTTGTAAAGTATTCAATTAAAGGTCGGGGTGATTCGAACTCCTTCAAAAAATCGACCATAATAAATGTCTTTCATTTATTAAATGCTTAAAACAGATGGGGAAATGCAAATTTTTATTCAAGAAGAACCGGAGGGTACAACAAGCCATCAACTTCCTCTAATGCGAACTACTTTGAGAATTGTAAATCTCAGTTCATAACAATCAGTTATTTAGTTGTTGACGCCTACATTCATTAACGTACAACAATGGCATAATCATAACAAAGAAACTTCCTCTAATGAATATTGATCCAGCAGGTGCATATGATTAAATGTTCATCAACACAGCATCAGCAATTCAGCATACAATTAAGCTCCGAAAACGGTGCCATTCCACCCGAAAAATGGTTTCTGCAAAGGAAGGAGAAACTTAGAACGTACACTTGCAAAAAAAAATGCATAAGGCGGTACAAATTTAAACATGACTCCTAGCAAAAACAGCATCATTAGAGGCAAGTGCAGCTTCAAACATGAAATCTCTACTAGATGAATAAGATAATGGAGATGTGACTGTGTTGTTAGTACCTCAGCTTCAAACATGTTGATGTAGAAGCGGTTTTTAGGAACAGATAACTTGGTCTCAAGAATTGAGGCAAGTGCAGCGCTCACTTCCTTGTTTGTATCAGGATTGAGGCTTCCAATTGAAATCAGCTCTCCAAATGCAGCTGGCTCTTGAGTCCCACCAAAAGACATTGGCACTGATCCCTTCAGCAGAACCATCACAAACTGTATTTTGCACAAATTGAATGAAACTTAAGAAAGTGTACTTATCTAAAGCAGTAACTGAAGAAGAGCACCAAAATCACTATCACAAAGTGACTCAAACAATCAGTAAAAACTCAAGCATCCAGATGCTATACTTAATAGCTGGATCTAAATTCTGTTCAGCTCCAGCACAACTCATTAAACTAAACTCGTCTCAAGTGATCCTTATCTCAAAACCGCATTCTTAGATGTTTTTAGATCTGAATCCAATTTAGAAAAATCTCCTGTGTATTACCGGTTATAGCTGAACGGATGAGAGCGCGACGATCAGCAATTCTAGGTTTTACATATCATAATAAAGCAATTGGAGTCAAAAGGCGAGAAAATCAACCATCAGAAATCGAATTTCAGGTAAAACCAGAAACGGAAACCTTGATTTAGAAAATTGAAATTGCAATCACGTAAATCAGAGAGAGATGAGCAATACGTTCTCTGGTTTGGTGAGGATTTTGGCGAGGGAGGAGGTGGCTTCGGAGAGGATCGAGGAAGTGTCGACGCCTTCGAGGTTGACGTTGGTGGAGAGGCTTAGGCACGGCATTTTCGATCCTTTCTTCTTCTTCCGCGATTTGAGATTCTTCGACGTCACCGCTCGCACATATCACAATCTCTGCTCGGAATCCTCTTTGCTTCAACTGAACTCTGCCGAAGGTGAATGGCACTATACCCGTATGCCGTAGCCTTTTATATAGCTACTGCCCACTAGTGTGCGATGTGTAATGCCTAAATTACCCGCGGGTTCTAGCTATGGTTTTCTAGTTTTTTTTTTCTTTTCTTTTTTGTGGAAATTCATTTTTCCGCCATTTTTTTTTCTAATTTTACGTAGTATTTTCCAAAATTCGGCCTATGAAACGAATAAAGTAATATGACTATATTCCTAACAACTCTTTTTTTTTTGTAAGGTTTAGATAACAACTCTCAAACTTTAATTCGCCAAACCTAACCACTTCCTTTAAATAAATAAATAAAATAATAAAAGAAACCTAACCACTTTCTACAATAAGTATAAGGCCTTGTTTGATTTGATATGGAAATTTAATTACCGGAAATTTAGTGAGTTGAGATCAAATGAGAATATATTTTATGGTGTAAAATGAGAACAAATGTGGAGCGTTTGATTTTGGATTCAATGGTGTAGATGAAAAATTTCATTAACGAGGATTTTTAAACTAGAGGGGTAATTTTGTTATTTGTCCCAAAATAAACCCCTTATTCCCTCTTTCTTTTTCCTTGGGAACTTTTTTTCAATTATTCCACCCATTCATTGTTGGATTTAGAATTTCTTCTTCTTCCTCCTTCATTTACATGTTTTTAATGGGATTTCGAAGTTGTTTTCAACCTCATTTGAATTGCTTCCATATATTTTTTTTTTGTTTTATTAGACCTTGAATGTCCAATTTAGCATTTTTTTTTCAAATTTGGGGGTTTCAATTAGTTTTTTTATTCGAGACTTATTTTACCATGAATTATATGGATTAGACAATATAATGTGTTATTTTATTGAATATCTTGTCCTTCTACTAATTTTGTTTGTGATTTCACCATTGTTAGAATCCAAGATGAGTTTTGATTTTATTGGTTTCGTATGAACCGTCACTTGTATTTCCATTATTCAAAAATTAAGATACGACTTTAGTTTTCTTTTTGGGGTTTTATTACATTGAATTGTATGAATTTGTGAATATTTTTGTGTTTTTATATATGTTTTCATTTATTTGAGGCTTTAATGTTTTGTGATATGATGAAAGAAAGCAAAGCCTTATTGTTCTTACTTATTTAGGTCTTTTTGGTTAAATTTATGAGGTGCACACTAAGTTATTGATAAATTGGTAGTTTCAATAGAAGTTATAATAGAATTAGCTTTAGCTTTGTTGATTTTACTCAAACAAGTGAAGGTTGTGCATGTTTTGCATTACAATTGAATTTTTTTATTAAAAATAAAGGCTAATGGAAAATGCTCATGGAATTTACCACCATGTTTTGATAAAATGCCCAAATGGTCAACTTAGGTTTGGAGCATTTTTTATTTATCAATTGAACTTATTACTCTATTTAGTTTTATTCAACGTAATTTATTTTCATGTTTGTCTTTAAAAAGTCGCAATTTTAAACTTGTATCTTCTTGATTTAGTGTTCAGAATTTATGAACCATAAGGACAAAAATTATGAACCTAACATTCCAACGAACCCACACAATACCATTTATGAACTAGAATACATCACCCAAATAACAAATAATGTGATTTAAATTTATGAACCTTATTGACAATTGTTATACACCTAACTATATGAAGATATAAACCCATACAATATCATTTATGAACTAGAATACATGACACAAATAACAAGTATTATGAATAAAATTGCATAAACTTAACTATATAAAGACATAAACCAACAACATACCATTTATCAACTATATTTTAACACAAAAATAATAAATAATGTGAATTAAATTTCATGAACTTTTATGACAGTTGTTATGAAACTAATCGTATAAAGACATGAACCACAAAATAGTACATGTGAAATAAGATACATCAAGTATTATAAATTAAATTTTGTGAACCTTATAGACAATTGTTATAAACTTAACTCCATAAAGACATGAATCAATAAATTAACATTTATAAACTAAAATATATAAAAAGTAACATAAAATATTATGAACCTATGCTTATAAAAACATGAACCAAAAAATACAAATGTCATGAACCAATAGAACAACTAGTATGATTTAAAGACATAAACTATAAGATAAACTATTATGAACCCGAGCTTACAAAATCATGAACCAAAAGAAGAGTTATAATGAACCAAAAGTTGCTCTTTTCCATTGTCTCAAATCGAGATGTGAAGTTCTTGAGTTAGTTTTCTGTAGCTCCAAAGGGCGAGACTTGAGAGAACCCGGTCTTGAACCCGACCACATACTCGGTCGGGTAGTGCAGTACCCGACCATCCACGTACTCGGTTGGGTTGTCTTTTCTTCCTTTTCCCGCTCTTGCTTCGTCTTGGCACCTGAGCAACCACTTATAATCTCTGTCCTTCATTACTTAGACTCCATGAAACACTCCTCTTATCTTTGATCCTTGAAATGCTTGAATCTCCACCCAAAATGACATGAAATCCACACAACACAAGAGTATCACTACACCATTCCGCTGATTTAGCGACCATATAGATGCTAGTGGTCGCTAATGTGGATGACAAAACGGGGAAAAAAAATAAAACCACATTAGCGACCAAGTGGTCGCTAATAGTGGCGTCCAAGTGGTCGCCAACCCTATATGGTCGCATTAAATGCGCGGGCAATTTTTCCACCAGACATCAGCTACCATATGGTCGCGATTCACGAAACCCATGTCTGCGACCACCTAGTCGCTACATATAGCGACCATATGGTCTCCAACACACCAGCGACTACATGGTTGCTACACATAGCCACCATATGGTCACTGACATGGATCAGATGTTTTGGCAGGCAACATCAATTTTGGCGGGTAATATCCCGCGTTTTTCAGTATTTGGTAAAATTGCTGCCATTTCAACATATATACCTAGGTTTGTAACTTTATTCTCATTCCGCCACCTTCACACAACCTCATACATAGCTCTCTCCAAAAAAATTCACAAAAGAAAGAAACAATCATTCACAATACTGATTCTAGGAAGGAATTCCGTCAATTTTTACCGACAACTTAATTAAAGGTATGTATTAAAACTTATTCTCCATATTTCATTCCGTTATTATATTGTTTTAGACAAATATTGTTGGTAGAAAGTTTTCGTTTATATAATTATAAGAGATTGTGTTATGTAATTGTTAAATTCATATAGCATAGCAATTGGTTGAAGAGAGTTTTTGTTTACATATACTGTATGTGGCGACCATATGGTCGTTACCTCCAATATAGTGTCCATATGGTCGCCAAAACCAGGCTTATATGTACCCGAATTAAATTAATTATAGTCTTATATTGAATTGAAGGAAGGAAAAATGCGTGAATGGGTGTATTTGCGTAATATAGATGGTTTTTTGAACAACGAGTTTTTAGCTGGCGTTAAGCAATTTATCCACTTCTGCAAATCTATGTCGACCTATGACCCATATGAATTAAGGTGTCCGTGTCGGAGGTGTAAGAATAAGAAACTGATTTATGTAGATGATGTGCATTATCACCTTGTTTAAGGATGGTTTTGTTCCTAACTATTACCATTGGGAGGGAGACAAATGAAATATTCGTTGCATTGTTGGCCGAGTCTAGACAGCATGAAGGCTGTAGAAGTACTCATCCAGCAACATCAGGATGGTTTTGTTCCTTCGTTCGTTATCTATAGATACCGAACAAAGGAAACAATTGATACAAACATGAAACTAACTTAAAACTAAGCAAAATAAACTCAAAACATGAAAGTAACCATGTCCTAAAACTATGCCTAAATACATGCTATCACACATGTCTATACATACAAAGCTTTATCACAATTTTGTTTCTAAATATTTTCGTATGATTATAACAATTCTAAACTATTAAAATAATTTCTTAAGATAATATCAAATTCAAAACGGTCATAAACGATTGTAACAATTTCTAAAAGATTAACAATTATAAATGACTATAAAATCTCAATCAATTATTGTAACTCCCCCTTTTTATACAAGGATGTCACCGTCAGTGACCTCAAGAATAAACTCCCAACGTCACCCAAGACTTACAGTAATTACAAAACTTAACCATGAAACTTTAAATGAGGAAACAAGACATTAAATAAACTTGGTAAATTGTTTACAATAACAAAGTAACAATTCTTACAAATGGTCCTCACAAGTCGAAAATCTCATTCATACCAAAATTATTCAATCTGCGAATGTAGAAAATACTAAAATTAATAAACCAGTTGCGTCTAGCTTCTCAATTCACTCTTCACTTTAGTCTCTAACTACGACTCCTCCACCTAATTTGCCGAGACGGAAATACGGTTGACACCAGCCGACCATGCAAAGAAAAAAGAGCGGTCGAGTTAGTCTTGTGACAGACTAAGCAAGTGGGTTTTTTAAGGTGGTTCCGGTTTAGTGGGAGAGTGTAGATACAAATATCGGAAACCAAATAAAAGTCGGGCGAAATCCAGTAGCTACATTCTTCCACGAAAAATGGCATGAACTTTCAAAAGAAGGGAAAAGGAAGAGATTATCATGTAGATTGATGTCTTGGGCTTTTGATGCGGATATGTTGGGAACGTATTTTACACCGAGATTATTATAGTTGGTTATTAAACCCTCATTGACCTCGCGCACCTCAACCAACATCACTGCAAACGTGTTGTGCGAATTCAGATTGGAACCAGATGAAAATGGAATCCGAGAGAGAGGACGATTTCCCATTTTGTACCGACCATCCTATCCATTTTCTTTGTGTACGAGTACACTTATTTGAGTTACTTTTAAATGTTTAACGTAGTTCCACTTGAATTATTTAATACGTTAATTATGTGAGACAAAGTCTCGGAACAATTCTGAAGATATACGGGCACCTACGTCCCAGGGCACTTATTAATGCGAACACCCTTCAGCGGTTGAGGGACATGAGTCATGACCTTACACTAGAGATAGAACGACCTAGTGAAAAAATAATTTTATTATAATATGAGTCACACGACTCTAAGTTTACTCCTTACACTAGAGCATATTATAATAACACACAACATCACACAGAATCACACATAAACGAGGCCTACGTCCACAACTAGTGCAACCTATGATATATACTATGAATAACATTCATTAAATTTAGGAAAATAATATAATCTTAGATTCATTTTTAATCACACAGAAGTTCCCAATATATTTCAAAACGTCATGATTGAAATCATGTATTTAACACGAATGCAGAAAAATGAACCGTGTTTACTTGCCTTGGAAAGGACGATAACTAGTTGCGAAAAGACCACTCGAGATTACGACTTGGACTTGTTCCTGTTCGACGAAGAGAAATCGAACAGTGACTTCCGGCAACAATCCGAACAAATTCCTACTCAAAAACCACTCTTAACCTTGCTTTATTGTCTGAATTTGAGGATTGAGAGCGAATTTGTTGTGGATTAATGTAAGCAAAAATGCAGCCCCTTATTTAGCCATGGCTAAGGCACCGATCCACCTCAAACAAGATTAACCCAAATTAAATCCCTTAAGATTCGAATTGAACACAAAGGCAATGAATCGCTTGAATTTCCCCCTGATGTGGTGGCCATTCAAATTCAAGATAAGATCGAAGTCGGAAGGACACTCGATCGGGTGCACATTCAAAAGTTGAAGATGATACGCAGGAGAGGTTAAATACCTCCCGTGCAATTAAGTAACAAAGGAAAAAAACACGTACTTGCATAATGCATATGTACGTACGTCGCCTCTTACGCACAATAATCAAGAATGCAAAGATTGATCTACGTACGTACATGAAGACTAGTACATATATAAGATGAATAATTAATGTAGAGGGATGGAAGTGGTGGATGGATCCTTGATGAAATGGAAATTAAAGCTTAGGGCGGGTGAGATTGAGGTCAACGACGTTGCAGAAGAATCTGGAGGGAGGAATGGAGAGATGGGAGTGGAGGATGGATCCAACGGTGGAGATGAGTTTGCGCTTCACGGAGCGATCGATGCCGCCCATGGACAGCAGCTCCGCGAAGGCGGCGGCGTCTTTGCTTCCTCCGAATGACAACTCCACCGACCCCTTCACTAACACCATCACCTTCTGCACATTAATTATATATGCCACATCAACAACATTACTTAATTACTTTAATTACACACCACATCAACTTAATAAGGCTAAAGTGGGCAGAATAAATCAGACAATTGTATTTATGAACAACAATAAACGTTAAAATGACAATTATTTGGCAAGATGACCGATGGAATATTGAATTAAAGAAAAAAATCAAGCTTTGAAAATGTGGAAGGGAACACATGAAAGAACCCGCTAAGAGGCTGATTTGCCCAGAATTATATGATGGAATGGCGAATCTAAAAGAACCCACTAAACATATTTCATGGAAGCCATGAAATGTGGAAGAGAACACAATTAAAACTCAACAGACGAGAGAGTGAGAGAGAGCTTACGTCAGCAGGGCGTCCGATGATGGAGGAGAGAGCAATGGTGGTGTCCTTGAAAATGGGATCCAGATCTACTCCTTCCAAGTTGAGGTTAGTGGTAATGTACATTGCTGGCATCTCTTCTAACTTTTCTTCTTCTCTGTTTTTGGGTCTTGTCTTGTGTGTTTTGCTTTGCTTGCGTTTGGCATCTCCTCCCTTGCCAGTTGCCACCATCATTTCATTTATACATCCTATTCCCCCCCCACGCCTTACGTGTCCATCACCCACTTTCATTTTTATATTATAATAATAAACATTGTCACGAGTTTGGCAAGGCAAGCAAATGAGTACTAGTATGAAATTACCAACAAGTCGTACTTTTTGTTTTGTTCGAAAAAGAAGTCATACTTTTAATAAAGGTGTATGTGTTTTTTTAATATATATATATATATACTATATTTTTGTAAAAAAACGTGTGAAGAATAATAGTCGATACTTTATCCTTCTTTCCCTCATAAGTTATAAGTTTAAGGTAATTCTCAAAATAAAAAATATTTACATTTATGATAAAAATATTTGTGAAATTTTGGTGGCTGATTATAATTAAACTAGTATGTAATAAAAAAGGATCTGTACTAAAATAAATATTTATAAAAAAAAAAGGATTAATAATAATGAATAAAACTAAAGTAAGGACTATATTTACTCTTTTTTTATGTATATAAATTAAATGATCATGAATCATGATGTCTTTCTTAGGTGGAATTCTCATGATGGCTTTTGGTAGTCTTTGGTATTGAATTTTCAAATCCGAACAAGCCGTCTGTGAAACTCTTCTCGTCTTTGATCGTTGACTATATGGAATTCTGGTAAGGTCGGAACACGAATTTTGCGGCTTCGGCCGGCTGGTAATCGGCCCAACTCTTGTGGCCGGCGCCAGAAAGTTTTCGTTGTTCCTTTGTACGAACTACATTTATACAGTATAGAAATTTCAATACACACTAATTTAGGGGTGACGAGTTGTTTATGATTTGGCAATACAGTATAGAAGAATATGATTTGGAACAAATAATGTACTTTTTGACAAACAAAAAGAGACAAGGAAGTACTATTTATATCCACCTTACGGGTTAAAAAATGATATATCTACTTTATTACCATCTATCTCTACTAGTTTATCTCGTGTAGAGGGCGACTCAATCATTTTCCACAATAGCTCTTTACCCTCGTGAAAATTGACAATCTTTGCTTATTTTTACATAAAAAAAATTGGACTAAGTTTTAATGGAGTTAGTTTGTATCCAGGTTGAATTACATGCTTCAGCATAAAATACAATAATTAGCTACTAAACATAGAATTCATCAAAATCAGCAGCAGCTCTCAGCTCTGTAGGCACTAGTGGACTAAAGTTTAACAAAAACAACCCAAGGGGTGTGATTGTGTGAATGTAAAGAAAAATGGAGTGAAACAAAAACAAAATACAGTTCTACCGCAATTATTACAACCAAAAAGGCAAGTCCGCAAATTTATATCACAAAAGAGCATAAACCAACATGACCAAAAGAGAAAACCTTCTCTCTCAAGGTGCTCAAAAGTTCTTCACTTAATGAATGGAAAGCAAATCCTGTATGAACAATGAAATATGTAATATACCACTTGGGTCGCTTCTTGTACAACTCCAAAAATAAACCATATCATTCATCAAACAGAATTTAATCTGCTTCATTTTACCTCGTCGTAATCCAAATCATTGTTGGCACCTCTCATCCTCCTGCAACAAATTGGACGCCAGTGTTTCTCCAAGCATCCGGCATGAAATATTATTTCTCAGTTTCTTTCACCTTGGTGAATTCCACAGGCTTCAAATCATTCAAAATAAAACCTAGCCAAGCAAATCCTTGAACAAATTAGGGTTCTGACTAGTGGGAGTTACACCCATTTGCCTAACCAGCTTATCCTTCTGCAGCGCATCTACAAGATTTGGCCCTTTGTTCGTTTGCACTGTTTCTGGGACATTTCCTCCTCCGTGAACATTATTACTGCTGTTACCGTTGGAAGGTCCAACCGATAAAAGGCCATCGTCTCCATAAAGTCCCAAAATATCAGCTCCTTTGGAAGAACCAGTCTGAGTAGTGTTTGGTGCCTCAAGAAGCCCTTCTAATTGCTTAAAGGGGTCAATCAAAGGATCAGCAGATGAAGTTGTTGTAGCATTTTCAGATTCACCTAAGTCAAGCAAGTCAGGAGGAGGTGGAGCTGGGGCTGTCTTCTCTGGAGCTACTTCATTAGGTGTGGAAACTGAACTAGCTACCTTGGGAGTTGATTTTGTGTGCTTGTTGCTAGAAGACGGTCTTTTTTCAGTTTTTGATGTTCCACCGAACAATGAAGCCGCCAATTTTTGCTTCTCTGAAGAAATTTCAACTTGTTGCTTTCTAGAATCGTGTGTTTTTTCGGTTTTTGATGTTCCACTATCGTATGCTTTTTGGGTTGTAGAGTTTGAGGCAGATGGTGAAGGAGATGATGAATAGCTTGGCTTACCCCATTTCTTTTGGACACCGTCAAGCCTGAGCCTGATATCATTGGACCCTGCATCTGGTGTCACTGGTCTTGCAGAAGTTGCTTGGAAAGTTTCCCTTGTATATGAAGGTTCAGATACAGGAACAAGTTCAGTAGAAGATAAGTGTGAAACTTGAGAAGAAGTTATTGCTAGAACTGGAGCTTTTGGCGATTCATAGGCCTCGAACCGAAGGGCGTGAGCTGAAGCCTCGTGGATCCCTGGTGCTTTGATGTTGCTCATACTAGGCATGCCAGAACGTGCACTTTCAGGAATATAGGGTTCAGCCCCTTTCTCCAAAGCTTCTTGAACATAGGTGTCAAGGAAGGAAAGGTCTTTATCAACCTGAACACAGAGTCAGACAATAACCACATTAAGCAGGCAAGTAAATAGCAATAAGCAAAGTAAGAAATGAATTGCAATTGTGGAAAATGGCACAGTAGCACAGTACATTGGTCCAAATAGATTAACTTATTTTAACTTGATTATGACATTATTCCCATTGTAAATTATTTGAAATTAAGTTCAACCACACCTTTAGGTAGTCACAAGAATTTCCACTAAGACAGTGCAGTTTTAAATTTCGAGAACATATTCATTACGGCTATGTATGGAAATCAACTTCTTTAGGAGCTTACTTGTCTTCTTGAGAAAGAAAATGAAAAAACTATGAACACTATAGCTAAAAGCTTCTAAAAACAGAACTTCCGTTTCATCTTGTTGTCCAAACGAAGCCTATAACTAAGAGAAACTTGTTATTATACCTAGCAAGCTCACAGATTGCTATCTTCTGAAGAACATTAGAAACTTGTACAAGTCAAACCTAATATTTCGTTGGAATTTAGTTTCCTATCAAATACCAGTCATTCACCTTTAATCCTATTCAGGGTCAATAGATTAAAACCCATATATGGTAAAAGAAAAGAATTTTTCTGTAATCATGTCCAAGAATATTCATCTGTCATTAACTGACGATTTTATACAAATATTCCAGGGGAAAAAAACAAATGTTGAAAAAGTGCAAGCAAAATTTGTAGCACCAAATACTGAGCTAGCAAAGCACACCTCAATATCTTCACAGCTAGCATCAAATGGCAGTATACTTGAAACAGCCTGAGCATCTAAGCTAATGAGTGCCTGCACTTCATAGGCACGTTGCTGCAAATCTGTTGAGTTGGATGCTGACAATTCTTCAAGCAATGACTGACACTGAGAGAAATTCAACTGAATTTGTTAGTATGAGAGAAGCACAATCCCTAAGTTCCTTAATAAGTAGCATATGATCATACTTGAACAACATTTTATCCAGCTTTACAACGTGCTTATTATTTAATGTCTCTATTTCCTATCCCTGGCTTACATCTGTGTTAGAGGACTTTCAAGTATCATCGTGTTAGGTCAGAGGTGGTGAAACAACAAGCAATGTTCAAGATCTCAAGCACCTTTAACAGACTCTTTCATATGCTGGGGAGGCATGTAAATATAAAGAATTGATGACTTTTGTAAGTGTTGTAGGAGTACATCAATAGCTGCAGGAAATCAGGAAGGGCTGAAGGAGACTGGGGATTTAATTTTTAAAAGTGGGGACAACCTTTCATCTAAAATATATTATATTTTATTTAAGTTAGGAAATGATGAGACTATTTCAAAGGACACTCCAGTTGTTATTGTGTTGCTGAAGGAATCAGGTAAAGTAGCGCAGTAATATGCTGGTAAAGGCGCTGGAGTAATCAATATTCTTAGTAATTAGTTTTGGCCATTAGATACAGAAGCATACTATGCTTGAAAATACAGCTTGTACGTCTGCACATTGAGCACACTTCAACCCCAGGGGAAGTCCATTCATTAGACAATATTGGAAAGACAGAAGAAGTATAACTTCATTAGCCATTGAGTTCAATAAATATGACTGTTGAATATAACAATATTACCCAGGTTACAAAAATTATAGGCCAAATAAATATTAGAATCAAATGCAAAGCATAGGCCTATAAAAATTGCCTTTGCAAGGATGTAATATCCACATATCTTAGGATTTACTTGCCATATCCTTGTTCAAGCCAAAGATAGGATATTTCACATTCCAGCAAGAATATATTGCAAATGACATTGGAAAGAGCTACCTCAGGAAGCAAATCCACTCTTCCTCCAGCTGCCAATTCGAATGCACATATCTTCATAATTGCTGTAACAGCATATGCCTTCAGAACAGAAAACACAAAGGACTATTAAAAACTAACCATCATCATAAATAGACCAGTTCACTAGGAGGAGTCAAGCAAGACTTCAAGGTAATGATTATTTTATCCTCAAAAAAAGCATTAAATTTCTTTAGCTGCCAATCATTTCATGAGGTGGCACCAGTGGCATATGCCTACATATTTCCTACCTCCTACCCAACCTTCAAAAGCAATGCTCACAAACAGTTAATGGGCCTGTAATTTCCCATAGCTGCTCACACAAAACCATATTTGACATCTTGCTTTAAAACTTCAAGGTAATTATTTAGAGTAGAAATTTTGTTGCAAAATCATCCATTTCTCTCGCACTCATCCACGCTATCGCCCTATATGGCACATTGTATTTCCAAGCAAAAATTAAAAATGATAACCCATTCGGTTCAGCAAAGAAGCATGTCTCCAGCGAGCAATATTGCTTTTAGTGCATGTTGTCCTAACACCAAAGTTTGATAAAGGCTCCCTTGAATTACTTATGAGAAATGGAAATGATATAGCACTATAGCAGCAAAAGATTAAAAAAAATTGTTAATAGATGCATAACCACGGAATTATGCAAACATGCACATGGCTACTGGCTATTCAACACTATGCTGTTTTCCATATCGTTTCGAGCTTACTAACTTATTATTTACAGAAGTATACTAAAAAGCAAATTGAAAATTCACACACTAAGTGATAACCTTTTGCCAGTAAAATACAAGAAATAAAATAGAAACAAGGCTGGTACATTACCTTCACAGTATCATCACTTGAGTAGGCTTCTGCCACATCATACAGCTTTCCAGTAATATAAGAAGCAGAATACTTTCCATCAGCAGTTCCATATTCCCCCAAGACCCAGCAAATGACCTGTAAACAGAACACATAAATAAGTATTTCTTAACCAAATCAATATAAACAAAATAAAACAAGAAAAGCAATCTTATAGAAGATCAGACCCATAATACATGATGTAACAAAAGGAAACTAACAATAATTTATTCAAAATGTTGAGCATAGTTGAAACCTGCAGAAATAAGAACCTACTTGGAGGAACAATGAAGGAAGTTTTGGCTCTCCAACAATACGCAAATATGACTCCACCTGTACACAGAAAAAGATCCACAAGCAATCAAATAAGACATCAAAAGCACAATTATGTAGAGCAAAAAAAAAAGGGTTAATGACATCAAAGAGAGAAAATAAGGTGTAGAGGGTCCTTGAAGGTGTTGGCAATGGCAGAGGCTGGTGGAGTGGTTAGAGGAGAAGCTAAGAAGGATCCAAAGGGAGGCAGTTTGTGCAAGGTAGAGTGAACAGATTAGGCAAATAAAACAATGGGCAAACTGGGGTATTTTTGCCATACTAGCATCAACAGAAAATATATTCCCCATGGACTATTAAAATTCGTTGACTATTAGCATTCAGAAAATAATCAGATGAAAAAACAGTTCTGCGTTTGTAGATCAGAGAAAACAAAACAATACAGCTCCATATTTTCTCCCAAAAGATCACTTCTATGAGAAAACTCAAGAGGAACTTTAAAAATGAATTCATAGATAAACAAAAAGGAAAAATGTGTACAAAACATTATGGATGTCAATGCAAAAGACAAAGTCCCCAAGTTTTTGTTAAATTGCCTATTAATAAGTAAGAAGCATCACAACTCATCACTCTTTAACAGCAAAATGGAATATAAAAACACATTAGACAGGCCAATGTTGATTTATGAACTAAAAGATTATTTCAATATGAATTTTATCAGGCCAATTAGCTATGGTCTGAGAGCAACATACAGCAGATAATCTCAACTGGCTATCTGCAGCATCATCATCCTCCCCAAATCCTTCAGCAATTAGACGCATCAAATTATGAGCCACCTTAACATTCACCAAGTCACCTGCATACTCGAACACCTTGTTCATGATCTGAGAAGCAGACAGAGATGTCAGTGGCAGTTGACGGTAAAATTTGCAATGTGCAAGAATTCTAAGTAATTAACATACCTTGATAAACCACTGATTACTTGGCGCAAATTGCTCAGCAAGCTCAACACAGCGTGATGCTATCTCAGTCTTGTAATGATTATCATTGATGCTTCTCATGTAATCAATCATGCGATCAACAATTACTTCCACATTAGATGACTTGGTCATTTTATACAGTAGTTCAAACGTCTTTCTTTTGAGAGTATCATCTGGATCCTGAAACAATTATCACCAAACATATATGAAAAGTGGGGGATAGAAAATTAAAATCCTTCTAACACTATTAAATTAATTTGGTCCCCATACTTCAAATCTCCAATCACACACAAACACTATAATACAGGCATTGTCACTACTGACACTAGTTATGCACAGATCTTGCATATGGATGCTTACCCCTTCCAGAACTCCTAAATGAGATATAATACTTTTGCCAACAAGAACAAATATTTGAAGAGACTGAGCAAAGCCATAAAACAATGAAGCAATTTCTTAATTTTACTGCTAAGCAGCATACTTCCTTTCAGATGAGTGAGAATCAGGTTTGTAGCTACAAACTTCACCGAAGTTCCAATTTTAGAGCTGATATGACAAGATTAAAGCTACGTAAAACAATTAATCCAAATTTATGAACTATATGCCAAATAGTAAAGCTTTCGCTCAAGGGGTTTATGAGACACTATGTATATTTAGAATAAACTTCCACCTTATAATCTCTTGTTCAACTAACAAATTTGCAAATGCATTTCATTGATATAGATTTTGCACACTAGAGTTGTGAAATGTAACTCATCAAAATGTCACTACTGAAAGCAATTCTATGATAAGCCTTTAACTATACCAAGGTTAAAAACTGGAAAGTTCAAACTAGGTTATACACTTGTACATCAATGATTCTTTCCATTTTTATCGCAAATGATGAAACTGCTACCATGATATCGCCATATATAGGGTTCAATTCAATCACTATATAGACCGTTCCTTTTTTAGAGCATTTATTGGAAATAATAAAAAAAAAAGATTACCATAAACTCGATTTACTTGTTAAACATAATTTACCTATTTGTAAAACAATGCTCCAACATAGGTATGTAAGAAAATATCTCTCACCTCTAGGCAATCAATAACTGCCAGTTGATGTTGTTCAGCAACTTCAGGACTGATCTTTATCAACCGACCAAGGGCATCAATGCCCATATATTTCAAATTATGGCTGTCGCTCTGTTTTGAAATAAAATTTATAAATGTTCATGATCAAAGACTAGAGAACCTAAAATTATAATTCATATGAAAAGTTGAGCAGGTACACCTTCAGAAATCTAGATATTGCACCAGCTGCTGCTTCCAGTAACTTGGCACTAGGATAGATTGCTGAGATACAACATACACATTCATACATTACAGCATTTCCAATGTTGCTTAATTGATCACACTTTCTGATTATGTCTCCGACAACAGTATACATTTGTTCACTGGCACGTTTGTCACCACTGCCCAACAAAGCCAGTATCTTCAACAACTTAATCTGTAAAAAAAAGTTTTTATCTATTAAGAAAGTAATCTTGGGGAAATAATAAAATTAGCTTTTAAAGAGGGAGATGATGAAGGCTAAATCCAATTAAGAAAAGTCACAGTGATCAACTAATTGCTAACAAAATCAGCGCATGAGAGGTTAAATTTATTTATTGGTATCCACAAACAATGATCAAGAAGTTCAAGGAATGTACGGTAAGAAATATAAAATATACAGTAAGAACTACGCTTCATACAGATACAATGGACTATATATGACAGAGAGATATGAAGAAGAAAGGAGCTGACCACGAAACAAGTTTAAAGCCCAAAAATTAAAATTAACATGAAAAATCATTTCAATACATTAACATTTCAACCTTCCAATGAATTATGAAATCTACAATATCAATTTAAAGTTCATCATCTAATTAAAGTAAAGCATGGCATACCTGAATGAATGGAGCAGGCATCTGATGATAGTCATAATTTTTGGGCAATCTCCGCTCTGTTACTTGTTTTAAAATGCTTACAAAGCTAACCACCAGTTCTTTATAGGGAGTAGGATCTACTGATATCAGATCGAAAAGAGGACAGAGTGCAGCACCCATGACTCCTGGATCATTATCAGAGAGTTTCTACGAAAGCAACAACCAAACAAGATCATGATCATAAGGTTTACGCTCCCAACAAGAAGTCTAATGTATAGCTGAATTCAACACAGTGGCAAAAAGTCTTTACAGATTAGCTTCTAGTACCTATAATAACTACAAATTGTAAGCAGGCATTGTCGCAAATTTCATTTCATTTCATCAAATTCTGGCACCACATGATCGAACTTACTTTGATGAGAAAATGGTACACTAATATTCACCTTGCGAAAATTAGGCACAAGATGAGAAACTGAAGACGGAGAGCGCTGGTGAAACCTATGAAGCGCCATAACAGCCTTCTTCCTCACAGCCTCCTTGGGATGCGCAAGGAGCTCCACCACCTGAGGCAGCACAGCCGGGATAGTCTCCTCATTAATCAACCTACAAACCGCATTCAAAGCGGCGCAAACGACCAAGTAATTGTCGGATTTCAAGTCCTTCTGGATGGTATTCACAATCAAGATGATGAGATCGTGGTCCTCGTTGAGGAACAAGGTAACGGCCAAGTAACCAGTACGCTTGAGGAGGAGGTTGTCGTCGTGCGTCATCTTGACAGCGTGGATGTAGCCGAAAGAGGCATCGTGGCCGAGCATCTCGACGTAGACGAGGCGGATGATGAACTCCTTCATCTTGCGCTTGGGGATGTCAGGCTCGATGATGCGGCGCTTGAGGATTTCGATCTCGGAGCGGACGATTCGATCTTCTTCGGCTTTTGATCGGGCCTCGCCTATGGATTTGATGAGATCCAAGAACTCCTTGGACTGGCCAAACCCTACCTGGGAGCCCGCCATGGCGAGCTCCCTCCCAATTGTCTTCAACTGCTCCAGATTGGAGGAGGAGAAGTGAAGAGGTTGGAAGCAGAGGAGATTTGAGCGATGGAAGATCTGAAGAGGAGAGAGAAAAGAGAGAAGGAAATGTATGTGGTTTGGTGTGTGGACTCGGGAACGAAAAAGAGAGTGAAAGTAAAACCGGGCTCTTTTACCCCTTCCGACGGTGTTCCTGCTGACGGTGACGACTGACGAGCGTTACCCATAAACAAACCGGGTTCCTTATTTTAAAATCAGTAAAATCGGGTTGCTTATATATTTCCAAATGTTATTATCGTTAGCTTACTGTTGATATTTCATTTGTTTGTTTGTTTATGATAAAGTTTAAATTGGCCTCAAATATTTAAAAATGATAATTTTTTAAATTTTTTTTGGATGAGCACACAAAATTCCGGCTTATTTATAATGTAGAAATAAGTTTGGGTTTGAATATGGCGAGAATGGATGTTTATGTGAGAGATGAGAAAGAATAAAAGTTGTTGGATGGGAGAAATATAACACGTCGAATTATTTTTGTATTTTTTTAGGGGGAAGGGGGATCGATGTAGAGATACACCCAGAATGTGCATCAAAATTATGATTTTATGCATCAAAATCGATTATTCGTGCATATATCAAAACCGATTGTTTATGCATATAAATTTCGGGCATTAATATATATATGTGTGTGTGTGTGTGTGTTTGTACATCATACATCGTATGGTAATCAAAACTAACGATTTTATGTGCATCAAAATGTGTCACTTGTGCATCAAAACCACTAAAAAGTGCATCTTGTTTGTGAGTGCATCAAACCGGCTGAATGTGCATCAAAAAATAAAAAATTTAAAATTGATGCACAATGTGCATAAAAAAATCAATGCACGGATTACTAGTTTTGATGCACATACAAAACGAAATTGATGTGCAAAATTTTGTCTTACTTATACATGTGCATCAAAACAACACAAAAATGCATCTTATTTTATGTGTGCATATAAATTAATTATATTGCATCAAAAACTGGATAAATATTGTATTCATACACATAAATAAAAATAAAAAGTTCAAAATCAATGAACAATGTGCATCAAAAACTCGATGCACAAACAATTAGTTTTGATGCACAATTGGTGAGTATTGTTAGCTTTGATGCATAAACTTCGCGCGTCCCTCAGAAACGGATTTTTCGAAAAATACACGAATAATGCGGGGAAAATTCGCCCATACCATATTTATCACTTTTAATGAAATTCTAATCATGGGTGTCGATTTTTTAGAGGAAACTGTCACAATTTACTCTTATTTCTCACTTGTACTCTCAATTTCATATGATAAGTTTGTCAATTACTTGATAAGCTTTTCTCGAAACTTGGATAATCTTCCGATCAAAAAAGAAACTTGGATAATCTAAATCTGATGGGTTCGTAGAGTTGATATTACATCTATAAATCATTAATTATCTCTGATGAAACCCGAAATAAACCGTTCGCTAAATGACAAGAAACGAGATTATTATGTTCGATTGTGCAAACACTTGCTCTTTATTTATTATCTCTTTACAACGAGGTTACAAGCCAACGAGGCCTACAAGTAAACGAGATTCACACCTTAGACCTCCTACGAGTATTCGAGATCTCGACCTAACAATGTCTGAGATCTCCTAATTGCTATGCGGTTCTACTACCTCGGCGTCACTTGATTGACCTTGATGCGAGGCTGGGCTGATAGTGTGGTGAAGATGGCTTGCGAGATTGTGTAGCGAGGTCTTTGGTGTAGACGAGAGCTCTGTGTGACTTGAAGTCTTTTTGTGAACTTCACTTGTCTATAGCGAGGTCTTTTGACGATGTTTCAATCACGTCGATCTTCAACGAGCAAGATAGTTCTTGAGTTCAAGATGTTTTTCGACCCCTTCTCACTTGCGAGGTTCTCCTCTATTTATAGAGAATTGGGGAGTCGAGTTTTGGCTATCATCCGATGTGGGACGCCCGAGATCAGGGCTCTTTATTGGTCCGGAGGCGAGGCGGCCGGTGATTGGCTTGAGGGAGCGGCGCTAGCTGAGTGGTTCAGATGGGCGGGCGTGTCAGTAGAGTCGGCAACGAGGTTTAGACCTCGCTTCGAGGCGTCGGGAGACCTCGCGGGGTAGGAGCTTTTAATTTTAAAATACGGATATAATTGTGGGCCCCGGAATCCACCTTGGGAGTCCCGTCGGGTCCGTTTATTCCTCGTACCCCGGGCCCACTTCCTATTTTACTATTTTTGGCACCATCACAACCCCATGGCCTGGGGACCTCGTTTCGAGGACCCCGGGTCATAAACATGAAGGGCACTTGATCCATCAAAGACCGAGGTGCGGGGTTTGTACTTCTTTAGGGTCGCGGGATGCGAGGTCGAGAGGTTGGGAGGGCGTATTGCGAGGAATTCTCTTGCGAGGCCTGACACTTAAGCGTTTCTCTCCCTCGTACGCGTGAGGCTTTCTGGGCCCGCTCCCCGTACCTTGCTTAATGGGTCGTCCAGGTAGGATAGGCCCAATAAGCCTCTTGGGAGCAGGGAGCGGCCCAAACTAGTTCTTTATAAGGGGCGTCTTTCGCACGCCTCTTCACCTTCATCTTCTTCCTTCGGCATTTCCTCTCTTTCTCTCTTCGTCTTTCCAGTTTCCGGCGAGCGGTTATCGAGACAGTTACCGACGACCTTCCGTTATCCTCTAGTTGCGCCACCACTTTTTTCCACGCAGACTCTAAGCAAGTAAGTACTCAACTCTCTTTTCTCGTCTTCGATGTTCTCTCGCCGTTCTCTGGCCGCTCTTTGTTCTGGCGGGAGACAGACGCTCCCTGGTGTTTCGGGCCGGCGTCACGGTTGCGAAACGAAGGGGGTGAGGGTGGCGCTTGCGTTTGTACGACGCCTTTGATTTTCTTCTTTTTGCTCTTTCTCCGCTTCGTGCCCTAGGTGGGTGACGGTTTGTTACCGGTGTTTCGCGCCGGTGTCACGGCGGCGAAACGGTGATGGTGAGGGCGGCGTGCGCTTCTGCGCGTTGCCCTTGTCGTCTTTTCTTTGCGCCCCCTCTTGCTTTGCTTTGTGCCCTAGCGGGCAACGGTTTGTTGCCGGTGTTTCGCGCCGGCGTTACGGCGGCGAAATGGTGATGGTGAGGGCGGCGACGGTTAGGTTTTGAAATTTGAGATCCTTGGAAACCCAAACGTCATGATGTCCGACTGACGGGACGTTTGGGCCTCCACCGCTGGCTTCCATTCCATCTTCTCTCTCCTCTTTTTGGCGCTTCAACTTCTCCCCCGCCGTCCCTATCTTGTTACAGTAGCTCTAGGGTGCCACGTGGCCTTCTCCCCTTACGACCTCGCATTCTCTTTCTTTGTTTGCTTTGCTCGATGTCTCTGCTTCGTTCGTCCTCCATGCTCCCATGGAGCCCGCCTCCAATTCCCCGAAAGACACCGTTGTCGAGGACTCGAAGGAACGAAGGGTGTCTCCGACTTCTTGAATGATGTTTTTTAGTTTTTATTTTTATTTTTGTTATGTTGTTGGCCCTGTGAGGGTCTGTAATTAAACACTTCGGCCCCTGTGGCCTTACTTCATGCAATTTCTTCTTGTCTTATGTATGTGTTTGTCTCTTGTTTTAATTTGCTTGTATGTATATCCCGATCCAACCCCATGGCCCGAGTGTCACAATACTTGTGGCACATTCGGGGCACATCGGGCGCTGGTCTTATGCTCAGATCTCGAGCCTCGCTCGGATCTCGTATGATTACTGATTTTTTTCCAACCCCAAGCGGGAAGCGAGGGGTGGATTTTAACTTATAAACGAGATTCTCCAACCCCAAGCGGGAAGCGAGGGATGGACTTCATCTTACAAACGAGACTCTCCAACCCCAAGCGGGAAGCGAGGGGTGGATTTTAACTTATAAACGAGATTCTCCAACCCCAAGCGGGAAGCGAGGGATGGACTTTATCTTACAAACGAGACTCTCCAACCCCAAGCGGGAAGCGAGGGGTGGACTTAAACACGAGATTCTCTAACCCCAAGCGGGAAGCGAGGGGTGGACTTAAACACGAGATTCTCCAACCCCAAGCGGGAAGCGAGGGATGGACTTTAAACACGAGGTTCTCCAACCCCAAGCGGGAAGCGAGGGGTGGAGTTTAAACACGAGGTTCTCCAACCCCAAGCGGGAAGCGAGGGGTGGACTTAAACACGAGGTTCTCCAACCCCAAACGGGAAGCGAGGGGTGGATTTAAACATGAGATTCTCCAACCCCAAGCGGGAAGTGAGGGGTGGACTTAAACACGAGGTTCTCCAACCCCAAGCGGGAAGCGAGGGGTGGACTTAAACACGAGGTTCTCCAACCCCAAGCGGGAAGCGAGGGGTGGACTTAAACACGAGGTTCTCCAACCCCAAGCGGGAAGCGAGGGGTGGACTTAAACACGAGGTTCTCCAACCCCAAGCGGGAAGCGAGGGGTGGACTTAAACACGAGATTCTCCAACCCCAAGCAGGAAGCGAGGGGTGGACTTAAACACGAGATTCTCCAACCCCAAGCGGGAAGCGAGGGGTGGAATTAAACACGAGGTTCTCCAACCCCAAGCGGGAAGCAAGGGGTGGAATTAAACACGAGATTCTCCAACCCCAAGCTGGAAGTAAGGGGTGGAATTAAACACGAGATTCTCCAACCCCAAGCGGGAAGCGAGGGGTGGACTTAAACACGAGATTCTCCAACCCCAAGCGGGAAGCGAGGGGTGGAATTAAACACGAAATTTTCATTTTTGAGAAATATTTGAAAACTCCACAACCCTTTATTCATAAAACTTGTGAGAAGTAACGGAGTTTAGAGAGTTTACACATAATATTTTTTGAGCCGATCGACGTTCCATGTTTTGCTCAGGGTACGCCTCTCGTTGTCTTTGAGCTTGAAAGCTCCGGGCGCGACCTCCTCGCCGAGGAGGTATGGCCCTTCCCAGTTGGGGTCCAGTTTGCCACCTTCGGTACGCCTCAAGACGAGGTTACCTGTGGCCAGGAATCGAGGTCTTACCTTCTTGTCGTGGTATACAGCCACGCGGCGTTTGTATTCCCTGGAGCGCAGGTCGGCCACCTCGCGCAGCTCATCCCGGAATAGCAACTCGACCCTGAGGTTGGCCTCGTTCTCTTTTTCATCGAAATCAAACACTCTCGCCGAAGGGACCAGGGTCTCTACTGGGACTAGTGCTTCTGCCCCGTAAGTTAGAGCGAAAGGCGTTTCTCCTGTTGCGCGGCGCGCGGTGGTGCGATATGTCCATAGGACGAGTGGGAGAAGCTCTGCCCAACAACCTTGCGTCATGCCCAGGCGCTTCTTTAGATCGGACAAGATGCGGGCATTGGCGTTCTCTACCTGGCCGTTGGACTGAGAGTGGGCCACGGAGGAAAGCTTGAGGGTTATGCCCAGGTCGAAGCAGAAGGTACGAGTTTCTTCGTAATCGAATTGGGGGCCATGGTCAGTCATGATGGTCATGGGAACGCCAAAGCGGCAGACGAGGTTCTTCCACAGGAAGTCGCAGACCTTTGCCCCCGTGATTTTTGCCATTGCTTGTGCCTCAACCCACTTCGTGAAATAGTCGACAATGACCAAGATGTACCGCACCTGGCCAGCAGCCTTGGGGAAGGGGTCGAGGATGTCCATCCCCCACATCGCGAAGGGGCATGGCGCGTGGATGGAGCGAAGATGCGAGGTCGGGGCGTGCTGGAGGTTACTGTGCTTCTGACATCCGTCACATCGCTGGACATAGGCCCTCGCGTCTTGCCAGAGAGTGGGCCAAAAGTATCCCAAGTGGGCGATTTTATGTGATAGGGTTCGCCACCCTAGGTGGCCGCCACAGACCCCCTCATGGACCTCATAGAGGATGTGCTCCGTAGACTCGGTCGGCACGCACAACAGGTTGGGTTCAGCATAGCCTCGGAGATAGAGATAGCCGCCGCCGACGCAATAGCGCGCCGCCTGTATTTTCAGCTTCCTAGCCTGTGTGGGGTCCTCTGGGAGGACACCGCTCTCCACATATCGCGTTATCGGGATACTCCAATTGTAATATCCGCTAAATTTTAAAAATAATAAAATGGATACTTATCCCAATAATTTTTTTTTATTTTTCTCTAAAGTAGAGAACTTAATAATCTTTATAATCTCATATTAAATTACAAAGTGATTATAGAAGTTTATTACAATGACAATTAAGAATTTCAATAAATATATTATGCAAGTCGGATATCTATTTAAATATTTGCTCTTAAAAAGAGAGTTTAATTATTTTTATAATAATCTTAATAAATGATAAAAATGTTCTAAATGGAATATCCGCAATATTCCAAGGTTTGTAAAACCATTATAATATAATATTATAATCCTTTCTCCATATAAAAGAGAATTCATAATATAATTTATAACCCTTCTTCTCTATAAAAAGAGATTTAAAATAAATTAAATAAAATTCAAGAATGCATTAAAAGGGTTATGAAGAGATAAAAGCATTTAAATAAAAATAATGCATTATAAATTTCGGTTTTTATTAAATAAAAAGGGGTACATTAGACCATTAATAGCACAATAAAAATTCATTAAAAAGGATGCAAGAGCCAGGACTCGAACCCGAGACCTCTTGCAATCCCCTCTCACACGCCCTTTCCCACAATCCGCTAAGCCATTGTAACTTTCTATTGAATAACCCAACTCTTTTAACATTATAATAACCCTATCTTATTCTTCCTAGAAACATCAGACATTTGCCTGATGTGAATTGACGTTGATTGAAAATTCCTCCAATGCATGGCAATGGAGCCTTCTCCTTTGCTTGCAAGACTAGACTATTGCATCACCTTCCATCATCTACAAACAAGCACAACTCTCCCCAATCCACATCAATTGGACTCCTCTCCATTGGTCAATTGCCATAGACATGGATTGCCAAGCTCCATGGCTTTGCCTATTTAAAGGCTCAATTTCTCCATTAGAATTCACACATCAACTTTCTCCCTCTCTTCTAGCAAATTGCTACTCAAATCACTCAAAAATCAGCCAAGAAAAAGCCCCATTAAATCTGATTTTTCCCCTTGAAAACACATTCAACCACATCCAAACACCACCCAATCACCACCCCTCCACTGCCGGACCACCAGGCCGCCGCCCAGCAGTCCGCGCGCCGCCCGCCGTCGTCCATGGAGCCGCCGGAGTCGCCGCCCTAGCCTCGCCTGGTGCTGGTCGTCGTTCGTCCAGATTCTTTTCTCTGGTTCCCTGCTTTGTACGTGAAAGGGAGAAGGAGCAAGGAGGTGGGCCTAATTAATTTGGGGGTAATTTTAAACTCAACTTGGGCTATTAATTTTAGGCCCAAATCTCTAATTAAATCAGATTTCTTATTATCAAAATTTATGTCTTGTACATATTTATTTTTAACAAATCAACATGCATGTAAACTTTAATAAGAGGAAATAAAATATGGCAAAACATGAAATAAATTTTAAATAAATTACGGGATTATTATGTGTGACATCTAAGCATAAAAAGTATGATTTAATAATATTTTTACCTTACTTGGTGGTTATTATAATTTTAAAAGAGAAAGTACTAGATGAGAGGATTTATTAATTTAAAACTTGATTAATATAAAGATACTAACATCTCTTTCAAAGTCATATTATAAACTTATATATAATATGGATAAGATATTCTTATCATAAGATAAAGTTTATATGATTAAGTTGAAGATTAAAAAGATATATTAAATAATTTGCATATGTTTTTATATAAAGAAATACATTATAATAGATATGGGAAGAATGTTAAATAAAATCATGGGATTTAAAATATGAGTTTATATACTTGAAAAGTATAATATAAATAATATGTTTACCTTACTTAGAGCTTAATTGAATAAATAAAAAGAATTTGAGCAAAATGATAGAAATTATTATCTTAAGACTCTTTATAATATATAAAGGGATTGTATGTCATTTTAAAGAGCCTATTATAAACTTAAGAATATGTTGATAAGATATACTAGATATAAGATATATTTATGGAATATAAAAGATATTGGTTGTTGGGAAAATAGATATTAAAGATATGATCAATAATCATAGATGTAAAATATTATCAAAATAATATGATAGATGAGAAATAATATTATTAAAGATATACTAAAGATATTATTATTACTAACTTAGAGATAAATAAAATGTTGCATAGCTCCAAGTGTAGAGAATTTAAAATATATGAATTTAATAATGATGATAGATATATTACAAATGTTATGAATAATAAAATATTAAGTTGATTTACCTCTAGTTGTAGAGATTTCCTACAAGACATAAGTATTATTATAAATATAATAATTATGACTTAAAGTGGATATATAAAATATTATTATATGGCTTAGTTATGAAGATGTCTTGCATGAAAAGATATTGTAAGATATATAAAAGATATTATTTTGTGACCTAAGATATCATAATAGTATACTATAGTTATAAAGTAAGATATTTTTAAGTCATGATCATGTACAATATAAACTATAAGATATGGAAAGAAATATGGGAATAAATAAATTAGATTAATTTAATGTTATGTTAGTTTTTGGAAAGCTTACTTTATTAAGCAAATAGAAAGTTCTAAATTTAGAAATTACTAAGAAAATGGTTCATAATTATTCCATCTTTACTTAATATGGTTTATGTAATTAAATAAGATTCAATTAAGAGAATATTATTAATAAAATATTCTTGGTGGGAAAATAATACTTTAAGTCCCTTAATGAACTTTTTGAAAATAAAAAGTAATATTGTAATTAAGAAAAGTTTGGTAAAAAGGTTAAAATAGATTCTTTATAATTTTAAAGAGAATATGTATATTTAAAATATGTTTTTAAGTAGAATATGTTATCATACATTTTTATGAAATTATACTTGCTTAATTATGTTAAGAGGTTAGCACGTGAAATTAAAAGAAATTATTTTAATAAATTGAATAAGGATTTTTAAGGAATAAAAAGGATATTACAAGATTAAGATAATAATAAAGGAATATTATTATTTTAAATTAATCACCTAAATTATTATTATAATAATTTAGGATTCCATTTCTCTTATATAAAATATACAAGAGAAAATCCAAGCTTTAAAGGAAATTCGTAAATTAAGATCGTTCGTAAATTCCGTGTCGTTAGGTCGGGATTCTCGCTCGAAGTCGCGAATCACACTTTCCGTCTTATCGCAATCCGACCCGTGAGAACAAGGCAAGTGGAATTTCCCCTTGCGACCTTTATATTCCATTCCGTAAATATCGATGTTGGGAACAACTTGTGTGCTTAAATATAAATGAACCTAGGAAATATCGATTGCTAGATATAACGAGCCATTGTTAGCATAGTTCGCTTTATATTCTCGTGATAAGATTATTTATGCTAGTGTGGTTATTATCTTGACTGCTTGCGATCTCGCTCAGAGATCAACTTTGAACGAACTAGTAAGGGGCGTGGGTTAGCCAACGCCTCTATATAACCTTACTAAGTCGTACGTACCTACGACTTTCGGGATCATGATCCCATCCACTCTGATTGCAAGGGGGGATGTGCGCACTCTAGCTAAGTGCCGGGAAACTGAGTTTTTCCCTCGGTGGCTCGGGCCATCCGAGTCCCACCACATTCTATTAAAAATCATTAAAGAAATTGAATACCTTTCGTCACTATACAAGATAAGTGCCCAATGCACATTTAAGATATCAAAACCGGACCGGTCTCAAATGATCGATCCGACTCTCGGTCCGCTCAGGGCGCGAGAGGTTTTTAACTTGTATGAATTAATAATGTTCCCAACATACTTTCGATTCCTAAAGAAGTCTATAATCTAGTAGCTCTTCTCTCGTTTATCGAGCTATCTCTGTTGGAGATACGCTCTCTTTCGTATCGTTAAAGCCCCACATAAATAAACCTCATTGTAAACATAACCCTAATATCTCTTTCGATAATACTTGAAAATTTCCGAATTACCCTCGGGAAGTTCCATTCCCGCTTGCTTAGTCTCTTAGACTAATTTTTCTTTTCCGCATATTTGCTTGGCATTCTATCGCCCCTCGCGAATCATGTCAGAACCTAGGAGTCCCAACAAGGCGTGAAGTGAAGGCGAAGGAAGAACAAGGATGTTTTGTACAAACAAAGTCTCCTTCGGGAGCACCCTTTCTATTTCATAAATTATGTTTATTTCCGCATTATTATTGTTCTATATCATTCTAAAAGCCTTGGGTGACTTTGGACGGAAAAGTCCGAGGTCACTGGTGGTAATACCCAATGTTGTAAAATAGGGGTGTTACAATTGTGGTATCAGAGCTAAACGTTTATTTTTCAAAACCGAAAACTTTTAAAACCGAAAATTTTCGAAAACCGAGAACTTTTAAAACCTAAGTTTTTACTTCCGCTATCCAAAACTTCCAATTATAGAAAGTTTCCTTATATACCCTTTGAAGACAACTTAAGAATATTAACTTTCTAATTTAAACTTCTTAGCTAAAAAAATTGCTTAAATTTTTTTTTAAAACATTGAATATCAAGTACTTAGTTCTAGAACTACTACCTTCCAAAACATAAGTATTGGAAATTCTTGAACTTTCTAACTTAAATCACTTTGGTTAGAATCTTCCTTTAAATTTAAAATTTCCTCTTAGGAACTTTTGTAAATTAAAAACTTCTTATATTGAAGAATTTCAAAGTCTAAATCCATTCTAGAAATAATTATAAAGTTAGAAAATTTTATTCTAGTAAACCTTAAGAAATTTCTTTCTACCTTCTAAAAACTTATATAACAAAAAGGGTTCAAGTATTAAGTAGATCTCAGGAATAAAAACTTCTTCCAAGTACTTTAAAGAAAACTCTAAAGTTACTCGCTTTCATAGAGAGTCTGGAATCAAAATTCATATAAGAGTAACTTACAAGTAGAAACTATAAGACAATAAGTTCCTAGAGTCGGAATCAGTTTATTTATAAAGTCTTGTTCGAAAGTTTTAAACAAACCAAGTTCTACCGAAGAGTTATCATACCAATTTCTTATCTATAAACTTTATTTTAAAAATAAAGTTCACAAATTTTCCTACAATCAAAAGAATTAAGATTCAAAGATTTCTCTTTAAATAATAATAGGAATCTCCCGAAACCTGAGATAGAAGCTATAATCAAACATCTTTAACCTCTTCTTCCAAGGTTTAGAAGTACTTCATGTCATATAAATTTTTTCTACTTTAAAAGTTCGTCTTTTAATTTAAAGTCATATAAAATGAGCTTTTAATAGAGACTTTAAAACCATTATAATTCTTTAAGGATGTACATGTATTTAAAATGAAAATTTTGTTTTCAAAATTCAAAACTTCCTTCCAATACCTTTGTCGCATAGAATCAAAGGATATTCTATATAAACGCCTTTCGCCCCTCTACAGAAATAGTACTCACTAGAAGTCTAACCCGAATGAGGGACGAAGCTAGAAAAGCCGCTCAAGAACTTGATGAGGCTTTTGCTCAATGGCCTCTTTTGCCATATGGAAACCCCGAGGATAACCCCGAGCTAGTACTACGAGAAGAAATGCATGAAAATGCACCCAAGGTGAATCTCGAGGAGGAGAAACCCGAAGAAGAATACCTCGAGAAAGGAGTTGATAATTCACTTCATGACCAATCCAGTCAAACTCCAATGGTCTATCAAATGGATGAATGGACTAACTAGACTCAAGGAGAGTAATCCCATCCCCAAGCAATTGGTCAAGTAAGAAACCCATCTACAATCAGTGGTCCAAAACCAACGAGGGATCGCTAGCCAAATTACGACCATCTCCTCCAGCGAAAGGAAGTGTGGTCAGAAGAAAAGAGGTCCTACCAAAACGAGGACGCTCAATTCCATACTCGTCTTGTCGTCAACCGTGGCTATATAACTTCAACCCGTCGACACATCGAACAAACCAAATTGTTGTCGAACCACGAGGGTAGAGCCCTCGACGAAAGTTTATCCGATGAAGGATCTTTAGACAACTGTTGTTTCCCCAGCACACCATAGACTTAAAATTCGGATGTTATCATTAAGAAGTGCGAGACTCTAGGTAGTCCACTTCACTTGACTATCCATCTCGTTCTAGAATAGTCGAATTGGTAGTATTTATTGCCGTCCTTAGTATAATGGCTTATGATATAAAGCCTTTATAATCCGTTCCCATAAGAGTTCTAATAAAAAGTTTCCTCTCTTCTCTAAACTCGCGCGTCATCTCTTGCCAATACTTGGGAGTTAACAAAAACAACTATATCCTTCTTCAAATATAGAGTTAAGGATATTCTATATGAATATCGATCGTTAGCCATTTATAGAAAAAGGTTATAATAAAAACTCAGTTCATGCACACCGGGAATGAGAAGAAGTCACGCCAGCTAAAGGTAATACTTATGTTTCCATAGAGCCAAACTTACTGAGCTAGTGACTCACGGGAAGATAGAAATTTCCAAAGAGGACACCAAGGAAGGCTTAGTCGACTAAAGATCTAACATGTCTCCACTTAACCAGATCTTGAAACAGATTATCGAGAGGTATGTGTGGGGCAAACAATGATCTAATAATAAAGGAGTGGTCGAGATTCCGATCAATGAAGGATATATTAGTCCGATGTACCGACAAGTATTTAGGAATTTGCTCCACTAATATATGGAAGCTTGGCGTGATGTTTGATGTTGTCAAATGAATAAACCAACCATAATAAAGCCATGCGAAAGCCAGGTCATAGACCTTTCTTCGCTTCCATTTTGATAAGTCAACACGGTGATAGATGAAGTTAGAAAACAAGTTGCTAGGACCAAGATATTTTGGACATGGATTATAAGTTCGCTAAGTTGCCAGATAGGCCTAGTGAGTCATAAAGTTGCTTCATCATTTAGACATCTCGTGGACACGTGTTCCTATTCGTCACAACTAAAGTAGTAACTCTTCCATACTCGACGCTATTATTTCCCAACCTTTGTTTTCCGTTATTTGGTTGAATAGTCCTATTGGACCTTGTTAACAATCCCTTCCTTGTAGACATTAGAAGGACATCAGAATCTCAACTTTAAAAGATGGCAAACGCTAACGAAAACAACAATAGGAGCACATTTGTTTACAATCCGCCTCAGGAAAATGATGAAGGGTCTAAGCGCTCTGGTCAAAATCAAGAAGACCCACTTCAACACGTTCCTTGCCCACCAAGGACGGAGGAAAGTGGTCCTTTAAGGATCGAAGCTGCAAGAGTCCACAGGGAACAATTCACTCATGAGATGGTTCCAACTACATTGCCCAACATGAAGAAGTTAGCGGGAGGAGACCAAACTACCAATGCAAAGGATAATATCGTTCAAACTTCTTCATCAATAATTTGCTCAAAGTGTGACAAGAACCTGAAAACTTTTTCCTCATTGAAGCCAAACATTTATGACGGTACGGGAGAAACCCCCGAGATAGTCAGATGGTTCTTACAAATGGAGCGCCTCCTAAACACGCTTGAGTGCAAAGAAGTGGAAAAGGTGCACCTTGCCTCCCTTCAGCTAAGGGGAGAAGCACGAAAATGGTGGGAAAGTTCAAACTTGTCGGAACAACCATGGTTGAACTGGGCAATGTTCAAAGCGAAGATGTCGGATCACTTCTGGACAATTTGGGGAAAAGAGAAGCTTTATAAGGTCCCTTACGAAAAGATTGGTGGGCCAAGCATGCCCGAGACAACAAAGCTTAAACCCCAAATGGGAGATGCCACAAAGAAAGTCCCCACCAAGGCAGAGAGAATTCAACGGTTCCATGAATTACTGAGCCCAGAAATAAAAGCTCTGATGAGTTATCGCAAGTGCACGACGTTGGGAGAATACGTGGATGCGGCCCACATGGCAAAATCCTTGCTCGAGGAACCCGCACCAAGGGTAGAAGATTGGGGACAACCTCATGAAAAGGAGAATGGCAAATTTAAGAGGCCAGGCTCTCCACAAAGTTCTGGTTGGTCAAAGAAGAGCAAGACTGGGTCCGAGCCAACTAAGTCTAAATCATTCCAAGGCTCAGAAACCAAGAAGGGCTCTATAGTCTGTCACAACTGCAAAGAACCGGGACACCTCAACCGAAACTGTACCAAGAATCCTATGAAGTGCTTCAACTGTGGGAGAGACGGACATCTCCGCCAATTCTGTAGGCGACCAGCAAATAAGTCAGGACCAACTCGCTCCAACACAGTGTCCCAATACCCTTAGTGTTCCAACGGAATGACGGAAACTGCTTTTGTACAGTCTACAACTCAGGATGAAGGTAAGAGGTCGATTACATCCCAGCGTCAAGATCAATAGTTCTATGAGATGCAACGCAGTGACAAACCTTTTGCATCAGATGTTCAAAAGGAATAGTTGGATCCTCCTTCCTATCCGCGTTTAATCTTCGTAATCATATTAGTTTTGCCGTTAAGGCACTTCTGTATCGCAACAGTAGATGCTAATGTCGAACCATTCCGGTGGCACTCTTCCTTGTGAGAGTGTCTCATTTTGAAATCTATATTATGATTATGGTTATCATATTATATCCTTGCGTATCAAACCAAAGATCGTGTTCCATCGTTAGCTTAATATAAGAGAAAGTTCGAGCTAAACCCTGATTTAACTTTATGACATATTCATAGTATTACTAAGTTCGCCTCAAAATGCTACTCTTTATACCATAACGAAATTGTAAGCTATAAAATCAAAAGTTTCAATATAGATTCATGGTGGTGAATAAGAATGGACTTTTACCTCCCACCTTGGCCACGTGGTTGAGATAGAATTTCAGGTCTTATTCCTATGAAGATATACACTTTAGGCGATTATGTTGGAAATCGCTCCCCGGTACTTATCACATCGGTGGAATGAAATCACGTAGTCCCTCGAGTTTAAACTTGCTTACGAAAAACTACATTTTTGATAAATATTGTATAATATAATATAAAGGGACGCTCGAACCACTTCTCGATAGTATAATATATATTCGAATACGATATCGTAACAATGGTTACTCCCTCTTGGAAATTAACCATCCCCTATCCCAGTAGTAATTTCTTAGAAATCGTAACTCGAAGTTCTCTTTCCAGGGCATGGCCCTTGCATATTCAAAATTCGTTTCCATATCATCAGTTATCGAATGTTCACCTAAAAAGAATTCCTCCGCAACGACTAAATTCTAGAAATATAGAGTAGATTAGTCATGGACTTACTCGCTTCCTAGAAGCACCTAAGTGTTCATTTCAATAAGGAAGCTTATTCTATAAGCAATCAAACCTTTATGTTCGGGAAGGTCAACCCAATACTTCCATGGGTTTGACTCAAGCTAATAGATAAAACCGCTTGACCCCGCCTACTTCAAATACAAGACCAATTGGAATTCCATTCCTCTCCCTTGATTTCGTTAAACCACATAAGTTCAAATGTGGAAGTCTTCCCAAGAAATACTAACGTAGCAATTCCTTAAGAAAACGGTACAGTAGTAACTCTTCTACTTGTACAATCACCTTAACTAAAGAACGAAATGTTCTTTAAGGGGGTACTAGACCCTTTATTGTTTCCTCAGAGTTGTTAGTAGCTACTTTCCATGTGAACCTTGTACCGCCCTAAGCCTTTCCTAGTTTCGGGGACGAAACTAGTTTTTAAGGGGGTACTATTGTAATATCCGCTAAATTTTAAAAATAATAAAACAGATATTTATCCCAATAATTTTTTTTTATTTTTTTCTAAAGTAGAGAACTTAATAATCTTTATAATCTCATATTAAATTACAAAGTGATTATAGAAGTTTATTACAATGACAATTAAGAATTTCAGTAAATATATTATGCAAGTCGGATATCTATTTAAATATTTGCTCTTAAAAAGAGAGTTTAATTATTTTTATAATAATCTTAATAAATGATAAAAATGTTCTAAATGGAATATCCGCAATATTCCAAGGTTTGTAAAACCATTATAATATAATATTATAATCCTTTCTCCATATAAAAGAGAATTCATAATATAATTTATAACCCTTCTTCTCTATAAAAAGAGATTTAAAATAAATTAAATAAAATTCAAGAATGCATTAAAAGGGTTATGAAGAGATAAAAGCATTTAAATAAAAATAATGCATTATAAATTTCGGTTTTTATTAAATAAAAAGGGGTACATTAGACCATTAATAGCACAATAAAAATTCATTAAAAAGGATGCAAGAGCCAGGACTCGAACCCGAGACCTCTTGCAATCCCCTCTCACACGCCCTTTCCCACAATCCGCTAAGTCATTGTAACTTTCTATTGAATAACCCAACTCTTTTAACATTATAATAACCCTATCTTATTCTTCCTAGAAACATCAGACATTTGCCTGATGTGAATTGACGTTGATTGAAAATTCCTCCAATGCATGGCAATGGAGCCTTCTCCTTTGCTTGCAAGACTAGACTATTGCATCACCTTCCATCATCTACAAACAAGCACAACTCTCCCCAATCCACATCAATTGGACTCCTCTCCATTGGTCAATTGCCATAGACATGGATTGCCAAGCTCCATGGCTTTGCCTATTTAAAGGCTCAATTTCTCCATTAGAATTCACACATCAACTTTCTCCCTCTCTTCTAGCAAATTGCTACTCAAATCACTCAAAAATCAGCCAAGAAAAAGCCCCATTAAATCTGATTTTTCCCCTTGAAAACACATTCAACCACATCCAAACACCACCCAATCACCACCCCTCCACTGCCGGACCACCAGGCCGCCGCCCAGCAGTCCGCGCGCCGCCCGCCGTCGTCCATGGAGCCGCCGGAGTCGCCGCCCTAGCCTCGCCTGGTGCTGGTCGTCGTTCGTCCAGATTCTTTTCTCTGGTTCCCTGCTTTGTACGTGAAAGGGAGAAGGAGCAAGGAGGTGGGCCTAATTAATTTGGGGGTAATTTTAAACTCAACTTGGGCTATTAATTTTAGGCCCAAATCTCTAATTAAATCAGATTTCTTATTATCAAAATTTATGTCTTGTACATATTTATTTTTAACAAATCAACATGCATGTAAACTTTAATAAGAGGAAATAAAATATGGCAAAACATGAAATAAATTTTAAATAA
Source organism: Fallopia convolvulus (assembly GCA_964016875.1). Classification (NCBI taxonomy): domain Eukaryota; kingdom Viridiplantae; phylum Streptophyta; class Magnoliopsida; order Caryophyllales; family Polygonaceae; genus Fallopia; species Fallopia convolvulus. The sequence continues at coordinate 11,640,549 of OZ024722.1, read as the reverse complement.
ATTACGGGATTATTATGTGTGACATCTAAGCATAAAAAGTATGATTTAATAATATTTTTACCTTACTTGGTGGTTATTATAATTTTAAAAGAGAAAGTACTAGATGAGAGGATTTATTAATTTAAAACTTGATTAATATAAAGATACTAACATCTCTTTCAAAGTCATATTATAAACTTATATATAATATGGATAAGATATTCTTATCATAAGATAAAGTTTATATGATTAAGTTGAAGATTAAAAAGATATATTAAATAATTTGCATATGTTTTTATATAAAGAAATACATTATAATAGATATGGGAAGAATGTTAAATAAAATCATGGGATTTAAAATATGAGTTTATATACTTGAAAAGTATAATATAAATAATATGTTTACCTTACTTAGAGCTTAATTGAATAAATAAAAAGAATTTGAGCAAAATGATAGAAATTATTATCTTAAGACTCTTTATAATATATAAAGGGATTGCATGTCATTTTAAAGAGCCTATTATAAACTTAAGAATATGTTGATAAGATATACTAGATATAAGATATATTTATGGAATATAAAAGATATTGGTTGTTGGGAAAATAGATATTAAAGATATGATCAATAATCATAGATGTAAAATATTATCAAAATAATATGATAGATGAGAAATAATATTATTAAAGATATACTAAAGATATTATTATTACTAACTTAGAGATAAATAAAATGTTGCATAGCTCCAAGTGTAGAGAATTTAAAATATATGAATTTAATAATGATGATAGATATATTACAAATGTTATGAATAATAAAATATTAAGTTGATTTACCTCTAGTTGTAGAGATTTCCTACAAGACATAAGTATTATTATAAATATAATAATTATGACTTAAAGTGGATATATAAAATATTATTATATGGCTTAGTTATGAAGATGTCTTGCATGAAAAGATATTGTAAGATATATAAAAGATATTATTTTGTGACCTAAGATATCATAATAGTATACTATAGTTATAAAGTAAGATATTTTTAAGTCATGATCATGTACAATATAAACTATAAGATATGGAAAGAAATATGGGAATAAATAAATTAGATTAATTTAATGTTATGTTAGTTTTTGGAAAGCTTACTTTATTAAGCAAATAGAAAGTTCTAAATTTAGAAATTACTAAGAAAATGGTTCATAATTATTCCATCTTTACTTAATATGGTTTATGTAATTAAATAAGATTCAATTAAGAGAATATTATTAATAAAATATTCTTGGTGGGAAAATAATACTTTAAGTCCCTTAATGAACTTTTTGAAAATAAAAAGTAATATTGTAATTAAGAAAAGTTTGGTAAAAAGGTTAAAATAGATTCTTTATAATTTTAAAGAGAATATGTATATTTAAAATATGTTTTTAAGTAGAATATGTTATCATACATTTTTATGAAATTATACTTGCTTAATTATGTTAAGAGGTTAGCACGTGAAATTAAAAGAAATTATTTTAATAAATTGAATAAGGATTTTTAAGGAATAAAAAGGATATTACAAGATTAAGATAATAATAAAGGAATATTATTATTTTAAATTAATCACCTAAATTATTATTATAATAATTTAGGATTCCATTTCTCTTATCTAAAATATACAAGAGAAAATCCAAGCTTTAAAGGAAATTCGTAAATTAAGATCTTTCGTAAATTCCGTGTCGTTAGGTCGGGATTCTCGCTCGAAGTCGCGCATCACACTTTCCGTCTTATCGCATTCCGACCCGTGAGAACAAGGCAAGTGGAATTTCCCCTTGCGACCTTTATACTTCATTCCGTAAAAATTCTCGATGTTGGGAACAACTTGTGTGCTTAAATATAAATGAACCTAGGAAATATCGATTGCTAGATATAACGACCCATTGTTAGCATAGTTCGCTTTATATTCTCGTGATAAGATTATTTATGCTAGTGTGGTTATTATCTTGACTGCTTGCGATCTCGCTCAGAGATCAACTTTGAACGAACTAGTAAGGGGCGTGGGTTAGCCAACGCCTCTATATAACCTTACTAATACCTACGACTTTCGGGATCATGATCCCATCTGCTCTGATTGCAAGGGGATGTGCGCACTCTAGCTAAGTGCCGGGAAATTGAGTTTTTCCCTCGGTGGCTCGGGCCATCCGAGTCCCACCACTTTCTATTAAAAATCATTAAAGAAATCGAATACCGTTCGTCACTATACAAGATAAGTGCCCAATGCACATTTAAGATACCAAAACCGGACCGATCTCAAATGATCGATCCGGCTCTCGGTCCGCTCAGGGCGCAAGAGGTTTTTAACTTGTATGAATTAATGATGTTCCCAACATACTTTCGATTCCTAAAGAAGTCTACAATCTAGTAGCTCTTCTCTCGTTTATCGAGCTATCTCTGCTGGAGATACGCTCTCTTTCGTATCGTTAAAGCCCCACATAAATAAACCTCATCGTAAACATAACCTTAATATCTCTTTCGATAATACTTGAAAATTTCCGAATTACCCTCGGGAAGTTCCATTCCCGCTTGCTTAGTCTCTTAGACTAATTCTTCTTTTCCGCATATTTGCTTGGCATTCTATCGCCCCTCGCGAATCATGTCAGAACCTAGGAGTCCCAGCAAGGCGTGAAGTGAAGGCGAAGGAAGAACAAGGATTTTCAAGATGTACCTTTCATGTCATTTTACTTTAGTTTCATTATGTTTCAAGGACAAGTGGTTTTGCATTTCAATTCCGTACAACCCTATGTTTAAAAAGCAATGTAAGATGTTTTGTACAAACAAAGTCTCCTTCGGGAGCACCCTTTCTATTTCATAAATTATGTTTATTTCCGCATTATTATTGTTCTATATCATTCTAAAAGCCTTGGGTGACTTTGGACGGAAAAGTCCGAGGTCACTGGAGGTAATACCCAATGTTGTAAAATAGGGGTGTTACACCAATCCTCAGTAGTAACAGATAGAACCTCGCCGGTTACACTCCGTGAGAGTTTCCTTTCCACCATCACGCGATTCCCTACTTCCGGGGGTAGGGCGGATCCCAACCTCGCAAGAGCATCCGCCTTTGTGTTCGAGGTTCGCGAGATGGACTCAACCGCGAAGGTTTCTAGGCACGACACCAAGGCCTTGACTTTCTCTCGGTACGCGGTCAGGAACCCCGTTCTGGTGTTGTATTTCCCGTTGAGCTGGCGTGCAACCAGCTCGGAGTCGGTGTAGACCCTGATTTTCCAGGCTCCACTGAGGAGCACCATCTCAATCCCGACGATCATGGCTTCATACTCGACTTCGTTGTTGGTGGCTTCAAAGGCGAAGTTAAGGGCATACTCCGTCTCGATCGAGGGTCCAGCGAGGAATACGCCAGCCCCGCCACTGGCATCACATCGTGAGCCGTCAACGAATACCTTCCACTCCTCTGAGCTCGCGTCAGTCTCGGGGAAGGTGACCTCCATCATGAAGTCGGCGAGGGCCTGCCCCTTCATCGCGGTCCTCGGGAGGTAGCTGATGTCGAACTCGGAGAGCTCGACTGCCCACTTCGTCATTCGCCCGGAGAGGGCGGGCTGGTGGAGGATTTGTCGAAGTGGGAGGTCAGAGAGGACCTGAATGAGATGCGCATGGAAGTAAGGGCATAGACGCCTTGCGGCGGTCACGACTGCTAGTGCTATCTTCTCTGTCGTGGAGTATCGCTGCTCCGCGGGTTGGCACACGCGACTCACGAAGTAGACTGGGTGCGTGGCCTTTCTGGTTAGCACCGCGTTGACCGTCTCCGGGCTGACTGCCACATATAGTTGCAAGTCTTCGCCCGCTATTGGGGGAGACAATGTGGGGAGCTTCGATAGGAAGGCCTTTAGCTCAGAGAAAGCGAGCTCGAGCCCCTCATCCCACACGAACTTGTCGTTTTTCTTGAGAGCAGCGAAAAAGGGGAGAGACTTTTCCGCCAAACGGGAGCAAAACCTCCCCAGATAGTTGACGGCGACGTTGAGCCGCTGCACCTCGGTGCGAGATCGCGGCGACCTCATTGAGAGGATCGACTCAACCTTGGCGGGGTTGACGTCGATCCCGCGCTCGCTGATCATAAAGCCCAAGAACTTCCCCGACGATACGCCGAAGACGCACTTCTCGGGGTTCAGGCTAAAACGGTTGTGTATGAGGGTGGTGAAGACCTCAGCGAGATCGACCAGATGCTCCTCAGGGGTCTTGCTCCGGACCACAATGTCGTCGACGTAGGCCGACACGTTCCTTCCCAGATGATTCTTAAAGACGCGGTCGACGAGGCGTTGAAAGGTGGCCCCGCATTCTTTAGACCAAACGGCATGACCTTGTAACAATAAGTGCCCCGCTGGGTGATGAAGGACGTCTCCTCCTCGTCCTGCGGGTTCATTAGGACTTGGTTGTATCCTGAGTACGAGTCAAGGAAGCTTAATACTCTGTGAAATGCGGTTGAGTCAACGAGCTCGTCGATCAAGGGCAAGGGGTAGCTGTCTTTGGGACAGGCTTTGTTGAGATCCTTGAAGTCGACGCACATCCTCCACTTCTCGCTAGCTTTTTTGACCAGCACGACGTTGGACAACCATCGGGGGTACTGGACCTCGCGAATGAACCTCGCGGCCAACAGCTTTGCCACCTCGTCATTTGCGGCGTTTGCCCTCTCTTCGTTCATTTTTCTTCGTCGCTGCACCACGGGGCGAGTGGTGACATCGACGTTCAGGTAGTGCTGGGGCACGGTCCGCGGGACGCCGCGGAGGTCCTTCGCTGACGTCCCGAAAAGACATTCTCCCAGGTAGATCTTCTCGGACTCATTCTCGAAGGGGGATATCATCCTTCTTTCTACCTCGGGGGTGGGGATCGTGAAGTCCCAAACTTCGAGGTCGGCCTCGCCGAGGGACTCCACCATGAACACCGGGCACTTCTGTTTTGTCGAGGTTGCATGTTGGATAATTGGGTGTTATAGGGTTCGCATGCAATCAAACGATCATGTTCATGTTGTTTAATTTGAAGGAAATTCGACCCTTGTAAATCCATTGGATAATCAAGGCAATACGAGTAGACTCATCAAAGAGTAGTCTCGTGGGTGTAGGCCCGAGGGCAATCACCATCGACCCCTTATTTATGTGGAGTTAATTGACTTGGATAAAGGCTACGAGTCGAACGATTAAATCGATCTTTCCTTCAACGTATATTGCCCCTATTCCATGCCAAGGGTTATGCAATACCGTTGTGAGATAAAACGTAACAAACGAACCAATGGAAGTGTTGGCAAGACACAACCATTGAGAACAAGCGTACCTTATTCGAGTCCATTGATTCCTCTTCGATCTTGACTTGAACGAAGTCTTCTTCCATAAACGTTTGGGGTTCGTCCTTTACTCGAACATACTGCCCTTCCAACACCTCTTGAGGTTCCTTCCTTGATGTAGAACATCGATCCATGATGCCCACGAAGTGCTTGAATCACTTGTGAATTCCCACTCAAAACACCGCCTAGTCTCACTCGACTACTTGTGTTTTTCTCACCGATTTTGTGTAGAACAATGGACTGATTTTCTTGTGTCTTTCTTGCCATCAAATGGCAGACATTTTGCCCTTATATAGGCGTCCACAATCTGTCCAAAAACTGCCATGGATGGCGGTTACAAAACGGTTACAAGAATGAGTGGATGAGAGTGATTTTAGGGAGTTTGTTGTAACTTCCCTTCTCTATTTCCTAGTCATCAAGGGCGTCCACATTCAGCCCCCCATGGACTCCAAAATCATCTTTAAATCCAGCCTATAAAGGCCCAAGATGAAGCCCAAAAAATCCAATCCAAAAGCCCATGGCAATCGGCCCAACACGCATGGCACAAGGCCCATGCCATGCGCACATGCTAGCGGCCCAACCCACCTAGCCCACCACCTATCTAGCATAGCTAGGTACCTAGCTAGGTCACCTAGGTAGTGTCACTACCCCTTAGCTTCATGAGCTAGCATCTAGCTAGTTGAGCTGGCTTGAGCTGCGTTGAGCTGACTTTCTAGCTCGTTCACTCGTTGAGCTAACTTGAGCTAGTGTGAGCTAGATTGAGCTTCCATGAGCTACTTTCTAGCTACATGAGCTTCTTATAAAGCTTGTACAATGAGTCTTGAGCTTGTTCAAGCTCCTAGAGCTTACTCTAAGCTAGTATGAAGCCTCTAAACTTCTTTCTAGCATACTTAGCCATGTGCCAAGCTAAACTTAAGCTTTGGTTCTTGATTAAAGAATTCTCCAAGCTAAAGTTAAGCTTCCTAACATCATTAGAATATGCACAAATCTAATAGACTCAATTACAAAGCTCAAATTCTTACCTTAGCCTCACAACTAATACTCGACGTCGTGGGCCAATGCCCTAGGCGCGCCGCAAGCTCCATCGCAGCCTTGTATGTGCGTCGCTAGCCTCGTCGTGCCATTGCACCACCCTAGGCACGCCTCTACAGCCGTGACATGAACCTCAAGTTCAATCACTAGGCGCGCTCCAACCTATGCCGAGCCTCGAACCTCAAGTTCGAGGTCCTCGTCGCGCCCCGCGCTTGCACGGTGCCATTCCACCGCGCCAACTCCGAGCGACGCCAGCCACTAGGCGCGCCCTTGCCTTGTGCCGTTGCACACGAGGTTCTTAGCCTCGGCGTAGGTGTGCGATTTACTTTTGGATCTTATGACAACTCTCTAATTAAATCATGGAAGGTCATATAAGTCAATTCTACAATCGACATTACCAATATGACTCGTTAAACCTCAACATGCTCTTATAGGGATTTGATGACTTGACACAAATCACCAACATTCCTCCCCCATTTGATCCATGTCATCAAAACTCGAAGTTTATTAAACAAACTCTATGTATAGATATAAATGTCCGTAGACTTGAATTTATACCTTGTAATCATCACATTCATGCACTAAAGAATCGTGGTGCTCCTTAGGTTTGAACCACATCAACTTGTCTAAGTACATGTAGTAACTTTTACACATGAGTTTCTTTACGCTTATCCTTTTTGACGCTTTGGTAAAGGCTCTTTTCGTCCCTTATCCAAGGCTCTTTCGTCCCTTATCCTCTCACATATGCTTTAGTCGAGTCATCCTTAAGTACTCTAACTTGGAAGAAGCCTTATACTTCCACATATGCATAGTTGAGTTTCCTTTCATGCTCCACATAAGCAACCAAAACTCATTAATGAAAACTTTGTTTCAAAACTAGGTTTCATGTGGCCTAGAGCATAAACCTTGATGGGAAATATTATAAATGCTCTCCAACTCTATGACTTTGGCTTTCCTCATTGAATTTTGCCCACACCTTCCGATGAGGGGGAATTGGGTGTCCAAATCTTAGAGTTGTAAGGATGTTACCCCCATCCCTCGATTTGAAATTAACACAAACACTTATGTTAATCTTCTCGGAGAGAAATCAACAAATTCGATGTGCTTAACAAAAATCAAACGAGTTGACTCTAAGTATGGAATGTGCTTCATTACAAGGTTCCCTCACACTTAGATGTCACTTTCCGACCATGGAGTCGGAGTATCGCAAATTGCCTCTTGGAAACTCCAAGAATGCCGGCCTATCACTCGAAAGGAATTGATGACCTAACCGTACGACAAAAGGTCTTCCTAAGTCGAGTGATCCAATTTGCTTTCAAACTTTCCAACCTAGGAAGTTTCATACACATCCAATGCCTTATGCATCAATCATATCTTTGACAAATGGCCTATGTCAAGATATCCACATCTAAATATCCACTTAAACGTCCCCAAGTCATGACACACCTAACTTATAACCGTGTGTTCATCAATCCATAGATGTTATCAAACATGTGTATAGTTATGGAATTCTATTTCCATATCAATGTATTTCAACCAAGACAAAGATTTAGACAATCTAATCCACCTTCACCTCTATACATTGACATCTTCATAAATTATCAATGAAGAACAAGGTCTTATCATTTTAACCTTATAACTTGGTTTCTACCAAGTAGATCATGTCATTTCAATATAGATTCATTAGACACTAATAAACCATAAGTGGCTAAACTTTCTATATCACGTCATGCAAAAGCATATAGAATCTTTAAAAGACTTCCAAATGACATTCCTTTCTTTTGGCCATTCAAACACAAAATATTCCACTTTTATGTTCCACTTACATCCTAACCACCAATTTATTTGGAGTTTCCATAGGAACATCATCTATGTGATGAGATGATTCAATTCTTCTTTCTTAAAATCTTTCATTAAAGAAAACTAGAAGAAACGCTCATTAGACAATTATCTTAACACAAGTGTTTACACACATGTTAAAGAATTGTCTTTCATTTAACCATGTCATTTTCTCCATTAATCCTTTCAATGGTTTTCCAACCATAAGACTAATTGATCAAAGTTGTCAATTCTCAAGCCTTAGTGGCTCTTGACACTTTCCTTGGATCTGAGGATTCAACATATTCCTCATAGTCTCTTCTAGACCATAACTTGTCTATTTGAAAGTTATAAAACCAGTCTTTCAAATTTCTCAAACAAGTTCTAACCATCCAAACAAATGACACATAACATGAACCTTTCAAACAATCATATGGAACATGTGATGAACCAAGTTTCAAACTTAATCACAAATTTATCAAAACCCTAAACTAGGAAAACCTAACATGACTTCAAATATGGTTTCATTGACTTATTCAAATCAATTGAATGCCTTATCGTAGGCGCGCCTCATGTGCCAATCGAGTGCATACCGACGCCATGCGTCGAGCGCTCGCCGAAGCCAAGGCTTGGTTTCAACCAGCCTCGGCGCGCCTTGCACACCCCATCGTGCCAAGGATCTAACCAAGACGCGGCATCGCCGAGTACCGAGTGCAACACACCTCGTTTGCGACGCGTCGGGACCGTGCGATCCTTGCCTTGCCTTGCCATGTGTCGAGCGCTATGACTCGGCGTGCCTAGGCATGTTCGATCCCAAGATCGTGCCAAGGCAGCGGCGTTGCGATTGACGCGACGCCTCCCCCATGCGACGTCTAGCATCTAATACCATGCACCGAGGGGGTTCTAGGCAGCGGCCCTCTATGGGCGTGCCAACGATGCTCCGCGGGATCCAACCACGAGCGCTTAGCGCTTCGAGGATCGATGTCGAGTCACGACACCACTCGGCGCGCCAATGGCCTAGCCTAGGCGTGTCTAGGTTCTCCAACCTAGACTTCCATGCGTCGATCCCACTCTTGGCAAAGCAATTTCTTTTGACATTTCCATGTCTTATCAAGGCAAATCATCATGTTAACATTCATTAGTGTCAACATCAAACCAGATTTATAATTTAGACAAGTCATTTATCTTTAGGATTTAACCATATGATATAACGGTCTAGACATGAACATCTTTCATCATGTCTAAGTATCAAATCTTTCATTTGACACTTTTCACCCCTTGTCAAACTTTATTTGACCAAGCCATGAGAGATCCCACTCTCATACAACCATTGCTCATTACTTGTACACCACAAATCTCAATCTAAACCAATCAAGACTTCCTTGTTTCCCTTTTTCATAAGAAACATGAATTTTATGAAATCACTTAAGTGAATTTCCACATGCATCTTATCAAGAGACTCTTACCATCTCTTCTATGTGTTCTTTAGTGCATTCATGGCCAACATGTGCATACCCTCTCACGTGGGGGGTAATCCAGTAGACCCTTACATTAGTAGACCCGAAGGTAATCTAATTACTCTAGTAGACCCGAAGGTAGTCTAGAGCATGAGTCATCCCAATCAAAGAATGGTCGACTCAAGGGTAGTCTGGTCCAGTAGACCCTTACATTAGTAGACCCGAAGGTAGTCTAATTACTCTAGTAGACCCGAAGGTAGTCTAGAGCATGAGTCGTACCAATCATAGAATGGTCGACTCAAGGGTAGTCTGGTTTAGTATCATCCAAAAGAGAATGAGCCTAGAATCAACCTTTTAAAGTCGATCTCAAGAATTAGACTTTAGTCCTTTTCTTGCACACATGTCGTTAAGATTAACATTGAATCAAACCATAGTTTATTTCAAACCATAAACAATTACATGATCTTATTCGATCAATTTACACACTAATGCCCTTTAATCAAGGCATACAAACACACATAATCTATAGCACACATCTAATGCTAAATACATACACACTTACGTACATAAAAGGAAATAATTGCAAGTATAAAATCAGCCTTGGCGTCTTACACCACAAAGAGAGCAATAAGTTGGTTTTATTGACCTTCGGTCCCCATAGACCACTTGCCAATACTTGCCTCCAACCGAGGCCCCTCCATCTCCCAAAGGCGCGCCCCAAGGGACGCTCCTTCTTGGGTTAGCACGAGAGTGCTTAACCCTTGACTTGCCACGACGCTTGAAAGCCGAGTACACATGCCTTGCCTCATGACCACACCTTGGACCATGAGTCTCCATCACCATGGAGGGTTGAGGCGCAAGGACCTCACCTTGTATGGCATCATCGAAATCAGGTTCACACCTCACGTTTGCGAGGACCCAATCCTAATACAAGTTACTCTTATTGTACTCCTCAAGCCACTCGTCGAAGTCTTGAAGTCCGCCTTGTACTTCAATTGGCCTTATGGGACTAGGAGGCTCTATCTTGACTTCCCTCAATTGAGAGGTAATGTCATTCATCGTTTTATCTCCTCGTTTAGCCAAATCCTCGAACTTAACAAGACAACAACAATGCATACATGAAGATACACGAATGAAAGCATAAATAAACACAAATATACGTTGAAGATTGTTGGATAATTGGGTGTTATAGGGTTCGCATGCAATCAAACGATCATGTTCATGTTGTTTAATTTGAAGGAAAGTCGACCCTTGTAGATCCATTGGATAATCAAGGCAATACGAGTAGACTCATCAAAGAGTAGTCTCGTGGGTGTAGGCCCGAGGGCAATCACCATCGACCCCTTATTTATGTTGAGTTAATCGACTTGGATAAAGGCTACGAGTCGAATGATTAAATCGATCTTTCCTTCAACGTATATTGCCCCTATTCCATGCCAAGGGTTATGCAATACCGTTGTGAGATAAAACGTAACAAACGAACCAATGGAAGTGCTGGCAAGACACAACCATTGAGAACAAGCGTACCTTATTCGAGTCCATTGATTCCTCTTCGATCTTGACTTGAACGAAGTCTTCTTCCATAGACGTTTGGGGTTCATCCTTTACTCGAATATACTGCCCTTCCAACGCCTCTTGAGGTTCCTTCCTTGATGTAGAACATCGATCCATGATGCCCACGAAGTGCTTGAATCACTTGTGAATTCCCACTCAAAACACCGCCTAGTCTCACTCGACTACTTGTGTTTTTCTCACCGATTTTGTGTAGAACAATGGACTGATTTTCTTGTGTCTTTCTTGCCATCAAATGGCCGACATTTTGCCCTTATATAGGCGTCCACAATCTGTCCAAAAACTGCCATGGATGGCGGATACAAAACGGTTACAAGAATGAGTGGATGAGAGTGATTTTAGGGAGTTTGTTGTAACTTCCCTTCTCTCTTTCCTAGTCATCAAGGGCGTCCACATTCAGCCCCCCATGGACTCCAAAATCATCTTTAAATCCAGCCTATAAAGGCCCAAGATGAAGCCCAAAAAATCCAATCCAAAAGCCCATGGCAATCGGCCCAACACGCATGGCACAAGGCCTATGCCATGCGCACATGCTAGCGGCCCAACATCCCATAGGCGCGCCCCATGGGCCGGCCCACCTAGACCACCACCTATCTAGCATAGCTAGGTACCTAGCTAGGTCACCTAGGTAGTGTCACTACCCCTTAGCTTCATGAGCTAGCATCTAGCTAGTTGAGCTGGCTTGAGTTGCGTTGAGCTGACTTTCTAGCTCGTTGAGCTAACTTGAGCTAGTGTGAGCTAGATTGAGCTTCCATGAGCTACTTTCTAGATACATGAGCTTCTTATAAATCTTGTACAATGAGTCTTGAGCTTGTTCAAGCTCCTAGAGCTTACTCTAAGCTAGTATGAAGCTTCTAAACTTCTTTCTAGCATACTTAGCCATTTGCCAAGCTAAACTTAAGCTTTGGTTCTTGCTTAAAGCATTCTCCAAGCTAAAGTTAAGCTTCCTAACATCATTAGAATATGCACAAAGCTAATAGACTCAATTACAAAGCTCAAATTCTTACCTTAGCCTCACAACTAGTACTCGGCGTCGTGGGCCAATGCCCTAGGCGCGCCGCAAGCTCCACCGCAGCCTTGTATGTGCGTCGCTAGCCTCGTCGTGCCATTGCACCACCCTAGGTGCGCCTCTACAGCCGTGACATGAACCTAAAGTTCAATCACTAGGCGCGCTCCAACCTATGTCGAGCCTCGAACCTCAAGTTCGAGGTCCTCGTCGTGCCCCGCGCTTGCACGGTGCCATTGCACCGCACCAACTCCGAGCGACGCCAGCCACTAGGCGCGCCCTTGCCTTGCGTCGTTGCACACGAGGTTCTTATCCTCGGCGTAGGTGTACGATTTACTTTTGGATCTTATGACAACTCTCTAATTAAATCATGGAAGGTCATATAAGTCAATTCTACAATCGACATTGCCAATATGACTCGTTAAACCTCAACATGCTCTTATAGGGATTTGATGACTTGACACAAATCACCAACATCGCATAGCAAACGCGGCCCTCTTCTTGGTTGCCCTTTACCTCCCCGACCCCGTCGTCGACGGGGAATTTCATTTTGAGGTGGTAGATGGACACCACAGCCTGAAATTTCATCAGAGACACCCTCCCGATGATTGCATTCCACACCGAAGGCAGGCGTACCACCGTGAACTCCACCATCTCGGTCCTCCTTGTGGAGCCGGTGCCCAGCGTCATCCAAAGGTCTATGAGACCTGCTACGTCGACCTCGTCCCTCGAGAAGGAGGTGAGCTTCCCGACGTAGGGCTTCAAGGATGTTTCGGAGATGTCCAACTGCTCGAATGCGCCATAGTACATGATGTCCACGGAGGACCCCGTGTCCACCAGCACTCGCTTCACCATTTTCGAGCACATCTGGGCGTGCACCACCAAGGGGTCAAAGTGTGGCATGTGGAGCCCCTCGACATCTTCGGAGGAGAAGGCCAAGGCCACATGAGACCGCGAGGTTTGGGCGACGCTAAATACCGAGGGCTCATGATGGCTTGCCCTCGCGTACCTCTTTCTTTCTGCCTGGCTTGATCCAGCCAGCGATGGTCCGCTTTAGATGGTATGGATATACCCGTCGGATGTTGTCGCCTGCCCAGACCGGGCCTGCTTCGCGGGAGCCTACTGACTCGGGCCTCGCGGTACGGTGTTGGCTCCCGATGCGGGGTTGGCGCACCCCTTTTCATTCGGGTTGTACGCAAGGCCGCCCTTGCCTCTATAACCTCGTGGTTTCCCGCCGAAGCAGCTCCAACCTCCACCGCCGCCTCCGCGGTTGTTATAGTGGTTATTCCGGTTGTCGTTGTTGTTGTTGTTCCAGTTGTTGTTGTTTCTGTTGTTGTTGTTATTATTGTTGTAGTTGACGGGGTGGTGGGCCTGCGTTACATACGCATCCCTCGCGGCCGGCGCGGTCACTTTTGCCTTTCCCTTAGCCTCGGCGACGATTTCCTTGTCGGTCCTCGGTCGCGAGCTCTGGTTGGCGGCATCCTCGGCGTACACTTGGGCAGTGATCCGGGCGCACAGGCTGTCGTACGTTGCCGGGCTCTTCAAGAAAATGAAATTCTTGAAAGCCCTGATGCTTAGGTTGCCCATGAGGGTGTCGCGCACCGACGATTCAACGACATGCGCGATTTCTGCCACCGCGGTCGTGAATCTCGTGAAGAAGGTGCCCAGAGACTCACCCTCCCCCTGTTCAATTCCGCAGAGATCCCGCATGTTCTTCTTGCGCTTCCTCGAGCCGCTGAAATGTGTAACGAAGGCTCCGCACAATTGAGCGAACGAGGCCACAGACCTGATCTTAATGCTGGAGAACCACGTCATCGCGGCCTTTTCCAGGGTGGTCGGGAAGACTCGACAGAATATGGCGTCATTGTAGGCGTTTACGTTCATCTGGACCGCGAAGTGCTTCACATGCTCCTCCGCGTCTGCCGAGCCGTCATAAAGCCCCATTTGTGGCCTTAGGAACCCCTGAGGCATTGGCGCGTTCCGGATCTCGTCTATGAACGGAGAGGTGCTCCCGGCCTCAACCTGGGGTTGGGGTGGTGGTCGCGACTTGTGTGACTGCGACCTTGGGTAGTGCATCGCGCTCCCTGCTGTTTCGGACAATTCTGGGTCCTACATCCTCGAACGTCGCGATCGGGACCGCGAGATCTGCATGGGATCTCGGGGAGGCCTCTCCGTTGATGAGCCGTTGGTGGAGGCCTCATGTCCCGGCACATGCCCAGGGACGTACGCAGGTACGTACTCGGAGTGAGGTTCCCCCGGGGGGGGACGAGGACGTATGAAGGGGCGAGGCCCTGCTGGTATTGCCCATAACCCGGGTAGGGGTATGGGTTTGGGGGTGCGCCGCCCTGCTCGTACCCTTGGAATGGGTACGTCCAACCCGGGGGCCATGAACGGGCAACTCGGAGGCCCCGCGCCCGTCCACTGCACGGTTTCGGGCATGTTATCGGGGTGTTGGGGGAAGAAATTGTTTGGGCAAGCCATTTTGAGGGGATCAAAGCCAAGGTTTGCACAAATCGAGAAACTGCTTAGGATGAAGAGGTTCCCACAGACGGCACCAATGATGAAACCCGAAATAAACCGTTCGCTAAATGACAAGAAACGAGATTATTATGTTCGATTGTGCAAATACTTGCTCTTTATTTATTATCTCTTTACAACGAGGTTACAAGTCAACGAGGCCTACAAGTAAACGAGATTCACACCTTAGACCTCCTACGAGTATTCGAGATCTCGACCTAACAATGTCCGAGATCTCCTAATTACTATGCGATTCTACCACCTCGGCGTCACTTGATTGACCTGGATGCGAGGCTGGGCTGATAGTGTGGTGAAGATGGCTTGCGAGATTGTGTAGTGAGGTCTTTGGTGTAGACAAGAGCTCTGTGTGACTTGAAGTCTTTTTGTGAACTTCACTTGTCTATATCGAGGTCTTTTGACGATGTTTCAATCACGTCGATCTTCAACGAGCAAGATAGTTCTTGAGTTCAAGATGTTTTTCGACCCCTTCTCACTTGCGAGGTTCTCCTCTATTTATAGAGAATTGGGGAGTCGAGTTTTGGCTATCATCCGATGTGGGACGCCCGAGATCAAGGCTCCTGATTGGTCCGGAGGCGAGGCGGCTGGTGATTGGCTTGAGGGAGCGGCGCTAGCTGAGTGGTTTGGATGGGCGGGCGTGTCAGTAGAGTCGGCAACGAGGTTTAGACCTCGCTTCGAGGCGTCGGGAGACCTCGCGGGGGTAGGAACTTTTAATTTTAAAATACGGATATAATTGTGGGCCCCGGAATCCACCTTGGGAGTCCCGTCGGGTCCGTTTATTCCTCGTACCCCGGGCCCACTTCCTATTTTACTATTTTGGGCACCATCAATCTCATGATGAAACCACAAAAAAAGGGAATCTCCTTTTGGAACTCTCGAGTTTTCGACTTTTCCTCTTGGTGTCCAAAAAAATTTCGTATTCCTTTTGGTACCCTTCTGTTTTTAAAAGAATCCTTCATGTAACCTAAACACAATCAAATGATAAGTTCCATCCAAATTTCTGTTAGAAAAATTTTTTAAAAAAAATTAAAAACCCCTTTTGATGCACCAAAAAGGAAAAAATGTCTCTAGTGTCCTGTTTTTTTAGCTAGTGATTGTACCCCTGTTCAAACGTAAAAAAGTTCTCCCAATCCTAATTCTATCTTTAATTTGTTTTTCTTCCAATTCATTCAATTAAAAGAAAAGAAAAAACAAGGAAGAAGAAAAGAAAAGAACTGCATAAAAACCAATGTTCTAAAAAACGCTAGGCGAACCCTGTGCGGAGAGGGAACGCCTAGCGCCTAGACGGCCTGAACGGTTTTCTAGGCGATCCTAGACAGGTGCCTAGGCTGTTTGGACGGCTAGGCGGGCTAGGACCTTCCAGCGCCTAGGCGAGGCCTAGACGGGGCCTGGAAGGGATTTTTAGAACAGTGATAAAAACACAACACAACCAACAAAAAATAGTCTCCAAACATGGCCTTAATTCACACCTTCAAAAATTACCCTTCTTCTCCGCCATCACCGTTCACACTTTCCCCAATTTCACCGCCTCCACCGTCGTCCCCACAACCGCATCTGCCGGAACAACCTTCGCCGGGGAATAGAATCGCACTTTGACCCGGTTCCGTGAGCTGAACCAATGAAATTCCGAAGTTCATGCCTCCGAGCCGACGACCATGGACTACAAGGAGCTCGATATCGAGATTTACAACTACAAGCGTGTGTCGGCCGGCGCCGGCGGGAAGAACCACTTCCTTGGTTGGGTGAAGATCTATGATTCGCAATTCACTCGTCGATCGGGAAGACGAAGGATTGGTTTACTATCCATTGGAATTTCCGGTTGGGAATGAATTTTTCTAACGGAAATCTCATAAAATGGACGGAACTTGTGTTTAGGTTACGGGGAGCAATTTTTTAAAAACAGAAGGGTACCAAAAGGAATAAGATTTTTTTTGGGTACCAAAAGGAAAAGTCGAAAATTCGAGGACACCAAAGAATATCTTGCTCGTTTGTTCATGTTAGAGAATATCTGAACATATAAAACCGAATTATTAATTTAGAGTGAATTTTTTGGTTGAGTCCACAAAAAATAATCATAATTGTACAATTGGATTATTATTTACAATGGATGTACCAAACTATTTTTGAAAAGGCCAAATTAAAAAAAATCCATGGTTAGTCACCAATTGAATTTGATTGGGTTGATCATAGATTTATGTTGAAGACCAAATAAAACTTTATATCACATGAAGAATAATTGAGTATCAGGATCAAACCATCATATGCACGAAACTCACCACCTTTCAAGAACAAACTAACCCACCTCTTATATTCTCTAAAATTCAGATTCACAAGACACAAAACGAACACAACAACCAAATGACAGGAAAAGCACCATCAAACTCAACGTGTTTCGGATGCCTCAAAAGTTCTACACTTTCACATCAAAAGAAGCCCCTGACATTTGACTTTGTTTTTTACTCACCAAATCTATATAGCTAGACCACATATGTTCTTTTATTTACTTAGAAGATGCAACCATGAACATTAAACATACCCTTTTCATTCCAAAAGCTCTTCCTTTCTTCTTCACATTGGATCACGGTTGAATCGAATCGAATCTTTATCTTCTCCTATACCCCGTAATTACACGACTATTGCCGAAGCATAGCATCTTTTTCCAATGCCTTTCAGATTTATCACCTGCCATCCTTTCCCTTCCTCGTAACGCTCAATCTGCCATCAAGATTTCAGAGTTGGTTAATCAAATTCACAAGCAACAATGAACATCAAAGAAGAAAGTGCATGAACTGGAGCAAGGAGAGAAAGAAAACCGTACTGAATCCAAAAGGATGTCATCATTCAATCCTCCCATTATATAAATGGCATCCTTTAATGCAACAGCAGATCCTTATCCCCTGGCATGGTTCATCGAGCCCTCAAGAATCCATTTGTTGAGTCTAGGATCAAATACTTCTACACTTGATACGATATTACTTCCATCATAGCCGCCTAGAGCATATCTACAAAAAGGGGGGTAAAAAAATAAAATTTTGCTTTAAAGTCAAGAAAAGAAGCGTGTTTACTTTCTAGTAAATAAAGGGTGAAGATAAATTCTCTATATAGTTGCACTCACATTTTTTCATTTAGAACGACCAAGGAATGACATCCCCTCTTTGAGTTCATGCTCTGTATATTACTCCACGCATGCTCTCTCGGATCAAATCTTTCAGCAGACCTAAGATGCAATGAGATGCACAACATGTCAATCAAATGCATAATTGTAAGTACTCATAGCAACAGGATGAACAAATTTTACAACTTAAATTCATATGAATTTGGTGCATTCTAACTAAATTCAGTTATTATTGTCACATAGCTGAATTTCAGTTTTTCTTGGGTCTATCCGGGCGTACCCCCTTTCCCTTGGGCAGGGGTACCCCTATCTTGACCCCCCAGATTCCGCTGTAGCGGAGCCTCACTGGGTCAATGATGATGATGATGATGATGAAATTCATATGAAGAAACTTCAAAGAAAACGCTTTGGGATTAAGACAGCAAAAGAAGTGAAACATAATGTAAACTCTTTTGTAGTTGAATACAGGCTAACAAGTCCCGTTGTAAATTGACATAATCTATATCCGCTCATAAGATGATGTAAATATGATAATGGATAGGACAAGTGAAGATAATAGATATGGTTCACCTCAAATAATTTTCTCCGTCATACCCTCCAACAGCATAAATCACATTGTTCAACGTCACTGCACCAAGAGCAAATCTCTGTCAAAAAACAAGGGAAAAGTGTTAGTAAATGTCATAAAAAAAACCAGCTAGCTTGCATAATGTTCTTTGAAGGTATCAGTTAGCACCCAAACTGGGGTGAAAAATCATTAAGGAGGAGAGGTGGGAAAGAACCAACAAAGGACACTCAAAAAGATAGCAATTAAACTGGTCCTCAACAGTATGCTTTTGTTTGAAACAATACTGGTCCTCCCAGATTGCTTAGACTGAGATAAACCATGTGGTGCTACTAAACTGTAAAGGCCTATTTTTTCAGCCAATAATTAAAAAAAAAATACTAAACCACCTTAGGTATCACTTTCAACCCCCACATTATATCAATTCAAGAACCAAACGAGAAAAATAAGACAATCTCTCTGAAAAAAATATGATATAAACCTTCTCTAATATCTTATTGTTCTAATTCCTTCAACTGCATTGTCTATAAAGAAAATATAAAACTAAGATGCATCAATTGTAGATGGAAGAACGTTACCTTCTGTAGCATTGACCTACCACAAATCCATCGTCCAACATCGGGGTCAAGCATTTGCATATCTGAGAAGCAAGTTATACCATTACCACCACCCATGGCAAATACTTTGTTATCAACTGCAGCGGTCGCTAAACTTCCATTTCCTTCTTTCAATGTAGGCTGTGAAGTCCATTCATTATTGAATGGGTTGTAAGCCTCAACTACATACAAAAACCAGCATGACTATTAGAGTTTAGACATATTTAAGTCTTGTCATTTTCTTTATGCATATCGAAAATAAAGTCAGACATTCTTGATACCTGTATTAGACCAAATTTCATGTGCCCCACCAACTACATAGAAATTTTCATTTAGTTTAGCTACTGAAGCATAAGAACGAGCTGAGGGCATTGGTCGAAGAGATCTAACTATATCTTTTGAAAATGAATACGATTCTGCTGTTGATAAATACGTCCCATCATATCCTCCAAACAGAAAAACAACATCCGAGCCCAAAAGTTGTTCATTCAGCAACTCAATCTCATCAAAAGCAGAATGAAAGTCTGATTGATCAGAATTGACAGAATGAGGCTGCAACATATCATAATGTCTCTTTAAATACTGGTTTTCAGCTTCCAAGCTAATCTGAAAACATTCAGAAAACCATAATTTCGTCAAAGTAATGAACAAGAAGAAAATTACAGATGAAACAAAATCTCAACACCTTGCACAAACATTTATGTCCATCAGACACATATAGGACAGCATAACATCAAATTAAATGTTCACAACCAAAAAAATGCTTAACTAAACCTACTCGAGTTGAGGAGTCAAATGCAATATATATAAACAACAACTGCCCACAAGGCATCAAATATATGAATGGCTTCTGAAGGGTCAAATGATTAAATGTAGACTTTCTAACTCTCCAACCTTTTCTCCCCTTTTTCTTACTATTACAAAAATTTCTTTGTATGTGAAAGTCATTATCAAGATCAAACAAAGGACTCTATTAACCAAAGAGCATATCAATTCTAAGAACCTTAAAAACAGAAAGTCAAATGAACTTCCATGTAGTTTATTTGACATACCCTAATTCAACAAGGTCGGCGAAATTATTTGCATAACTAAATCATATCAACAATTCCCATTGTGTAGTATTAGCAACAAGAATACAATAAATTGAACAAAAAATCCGAGAAAAACATTTAGATCATGTTATGTTTTGGAGCAAACATGAGCAGCCAAGCGCATAGAAATACCAAAATAACCAAAATGAAAAGACAAGAGAGAAGATATACCAACTTCTGTTGCATAAGATTCATCTGTTCCTTGTTGTACGCCTTCAATTCTTTCAGTTCTTTAATCAGCTACAAAATAACCAGAATGGCAATTTATCATAAACCAGAATTGTAACTGTGCCAAAAAATCAGATAGAATGAAGAACAGACGGATATTGAACAACAACCTGAGATACAGGAGTAACTTTAACATCCTCATGTTTTACCTCTTCTTCTATTTTACTAGCATCATCCACCACAATTGTCTCGTTTTCATTAGTTGTTTCACCATCATGAGTATCCTGAGAAGAATCGGATTTCATAGCCAGCTTTAACAATTTCTTGTAAACCATTTCCTTTTCATCATTCTCACTTCTCAAACTGCTTTCAGATGACTGGTAGTCTCCATCTTGTAAAACAGAAGAGTCTGGTCCTCCAGAATTCCCAGTTGAATCAAGATGATCAGATTTTAACTCCAGCTGGGAAGGTTTATTTGCTTCTGAGGTTCTTGTTACATTCACAGGCAAGTATATTTGGCTCATTTGCCTTGGTTTTGGAAGAGCTCGAGGTACAGTAGGAGCCACTCTAGAGAAAAAGGAAGAGATCAACCTAGATGCCTGAGCATGGTCCAGCTCAAACCAAAAATGACTATGACGGTAGTAATTGCCTTGAATAATAGGTCCAAACTGATCTTCTGATAATGGATGACAAGATAGGCGCACTCGGATTAAAACCTGTCATAAACAAATACCGAATAAAAAAAATGGGTGAGACCTTTTTTCAGTTCTTTCAGTACTTCTCAGATTGACACTCCAAACAACAGTCATTGATAAGACTAGAAAGATCCAAACTCTTGTGTATACCTGAGCTGAGAATTGAGTTTTTACTGAACCTCCTTTTGTCCAGGCATAAGGATCAATATTCAATTGACCTGAGCTAGCTGCCTCATAAATGCCAAGTAGTTTTCTGTCGCTGTAATTGAACAAAAATAGTGGCAAACCTGGTCCAATATTCTTCACATATGCCATATGTCCTGCTGGTAAGCCTGTTGTCAAATGGAACATAATTTTTAAGTTTTAAAAGTAACTACATTGAAGGAAAAACCCAAGGTTAATGATGAAAAATAGTAGAATTACACATATATAGCAATCAAAATGGCATTACCAACAAACTCCTCTAGTAGGAGAATGGAGCACAAAGAATTAGAATGTCTAATCCAAACATTCAATTACAAAAAAGCACATCCAACATTTAGCTTCAGAGAAATAGGAAATAGACCAAAAATGACTAACCAAATAGCTGCTTGGAAAGACATTCTTCCTTAGTATCATTCTTGCAACCAAATATGACGCCCCCAAGATCAGCCTTGTTCAGATTTCTATAATATGCAGGGACATTAACTTGATTTGAGAAATGTGGCATATTTCCACCAAAGTTGCCTTTACTTTTCTTTGATGAAACCATCATGCAAAACCTACCAGACGAACAATGTCAGCTTAAAATCACAAAAGCTTTGAAGCAAAAAGTACTGAATCATGAAAATCACACAAGTATAGTGAAACATCCAGATCCCAATCAATAATTATCCATATGACTGAGGCTAAGGAGCAACCGAAACAGAAATATTCACAAAAACTTCTTGAAAACCAGACTTGGACGCCTGATCACCATCAGAATTACACAGTGCAAAGTGAAAACCCATAAACAATTCAAGTTAAAAATCAAAAAAAAAAAACTTTAGGTCACAGTAAAGCTGAGCGAAAAACAGCAAATGGAGAGACTGAGATTGACAGTTTTGACACTAGAGGACAACCCGAGCTGTACTAGGAACGAAATTGAGAGGAACGCACAAAACCCAGATAAGAGAGATTAAAACCAATCAAGACCCTAATCTGATGCAATGTATTTGGCTGAAAGAAACCATCATCGCATCAATCTTCTTCAAGTTCAGAAACGCCTCCGTAATGAAAGAAAGGCCCAAAACATGGAAAAAGAAAAACCCACACTTGCTGAAACGATAAAGAACGAGCGAACAATAAAGAAACAAAAAGGGCAAACACATGAAAAATCAAAGAATCGTCAGTTTTGTGGATTAGTGGGTTTGAAGAAGCGGTTGAAAATGGGGAGAAAGAGAAGAGACTCGCCGTGGAAAGCCGAAGAAACGGGAGAGGCGCGAAGCGGAGTATCAACTCGACCACACGACAAAGCGCTATGTTGGTCGTTCTCAAAATTGATAATATGGGTTTTATTGTCACTTTTGTAATGTTGGTGTACAAAATCTCCAATAGTCCAATAGAGATGAAATGTACAGAGGAGGAGTTTTCACGGTTCTGATCATCCCTAGTGGCATTTTGATTAAACAGTGGTGTTTGCAGGAATCCAGGCCTATTTTTCTATTTACATTTTTCCTATTTCTTTTTCTCATTTCTTTTTTTTTTTTTATCAGAAAAGAGCGCAAGCCCTTGTGATTGGATTAAGAAAATTAAGTCTGCCTACTATAGGCTACATAGTCATGCATAATGAGACTAGAAACATCACTAGGACAGGAATGTAAATGCATAAAATTAGTATCCATAGAAATAGCTTTATTGGCAATGAGATCAGCAGCTGCGTTTGCCAATCTCCGAACGTGGACCAAATTGATCACCCTTCGTGAATCCCGTAACATGGATTGGCACCTTCTGATGAGCCACAAGTGCGGATGGATCGTAATATCATTGCTGAGAAGTAGACGTACAACTTCAGTGGAATCTGATTCCACAATCAGTCGAGCAATCTCCAGCTCTTGTAAACATTCAAGGCCAGTGAGAACCGCCCTCAGTTCCGCCAGTAAACCAGAGCAAACACCAAGTTTTAGCATAAAACCGCCCCTAAAGTTGCCCTGGTCATCTCGAAATAGACCCCCAGCAGCTGCCACACCCGGATTCCCTTTCGAGCATCCATCAATATTTAATTTCCACCAACCCGTTGGAGGGGGAAACCATTGGCTCGGGTTGGGCATCCTCGGAAGCTACACAGGCGCCTCCAAAACCTGCACACGGTTCTTTGAAGCCCAATAAGCTTGTGAGGTAGAGAGGACTAGAGAAGTCAGCCTTAGATGTTCATCACAACCGTTGAAAACAAGCTTATTTCGACAATTCCAAGAGTACCAAATCATGTTGATAGCTTGAGTACAGCTTTCATCTTGTCGTTGAATAAGCCCCGCAATCCAGTCCTGAATGGTAGACGCCCCGAAAAAAATTTGCGGAGGATTATTCCCAAATAAAGCAAGCCAAGCAGCCTGAATTGGGCCACAATCCCTGAGCATATGCAATTCGGACTCCTCTTGATGGCATCTTGGGCACCCTGGTGAAACCGCCATATGACGCTGGTATCGAGTTGCATTGCAAAGCACACAATTATTCACCAGCAAGTACAAAAAGTTCCTCACTCGCTGTTGTGCAGGAGCGTTCCAAAGACGACGCCAATTAAAAGTGACTGTCGGCAGTGAAGGGGAAGACTCCCTGATCAAGCGCATAGCAGAGCTAGTTGTGAAGGTGCCGTTAGGCGACGGAGCCCAAAATGGCTTATCCACAGCCTCCTGGTCAGCAATAACTTGGATGGGCAACAATTTGAGTCGTTGCATTGGTGAAAGATATGGGTTCAAGATATCCCATTTCCAACCCCCAACATCCCAGTAGTCCGATAAAGAGTGCCCAAGCATAGCCTCCGGGACCGGGCACGCAGCAGCATCCACTAACGGTGTTTCATCAAGCCATCTATGGAGCCAAAAAAGGGTCGATTGGCCATTGCCCACTGATATACGCAGCCCCTTACACAAGATATCGGCCCCATGTATAATTCCACGCCAAAGGTGTGAGGAGGAAGGCCTCGGACAGAACATGTCAACGTCTGCTCGGCCTTGGCAATATTTCCCCCTAAGGACCCGACTCCATAGTGAGTTAGGTTCATGGAGCATACGCCAACCTAATTTAGCCAGGATAGCTGTATTAGAGTGTTTCATCGATCAAACGCCCAAACCACCTTCCTTCTTTGGTCGAGAAATTCGGTCCCTGGAGAGTAGATGGATTTTCTTTTGGTTTTCCGTATCACCCCAAACAAAATTACAGATCAGCTGTTCAACAGATTCACACACACTACGAGGGATCAAAATCATTTGCATAGCGTATAGCGGAAGGCTAGTTAGCACCGAATTAGCTAAGGTTGTCCTACCGGCCATAGAGAGAGTCCGAGTATGCCACCCCCGGATTCTGGAAGAGACACGATCAAGTATGAAATTATACTTGTCATTAGTTAAACGTCCACAAATCGTAGGAATCCCAAGATAGGTGCCCAGTTCATGAACAATCGGAATACCCATCAAAGCACTAATGTCATTCCGAACTGATTCACGAACTTTTCTAGAAAAAAAGATTGAACTTTTGCTGAAGTTAACTTTCTCCCCAAACATGGCACAAAACTGATCCAGGCACGATTTAACAACCCATGCCTGCTCTTCAGAAGCTTCAGCAAATAAGATCAAATCATCTGCAAAAAAGACGTGTGATAATGGAACACCACCAATCTCAACAGCTTTCCATCTTCCCTCACGCACAGCATCCTGAATTAGGTGGGATAGTTTTTCCATACAAAGCACAAACAAGTACGGTGAGAGTGGATCCCCTTGCCGTACACCACGAGATGGCACAAAAGAACCCACCGATTGACCCTGCCAGTGCAAATCCACACGTCCCTCAGATTGAGTCTTCATGATCAGGCGAATAAGGCGCGTCGGAATCTGAGCTTCAACTAAAACTGATTCAAGGAAACTCCAACGAATCCTATCGTAAGCTTTAGCTAAATCAATTTTACACAACATCCATCTCGTGGTTCCATTGTGGGCCATCATAGTATGGACGACTTCTTGTACAATTACGACATTATCGACGATCTGCCGACCCGGGATAAAGCTCGCTTGAGCAGGGTGTACAAGAGTTGATAAAACTGGCTTTAGGCGTTGCACTATGGCTTTAGTTACAATCTTATAGATCACATTTAAAAGAGAGATAGGCCTATAATGCGCTGGTGAAGTCGGTCCATCTAACTTGGCAATCAGGGTCATAATGGTATCTCCAAAGCCTGCCGGCAAAACACCCGAGTTCAGAACTTGGAGTGCAAGATCAGTGGTTTGCGAACCCACAATGGTCCAGTTCTTCTGATAAAAAAGGGCCGGGAAACCATCCGGACCCGGGGCCTTGTAAGGGCCCATAGACTTGAGTGCCGACAAAATATCCTGGGCTGTAAAATCCATATCGAGCAGGGAGTGATCAGTGACATTCAAAGGAGGAAAGGTGGACTGAATAGGCGGCACAACAGACTCAGACGAGTTCTCAGCAGTAAACAGCTTAGCAAAGAAGTTCAGAATAAGAGATTTCAAACCAGTGGGCTCAGACACCCAATTACCCTCGTCATCTTGTAGCATTGTGACCCGTGAGGATTGGCGTCTAATAATAGTCGAGAGATGGTAGAAGCGTGTATTATGATCCCCCTCGATAAGGAAATTTGCACGGGACTTTTGAAACCAGAAAATCTGTTCTTGATTTAGAACATTCTCCAGTTCACTGCACAGTTCTTTCTCCAATTCAATTAATCCTTGTGACGGTCGAAATGCTAAATCCCTTCGAGCACCTTGAAGTCGTGCCCACAATTTTCTTTTTCTGTAGAAAAGATTGCCATAGGTTTCTTTATTCCAACGAAGTAGCTCTCCAGCAAGAGAAGAAAGAGAGGTCATAAGATTTGCAGCAGGGGACCAGTGAGAAGCCAGGAATTCATGGAAACCCTCATGAAGCATCCAAGAGGCTTGGAATCTGAAGATATTTTGCCTCCTCGCCCCAACATCACCATGCATAGTATTAATGAGGAGAGGAAGATGATCCGAATAAGGAGCTACTAAATGTTGAACCGATGCCGAGGGAAATCTAGTTAACCAAGAGTCCGAACAGAGAGCACGGTCCAAACGGGCTGAATGATGGGTTTCAATAGAATTGCCTCTAGACCATGTGAACTGAGGACCCGAGAAGCCAAGGTCCAAAAGCTGGAGAGTGTCAATCCAATCACAAAAAGTAGTTGAAGCAGTATTTGAGCCAACTGAAGAATTAGATCTCTCATGTGGACCCGTCGTGGCATTAAAATCACCCGCAAGGAGCCAAGGTCGATTATTTAATTGAGCAAAATCCCGAAGATGATCCCAAAGATCCATTCGACGTGCCGGGTTTGGAGCCGCATAAATCGCCGATAGGAGCCAAGGTTCTTCTCCCCTTCTAATTATTTCCACCGTTATGTGCTGTCGGTGGAGAGAAATAGGGATAACCTGCACATCAGAAGTTTTCCAAAAAAGCCAGATGCCTCCAGCAAACCCGTCAGCTTCGATGCTCAACATCCCATCAAAAGAGATACGACGACTTATATCATCAACACGGGTACCACTGATGCGGGGCTCAAGAATACAAAGGACACTAGGGCGGTGGAGTCGGATCAATTCTCGGAGAGAATTAAGGAAACGAGTATTACCCGCTCCCCTGACATTCCATATCATGAAACTAAGATTACTCATAGATAAAGAAGAATTAATTAGGGGGCCAAAAATAGGCTGCATTGGATTGTCTACTTCAAGCATGTAGGCAACTGCTGCTTCTGCAAGACTGTTAAGGGCATTAACAATCATGCTTGGCATGGATATTCAGCAAAGTAGCGGTGAGGTCTCCGCTCTCATTGGGAGTAGATCGACGATCATCTTGTTTGCTAATCTCGGCAGGGTTGGTAGTCGGGGACCCGGTGCCAAGTCCGATATCAGGAGGCTTTAGTGGATGTAAACAACCTCCGGTGCTACCTGAGGGAAGTGGTTCGGCTGGGGGTAGGCCATCAGTTGGTGTGGGGGGAGCGGGCGTTAGGTTGGGGATTGGTGAGGCGCTAGCAACTGCTTGGGCGTCCCTGGCTGCTTCAAGGCTTTGTGAAGAAGAGGCGGCTTGTTCAGCAAGAAGTTGGGCCTTTTTAATATCTTTATCTTTAGCTAATAAAACAGGCTTTGAAGATAGTTTAGATTGGCCTAGTTTAGATAAGGCAAGAGCATTATTCTTAGGATCTTTTTTATCTTTTTTATCTTTATTTTTGGGGATGGATTTTGTCAAATCTTTGACTTCCTGATTTGATAAACACACTTGCCTTATTATAGCATCTCCGCTAATCGAATCTTTGGCAACAATATCTTTGGAGATCTGGCCCGCCGTCAAAGATGCTACAACTGTCAAGGCTTTCGGATCAGCATTCTGGGTATCCGGATTGGGGGACGGCGTTTGCTGGTTCAATTCAGCGGTCGGAAAAATTGGATTGGCCGTGGCCGGCTGATTCTGGATATCGCCTTCCATCACACTGTTTTCCTCACTTTGAAGCACGGCAAAACGAGAGCCAGAATTAACAACAGCTGTCTTTTCCTTGCCCTTTTGACCACTAGTATTCCGGATTTTCGGCCGGGCCTGTGAAGGTACATTAGACATCTCCTGGTTAGCGCCCCGCTGGTGATTTTGACTCGATGCATGGCTTGGTTTTCGAATTGGCTTGACAACTTTCATCCAAGAACCAAAGGTATCCGAATCCAGGATCGCTTCTAGAGCTTTAGCGGGGTGTTCTGGTTGATCCTTTGGAAGAGAATCCGTTTCCTCCGTCTCAAGTGCTTTCAGTTCTGGACAGTTTTCCTTGGCGTGACCAATACATCCACACTCAAAACACAACATACGGATGCCTTCATATTGAACCGGCCAAGTGCGTCCCTTATATCGGAATTTCGAGAGTAGGCTCTTAGAAAGATCAAGTTCCACTCCAAAGCGAACAAACTGGCCTCGATCAGCAGTGACAGTTGTGCGGTCAATTCTAGTAACTTGACCAATGAGTTGACCCACTCGTTTGATAAAGGTGCCATTAAAGCACTCAAGCCTTAAACCAGGGATACGAACCCACGTAGTCAAGAACTGTTGTTTGTCCGTGAAAGGATCAAAATTTGGCTTCCATCTCTGTATCATAAGATAGTTATCGCCTATCATCCACGACCCTTGGGTTAAAACGTGATGGTAGTCATCGTCATTTGCAAACCGCGCCACATAATGAGCATTCCCTATATCCACAAGCGTGAGGTTGCCCTTCAGTTCCCATTTCTGTTTGAGCTTCTTTTTCAGTGTGATGTAGCCCGGGCCACGATTAAACATGGGAATGATGAGAGATTTCGCCCAAGGACGGCGCATTTCGCGTTTCTCCGCAGCGGTGAATCTCACCGTTAGGCAAAGGGGATCCTCATTTTCATCGTCAGTGTCATCATCAGTCTCGTATAAATCCGGCCGTTCTCTCCAAATTGCTTCCTCAGAAGTGTTTGCATTCTGGGCGACGCCTGTCCCCGTGGGTTTAACCAGCGCATCTTTAAACGTCGCCGACGACCCACCAGCAGCCGGATTAGTCACCAGTTGTGAGGCAGCCGGTGGTGTTGTTAGAACTGCACCATTCATTGCTTTTAGCCCCGTCGCAGTCTGTACTACCTTTGGTACTTCAGTCCCAGAGGACTGTGAGGTTGCCCTTATTCCAGGGTCATCAATCTCCATTCCAGTTGGCCCCATGCCTGGGCCGGTGGCCAGTGGGTTTGCCAGCGTCGGCACTCAAAACGAAGGCGTAAGAAAAAACCTAGAGAGCGCTTTTAGATTAATTTTTGTATTAAAGCTTTCTTTTTCTCATTTCTAATATCACATGCCATAATACACCCACTCATACAGTGAGTGTGTTTGAATATTTGGCTTTTCTTGAATATTAAACCCCCTTCCCCAGCGACTATGGACGTATCATATACTCCGGATTAAATCTATAATCTATAACTATATATTAAAGCTATACCTTTTTTAGTTATCATGTTAATTCTGGT
Organism: Fallopia convolvulus; assembly: GCA_964016875.1. NCBI lineage: Eukaryota > Viridiplantae > Streptophyta > Magnoliopsida > Caryophyllales > Polygonaceae > Fallopia > Fallopia convolvulus. Next base: position 11,611,377 of record OZ024722.1, on the reverse strand, counting down.
CCCACCATAAATTTAAAAATTAATTTTTATATTTATTGATTTAGCTATTTCATTGAAATTCTTGTCTATCTATTTATGTGGAAAATAATTTTTAAATTCGAAATTTAATTAAAAATAATAAAAATTATTCTATCTTGATCTTTTTATCTATTTATGTAAAAGATTTATATTAAATCAAATTTTGATTAAAATTTTTTTAATATCTAGATAATTAGTTGCCTAAATTTTGAGCCACAAAGTTGATTCTGGCCCCACCTTATATTTAAAAATTAATTTTTATTTATATTAAAGTAGTCTATATAATTAAAAAAAATCTATCTATTTATGTGAAAAATAATTTTTTAAATTCAAAATTTAATTAAAAATAATAATAATAATTCTATCTTTATCTTTTTATCATTTATTTATGTAAAAGATTTATCTTAAATCAAACTTTGATAAAAAATAATAATTCAGTATCTAGATAATTACTTTCCTAAATTGAATTTGATAAAAAAAAGAATGATATTCTATTTTTCTTAATTTTCTTATTAATATATCATTCTCAACATTAAATTTAATCATTTATATTGATTAAAAAAATTATACATTCTACGAGCAATAAAGTACTGATATTAAATTTTAATTTATTTTAATTTATTAATATCCTATTTATAATGTATATGAAATACTGAATCGTAGTCGTACATGGTACGACGGGTACAACTAGTTCTAAACTAGTTGAATTCTAATGATACTCACGCGAATTATATAATAATCTGATATTAATATAAAATTTTAAAATACTTGTATATAATATAGCAATAAAATTATGTAATGTAAAAAAAACTTTAAGATCGTGTCACATTTTTTAATTAAATATATTTAAAAATTATTTTCATTATTTGTTGAGATCTTACCCCATATTTTGATTAAAAATTTTAAAATGTTAATTTCACTTGAATTTAATATTTTTAAATATTTTATTTGTTAAGATATTAATATGCATAAAACAATCAATTTTTATAAAATATTTATTAAGGTTATGTATTTGATTTCTTATCTTTTACGTTGTGATGAATATAATAATATTTTTAAATATGGAGAACAATAATATAAAGATTGGTATAGAAGATAACATAGAGAAAAATAAATAATATAATGCTATAACTTAAAGATAATTACGGTAGGATATCTAGCAAGGATAATATAACTTATTAAAATATTTATGAAAATAGTTTTTTAACATTAATTTATTAAAATTTAGGTAGATAGAGTAGGGCTCGGGTGCCTATTTTTCATTGGGTGTAAGCTGCTAGCAAACAGGGACCATTGGATCTGAGGAATGAACGCATGAGATTAAAACAATGGGTTCAAGAAAAATAAGAAAAAAAATCAATGGGTTCGTTTAGAGTGGCAAATATGGGTAAATATAGGGTTATTTTTTATGTCATTCCCAAACTACCCTTAAATATTAAAGAGTGAAAAAAAGCTCTCAGCCTAAAAAACCTAGACTCGTATCACTCCCGTGACGTCGTCTCTCGCCCTCTTCTGTGATCCTCTTCCTTGCTCGAATCTCTCCAAACTCGCAATGGTGTAATCCATTCATCATGCCGACATCGTTGTTGCTCTTTAGATCTTCTGTCCGACCATTATTGTCGGTCATCGACCTCGTCGACTCTTCCATCTCTCTAGTCTCTAGTAGTAGCGATCGTCGACCACTCGACCAACATGACAACATGTTCTTCTCCTTCTTCGGTTCTAAGTTCTAAATTCTAATCTTCTAATTTGATTTCATATGTTGAATTTTGACATATTGTGGTTGAAGTGCTGAATCATTTTCATACTTGAATGATTAGCCATTACTCTTTAGGATGCTACCATTGGATTGTGTTGGAGGTTCTAATTGCTTCATAATTATTTCTATAATTTTTGGTGACTTGTGATTCAGGAGGTTGTTCTTTTTTGTTTCTACTGGGTATGTTAAGGTTCATAATTTTGTATGTTAAAGTTCATCATCAGTGTTCTTACAGTTAATGTTTTGTACTGAGTTCACAAGTTGTATGTTGAAGTTATTTTGGTAGCCTATAAGAATAGTTTAGAAACTTATTTGGTAGCCTATTAGCACAAATGGTAGAGCAATGTGCATGTGCACATAGATGTGGGTTCAAATCCCACATAGGCTAATTCTATATACGGTATATATATTCTGGTTCATGATTTTGTAAGCTCGGGTTCATAATAGTTTATCTTACAGTTCATGTCATTTAAGTCATGCTAGTTGTTATTTTTATTCATGTCTTTTGGTTCATGACATTTGTTCTTTTGGTTCATATTTTTATAAGCATAGGTTCATAATATTGTGTACTATTTAGTTCATAAAAGTTGATCTATTAGTTTATGTATTTATAGGGTTAGGTTCATAACAATTGTCAATAAGGTTCATGAAATTTAATTCATAATCCTTTATATTAACTATTTCACAAATGGTATTTTATGGGTTCATGTTTTTATATGGTTGGGTCCATAATAATTGCAATAAATGTTCATGGAATTTAATTCACAATACTTGTTATTTATGTCATATATTTTAGTTCAAAAATGGTATTTCATGGGTTCATAAGTTTAAATGTTAAGGTTCATAATAAATGTTCTTATGGTTCATGAATTTCTTGTTTGTAGCAGTTAGTGTTATGCCTTTAGATTTCATAAAAAAGTGGCTCTGTTTTGTGGTTTAATATGTAGGTTTCGAACACATATCATGAATAATGACACACATTACCCTCCCTTTTGAGTTAATAGACTATAAACATTATTTTTCACAATCACCACACAATGAGTAACTTCTAAGCACACAATAAAGAGTATAACATTACTATATATATATGGGTTCATTAATACACAATTACAATTTTGTAAGTGATAATATGTATTTTGGTTCACAATATTTAATTCTTCTTACGATTCATGTCTTTTATAAGCATAGGTTCACAATATCTAATCTTATAATTCATGTCTTTTAGTTCATAATGGTTGTTATTTTACTACTGGAATTTTGGTTCATAACAGTTATTCTATTAGTTCATGTATTTGTAATCTCGGGTCATATTAATTCTTCTTACAAGTCATGTCTTTTATCAAATACATTACTTGATGTCTCGACAAATTATTACGGGGACAAATAAAAGGAGAAAAATATGATTTTACTCTTGTAGCCTATGTAAGATTCGAACCCACATCACGTGCAATAAACACATTACTCTTCATTTTGAGCTAATAAGCTTTAAAAATGATTTTGCACAAACATTAAACAAAACAAGGTTTATATCTATCTTTTGGTTTACTAACCCAACGATTTTCCTAAAAAACAAATTCAATTTTCATAATTTTACAAACGAGAGAGGTCCCTTGTTATTATGCTAATTCTACAATAACTTCCATTGAAACTAGAAATTTATCAAACACTTAGTGTGCATCTCATAAAATTCATAGTGTGCATCTCATAAAATTCAACCAAAAAGACCTAATAAATAGATTAAGAATGCTTTGTTTCATTTCATTATATCCCAAAAACATTGAAGCTTCTAATTAATGAAAGCATAAATAAAATCACAAAAATATTAGCGTTATACAAATGTGGTAGTTTAGTATGAAAATACAAGTGATAGTTCATATAAACACAAGTAAAGGTGCACAAAAAGTGAAGCACACCCCATTCGAAAATACAACTCAATGAAATTGTAATCAAAAGAACTTAAAGTAACTACTCAATGAAACCACACCAAACAAGCAAGTAGACAACTAAAGTCAATGAAGATAGCTCTAGAGAACATAGAAACATGGCCAAATAAGTGCAATTCGAAGTACCAAATTAAAAAATTTGAAAAATCCTAAATATGAAATTTAAACCATTCAAAAGCAAATAAAATCGAGATCCATGAAGAGAGAAAGCAAATTGGGTTCGAAAACAAGTGGAACATGAGCCAAATTAAAAGGACCAAGAGGCAATGAAGATGGTGAAGAATCGATCGAAATTGTGCGTCAAAAGGTTGAAGAAAGATATTGTAGGATGTGTACGTTCTAATTAGATGTGTACAAAGATGAAAATACCTCCGAGTTTTAAAAATTAAGTAAGGACGTGCGCCTCATAATAGCCATTGATTTCTCAAATCCAACGCCCAATATTTGCTCACATTTTACACCCTAACCTTTATTCTCATTGGATCTCAACTCTATGTAGATATATCAATGTATATATTCTATAAATAATTTATTATATTAAAAAATATTAACATTTAGTTAAAAATTATATACTTGGAGTGCAAGATTTGTTAAAAGATAAAAGATGTATAAAATTAAAAAAAAAATATTAGCATATAGAACAAGTTTTGTTAAAAGATATGCATAAAATTTATATAGAAAGTATCAACATATAGATAGATCAAGCTATTATAATATAAAAAATTGGATGTATAGAAAGAATAATACAAGTTATTATTCAAAAGCTTGAAATAAAATTGAACGAGAAAGTGATAATATTTCAGTGATGAAAGAACAGAGTAGGAGAAACACCATGCGAAGCTCTTCAGCCTAGCAGCGCCAACACGCCACAGTGGCTTGGGGGTCGGGGAGTGTGAGTGACGGCGGCATTTTGTGAGGACGAAACACCGGCAGGCCTCCTTGGGTGGCCGAGTGTACCGGAGGGAGTTTAGAGAGGTGAGTTTGAAGGATACACGGGTTTCTTGTCGTCACCGGTATACCTCTGTTGGTGGCGGCGTGAGTGTGAGTGGGAGCAGTCTCGTGAGGTTGAATCTAGGCTAGATCCATTTGGATCTTGACCTAGAACGTGAGGGAGTTCGTAGTTTGTAAGGTGTGTGCACAAAATCTAGTTTTAGGGTTTGATTTGTTCGTCTCTACTTGTTCGAAGTTTATATCTCATTTTGATCGAAGTTGCTCGTGAGTTTGCTAGTGTTCTCGTTCAGATCTAGTCTTGTCGGGTCCCTTCCTTGCCAACATGTTTGGATCCAAGCTCAAAAGCATTGCTTTGATGCTAAATGCCGTGAAGAAAGGCCAAACGAAGGCCTTGCTCAAGTTGATATTAAGCGCCGAGATGAAAGGCCAAATGCCACCGCCGGAGATGGGGAACTAGGCACGCCGAAGGAAGCTGTTGTACCGGCCAAAATGGCTTCTCTTGAGAACATGAAGGGTGAATCTGAAAATGGGGAGTATGACCCAGCCAAAACACCCAAGTTCATGAAAACCCTAGCAAAAGTTACTCAATCCGCCAAGGTTGAGGATCCTCCGACCGCCGGTGACACTAACGGAGCCACGCCGGCAACACCAACGGAAAATGGCGGCCCCACTCTTGAAAATGGATCTAGGGTTTCAAAATTCAAAAACATAGTCATATGTGATGGTTTAACCACTTTGGGTAAGCATGCTTTTGGAAAGGAAAATGTTGACCATACTCCTTTGAGCTCAATTCCATCCATATCTGATTTTTCATCCACAAACACTTCTCCTCCCCTACCTTTGGCCGAAACCACTCTAAAAAATCCTACCCTTTTGGCCAGGAACACTTCGGTGGCTACCCCTTCTTTCAATCCATCCAATCCTTCTACTCACAAACAAAATCCAATCATCAAAAACCCACCACCTAAACCTGGTTCGGTTTTTTACCGTGTCTCACCAAAAATCCATGGAAACCGAGCTCACATCAAAGAAAGCTACTTCAGCGTCCTCACAAAACACACATTCCCAGGTGCTAGCTCCTCAAGGCTCAAAACCAAATGGCCTCCCAACCGATAATAGGATGTTCTCGGAGAAGGAAAAGCTTACCCATATCCCCAATATCAACAAAGAAGTCTTCACTTTTGATTTAGAAGATGTGGCCAAAGAAAGTGAAGAATGGAGTAGCACCCTAATCGGGTTCGTTCTTGGGGCAAAAGTCACTATATCATCCATGAATGCTTTTCTTTCTCATATGTGGAAGGTTTCCATACCTAAAATCTTCCTCAAAGAGAATGGTGTCTTCTTATTCAAATTTAACAAGCTAGAAGACCGTACTTGGGTCATGGAAAATGGACCTTGGCGTTGGGGAGGATCCAAGCCTTTGTTCATCAAAGAATGGGTGTTTGGTATGGAAATTGATTGGTCAAGCTTCAAAACCGTTCCGACATGGATCAAGATTGTTGATTTAGACCCTATTATGCTCTCCTCCAAACACATCCTCAATGGCATAGGAAGCATGGTAGGCATGTCAATTTGTGTTGATAAGGTAACCTCTATGGTGGATAGAATCTCCTTTGCTAGATTGCTTATTGATGTTACACCGGAAGAATCCACCCAGGAAGAAGTTTGCTTGAAGACTAAATGTGGGAAAAGCTTCAAATACAAAATCGAGTTTGAGTGGCTTCCTTGGCAACGTAAGTTTTGCAACTCCTTTGTCCATGTTAATTCTTTTGCAAAACAAGAGCCAAGGCCAATGCTTTTTTTATGCAACGCAAACAAAAGAGATGGGTACCAAAACCGATGCCTCAAACCAAAGAAAATTCCAAAACCTCTCCTCCAACCAAAACCGTTGAACCTAACCAAGAGCAAGTCATAAAACGTTGATCTTGATGATGAAGAACTTGTTGACACTCAAGCACATGGCAATGTCGTTGAAGGAGATGCAAATGCCTTGAGCTTGACACAAAACAACAATACCGAGCCCACCTTGGTAGCTTATGTTGATCAAGAGCAAAGCCTTGAATCCCTTGATTTTGTTGAATCCAAGGATAATGTGGAGCTCGACCATGAGCTTGATGAAAAATTTGACCATGTAATTGTTATTGGGATAGGTATCCCTGATCCTTCAAAGAGCCATCTTAAAAAACCGGTCTTGCTCTCAAAAACACCCCTTGTAGATGGCCTCTCCTTACCAAAGCGCTTGCTAAGAAGTAACTCCTCCAATAATTTTGTTGCAAATAGTCAAGAGGGTTGTATTAGCCCTAAGAAGGTTGGCCATCTCGGAGCTTAGAATGGGATGTTGGAACATTAGAGGGAGTGGTGACCCCTCTAAAATAAGCATGGTCAACAACTATGCAGATAAAAACCGTGTTAGTGTTATGGGTGTCCTTGAAACAAAGACTTTGAGAAGTAGAGAAGACTTCCTTGCTTATTCTTTTCTCCGTGGGTGGAATTATTGTACCGAAGACACTACCCAAGAAAGAAGCCTTATGAGGGTTGTTTGGAGTCCACTTGTTGTCAAAGTGGATGATGTCCGCCTTTTTAGTCGTGTTTTTAGGGTGTGTTTTTAGTGTCTTTGAGTCTTTTTCTTTAGTTTTGTTTTGATTCGTTTGTGTAGGTTTTTGTATTTCCTTAAGATATGGAGTCTACATAAGCTTTGGTGGTGTTTTGTAGGTTTTTAGAAGCTATTTGGAGCACTTTTGAGGAAAAGAGCAAAATCGAAGAGAAGCACTTAAGGAAAAGCTCAAGGAAAGAAGTTCATAAAGACTTTGAAGATCAAGTTTGAGCTCGGAAAGAAATAGAGAAATTCGTTACAAGAACATAGGAAAAAGAATCGAGTCAAACGGAGTTGTAACAAATCCGCTACGCAAGTTTTACTCAAGGTTGTTCGAAGTGCTGTCACAGGGTCGTTAACGAGGCTCTCAAGTCATTAACAAGGCACCCCATGGCGCAGCGGAGATCCGAGTCGGCATGTTTAAAGGGCTTTTATCCTATTTCCTTTTATGTTATTAGATAGATAAAAGGAATATATCTTATTAGAAGATATTAATTCCTTATAGATAGATTTAAGATAGATTAGTTTCTCTATAAATACCCATCTCTAGCTCTTGTTTAGGACGACACACACGATCGATTGAGGAGAGGAGGGAGAGACGAGGGGGAATTGTGGAGAAGAACTATTGTTTGGATTAAAGTTGTAAGCTTTCTTTTTTATTCAGTTTTGATGTTTTTAATCATGATTAGTGAGTAGTCTTCCTCTTTAAGGTTGGGGTTAAACCCAAGAATGGTTGTGCATGCTTGTTTATGATCATGTCTTGATTGTTTTTATTGCATGAATCTATTCTCTTGTTCTTAATCCTTGTAATGAAAGTTGATAGGAAAGTTATCATTCATAGTTGAAGCGAAAGCGGAAACCTTGCATCAGAATAGTCAATTTAGGGTTTTGAAGCGAAAACAAATCTATCCTAGTTGAAGTAGAAGAGATTAGATAGTAAGTTTGTTAATTAAACGAAAGTTAGTTGATTTACTTGCTTAGGTTGACGAAAGTTGACACCTTTATGTTATAAAAGCATGATCTTTATGTTTCATAAGTGTTTGGCATGCATAATTGTTGTTGTGGTGATACCTTTACCTTATAATTCCTCTTTCTCTTGCTAAATTCTCTAGATTTAATTGATTGCTTGCGTGACAAGTAACAGAACTTAGCACTGACTTTCTCCCTGCGGACGAACCTGATTTCGCTATACACTACGGGGTCTTGATATAAATTTATTTGTTGTCAAGAAACTCTCTCAACAGTGGACATTTTGTTGAAGACAACCCAATTGATCCATTGCAAGGTTAGTGACAGACACCCTTCCAAGAGTTTTTTTTACTAACTTTTGTTTATGCCTTCAATTTTCCTAGGGAGAGCGCAAGCCCTTGTGGAATTTGATGAGAAATCTTGTCGGGGGAATCAATGAGCCTTGGATTGTTATGGGAGATTTGAATTGCATACTTGATTCTACCGAGAGGTTCTCTTTGAGAAGAATTGATGATGAAAATGAGCCGGAGGAACTTGCTAATGTTTTGACGAAATGGGTTGCACGATCTCGCTTTTTTCGGGGCAAGATACACATGGTCCAATCAACAACTAGGGCTGGCTAGAGTAGCCAAGAAATTAGACCGTGCCCTTGTCAACAACTTGTGGGGGGACTCTTTTGACCAATCCTTTGCCTTTTTCGGGGATCCTAATCTTTCCGACCATTTTCCTTGCCTTGGCCATGTCAACCCCACCTCTACCATTCACCGTATCCCCTTTCAATTCTTCAACTTTTGGGTTGATGATGTTGAATTCGAAACCTTGGTTCGAGGGGTATGGGATGCGACCTTTGTGGGAACAATCCAACATATCCTCTTGTCAAAGCTACAAAAACTCAAAACCACCCTAAAATCTTGGCAAAGAACAAGGTTTCGGAAATTGAAAGCTATGGTGCAAGAAAGTGTAGATAAGTTGAGAATTGCCCATGAGGCACTACATGATGATTTTGCTTGCCTTGAAAAACAAGCCGCCGTTTCCGAAGCTAAGAAAGAACTTGAAAGTCATATGAGCAACTTGACAAGTGCAACCACCCAAAGGGCTAAGCTTGATTGGTTGACCATGGGGGAAGAAACTTCCTCATTTTTCTTCAACCGAATTAAAGAAAGAAGGGTGGGGAACACCATGCACATGCTCAAGAACGATGATGGCCACGTCCTAGAGGAACCTCGGGAGATTGAAGACAAGGTGGTTGGATTCTATGAGAGGCTCTTTGGCTCTCCCAACCCAACCGACCCTTTCAACTCTGATGGGCTAAGAGGACCGACCCTCCAACAAGATGACATTGCCAACTTGAGAATGATGTCAAGTGAAGTGGAGATAAAAAAGGCCTTTGATGATATAGGCTCTAACAAATCACCGGGGCCCGATGGATATGGAAGCCATTTTTTTAAGAAATGCTGGAGCATTGCCAAAAATGATGTGGTGCAAGCCGTAAAGAATTCTTTTCCTTGGGAAGGTTGCTTCGTGATTGGAACAACACTTTTGTTTGCCTTGTCCCCAAAGTTGATAATCCCTTCTACATTGTTGTAAGGGTTTCTTGACGAATAAATAAATTTATAAATCAAGACCCCGTTGAGTATAACAGAGTCAGGTTCGTCCACGGGAGAGAGTTAGTATCCAGTTTTGTTTACTTAGAGCGCAATTAATAGTAAAAAGGTTGGATTTTTATCAATAAGAGGAAGAATTCTAAGGTTTAGGTATCACCACAACAATAATTATGCATGCCTACGCTAATGAAACACAAAGATCATGCTTTTATCACATAAAATTGTCAACTTTCGTCAATCATAAAGTAAATCAACCAACTTTCGTTAAATCAATAAACTTGTCTATCTATCTCTTTGCTTAACCTAAGATTTGATCAACTTTCGCTTCAAAAACCCTAATTGACTATTCTGATTCAAATTTTTTGCTTCCGCTTCAACTATGAATGAGAAATTCCTTATCCACTTTCGTTTCAAGGATTTAAGAACAAGAGAATAGATTTATGGATAAAAACAATTAAATCATGATCAAAAGCAAACATACACGACCATTGTTGGTTAACCCCTACCTTAGAAAGAAGAGAAACTATTCACACATATTCATGATTGAAAAACAACTAAATTGAATTAAAAATAAACTTACAATTAAATCCCAAGCAATTGTCTTCAAAAATCCAACTTGGTTCTTCTCTCTATCCTTTCAAACTAGAATGCTAAATGTGTGTCACCCTAAAACAAACCTAAGAGAAGGGTTTTTATACTAAAACTAAAGCTATTCCTAAGGAAATAAATCTATCAAGATAAATCTCCTAAGGGATAAACGTCATTAATTGCGCTCGGATCGTCCCCTACCGACACGAGATGCCTCGGTACCGACCCCGTCAGGGTTGGTAGGGTTTTCTTGAATTTACTTCGACTTCTCCATTGTGAGCCTCGTTACCAACGTGGTGACCCTCGGTACCAACCCTGTCTGCCTCGGTACCGACCCCCACAGGTTCGTTACTGACCCTCTTCAGCCTCGTTAGGCACCTCGTAACCAAGAGCTTTCCTCGGTATGGGGTTGTTAGCCTTTGTTTTTTGCCTTGATTCTTCTTCTAACGTGTCTTGTGGGGTCGATAACGGACCTCTGAAACTTTATTCTTGGCTTGAACTTGATTCTTCACCTCTTTCTTGGCATCACTTCATCTTTACTCCTCTTGCACTTTTCTCCGGGCTTCTCTTTACTCCTAAAAACGATCCAAAATAGCTTCAAAACCTACAAATACACCACCAAAGCTTATGTAGACTGCATACCTTAGGCAAATACGAAAACCTACACTAATGATGCTAAACAAAACACAAACCCAAAGAAAAATAACATAAACACACAAAAACACACCCTAAAACACAACTAGAAAGGCGGACATCATACATCAAAGATTACCGGCCCATCTCTTGTTGTAGCACTTTCCTAAAGGCCATCTCTAAAATACTTGTCACACGTATAAGGCCTCTCGTTGACAAGATCGTTTGGGATAGCCAAGGTGCTTTTGTTCCCGAAAGGTCTATCTCTCACAACATAGCCGTTGCTCAAGAGTTGGCCGCCAATTATGAAAAAAGAGACGTCTCCAAGAGATGCATGCTCCAAGTTGACTTGCAAAAAGATTTTGATTGTGTTGATTGAGACTTCCTTGAGAGAACTTTACACTACTTTGGCCTTCCATCATGGCTCATCCCATTGGTTCTCCAAACGGTCAAGACACCGCGCAACTCCATACTCATCAATGGAGAGCCGAAAGGGTTCTTCCTCGGGGAAAGAGGCCTCCGCCAAGGTGACCCCCGGACTCTTGGCTTTGGAAAAGCTTACTTCGACTCTGAGATACAGTCAAGCAAGCTCTTCGGGAGGAAGGGCAAGAAAATAACACCTTTAGCCTTCTCGAGCTTAACCTTCCCAACGGGAGGCTTGATACTCGTAAGCTCTACAACTTGTTGAGAAATAAAGGGCCGAAACAAGAATGGTGTGAACTCATTTGGAAGACCGTCAAGGCAAGGCGTCGGAGTTTCCGATTTTGGCTTGCCTATCTTGACCGGCTTCCCACACGCCATCGATTGTGTTCTATATGGCAATGGAGAGGAGACCGGGGCCCGTATTTGGGGATCATGTAGTTTTGTTCAAGAAGTTTTGGAGAAAATTTGGCAATGGCATGGAGTACAAGTTGTAATATCCAGGTTCTCGAGAATCTTTTAACAACTTTCCGTCCCAATCCTTTTTACCTTATTTTGCAGTTACCTTTCTAATTCCTCTTTTGGGCCAAATGTCTAACAACAACTAGAACCATTATGTTTTGGACCTAATCCAACAAGCTTATCTTTTGTTTACCTAAATTTTCGGAAGTGGGTTGTGAGGCCCAAATCCCTAGACGACCAACTTGAGGCCCGATTCAAACTTACCCTAATATCTATCTATCTTTTTCCCCGACCCTAATTATCTTCACACCCAGTTCCTTTTTCCAACGAGTGCGCCGCTCGCTGAGAGAAGGGAGAGAGAGTCTTGCTTTTGTACGTCGCCGATGCCGCTCGCTGTTTCAAGCCGCCGGGTTCGTGCGTTCGCTGCCGAGCGAGACCACCTCCGTTCGCCGACATTGCCTCATCAGTCTCATCGCCGCCGAACAGGACTCACAAAGCCGGTGGTTCTGCTTTGGCTTCCGTTGCTTGTTTTGCAGGGGTAGATCCGACCGGATCGAAGTAGAACCGCTTGATCAATAAGAAATCCTCGCCTTTCGCCACCGATTGAGGAAAGGTCCGTCCAACTCGATCGAGATTCGTTCGAAGAAAGCTTAACCGAGATCTGTTTGAGAAAGCCGAAGCGTCTTGATCCGAAGACGAGGTTTCCGGCGGGACTAGTTTCGAATCAGTCGACCGCCTTTTCCACGATCTCCATCGATGTCGACCGTCGATCGCATTACAGGATCAGAGGTGGTTCTACGATGCTTGATCCAGATCGAGATCGCCTCGCGCCCATCTGTTCGGTATTGTCGGAGCCGGTTTGATTGACCGGTGCTGCTAAGTAGGATTGTTGTCACACCGCCAATTTTTTCCGCTGCGTTAGATCACCGATAAGACCGTCCGACTTTTCCCTTCTTCTACTTCTGGCGTGTTGTGTATCTATGTGGGGTGGGCGTGGTTTTAGATGCGGGACAGTCGGTGATGCGTTTGCCGGGAGTGATTTCGGGTTCTACATTTTTGTGTACAGAGGGGTCTTTGTGAAAAATCTTTTCTTACTTATTAATTTGTGTGAACCTCGTTAATCATGAATATGGCTTTTTGATCCTAGTTGTGCATTTCCATGTTCAAGCTAACAAGGTTATATTTATCTGCAAGGGTTGAGATTATTGATAGAAATGTTTGTGTTAATTGGTTGGTTTAGAGTATTAAGTGAGTAGTTATGGGTTTTTCATTAAGGTACTAGGTGGTTAAGTGGTATAGTTAGTGGTCACAAAGTCTAAGTTCCTTTAATTGGGACTAGCTAAGATGTAGGAGTATTAATTAATTATGGAATTTTGCTCTCGTGTGTGATCACTCAATGAGATGGGTGGTTTTGTTTTATGAAGGGTTGGTTGCATATGTATATGATTATAGTAAAGTGTGTCGAACTTTGTTAGCTAAAGGGTGGAGTTGGTGGTTGTCCTGCAAGCTAGAGTAATTAGTACTTGAAGTTTTGGAGCGGTTAGAGGTTACGTGGGGTGTTGTGGGTTATTAGTAAGTAGTTAGTTTAGTAGTGGTGTTTAAGGTATAAATATTAAACCTTGTCTAAGCTAAGTTGGGTCTATGAATTAGTTGATGTTTGTTCTTAAGGATCGTATCTAATTCAATCTTACTCGACAATAATTTTTAGGGAATTGTTTCTACTCAAGCTGTTAGTTATGTTTTCGCTAAAGGAATCCTTCACTTCAGGTAAGTCGTTTTGCGACTTGCTCGGCTTAATTCAATTCTTGTTAGATTGGGTGTCTATGTGTGTAGAATTGGTTTTGGGAATTAGTCCCTTTGTTATTATTTTTAATTAAAATATTTTAATCTATATCTATATGAACTTTGAAGCCGATTGTGACTATGTGAGTGTGCATTGGTAAATGTAATTGTGATTCTTCGGTATTTGTAATTGTATTTGTACTTGTAATTATAAGTGTGATGTAATAGTAATTGTGAAGGTAACTTGTAATGGCAGTTGTTGTTGTGATTGTAATTGGGAATGTGAATGCGATTGTGTTTGAATTTCTGAATGTGTTTGCAATAGTGAGTGTACTTGAACTTGTGAATGTGTTTCCAACCGTGAAAGCGTTCGAATTGAAATTATGATTGTGCTTGTTATTGTGATTGTGACTTGTTCGGGCCTATTTTCTTTCGCTACGTGGTTGTTTTCGTCTTTTGAGGTTAATGGCTTGTCGACTTGCTTTGCTTACGACCGTTATGTGTTAAATGATTGAATTGAATGTACAAACCTCATTTTGGAATGATTACATATCACGTGTGACATGCATGATTGAATTGACAACTTACTTAGTTAAATGTTTATAATATGTGTGACATGAATGTGCATTGTGTGTGAAGCATGTTTGTTTGAAAATATTAATTTTTTTTTATAAATGGTTTTCCATTTCCATTTAAATAATGAAAAATATTTTGAATTATTATCTCTTTGTGTGTGGTTTGTGTTGTGTGCTGAACTGGATTTATAAAATGTTTTTCCTAAACGACTAGTTTTCGAATGGTTTTCTCTATGCTGGCAGCGTAACTGGCACGAATATGTACGATGACGATCGGTGGCGAAGAGACGTCTAGGCATGGTCGTGTGTCGACCGGGCTCCTTCAAAATTCTAAAATGTTTTGGCAAGTGCTCCAGTGGAGGCTTGACCGGGGGTTAGAAGGATGATATCTCTTGAGGAGTGGGAGGGCCTGTCTCTGCACTCGGGCGTAGGTGTGTAAGCGCCATAGTATCGGAATGTAGCGGTGGGGGAAGAGTTGCATTGCCGAGTAGGATTGTGTGTGTGTGATTGATTGAATAGTAGTTTGAATTTCGTTGTGGCTTGAGTATATGTTTGATCATGCTCATGTGTGTGTGTATCTGTGTCTGTGTGTCTGTGTATGAGTGTCTGTATGATTATTTAACGTTAAGTGTTGAATTGATATGAATCGATAATTGTTGATTTATGTGTGAATCTTGATTACTAGGTTTCTGTGTGGTTTTTCAAACGTTCTATATGCATCTCACGCTTTCTAACTTGAATTAGAATTGTAGCTGACCCTTCGGGGAATATTTTACAGTTTCAGGTACTTTTCAAGAATCATGATGGATTCTCTATAAAGTGGTGAAGCGGATGTTGGCGACGTGTCATTAGGTTCGGGTTGTCGGGATCTGGTTATTTATGTATTAAAAGTTGTTTGTGATTTGTTTTGTTATTAGTTGGATAAAACTGGTTTAGGATAGTTTGGATTTACAAAATAATCTGTCTGTGATCTTCTATTTATGAATTCGACAATACTATCATGTTTTCCACTTCTGTTTAAAATAAAAGTTGGATATTTATTTGTTTTCTCGTCGTGCCCGAATTGCAAGATCCTAGTGAATTTGTTGTTAAACTAATCTGAGTAGTCCCAGACAAGGTCTACTACCGAGTAGCGCCCCAGCGAAAGTTGGGGTGTTACACAAGTAAGGAAGGCAAGCTTGGAGGAATGGGTGAATTGGTTTCTTACCTCTCCTAGGAAGACTTGCCCCTTGTATAAAGCAAGATTAATTACCCTCCTCGGCATGGTTTACAATATTTGGGATCTTCAGAATGATGTGATCTACCGAGGAGAGACGCCAAATGTAGTTGCTTGCACAACAAAGATCATTAGCCAATGCAAGTCATGAATCACAACAAGTTGCAACCTTGAAGGAAGAGAAGGTACTCATCTTCGCCTACTTCTACACCTTTGACTTCTCTTTTCCTCTCTCTTTGCATGTTGACTTTACCACCCTCTTGCTTGCCGGCGGAGGTGTGTTGATGTTGGTTAATGTTAGTTGTTCTTTGGACATTTGAGTGCCTTTATGGACTCTTAGTTTTTTTGCCCATTTTGCCACCCTGGCACGTTCTAGTCGAGGGTTTTTTGGGGTGTACATAGTTTGCACATGCTTGCACTTGTTTGCATAGTCTTGTGGGTCTTTTGTGGAGTTTTTGAGGCAGTAGTATAATACCCCGGGTTTTCACCCCGATGCTAGTTCCGCTCCGTTAGTTAAATAATCTAATTATTTTGGTCCAAGAAGCCAATTACGCTTTTTGGCCAAATGCCTAACAACAACTAGAACCAGTTTGTGTTTTGGGCCTATAATCCAACAAGTATACCTATTGAATTGCTCAATATTCGGAAGTGGGCTGAGAAGCCCAAATCCCTAGTCGGCCAAAACCCCTTTTCCTCCATCTACTCCTTCCTTCCCTTCTCATGAGAACCCTAGCCATTTTGTCAATTGCTGCCACCGCCACCCCAAATAAGAGAAAAGGGATCAGCCCTAGCTGCCACGTTGTCGTCGTCGATCGCCACTAGGTTTTCTAATCTCGTACGTTCAGCCGGTTTGTCTCCTCCTCCATCCTCACCCGTGTGCGTCGCTCGCAGAGAAGGAAAAGAGAGATCTAGGGAATCCGCCTCGCCTTCTCGATCATGATCTCGGCACCATTGAGCCTGCCATTCGCGGTTCACCGCCAATCAGAGGAGTAGGCGAGCGACGTTCCCGAGTACGATCGTTCCACTCCTGTTCGTCGACGTTTGTGCCACCACTCAAGGTCGCATCCGTTGATTTCGTCTTCGATCCGAGAGTGGGTGCCCAGATCTACCGCTTCCGGGTTCTCCCAGACGAGGTTCGGGCTTCATGCGTGGTTGTTTTCGCAGAACCGGGCCCATGCGACGTTGACTGTCTACCGCCATCTTTGCATCGGAATCCGACCGCGACACCACTCCCTCACAAGCGCACCTTGGCAATATCGAGATTCAATCTCGACCCAAGCCGCCATTTGGATAAAACTCGTTTGAAAGGTGTGATTCCCGTACTGATCTTGTGTTTGGTCATTGTGGATGTTCAGTGTTTGTAAGCTTCTGTTGGTATTAATTTGTTAGTGTAGTTTAGTGAAACTTTCGGTCTTGCCCAAGGTGTAGTTCGCCCCTTTCTTTTGGGATTTTGATCGGACTAAACCCGATCGTATATATATAAGTTAAATGATTATTTCTTTTGTCAATAGAATAATTAATTATGAAAGTGAATTGGTTACTACTTTTGTTTAGGCTAGCTAGTTAAGTTGCAAGTGTTGATAGATGTTGCTATATACATATAAGTTAATCAGTAGCTATATTAGTTAGTGTTGGTGTTTGTTTAACTTAAGTTGAGTTTAGTAATTAGAATTAAGAGCTCAGTTAATAGGAGATCCTTGAGAGTAGGTGGAGATGAGCCTCGGAGATAACTATCGTAATAGTTGGTCAGGCTAGTTAATGACTATTTGGGTCAATGCTCTTTAAATCGGTGCCCTTATATAGAGGCTAAGTTATATTAGGCTGTTGGTGTGTATTTTACCGATTAGGATATTAGCTTTGTAATTAATTAGATTAATCGAATAGTTAAATATTAATGTAGTGGATGTTAATTAATTAGCTACGCTATGATAGTTAAGTTGAGTATGTTTTGAAATTACAAGTTGGGAGTTGGGTTCGTAAAATCTTTTCCTGTAAAAGTTGTCTTTCTGAATGCTTTTTGTCATCGCTATCTAGATCTCGAGTGGCTCGATTTGTTTGATCATTGCAGTTACGGGAAAAAAAATTCTTTGAGGTAAGTCGTTCTGCGACTTGCTCAGCTTAATTCAATTCTTGTAAGATTGGGTGTCATGTGTGTAGAATTGGTTTTGGGAATTAGTCACTTCGTTATTATTTTAACTAAAATCTTTTAATCTACATCTGTGTGAATTCTTAATTTGATTGTGACCATGAGTGTGCCCTATGATAATTATGGTGGTGTGTGCGTTTATGATTGTGTTTGCATTGGTAAATATAATTGCGTTTATAATTGTTTTCGTGTTTGAATTGGTGATTGGGTTTGCAATTGTGATTGGGTTTGAATTTTTGATTGTGTTTGAATTTGTGATTGTGTATGCATTTGTGTTTGTGTTTGAAATGAAACTGTGGTTGTGCTTGTTATTATAATTGTGAATTGTTTGAGCTCACTTTCTTCTGCTGCGTATTTGCTTCCGTCTTTCGAGGTTAATGGCTTGTCGACTTGCTTTGCTTACGACCGTTATGTGTTAAATGACTGAATTGATTGTATAAACCTCATTTTGGAATGATTCTAAATTACTTGCTTGTATATGTATTTGAAATTATGAAAAATCGTTTTTAAACATTTTTCGTTATGCGTGCACTGGGTTCCTCCGGTATGGCCATGGATCACGGGTAAAGTTGGAGATGAAGTGGCCCCCGAGCATGGTCATGCGGCTGGAAGGGACCCCCTTCTAAAAATAAAATAAAATGTTTTGGCAAACGCTCTAGTAGAGGCTTAGCCGGGGAAAGAATGGTGAATGAGGGAAATGGGCACGTGTATAGGTACGCGCCCTGACCGTGCGCCATAGATGAGAGGCCGGAGGGTGCCATTTGGATTTGAGGATGTTTGGTTGCTGTTTTATCTGATGGGTTTTGTTCGAATGGTCTCGTGTTAATGGGTTTTGTTTAACGGAATGTATTTTGTGGTTATATATGTTGGAAAGATTTTTATGAAGATTGTTGTTATCCTTGTTACTATTATTGATGTTATCTGTATTAATTATACTATTGTTATATTGTTGTATTTCTAATGTGGTTAAAATTGTGGTGTTGTCTGTATGTGTGTGTGTGTGTGTGTTTGTGTGTCTGTGTGTTTGTGTGTATGGGTGTCTGTGTGATTATTTAACATTAAGTGTTCAATTGATATGAATCGATAATTATTGATTTATGAGTGAATCTTGGTTGCTAGGGTTTTGAGTGGTTTTTAAAACGTTCTATATGCATCTCACGCTTTCTAGCTTGAATTAGAATTGTAGCTGACCCTATATGCATCTCACGCTTTCTAGCTTGAATTAGAATTGTAACTGACCCTTCGGGGATTATTTTTACAGTTTCAGGTACTTTTCAAAAATTGTGATGTATTCTTTACAAAGTGGTGAAGTGGATGTTGGCGACGTGTCATTAGGTTCGGGTTGTTGGGATTTGGTTATTTATTATTAAAAGTTGTTTGTTGAATTGTTTGTTACTAGTTGGATAGAACTGGTTTAGGATAGTTTGAAATTACAGAATGCATTGATTGTTATCTTTTGTTTATGAATCCGGGAATACTATCATGTTTTCCACCTTCTGTTTAAAATAAAAAGTTGGATGATTATTTGTTTTCTCGACGTGCCCGAGTTGCAAGATCCGAGTGAATTTGTTGTCTGACTAATCTGAGTAGTCTCCGAAAGAGGTCTACCATCGAGTAGCGCCCCGGCGAAAGTCGGGGTGTTATAGGTAGGGGGTTGTTAAATCTCGATGATCCGTCTTTTGCCTTGTAATTTGTGCCTTAACCCTTTGTTTGGTTAAGGAGCTTTTGTACAATTGCTCTCTTCATATATTTACCATATTTCAAAAAAAAGCTTGAAATTATTTTATTCAAGTAATGCCATGTGGCGCAATTTTTTCAACAGACATGGTTTTCGCTTTATATTAATGTATTAGGTAGATAATACATGTCTTTTGGGTAATGCAAAATCATATGAAATTCTATATTGTAATGCACAATAATCCATTATTTTGTGCAATCCAAACAAGCCCTAATGTGTATGTTTTTGAAAGAAAAAATGAGTTGGGATACACTTCATATTTATACGGGATGTTTTTAAAATTGTTAATTATTTTGTACATAAATTGTTTAAATAATATATGTATTTTGGCTTATAAAACAAAATTTCCATACATAAACAACTCTTTTTATCTAAGAAATAAAGATTTTTTTATTGACATGTCAATTTTTAATATATAAATAAATGTATTTATTTAAATAAATTAACTCTTTTAAAATAAAAGAATTTTTTCTATTTATATAAATGTAAATTTTTTTAAATTCAATAAAAATGATAAAAGTTTACATTATCCTAGCCTTTTTATCTACCTATACAAATAATTTTTAAAAAAATCAAATTTTGATAAAAATAATAATTACATTCTTTTTTAATTAAAATTTCATAAATAAAAGAGTAAATGAATAAAATATAATGTAAATTTATCAATTTAATCATCAAAATTCAATTTTTTCAAAAAGATTTAACATAAATACATAAAAAGGAAAATATAATTTATAAAATTATCATTTTTAAAAAATATTCGATTTTTTTAAAATATTTTATTTAGAAACAGTAGTATTTCCATTATTTACATGAACAAAAAGAAAATTAAAAAAATAATGTAAAACTTTATCAAAATATGAGTTAAGCAAGTAATTATCAATTTTTAAGAGATAATAAGTAGTATGTATTCTTGTACAATTTACGAATTTTGTTAAATAGAATATTAACTAATATGTATTCTCGTACCTTGTACGAGTTTTGCTTAAACAAAATACTAATAATAAAAGAATTAAACATATAAATTATTCTTGAAAAATAATCATATTTACACTAAATATAGCAAATTTTGAATAAATATATAAATTAAAAAACTATAAAAGTTGTCATATATCATTTAATAATAAATATTTTATTAATATTATGAATTAAATTAATAGGCAAAAAATGATAGTTTAAATAGTTATGAAAAAGATGGATAAAAAGATAAGATTTATAAATTAATTATATATGTTGGGTTCCACCAATTAAAATATTCTCAATTAAATTTTAACCAATTATAATATTTTAATAGATATGAATCAAGTAAGGTTCAAATAAAACAACTCCTTATCCTATAAAATAAGGAGCATTTAGAGCCCTTGATTCAAGGGATGATATTCTATCCCTTTTAAGGACGCGGTGGCATTTTGGTAATTTCTCAAAAATTACAAAAATGCATTGCTATCGTAAAAAAGTACATTGCTAAATACAAAAAGTGCATTAGTAATTCGAAAAAATGCAAACAAAAATGAAGCTGGCATGGCACACTCCATGTCCGGTTCATTGTAAAAGTGCACCGTTATGGTGGAAAAGGGCATTGCGAAATACCAAAAAGTGCATCACTAAACCAAAAAAGTGCATCATCTTGGGTGTCCAATTGAGTCAATTCCGATTGAACTCAATCGCCCAAAATATTTGGGTTTAGTAATGCACTTTTTGGGTTTAGTAGTGCACTTTTTCACCATAACGATGTACTTTTGTAATTTCCGAGAAATTACGAAAATGTCACCGCGTCTCTAATTTCCGAGAATGTCAGCCCTTGGATCAAGAAGATCTGGTTCTAAACACTCCTTATTTTATAGGATAAGGAGTTGTTTTATTTGAACAAAACTCATGAATCACATGTCTTCCAAGTTCCAAATATATATAATTATTTAATAAAGTAAACGAGTAATCTATGTCTTCCAAATATACTCAATATATTATTTTTATAAGTAATATAAGGAATATTATTATAATATATAAGGATTGTAAACTAAAAAAAATTAAGGGCAAAGAGGTAAATGGAAAATTTTAAACGCCTACGTGGCATAGTTAAGACGACGATACATAGAATAGATAGATTCGACTTTAGTTATAGTACTAGTTGATGACTCGGGCCTTGCCCGTGGACTTTTTTAAATAAAAATTATAATATATTATTTAAATATGATATATGTATTATAATTTATATAATAAAACAATATTATAAACATTTAAGTTAATTATAATAATATCTTTTATTATTAAAATGAATACAAATATTATCTTATTTTTAAAAATGTTGTTTATAATATTTATGTAATAATCATAAAAAAGTGACGTTCTTAACTCATTAGGTTGACGCGAATCCAAACAAAAACCTCAATGAATTGACTCAATCAACCCGTAAATTTTAATGACATGAACTTGTACTCAACCGAACCACCGATTAACTGTTTTAACATTAAGGGATGAATAAATTTTTTTTATTTATTAAGGGATTCGTAATATAAAAAATCAACATACTTATGAATAGAAAATTAATATATTGTAAAACATAACATTTCTATACCGATATTACTTCAAAAATTATCATACTTATTAATATAAAAATGGTATAAAAATCATCATACTTATGGATAGAAAATTTAAAAGTTGTCATATTTGTGAATGAACTATTAATATACGAAAATATAAAAGTTAATATAAATTCTAGAATTAAAAACACGGTCCATATTAATTACAAAAGCGTGGGCATAGTTATGGATGCAATATTAATATAAACTATGGTACTTGAAATTAAAATTTAATGACAATATTGTGCTTAACTATCATATTTATAGATAGAACATTAATATTTAAAACCCGACATATTTATGGATGAAAAATTTAAAAAGTTATCATTCTTAAGCATAGAAAATTAATATTGAAAAATTCGAAATTAATATGAAAAATATGGTCAATATTCATTAAAAACATTGACATACTTATACACAAAAAATTAATAAAACAATTCAAAATCTATAATCTATAATACTGTAGAAGGGAGGATCGTGCATGAAGAGTAATCCATACAATTCAATGCTAATCATTGTAGTAATTGTAAGATTTGATTTGTGATTGGTCAAATGTGTTATGTTAAATAAAATAAATTTGGTTTTACTAATTTATTGCATTTATTAATTATTCAATCATTGCATTTATTACTCAATGATTGCGGCAGCTGCTTGCTGATTTGCCAAAAAAAAAACGGATTGCGGCGGCTAACTTTCCTGCACCTCTTTGATTTGGCTTCTCTTGTTGTCTTCCATAGCACTCAATGATTGCATTTATTACTCAATGATTGCAATGATTGTATTTAAAATGTGTAAAAGAATTATTCAGTGCATTTTGTACACGCCTTTACACACTTTTGTTTTATTAGGCACTTTTGTTTTATTAGGCTGACAATCATTACGACAATTACTGTCTTCAATTTCTTTCAACTTTATACGGCTGAACTTGTCATGCAAGCCAAACTTTGGCTATAAATAGATTGTACAACTTGTAAAGAATCAACGAAATCAGTTCAGCTTTCTCAAATTTCTCTCTGATGAGGTATTTTTCAGTCGTTTACCTATCAAAGAATCCTAACTTAACCAATCTGAGTAGAATGGTAAGCAAGGGTCGATCACACAGAGACTCGTGTATTAATGTTATTACTTAAGTGCCAAGTAACTAAAGATGGGGGGTTTTATGAATGAAATTCTAATCTATTATGCAAATTGAAAACTATCTAAGAATGCAAATATGATTAAGTTTGACAAATATGAGAGAAATATGTTCAACTAGTTAAATCCATCATAGATATGCTTATTGATCATCGATTTTCTTGATTCTCAATTCCCTTGAATAATCTACCGTGGATTATTATCCAAAACTTTATATTTAGTTGAAAGAGCTAACAGTCTGGACAACCCTAATCATCTAACAACCTAGAACAACGTCTAGATTCAATTAAACGACAGCTTTAAGTTCAAAGTATCGATAGAAACAAATACTCAACGCAAACAGTTAATCAAGTTATCTGTGGTTTATTCCCTCTACAACTGAATAGCCCGAACGGGTCTAAACAATTATAGTTGCTACTTTATCTAATCAACCCCGAACGGGACTTGATCAGATTAGTTGTAAATTAACCTAGAAATTCTATTAAGTAGCTAATCTAACAAAACCCTAGAATAATTCTGATTCAATTAAGCACAGGGAATAAAACCTATTCAAGTTGATGAGAATCAATCAAATCTCACAATATTATGCAATCTATGATTTCAATAACTAGTCAAACACAAGGAAATTAGCAATGCATAATTAAATTAAAATCAAACTTACAAAGGTTTCAAAGTCTTCCTTGAGAGAAAAACCCTAGCCTCCAAAAGTATGATCAAAAGTTATGATAAAAGATAGACTAACAAGAGTTTAAATATGCCTCCCAAAATAATCCTTCAAAAGCCTACAATTAAGCTTAAAAGTCGGACAAGATATAATATAAGCCCAAAAAGGTCGAGCCCAATTCTCGGCCCAAGACATCTCCGCGTAGAAAGCCCGATTGCTCGGTCTTGCACAATGCGCGGCCGCGCAATTAGCCTCGGTTCAGCATTCAAGCGACACTTCAGAGGCTGTTTTGACCCCCTTCGAGTTGGAATTGGGACTCGAAGTAAAAATATGAATTGTAGATAACAAATTCAGCTCCATCCGATCACTATAGCTCCCAAACCAAGCATTGCAAGATAGAGGTGTCGAAACAAGAACTCCAATGCATAGCCCGGGTTTAAGCGTTCTTTTCACACAAGCTCTTGGGCGTTAACTCTTCTAATCTTCACTTGTATCACTATAAGCTTCCTCAAACTTCACCATAGTCCTCTAAGATCCATCCCGTCCATGCTTGTTTACCTAAAGATCTGCAAAACCGAACAAAACAAGCGCAAAACCCGAATTTCCTAGAAAACCTAAAAACATGAGAACTAGACTAAACTAAGCTAAAACCATGCAAAATAAACATAAATATGCATCCTAAACACTACCTAAATGCAAGCTATCAAATTCCCCCATGCTTAACCCTTGCTTGTCCTCAAGCAAGACATAAATCCAATCACACCATAGAAATGCAATCTTACATCCATCTCAAGTCAAACAAGCATTTCACATATAATCAAAAACCCGACCTAGACTTCCTAACATGCATTATACAAGCAAAAAGCAAAGATCATTCATTCATTCTAGACCTCACCAAGGTAAATGTGTTTGCACTCAAACTCTCAAGTGTTTAAGGGTATGTGTTTCACTCAAAATCAACCATGAAAACTAGACTACCATATGCTTGCATCAGAGTTCTAAATCTCCACCGCTGGGGATCAAACACATAACAAAAATCATGAGGTCTTTTTAAGGCTTGTAATGGGGCCAAGGTAAAGAGAGATTTGGAAAGGATAACATTTGGCTTGTGGTGCTAAATCCGGGATAAAGAACTAATCCTAAACCCAACTCAACACTTTTTCTTCTTACTTCACTTCCCAACTTCCTTTCTCAACTCCATACATTTACAATTAAGCACTTTGCTTCTTTCTTTTTTTTCCTTTTCTTTGCCTCTTTTTCAACTCTTTTCTTGCATATTAATAAGACCACTAACAATTTAAGCAACTTTTCTTTTGCTTTTCTTTTGAAATCAAACTTTTCATCTTCATTTTTTTTTTCACTTTGCTCACACAAGAGTTTTAATTTCCTCTTTTTCCACCTCTTTCTCAAACTCCCCCATACGTACATCAAACTCACACAAAACATAGTCAACCTAAAGTCCTAAATCCCGGATCCTGGGTTAAGCTTATTAGGCTAGGAAAATTTTGTGGAGCTATAAAAAATAGGCTTAAAGCTTAAAAGAAATGGGGTGTCAAGAACATGGATCTTGTAAGGTAGGAAGGAAAATAATAAGCTATAAGAAACATTGCCTCAATGATTTTAATGTCATGCATTCAATCATATAAAGCAGCCTTGAAAAAGAGTATTAACGCAAGTTCTAGAGCTAGATAATCACGGTGATACACTCAAGAATTTTTTAGAACAGACATATCATGAAAGACCAAAAATCTCACAAGGCAAATTTTGTCTAGAACTTCTGAATGAATCAAATACTCATGCTAAATACATGCTCATTCCTATAATCAAGGTAATCAATCAATGATCATGCTCATATCATATCAACTTTAGCATATCATGCAAATCATGGGTTAGGACTCACACTTAGCATAGAAACACAAGAGGAATCAAACAATGGGGAAATAAGAACCTAAAATACATTTTTTTTTCAAAATTTTCAGATTTTTTTCATTTTTTCAAGATTTTAATCAATGCATGCAAAAATTTAAATATGCCTAAACTAATGCAACTACATGTAATGCAAACAAGTAATTCCCTTCCCCCATGCTTAAAACATACTTTGTCCCCAAAGTATAGTAAAAAGTAAAGGAAAGCGAAAAACTCACAAAACTCTAGCTGTACGGGTAATGCGGCGGAAAATCCAACAATGGTGGTGAAGGCTTCTTCGGGTTATCAATCTTCGGACCTGAGATATTTAAAGCACACACAAAAACTACCTAAAAAGCAAAAGATTAACTGCAAAGTAAATCTACTCTAAACCTTGGGTTGCCTCCCAAGAAGCGCTTATTTAATGTCATTAGCTTGACCCTTAGCATGAATTGACAAGATTAGACATTGTCAATGCCCTTAATAACCTGTCAAAGCCTTGTGCACACAATTCAAAAAAGCATAAGTAACACATTGATAAATCAATTAAGCATAATATAACATTCAAAGACCGTTTTAATTTATCAAACATGTGTGCCCAATTTTTATGAGGTGGCATTTGTTCAAAGAAATTCAGCACAAGTGGTGGCTTTAGAAAATACTTACAGTATGAATCAAAGCACTTGTCAGCAATACCACTTTTATCAGAGATGAACTCCATATAATTCTCATCATCCACCTTGTGTTGTAGGCTTGGCTCCTCATCTTTGAACTCCATAAGCTCCTGATGTGAGAAGGTGGGGAAACTGAGGCAAGAAGTGTCAAGGCCTAACATCGGGTGCACCATGACAACGGGAACCTTAACAGGTATATCATGTTGATATTCTCCCTCATGGCTATCTACTTCATCAACAAAGAAGTCATCTTGGTCGACAAAAGAGTCTTCTTCCAAAACCGTAAAACCCTCAAGCAATTTACTCCACGTGAGTGAAGATGACTCAGGCTCCTTAGGCTCTGTAAGAATCTCTATGCCAGCACAAACTTCCTTTGGCTCTGTGATAATTTGCTCAACTTGCCTTGTAGGTGAAAATTCATATTGAGCATCAACTTCATCATCATAACCATCATCAAGTGTCTTAGATTGCTCCTCAACTTGAATCTGAATATTTGACTCTTGATTGTTTGATTCCAACGTGATTCCACCACTTCTTCCACACAACTCAAAAGGGCATGAGATTGTGGGATGAAAACTTGAAGAACATGACTCACAATGCTCCATGATTATAGCATCCGCCCCTTTGGAGAGATCCCTGATTATATCCTCAAGAGACGTATCAACCGGCTGGGGTGGTTGTGAAGATGACTCGACCAAAAAGCTTTGATGGCTCATAAAACAAAAGAAATCCCAGCATTCCTCAGGTCTCATAAATAAAAGCCTCTCATTGCTCATGTAGTCGGCCAACCCTCTTGTCTCAAGATTCATACCATGAATAACTCCCATGTTCACCTCTTTATCACTGTATCGTAATCCCCAAGCACCAAGTTCAAACACATGGTCTTGAAATCTAGAAAAATAATGATGGAAGTGTTCATCCTGTAGCTGTCTACAATCGAACAAAGCCATAGATTAGTAGCACGGGTGTTATGAACCGTAAGATAGGTTCACAACACCAAGAATAGCACAAAAGTAAAAACACAAATAGCGACGAGTCCCCGGCAACGGCGCCAATTTTGATGAGGTATTTTTCAGTCGTTTACCTATCAAAGAATCCTAACTTAACCAATCTGAGTAGAATGGTAAGCAAGGGTCGATCCCACAGAGACTCGTGTATTAATGTTATTACTTAAGTGCCAAGTAACTAAAGATGGGGGGTTTTATGAATGAAATTCTAATCTATTATGCAAAATTGAAAACTATCTAAGAATGCAAATATGATTAAGTTTGACAAATATGAGAGAAATATGTTCAACTAGTTAAATCCATCATAGATATGCTTATTGATCATCGATTTTCTTGATTCTCAATTCCCTTGAATAATCTACCGTGAATTATTATCCAAAACTTTATATTTAGTTGAAAGAGCTAACAGTCTGGACAACCCTAATCATCTAACAACCTAGAACAACGTCTAGATTCAATTAAACGACAGCTTTAAGTTCAAAGTATCGATAGAAACAAATACTCAACGCAAACAGTTAATCAAGTTATCTGTGGTTTATTCCCTCTACAACTGAATAGCCCGAACGGGTCTAAACAATTATAGTTGCTACTTTATCTAATCAACCCCGAACGGGACTTGATCAGATTAGTTGTAAATTAACCTAGAAATTCTATTAAGTAGCTAATCTAACAAAATCCTAGAATAATTCTGATTCAATTAAGCACAAGGAATAAAACCTATTCAAGTTGATGAGAATCAATCAAATCTCACAATATTATGCAATCTATGATTTCAATAACTAGTCAAACACAAGGAAATTAACAATGCATAATTAAATTAAAATCAAACTTACAAAGGTTTCAAAGTCTTCCTTGAGAGAAAAACCCTAGCCTCCAAAAGTATGATCAAAAGTTATGATAAAAGATAGACTAACAAGAGTTTAAATATGCCTCCCAAAATAATCCTTCAAAACCCTACAATTAAGCTTAAAAGTCGGACAAGATATAATATAAGCCCAAAAAGGTCGAGCCCAATTCTCGACCCCAGACATCTCCGCGTAGAAAGCCCGATTGCTCGGTCTTGCACAATGCGCGGCCGCGCAATTATACCATCCCGCGCAATTAGCCTCGGTTCAGCATTCAAGCGACACTTCAGAGGCTGTTTTGACCCCCTTCGAGTTGGAATTTGGACTCGAAGTAACAATATGAATTGTAGCTCTTTGAATTAGCTTTCCAGTGATAACAAATTCAGCTCCATCCGATCACTATAGCTCCCAAACCAAGCATTGCAAGATAGAGGTGTCGAAACAAGAACTCCAATGCATAGCCCGGGTTTAAGCGTTCTTTTCACACAAGCTCTTGGGCGTTAACTCTTCTAATCTTCACTTGTATCACTATAAGCTTCCTCAAACTTCACCATAGTCCTCTAAGATCCATCCCATCCATGCTTGTTTACCTAAAGATCTGCAAAACCGAACAAAACAAGCGCAAAACCCGAATTTCCTAGAAAACCTAAAAACATGAGAACTAGACTAAACTAAGCTAAAACCATGCAAAATAAACATAAATATGCATCCTAAACACTACCTAAATGCAAGCTATCACTCTCTCAAATATTTCACAGCACAATAATTGCCGACGTAGCTTTTAGATTTTAGTAGTTAAGACCTTGCATGCTTCTTATAATTGTTCATTCTTTGCATCTCATTTTATTTTGTATATTGAGCTTCTTTGATTTTGTTATTGGCTCATGATAATTTTTTTTAGTTCTTTCATTTTAATTTTATATTATATATTATTATTCATTCTTGTATTTTGATGTTGACTGATGACAATTTAGTTTTGTAATATGTAGGTGTATACGCCCATTTTCATCGCGAGGTATCCAA
Source organism: Fallopia convolvulus (assembly GCA_964016875.1). Lineage (NCBI taxonomy): Eukaryota > Viridiplantae > Streptophyta > Magnoliopsida > Caryophyllales > Polygonaceae > Fallopia > Fallopia convolvulus. The sequence continues at coordinate 11,582,149 of OZ024722.1, read as the reverse complement.
CTTTTAATATTTATGCTTCTAAATTGCATGTCCTACCATATTAGGTTTTTTTATTATGTTTGTGATTTATATCTATTGAGATGTACGTTGATGTGGTAATATAATTGTTTTCTTTTATTTGTGCTTTGTGATATCTAGCTATTGATGTATATTGCTTTGGGTATTTGACTTTCTTGGTAAACGCTCTTAAAATTGGGGTTGCGTTGATATATGTGTATAATTTTTTGTATTTGTTAGGCTATTGGAGAATGATTGCTGCCATGAATAGAAATCCACAAATACACGTAAATTCTGGAAAAAAACAATCCACAAATACACGTAAATTCTGGAAAAAAACGGCGGAGCCATGAAGCCAATCATTACATCTAATCCTTTAAGGAAGTTAACCTCGATAATTGTAGCTTCTATGATATGGAGCCATGTGTGAATGAAGAGGCAGTCACAAATAATGACTTTGCATTTATAAGAGCGGCCGTACTTTAAATTTCTTCTAATCATATGTCCCATTTCCCCATTTTTTTAATGATGACATTATCTTTTCACCTTTTGAAAATTATTCATCCTATGCACATAGCCTGCTCAAATTCTATCTTCTAGGATACGTGAGGCCCAAGTTCATTCCACTATAAATATAGTCCACCTCCGTTCACTTTTCACATACAAGAGACAAGTCGGGCCCCATCTCCCAATATGACAACTTTGTCTGTAGGAGGAGCACTGACATTTTCCTGTGGCAAAGTAGGCAAATAGTATCCAGCAAAGCCGTAGCAGCAGATGTGTGTGTAAGGAATCCCTTCCGCCTCGACAGCTCTCCTGATCTTCACCTTCTTGCCGAGGAACTCTGCAGCCGGGCTCAAAGCATGGGCCTAGTCCACATCACACCCGAATTCTGAAGGAATGAATCTTTGAAAAGTGAAAACCATCATCTTTTGGTTGTGAGATAAGTTAATTGGATTAGCAAGTCAATAGGAACAAATCAAACTTGCCTCTTAATGCTTGTAATAATAACTTGTAAATGACTCCAACTAAAGCTAAGTTATCCAACTTAACTATGTTACATAGACACCGGGAACAAAAACTACACTAATACAGGGAAAACGTATGGTTTCCATAATTTTTTTCCTCTTAAGAGTTTTTGGTCAACATTGAATTACTGGTATAACTAAAGTTGATGATAAGACAACATAAAAATCAAATTTGCTTGCCTTGATATTGACTAGCTTCCTTAATGGTTGTTATAATGTTGACTTGATCATCAATATTGAACCCTCCAATGGAAGAGATCACCACATCCACTTGCTTGTCTGCTTTCACCAAACTCTCATGATCATTTACATCTCCCTTCACATTGGATCAAATCACCAATGCAAACCCCAAAACATCAAAAACCAACAACCTAACTGAAACTTGTATTTTCTAGGTCTGGTTTTACTAATGAGCCATAAGAGAAACTCACATGGATCAAAACCATTCCAACTTGTCAATGCGGGCGGATTTGGCCGCAACAGAAGCCAAAGATTCTCGGATGAGCATGAAAGTCGGATGCCCGGCTTTCAGGCTGGCTTCGACGATGACCTTGCCTAGCTTTCCGGTGCCTCCCATGATCAGAATCTTGCTTTTCGAATATAACACCACAAAGCTTACCAACTTCCAATCATCATCCACCACAGGGAGCCTAGTAATTCTGTTTTCCACAAGAACCTCTAGCGTTGCAAGAAGTGTTCAGAATATCAAGAAAAATAAATAATAATAATAATATGTAACAAGATACTATAAACACTTGGTATACCAGAAAACGTATTAGACAGATTATCTCAACAACCTAATTAAGTTCAATTCGCCTTTAGTGTTTAAGCACCGTTATTAAACAACCTGATTAAGAGCTTGCACGAAAATAGTATATTTGGCACAGGAAAATAGGAGATTTTCAAAAAAAAAATGTTTGCAGTTACCCAAGAGAATCGAATTTCCCAAAATTTGGCAGTTTTCTAAATAAAATATCAATGCCCTTCTAACTCTAAAATTAAAGCTCAATGGATAGGACATAAGAGCACGCAATCCCAGGGATATGGTCACGAATACTCCTACTTTTTGACAAGTAATAAGACACAAAAAGGCCATAATACGAAAAATCAAATGTTTCACTAGGACTGAAGTTGAATTAGGCAAACCTGTCAAGATGATAGAGAGGCTCATCTATAAATAAGATATGTGGTCTCATCAGAAGCTCCCGGGCAAAGCTAAGTCGCCTACGCTCACTACTATGAAGACCCTTCATATAACATTTCCCACCTATCAATTTGTTGGCATTGTCACCCAATGACATTGCAAGAACAACATCCTCCACCACACCCTTCTTTTGACTCGAGAATCCAGGAAGCTGAAGTAGTGCAGAGTAGTAAAGAAACTCCCTAAAAGTTAATGACCCAATAAGTGTTGTTCTCTTTCAACATATCCCTGCATATGAAAATCACAATTATCAAATGAATTTTTTTAAATGAGATAATATTGACACCTATCACATATTAAACTGAAGTTGGTCCAATTAATCTAGACACCTACACTTACTAAAAGTCAGAATGCAAGAATTCAGTAAAAGAGCAGAAATTTGGAAAAAGAAAAATCTAACTCACACAAGTCCCATAAGGAAGGTGACACTTTGCACCATTCACAAAGACTTCCCCAAATATTCTAGCCGATTGAGGCAACCTTCCTGAAAAATAGACAAGATCTTCGTAATTTAGCTTTACTTAATGAACTCAAATCAGCTAGCACTTTGACAATATACATGCAAGAGCTCTAAGCAGCGTCGACTTTCCAGACTTAGCAGGGCCCATGATTACTGTCATTGTCTCGGGCAAAGCATAACCACTCTCCCGAATCTTCTGGTAGATGAGAAAATGTGTGCGAGAGCGAGATGTGCGGGAAAAGGCGCAACCCAATCAATTTCTTTCGTTTTTGAGGCCTCAATGCCACGAATGAACTTTCTAGAATCCATCCCTATAGGGCTATAGGGTACTGAGAATCAAACACAAAAGTTACATGTGAGCAAGAATATAAAGAAAGCAAGTTCAAAGTAGTCACCATTAAAGTTCAAATGTGCTATAAAAGAACTGCAATGATTACTATTGATAAGCTAGATTTTTTAACACTAAATATTTTCTCCCTTTTTCAAGTGCAAGCATTTTAGGTGCAAGTTCAACAACCCAAGAATCAAAAATAATCTCGACTAAACAGACAATGATTTGGATTCATATAAAGACTCTCCCTTGAAAAACTAAAAGGGAAGGTTTTTTAAGAAATCTTCCTATTGAACCTGCCTTCAGTCTCAGTATGAACCTTCTCTTTCATTTCAAATAGATTTTTCAATTGGAAAAAATACAAAGGGTTGAGTTTAGAATGGACCTCTACTATGCTATGTGAAGGGTAAGAGCCTCTTGAATATCATAGCTCTATAAGCGGTGAAGCCGTTACAATGGAGAGCACCAGTTCACGAGGATTTATCTTCGTGCATTCGCACACTTCCTATTAGGAATTCGAAAATTGTTCTTTGGATTTCTCTGACCAAGACCCTGCTTTGGAAGATCATGTATTTCCACAACTTGTACTGTCCTCTGCCTCTTGGTTGTTAATCCAATTAAAATAAGAAATTAAGTACAATTCAAAGTCATTACTATATCCATTTGAAGAACATAGTTACAAATTAATTAAAAATCGCAGTTAAATAGCCCAACTTACACACTGTGGCCATTAGTTTGCTAAGGGTGACACATGCAGTTGGCGTATTTTTAAGAATGGCTCGTCCCATTTTCATGACTCATGATATATTAAAAGGTTTCATCCTAAAAGGAATGAAAGCCCAATTCCAACTCTATCTCATTTCAATGAGAACTATCAAGAGGATTCCTCCCAAAACTGATATTATGAGTCATGAGATACCACATGATCAGAAGAATCAGAAAGCATTTACAGTCATGACTCATGAGAAAGTGAAATACCATCCTTAGCTTCTTGGTATCTTTCTTGAAGTCTTCTTTTTGTGGATTCCATTTTATCTTGGACAAGATCTTCAGTTGAACACCTTATGTTCTGAATAGACAAGAAAGTTGATGGTGAGCATAGAGCCCAAACTCATCAATCTTGCCACAGTAGAACTTGTTGATAATATTGTTTACCTCTGATTGTATAGTTGAGTTCCTTGGGACATTGGGTTTGTCTGATTTCTTATTTGTGATGGATAGACCCTTTGCTCCACATTAGATTTTATAGGTCTACCTGGCCAGATGCTTGATTCAAAGGCTTGTTAATTGCTTTAGGTACTAATTCTTGTTTCATTGGTTGTCAAACTTTCTCTTCCTTTGGCGGCACAATTTCCTCTTTAGGAGGTTGTTCGGGTTTAACCAAAAAAGGCTTTCTTCCCCCCTCCTGGTTCTTGTTGAATTCCCCCCTATTACGAAGATTAAAAAAAATTTACCCAATCAAAATCATGATCTTCGAAAGTGTGGAATCCAAAATAAGAACCAAGTAGCAAAAATCTACATATATTAAATGCGCAATACATAGGTAGTAGTTCCACTCACTTCCATCGTCATCCAATGCCATCAAAGAACTTCACGTAATTTGAATGAACACCACAAGTAGTAGAAAAAATTTAGTTAGTCCCGGATGAACAAGAAAAAGCTTTAAAACTACTAAGATCACAGAAGAGAGAGCAACAAGAGCCATGTACCTGTGCGAAATCAATATTCCCTGCAGTGAAAAAGGCACAGTCGTCTATTGGAGGAGAAGGAAGGTCTTCTTCTTCTTATTCTTCTTTTTCTTCATCTTCAACAACAGATGGATTGACTGAGTCAGGTGTAGCTTCTCCATGGACGAATGGTTTTGCAACAAAATAAGTGTCATATGATAAGAAGATCAGAAACATGAAATTCTATATACAACCGAAGCCTGAAAATAATTATCAAGTTCCAACCTACAGGATCTCTACCTCCTTGTATAAACTTGTCTACAATAGCCTTCCATTCACTATCATCATCAAAAGAACAAAATATTAAGTTCCATGGAAGCTGGAGATTATAAATGTACAAGTCCCCACAACAAATTTGATTGATCACACTGACACTCACACACCTTTCCCTCTTAACACTTCCCAAAACAAATTCTTTCCCACAATTGATGCTTTGGTAGCATCTAGCAAAGTGGATTACAAAACCCTAGAAATTATTTTCAGCTCATCACAAAAGAACATGCAATGAAATTCCATCCAATTGGAATCCTGCCCTAAGTTCCTAACCAAAAGAAAGAGGAGAAAAGAAATAGAGGCATTACTTTCTGAGAGGAAGAGCCATCTTGTTGGTGAGGATACCAGCGACATCATGCAATCGGACTGGCGAGGGTTGGGCTTGAAAATGACGCCGAAACGGTCGAGATTGTAGCGAGAGGCACCGGTCAGGCAGTGTGCATCATCTCGACGACGCAGCAGGCCAGGCCGAAGGTCATGTGCCAAATGGACCCGCGCCGGGCCCAATTCAGCAATCGTCCACCTTCGAGATTACGAACTTCGCCGCCTTCGACATATCCGGCGTAGGCGAGGCAGGGGGAGGGGCGCTGGCATACGGCGCCGCCTGGGAGGTCGATGATAGGATGAGGATCGTCGTGCGGATGGAAGCGGTAGATCAGAATGCGGCAAGGACGCCCATTCGGGTGGCGGGGCGCGCGAGGAGAGCCATTTATCAGAGAGAGAAAGGGCCAAGTGCAGGCTTTTTCACGAGCTGCTTCATCACCAGCTGTTATAGACCTTCGTGCTGGCTAAAGGGAAAGTCTTTATATAAACTATACTGTTTTTTCTAGGCAACTATACATCAATTCGTTTTTTTGTTAACAAACACTAATAAACTATAGTTAATGAACTTGGGCTTGTTTACACACAAGCCCGACAGATAAAAAAATAAAGAAATAAATGGGCATATTTGTGATCGACCCATTAGAATATAACAATGATCTAAAGCTTAATATTTTAAAATTTAATGATTTGTTTTTAATATGTTTTTAGGATATATTATAAAAAAAAATAAGTTTAAAATTCTTACTATATAGGGTAAATATTTTATAATTTGTACTATTTCATGTTATATATATAATTTTGAACCAAACTATATATATAATTAGAACAATCAATTTACTAGCAGTGAAGGTAATTTTTTATTTTGTTTTTCCCAATTTTGCTTAATTTTTCCATTCTCCTAATAAGTTATCCCATTATGTGACTATTTTCACATTTAATCTCTTGTAAAACTTATTCTTTTACCTTTTTTGTTTTTATTTTATAAAAATTGATACATGTTGACCAAGGTATATCAATTTATAAATTTAGTTTAAAATTCATAATATATATGATAATTCTTTTAACTTTGCTAAATTTTTTGCATGCTTTTCAACCAAAAGAATAAATTTGAAATTAGAATCTCACAACTTACTTGAATCCAAAGGCTTCAACTAGAATGAATTTAGGGTTTTTAGTTCTCCATAGAAATTCCTTCCAAACTTGAAAAGGAAGAAAATAATAAGAGAAAAAATAATTTCGAATTGAAGCTCTCAAGTGGTCGATGATGATGGTGGTTGAGACAATTTTGGTTCTCCCACATTTTTTTGGGGAGGAACGGAAGCGGGCATCATCGTTGGCGGCACATGGGCGGCATAGTCTCTTGTGAACCAAAAATATGGTCATATAATCCATCCATATTTTTTTAGAGAAAATTGTCATTAAGAAAGAAAGACAAGGTAATTAGTAAAAAGATTGTAATATAAGAGAAAAATAAAATACTAAAAGCTCAAAAATAACAATGTAATGTAAGATAAAATTGAATAATGAAGAGTAATTAATGAAAGATTTAGAAGAAGTGAAAAGTAGGCAAATAGTAACAATCCTTGGTCATGCTATGTATAAAAATTTTGCAACCCTTGGTCATGCTTTATGACCCTTATATATTTTAGTTAGAAGTCCGTAGTGTTGTCTTTCACTAATTTGTGTTAAGGGAACAACAAAATCCTTAAAACCTTCAAGAGATTGACTGAAGTTTCATTCATTTTCCCCATATCTAAATGATCTATTCAAGATAATGACTGAATAGTGTTGTCGTCCACTAATATCTTTGGTGATGCAACAGGTTTTGACTTGTTTCACAAAAACACCCATTTGTGGTCTGGTTCTTTCCATAGTTACATCCCTAAAGCTTCATTCTTCATACTCTATTGACCAATTGTTGTTTTGATGCCCTCTTGTGTACATTGATAAAAATTTCAGTAATGTTTTGTGAATTTGTATTTATTTAAAATTTAATTATTTTTTAAAAGGGTTTATTAGTTTTCTAATAGGATTTTAGTTCCTTTGAATGGAATACCGTTTATATATAGTTTTTAACTAAAACATATACAAACACTTTTTTTAACTTACGTTGCACGCGGCACTTACCTAGTTAATATAAAAACACATGATTAAAAATATGGTTCATATTAATTAAAAACGTTAGTATAATTTTAAATAAAAATTTAATATAAGAGAATCTGAAAATTTAATATTGAAAACCCGTAAATTAAAATATGGTCCATATTTTATACCTATAGATATAAAAGTTATATATTTCATTTAGAGATATTAAATTAATTTATTATGGGATTTTGAAGTAAAAAAGGATAGTTGGGATATGATATTAGTATATTACTATTTTATATTTGTCATATTTATGGATAGAAACTTAATATTAAAAATATACTTATAGATAGAAAAGCTATAAAAATGATTTTATATTTATCATATTTATGGATTAAAAAAACTTATCTATTTTACTATAATATATTAAAATTAGTATTTTTTATGTGTCATACATTTGGATAGAATTATTGTATTATTTCTTTGTATTTTTTAAATTTTGATTAAATTGATATATGTAAGGATATTTCTATAAAATTATACCTATCTTATCTACAAAAAACTATCATTTGCTGTATAATAAACATGTGCAAAGATAAAAATAATGAAAACTCGTACCAATTTTCAAATTGATAACCATACTAAATTGATAATTAAATATTAGAATATAATGAAAAAATTTCAAGATAAAGTTAATATCCGTACGATAAATCGTAATTGTTAAAATTGATCAGTTTTAACTACACTTTTTTGCAAATTTCGTTATCCATATAATATAATTTTTATAAATATTGTGCGTACAAACCATAATCGTGAAAAAATAACCATACGGTCAATTATGTATTATATTTTATCTATATTATATGGATAGAAGATGATTAAATATTACAATATAATGAACATGAACAAAGATAAAAATTAATGGTAGAGAGAAAAAGTTATCCAATATCATAGTAAATTAAAAAAAATATAAATTCTTATATAGTATATTTTTATACTATATGGATAATGGATATAAGATAATTAAATATTATAATATTGTGAAAATGAACAAAGAATAGTGGGTAGAGTTAAAAATTTATCAATTCTCATAGTAAATTGATAAAAAAAAATTATTAAGTAAGGTGAGTGCATAAAATTTGAAATTCCATATGGTGATTGAATTACATAACATACAATTAGTTAAAATTATTATTAAAAATAAATGGAATGGGATTTTATATTTATCATATTTGTGGGTAATTTTTTTTAATCTATTTTACTCTAATATATTAAAATTTTATTTTTATTTGTCATACATATGGATAGAATTATTGTATTATTTGTAATAACTGTCGTTTTTTAGGATATTTTTGAATTTTTCTCGGATATCTTTTTAACCTCTTTGTGCATTTTAACGCTTAATCCAATATTTTTATTGGAGATTAAATCCTAGAAAATTCTTGGTGATATCCTAAAATCACAAAGAAATGATTTTATGGATCGGTGTGAATTCTAGGATTTTTCAGAGGAAAAAGAATATTTATTGGATAAGCCGTCTTTTTAATTATGTATTGTAAATGATTTAAAATACGAAACGGAAGCCTTAAAAATTGAAGGTAGCGTGATAAAATCATGGAAAATTTGTTTTATTGGTCTACATAATTTACGGGACGTTTTGTATTTAGTAAGTTTTTCCACCCGAGGTACATAATTTTACCGCTTTAACGCGCGTCCCGTTTCGAGACGGGTTTTGATTTTTAAAAGCCGCCTTCTCTTTCTTTGCCTTAGTGAGGAAAGAATCAGAGAGATAGACTAGGAAAGAGGCTCGTTTTTTTGAAAAGGAAACAGAGGATGAGGATTGAGCGAGATCGAGAACGACGGTCTCGGGAGAAAGAATTTTCTACACCGTCGGCTACCTCTTCTCCTTCGCCTTCTCTGCCCCGTCCACCACCCTCACCTCCGCCTCATCTTCTTCCTCACTTCGAGTGCTTGGGTGTTGCTGTTGCTGAAAAACAGAACCAGCGAGAGAGTCAGGACGACAACGGACTCGGGAAGAAGAAGGATTCGAATCTATCACCGTGGGCGACCACCAGTCACTGCGAGAGCTGCCGCCGGGCAATACTCATCCATCCTTGGGCTCAGGTATCGAGCCACTATCGAGCCAAACGAGCCATAGGCTCAAGTGAAGGTAATTACGATTGAAATTAATTAGCGGGTTGGTTGCGGAGCCACCATAAGGGCCTTTCGGTTCCGCTTTGCTAATTAAATTTATGGTTTTTATAATCTTGACATTGATACGGTCTCACAAGTTCAAACCGCTCGAGAAACGGACGTCAGGATCTTCAGTTATAGCGAATACAAGTTTTGACACCGATTGGCAGGTAAAGGACTTCGGATAATTACTCAGGATTCGTTGTTAATCCGTTTGATCCGAGATTAGGTCACCTTTAAGAACTGTTACTAAGGAACACTTTTTGTTTATAAAGTTGTTTCAAAAGCGAAGCGGATAATTAGTATAATTTCGCCAAAATGGCTCCTTAGAGCGTGATAGCTAAGGATTTATTATATAGTCGATATATGAAATCAAATCGTTATCGATTAGGAAGTTGTAGGAGTTGAAAATACAACTAAGAAGTGTATCCATGAGCTCGTTGTTAAAGAATCTTTTGTTATATTTGACAGAAGGGTGATAAAGATTCCTGTTGAATTGCTAAGGACGTTGAGCACGCCTTCTAAGGCAAGTGGACGATTCTCTCTTGCGTTATGGTTATTAATGAGGAATTGAATTCCATTTGATCCTCATGTTGGGAATGATTTGTATGTTGAATAAAGTTTGATAGGTTGTTATTTTGTTAGAAATAACGACCATGTAGTTATTTCAGTTTTTACGCTAGAACTGAACTTAGGACCGTTGTATGATTAGCTGTCTCATGCTGAGACATTGTTGTGAAGTAAGATGGTAGAGATGGGAGTTTAGACTCCAAGACATCTCTTTAGTGGGTCCTATGCTGAAACACTGTTGCAAAATAAGTTAGTTTTCAGGGGTAGGAGTCGAGTCTCCGATGACCTCTTTATAACACATTCTATATTGGGAGGTTTAGTTCGCTATCATATCCCAATATTCGGGTCATGACTCATACCTCGCTCAACGCTGGAGGAGGTGTTTATGCACTCTAGCTAAGTGCAATTAGTACTAGTTGTTCGTCAATGATCATGGATGAAATAATCCCTCTCATCTTGACGTCACATGTACATGTGGATTCTCGGCGGTTTCAGTCGATTAAAAGTTACCAACATGTTTGTAAAAAGTTTTGAAAGTAATATAAGATAAGTGCGTTAGGCACATTAATGTACCCGGATGGTTAGTCTATTCGATAACCATTCTTACTCCCGGTTATGAATGATTCTTAATCAAACTTTGATTAAGTCAATCTGATTAGTCGATGGAGACTTTTCAAAATGTTATGTGATTAATATGAGTTCCCAACAATTGTTTATGCTTCTTAAAGGAACCACAAGCTGTGGTGTTCTCTCTCTTATTTATGCAAGTCTCCTTCTTATTCTCTATAAGACTGCTAACTGTGGGATCATAATCCGAGTCTAATCGGATTTGGATGCCAATATGTTTAGTTACAACCATAAGAACCAAGTTAGTTTTTCCGCTTGCTTAGTCTTTCATTAGACTAACCCGTCCATTTTCTTTTCTTTTATATGGTCGGTTGGTGTCCACCGCTGGTATACGACATATCAGGCTCTTTTTGGAAGTTGATTCAAGAAGTGGATCCAGAGGTTTGAAGCTTCAGAAGTTGAAGAAAGGTTTCCAATGGCTATACTCGAATGAAGATCTTGGTTAAGTTGCTACAAAGCGAAGCTGAGTTTTAAAAGTAAGAACTTAAGGAAGACTTTATAAAGACTTTGTTTAAATAAAAGGTTGTTCTATTTATTTACTAATTCTTTTTAAGTTAAGGCTTGTATAAGACCTTTTATTCTCTTTTCCGCTGTAAAGTTTTACTAAATTTTGCTAGGTTTTAAATGGTTTCATTTACCTTGTTCTAGTAAGTTCTATCAGATTAAAGCCTTGGGTAACTCTAGTTTAGTCCTAATCGGGGTTACAGGCGGTAATATCTCCAGGGTAAGTAAGGGGGTGTTACATTATTTCTTTGTGTTTGTTAAATTTTGATTAAATTGATATATGTAAGGATATTTCTAAAACAATTATACAAATTCTACAAAAAACTATCATTTACAATATAATAAACTTGTGCAAAGATAAAAATAATGAAAACTCGTACAAATTTTCAAATTGATAATCATACCAAATTGATAATTAAATATTAGAATATAATGAAAAAAATTTCAAGATAAAGTTAATATCCGTACGACAAATCGTAATCGGCTAAATTGATCAATTTCAACTATACTTTTTGCAAATTTCGTTATCCATATAGTATAATTTCTATAACCGTAATCGTGAAAAAAATAACCATACAATCAATTAAGTAGTATATTTTATCTATATTATATGGATAGAAGATAATTAAATATTACTATATAATGAACATGAACATAGATAAAAAGAATGGTAGAGATAAAAAGTTATCCAATCTCATAGTAAATTCAAAAAAATACATAAATTCTTATATAGTATATTTTATTTATACTATATGGATATAAGATAATTAAATATTATAATATAATGAACATGAATAAAGATAAAAATAATGGATATAGTTAAAAATTTATCCAATCTCATATAAAATTGATAAAAAAAATAATTAAGTAAGGTGAGTGGATAAAATTGGAAATTCCATAAGGTAACAGAATTACATGATATATCATTTATTAAAAATCGTGATTAAAAATAGGTTGGCTTGGATATAAATTCATAATGACGAATATGCCCAAAAGTGCTTCAGGTTTAGAAGATAAATAAATATATAAATAAAAGGCTTTATAATGTAATTTTCGTAATTAAATAACTCTATTAAAAATGATAAATTGAATTAATAAATTTTACATTCTTATGTTATTAAAGAAGATAAATAAATTTTTTAAAAATTACAACAATTGTAAATTATTGATTTTAGTATATTAAAAAAGTTGAAAAATTAAATTGGAGAAAATTGGTTATATCCACATCTATAAAAATTACTCAAATTTCTTTTGTCGAATATAAAATTACTGTTTGAGAGATGAGAACTAATTATTTAAACTTTTTTATTAAAAATTATTACATTATAATTTTCGCAATTAATTAGCTTTTTTAGAAAAAATGATAAATTAAATAATAAATTTATATTCTTATATTAAGAAAGAAGCCAAATAAAAAATGTTAAAAATACGAAAAAAATCAATTGAGAATAATAATTTTATGGTCTTATCTTATAAGAATAAAAAAGTACATTAAAATATAGTAAAAATTAAGTTAAGAATAAATGATAAGATAGAAATTTTTATGGTCTTATTTTATGGTCTTATCGACATAAATGATAAGATAGAAATTTTTTTCTTATTTATATTTACTTTTCATATAATAAGTTAAGATATTAGTCGTCAATTTTAAATATTTTCTATCTATATTGTTCAAGTTATTACAAATAAAAAAAAAAGTATATTTGATATATTTTTAATATCACTCTTTTAAATAGCTTTTTTAATATAGGGTGATGTGACGTAATATAATGGCGGATATATTTTATCTTTATTTAAAATATTATTTATTTAAAATTACACATAATCTTTATTTCAAATATATTATTATTATTTATATGGAAATTTTATTTCAAAGATATATATATGATCACGTGTACATATTTTTCATTATCTTTTTCTAATTTATCTCTTACAAATATAATAAATATAATGTCGTTTTTTCTATCCATGTTGGTCAAATCTACTAATATTATTTTATCTTTATGTTTATTTAGGGATAAATTTGTACAAATATTATTTTATTTTTATATTTAGTTGGAGATAACTTTTTTGCATAATTAACTATTTAAATTTATTATTTTAATAACAGAGTGATGTGACGCAACGTGGTTGCAGAAATTATTTTGGCTTTAGTTATTAGTAATAGATATTGATGATAGAAAGTTTTTAAAGATAACATGCATTCATGACAAATAATCATATAAGCACTTAATTATTTTTGAATAAATATTTAAATTCACAAAATTATAAAATATCATTTAGAAAATGATAGTTTTTATTGATATTATGAATTAAATTAATAGACGAAACATGATATTTTAAATAATCAAGAAAAAGATAAGGTATATAATAATTATTCATATTTATATGTGGGGATTTCAACCAATAAAAATATCTCGATTAAATATCAACCAATAAAATTAATTTTAAAAAATTTGTGATGTGGTTCAATGTAGAGTTGACATGTTCTATTTTATATATTATTGAGTTATTCTAACATTTGCTTTACTATATATACTAGTAATGACGAAAATTTCTATATTTTTAATCAAAAATATATTTTTAGAAAATCTTTTACATAAATAGATAAAAGAAAAAAAAATTTATTTAATTATAAAGATTTAATTTTTAAAAATATTTTACCCAAAAAATAACAATAAAAAGATAATGTAATTTCATCATTTTTAATTAAATAATTATTTTAATATAGGAGGCAACTTATTTAAGGATCGACACATAGGTAAAATTAAATTTTCAATTGGTTCATAATTTTTTAAAACTTTTTTGTAAGCCATATGGATATATTTTACAGGTAAATTATTAAAACATTATGTATACTAGTTCTACCTGTTGTACCATGTACGACTACATTTTGGTATTCTATAGACATTATAAATAAGATATTAAAAAATAAAAATATAATATAAACTTTAATATAAGCAATTTTATTGCTCGGTAGAATGTATAATTTTTTTAATCAATAGAAATGGTTAAATTCAATGTTAAGAATGAAGATATATTATTAAGATAAAAATAATTACGTTTCTCTTTTTCCTTGATGATATTTCATAGATATGTAATTTAAAAAAGAAGATAAAATATGAATAAAAAAATTTATATATTAAAATATGGAAGAGATAAGAATTTATAAAATAATAGTTAACTTAATAAATAAGATATAATAAAATATGAAATATAAAGATAATTAAATTATATAAAATATTTAAAATTTAATTTAAGGGAACCAAGCTCATTTTGTTGTTTAATACAGTAAAGATTAGATAAAATTAAATATTATATTATTCATATTTTATTACTTTCCATGTAAGTAAATTTAGAGATAATAAAATATTTTAATACTAGCAATTAGGCCGTGCGTTGCGCGGCGATTATAAGACGGAGACTTCATTAGTGTAGAGATATGGAAATGACATTTTCGTAAATTTATTTAAAGGGGCATGGTTTTTTTTGGAAAAGGAATATGAAAATGGCATTTCAGTAATTTTTTTAAAAGGGGCATGGTTTTTTTGGTATTAATTTACTTGACTTTACGCCATCCAATGTCTTAAAACTTGTTTTATTACGTATACGAGCTTTATTCACAACTAAGAAACAAACTTTCCGAGCTTGCTTACGAGCGAAGTAACTCGGACACATTTTTCGAGACATGTCAAAATTACCCGTTCACATCCAAATATCACATAAGTCGATCACGCTTTTCCAAGAATATATATCCCGAGATTACTTAAAAGCTAAGCAATACGACACAAATTTCAAGGAATATTAAAATAACAAAATTTATTTGAGGGATGAATTAATAACAGCCGCACGATAAGATTTATGAAATCGGATGGTCGTGATTAAAAGCTATGAATTAATAATAGCCGCACGATAGTACACGCAATTTTAAGTAACAATTTTAAGTAGCAATAAGGTCGCGCGACGATTATAAGTCGGAGACTTAATTTTAACATGATGATCTGTAAGTACAAGTGTACTGTTCCTGGAAGAGTATGTGTTTGCATATGATGGAAAGGGATATGAAAATGACATTTCCGTAAATTTATTTAAAGGGGCATGTTTTTTTGGAAAAGAATATTAAAATGGAATTTACGTAAATTTATTTAAAGGGGCATGGTTTATTTGGAAAAGGGTATGAAAATGGCATTTCCGAAATAATTTTTAAAGAGGCATGGTTTTTTTTGGAATATGAAATGACATTTCCGTAAATTTTTTAAAAGGCATGGTTTCAAAAGAATATGGAAATGGCATTTCCGTAAAAAAATTTTAAAGGGGCATGGTTTTTTTGGAAAAGGAATATGGAAATGGCATTTCCGTAAATTTATTTAAAGGGGCATGATTTTTTTGGTATTAATTTACTTGACTTCACGCCATCCAATGTCTTAAAACTTGTTTTATTACGTATACGAGCTTTCTTCACAACTAAGAAACAAACTTATCCGAGCTTGCTTACAAGCGAAGTTACGTCGACACGTTTTTCGAGACATGGCTAAATTACCCGTTCACATCCAAATATCACATAATTCGATCACGCTTTTCCAAGAATATATATCCCGAGATTACTTAAGAGCTAAGCAAAACTTTTTGGTATTAATTTAATTGATTTCACGCCATCCAATGTCTTAAAACTTGTTTTATTACGTATAAGAGCTTTCTTCACAACTAAGAAACAAACTTATCCGAGCTTGCTTACGAGCGAAGTAACTTCAACACATTTTTCGAGACATGTCAAAATTACCCGTTCACATCCAAATATCACCTAAGTCGATCACGCTTTTCCAAGAATATATATCCCGAGATTCGTAAATTTTTTAAAAGGCATGGTTTTACAGGAATATGAAAATGGCATTTCCGTAAATTTTTAAAAAGGACATAGTTTTTTTGGATTTACACCAAATAGCATTTTCGTAAATGTTTGTAAAGGTGTATGGTTTTTTCGGATTTACACTATTCTTTATAAAATCTGGCTCTCTTTTATAGTACTAGTTTCTGGGGTGTAAGTTGCACGCCAGGAAAATGGGAAGTACAATTTTAGTGAATATGATTCGAGCACGATTTTCGAAGAATATATATTTTTTACGGTCTACCCGAGATTACTTAAGAGCTAAGCAACACCGACACGAATTTCGAGGAACATTAAAATAACAAATCGAGCAAGAATATATATTTTTTACGGTCTACCCGAGATTACTTAAGAGCTAAGCAACACCGACACGGATTTCGAGGAACATTAAAATAACAAATCGAGCACGCTTTTCCAAGAATATATATTTTTAGGTCTCCCCGAGATTACTTAAGAGCTAAGCAACACCGACACGGATTTCGAGGAACATTAAAATAACAATTGGAGCACGATTTTCGAAGAATATATATTTTTTACAGTCTACCCGAGATTACTTAAGAGCTAAGCAACACCGACACGAATTTCGAGGAACATTAAAATAACAATTCGAGCACGATTTTCGAAGAATACGAGAAGAAGGTCGGCAACGGGCGGAAGTAGGAGCCGAAACAAAAAGAATGAGAAAGAGAAATTGTCATCATGTGAATGAACGGTCGAGATAAGGCCTTAGTAAAATAAACGGCCCACATTCCAGTTTCTACGTTCTTTTATAGAATAAGAGATAATAGATATCTAAAAAATATTTTATTATCTATTTTTATTAATTTTAAGCATTATAAATACTAGTTATACTCGTCGTGCCATGCACGACTACATGAATTTATACTTAATTTATTTAATGAATATGATTTTAATTTAATATAAAAACATATTTATTATAAAAAATTATATAAAATTTTACAATTGGTGTCATGTGAAATGAGGCCAAATTTATTAAGGTGAGCCCACTATAATTTTTATGGCTTAATTATAATTTATTTATGCAAAAATATAAATAAAAATTATTTGAATTAGAATCATTCAATTTTAAAAATCTATTACAAAAAATATTAAAAGGTAAAAATACTCTAAATTCTTGTAAATGTTTTATCAAATTCAATTCTTTAAAAAAATTTCATCATCATCATCATCATTGACCTAGTGAGGCTCCGCTATAGCGGAATCTAGGGGGTCAAGATAGGGGTACCCCTGCCCAAGGAAAAGGGGGTACGCCCGGATAGGCCCAAGAAAAACTAAAATTCAACTATGTGACAATAATAACTGAATTTAGTTAGAATGCACCATATTGATATAGGGACTAAATTCATCTTAAAGGCAGTGTATGAAAGCCAATGAGCATGAGGATGCGCCCAATTCTTATTCTTTAAAAAAATTTGAATAAAAAAAAATATACTTAATAAAAAATGATGAAAAAATATAAATGAAGAATGAATTTTTTAATGATAAGAAAATCATTTATATTTACATGAATAATTCAAAAAGAAAATTAAGGAAAAGATAACGTATTTTTTTATTATCAAAAGTCAATTTAGGCAAGTAATTATCTAGATTGAAAGTTCTATTTTGATCGAAATTTTATTTAAGATAGATCTTTACATAAATAGATAAAAAAATAAAGATAAAATAATTTTCTTTAATTTTAAATTAAATTCGAATTTAATTTTTTCATATAAATAGATAGAAATTTAATTGAAAAAACTAAATTATTATATCTATCTTAATATATAATATCTAATGTCTATAATTTATTTTAATTTTAGATAATTTCTTTTAGATCTATCTTAATTCCTAATATATAGTAGATAACATCTTTATTTTAGATAGAATATCTCATGGATTAATTTATCCTATTTTTATATTATCCTACAATAATCTACTATATATATAAAAGCAATAAGGTTTGGAGCCACCACATTGCGCCACATCATCTTTTGCCACATGTCATTCCTAAAATGCGCCACATCAGATTTTGACACGTGTCATCTCCTAATTAATTCATAGAAATTATACAAATAAATTGATAGTTTTGGAAACAAATCTTATAATATCATTCAATATTTTAGAAAGAATCCAAATTGTAATTTTGGAAATTTCTAACATATCTACTATATATATTAATTATTCTTTCCACTTCATATTCCACATGTCAAATTTTTTCACTTAATTAAAATTTATTTTTATATCCCAAATTTGGATAATATCTTAATTTTTGACAGGAGATTAACTAAAAAAATTTAACTAATAGTTGGATTTTTTCCTTTAAGCCAATAAAATATATATGCTCAATCTCATCTCTTCCATATTTTCAAAATATATCTTTTTGCTTTATTTTCTTCATATTTTATCTCCTTCTTTTAAATTAAATCTATTTAACAAATATTGTCAAGGAAAATGAGCAATGTAGATTATTTTATGTTAATAATGTTTATTCTCAATTTTAAACTTAATAATCTATATTTATTTTATTTAAAAATAATAATTTTTATACATATCACATGCAATAAATTACTTACATTAAATTTTATATTATATTTTTATTTATAAATATCTTTTTTATAGTATATCTAAAAAATATCGAGTCATAGTCGTGCAGGGCACGACGAGGACAACTAGTATCAACATATATAAATTTTTCCAAATAAAAAATCCTATGTGGCGAAATCCTAGGTGGCTTAACGTGGAAACGACACGTAGGAAAATCCTAGGTGGCGCAACGTGGTGGCCTTATTCCTTGCGTCTTATATATATATATACATAGATTCATCATTAAATTTTTTATCATAAAAGAAAATTAGTATATATCTATAAATAAATTCGTCAAAAGATATATGTTAAAAGATTTATATTTATTTTAAAATATTTAAACTATTTTATCTTTAATTTTAAATACTTATACAAGGAAGCTTTCAAATGATATTGTTATACTAAATAGATATTTTTTTGATGTTAGAGATAAATTTAAATATTTTAAAAAAAATTTAATAGAAAAAAGTTAAAATAATAGAAATAAAAATTAATTTTTTAATTATGAGGTGGGGCCAAAATCGTTCTTGTGGATCGAAAAGGTACAACTTTAATATATCGTTATAGATTTTTCCTATTTCTTTTATTATTCTTAAGTTCTTGACTATAGCCAATTATCTATTTTTTATAGGGTTAGGTGACAAAATATGATGGTAGAAATAAACTATTGTAATAAACTATTAGTAATAGATAGATATAACAAGTCAAAAATCATGGCACGTTCAACATAAAATTGAATTGTACTAAGTACTATATGCTGCAAGTCAGCAAGTGTATGTTATAAGCCCCCGGCGAGAGGAGGCTTCACAAATTCACAAACATGTGATGACTTTTGTAATGTATCATCAATAACTATATATTTTGAATGCACTCTTTAATTTTATTAACTAGTCCCATTGAATAAGATGTCTAGATAAGATAGACAATGCTACTCAATTAGCAAAAAGGAATTTGGGGATAGGGAAGCCATTTTTCTTGTTCTTCTAGAGCACTTAGAAAAATCATTGCATGAGCTTACACAATTCAAAACTTGCATGCCATTTTCTCATTTCAAAACTTTGACCCAAACTAAACAATAATTTACAAAAGGCTTTATCACCAGGAAGTAACCAAACAAAAGCCTATGGAAAATCAAATAAAAAATTTCTTTTATGCCAGTATGGCAATATTCCCGGTGTAGTGCTGTCACTCATTAGTTTAAGGCTGGTGGTGTAGTGCAGTGTGCTGTCACGTATGTGGCATACATATCATATAGATTTGTACAGGTTTATGCATCCACTTGTGTCAAATTTTACCATATTAAATCAAATAAAATTGCAATAATAAGAACAGGCCAAATGACTTAATTTTGAATTTTCCTCTCGTCTGACTCATTGTGCATTTGTGCTCACGAAGCTTATATAACCTTATAATCCCTCCTCCATAGCATTTTCCATATAGAGAGAAATCAAAGCCAAAGACCTCAAATGGCCAACACACCCCTTGTAAAACACATCTCAGAATGCTTCATCAGACCAAAACATGAAGTAGAAGATGCAAAAAATACAATTTACTTAGCACCAGGAGACCTTGTTCTGCTATCAAGCCATTACATCCAAAAAGGCCTCTTATTCTCTAAGCCAGACTCAATTAACACTCTTATCAAAAACCTCAAGCTCTCTTTATCCCTCGCCCTTGTTCATTTTTACCCGCTTGCAGGCCAATTCGAAACCGAAATAGATGAAGAAAAACACACTAGCTTCATCTTCATCAACTGTAAAAAAGGTCCAGGAGCCAGATTCATCCATGCTACTCTAGACAAGGAAATCTCTGAAATCCTCTCACCTCCAGACGTGCCTCGGGTCGTCCAATCGTTCTTTGATCATGACAGGGCGGTTAATCACGATGGACACCTCAGATCCTTGTTGTCAATCCAGGTGACTGAGCTTGTTGATGGTGTTTTCGTAGGTATCTCCATGAATCATGTATGTGGTGATGGAACTTCTTACTGGAATTTTTTCTACACTTTGTCTGAGATTTTCATGGCAAATGGAGAAAATTCTAGCATTGTGATCTCAAGGCCACCAATTCACAAAAGATGGTTTCTTGATGGCATTGGGCCCATAATCAAGCTCCCATTCATAAACCCAGATGAATTCATAGAAAGATATGAAGCACCCGATCTGAGAGAGAGAATCTTCCATTTCTCAGCTGATTCAATCTCAAAACTCAAAGCAAAAGCCAATGAAGAAAGTGGAGCCCACAAGAAAGTTTCCTCTTTCCAAGCTTTATCTGCACTTGTATGGAGGTGCATCACAAGAGCGCGTTGTTTACCTGATGAATTACAAACGAAATGCAGATTAGCAATCAGCAACAGGGGAAGATTAAACCCGCCATTATCCAGCAATTGCTTAGGAAATTCGATACTTATAGTTCAAGGAGAGATTAAAGTCGGTGAATTGTTGACCCAAAATCTAGGGTTTGCGGCGTTGAAATTGCACCAAGCTGTTGAAGAACACACTGATGAGAAAGTGCGGAATTTTGTTAAGGGTTGGATGAAATCTCCTTTTATTGCTCAAACCGGAGCCTTTTTTGATCCTCAGAGTGTGCATATGGGGAGCTCGCCGAGGTTTGATATGTATGGAAATGAATTTGGGATGGGGAAGGCGTTAGCTGTTTTGAGTGGATATGCGAACAAATTTGATGGGAAAGTAAGTTCTTTTCCGGGTCGCGAAGGAGGAGGAAGTGTTGATCTTGAGATGTGTTTGTCGCCGGATTCGATGTGCGCGCTTGAATCTGATGAGGAGTTCATGGATGCTGTTTCTAGAGCTTGTTAAATCATGGCGTTTTCATGTTGGAGGGTTTCTTTTGGAAATTTGAATAAGGAAATAGCATTTTCTTTTTTGTTTGATGTATTTGTAGTTTTATTCAGCTTGTAATTGATCCAAGGATTGACATATCAAATGAATAAGACAAGCTTTATGAAGAAATACTAAGTGCCTTTCCCATCTATGTAATTGGATTTGGTGGCTTATATGCATGGTTTTGACAAAGTAGGCCACTCAGTTTTTTTTGATAAGGTAAGAATTAGGTTTCCCCCACTAGGGGGATTACCTAGAGCATCCTTGCGGGTAAGAACCATAAGTTCTAAGTGATTCCTAAGGGAAGCAGAAAAAAGGTTGTGGCCCAGCTTAGCAATTTTACCGGCCACATCATTGCACGCTCGGGGAGCAAAAAGAATTTTAACATCATCAAACCAGGTAAGGAATGTGGTGATGTCCGAGATCAGTAAATCCGTGTTCCAGGGACATTGTCCTATTTTCTTAGTGGCATTAATTATTGTTCTGTTATCTCCCTCAATTATTAATTTTCTAATTCCCAGGTATTTTGCTCGTTGAATTCCAACTTTGAGCGCCATAGCTTCTATTTGTGGTACTGTTAGGTGACCAAATTTATGGGTTGCTATATCTATCATTTCTGATTCTGGTCCCCGATAATAGTGCCTATTGTTGTTTCTCCACTTGCTAATTTCGAGCCATCAAAATTTAGTTTATGATACCCAGGTGGTGGTTTCTTCCAGTTATACTGTCTGTTTGTTCTTGTGTTTGTGTTTACTGCATTTTTTGTGACATGTGGTTTCTCTTCATCCCATTGTTTTGATTTTTCCCATTGGTATAACTGTGTTTTAATGTATTGAGCTAGATCGGGAATAACGTCCTGGGGTGTTGATTGGAACGCAAGTTTATTCCTTTGATACCATATTCCCCACCATGTCACCGCCAATTCTATGAAATCCTTTGTTCCAAGAAGAGATTTGAGGTCATTGAGTACTTGTCGTGACGTTATGTTATTTGTGTTGTACTGGGTTAGGATTTGTGATGTTTTTGAATTGACTTTATCACATATTATTCTAGTATGGGGGCAATTGACTAGTAGATGGTTGGTGTCTTCATAGTTGCAAAAACATAGGAGGCAACCCCCTGAAAACCTTATATTACTTTCAAAACCTCCTAAAACCTTATTTCGTGTTTGGTATTGCAAGGTTTTAAGATAGGTTTTATCTCAAAACTACCAAAAAGAATATTAATTAATATCATTAATAAAAATATTGTGTTAAGACTTTTTACAAACCTCCTAAAACCTATCTATACCAAGGTTTCAATTTTGTATTTTAAAACCTTATTAAAAATCTCCTCAAATCTCCACCTAGTAAAAAACCTTGTTGTGTCCAACACTTATTTAAGAGAGTTTTAAATTGTGAAAACCTTTACAAGCCTCCACAAACCTACGCCGAACAGGGCCATTATGATAACAGAGGTTTGGAAATACACAAAGATAAAAGTAGTTACTTAACCTTATTAAAATTGAGGCCCATACGTTTTTGACCTGCAGAAAACAAGTTGTTTCCATCACTTTTATAATGGCAACAGTATACATCATGCAAATAAACAACAAATAAGCCATTACCATATGACAGAGAGGACTTTGTGATAACTTAAAGGGTTACCTAGAAGTGGTCGACATGGGTTTCGGTTCCACGGAATCGGCGTACCGTTGGTTTCGAAATCGGCGAGAAACCGGCCGGAACCAGAATCGGAACTGTAATTGGTGGGAAACCGGTCGGAACTGGAACTAGAATACTACAGTTCTGGTTCTAGTTCCTCCAACCCCGGGACCGGAGAACCGACAGTTCCACCAATAATAAAAAAAATAGCATAACCGCGACCACGAAATGAAAATCGCGGTTGCGGTCAGAGGTAAAAAAAAAAAAGATTTTTTTTGTAACACTCTTATTTTGCAACGATGGGTATTACCGCCAGTGACCTAGATTTTACCATCTAAAAAGTCACCCAAGGATTTAAATAATTTAATTAAACATAATTAAACCTCATGCTCATTGGCTTTTATGCACTGCCTTTGAGATGGATTTAGTCCCTATATCAATTTTGGTGCATTCTAACTAAATTCAGTTAATATTGTCACATAGCTGAATTTCAGTTTTTCTTGGGTCTATCGGGCGTACCCCCTTTCCCTTGGGCAGGGGTACCCCCATCTTGACCCCCTAGATTCCGCTGTAGCGGAGCCTCACTGGGTCAATGATGATGATGATAATTAAGGGACAGTGAATTGAAAGCGGAAATTTTATTCATTAAAAAGAACATTCGTTTATTACAATGGTAGTTGTTTTACAATGAATATAGCAGCGGAATATAAAGCCCATATTATGAAAGGGTTGAAAAGACGTATTGAAATACAAATATATTTCTCCAAGACAACTCATATGATGATGATTTGCTTGGCTTAAAATGGAAGAGCTGGTGCACCATCTTCTGAATGCTTTGCTCTATGAAAATTTCTTCCTTCCTTCAACGTCGTCTTGCCTTGATCTTCTAAATTCTCCTCAAACCTTCTAGCTTTGTCTTCAAAACTTCGGTGGGAACTTTCTAGAGTCTAGTATTTGTCGCAAAGCGAGAAATACCAGACAAAAATGCGAAAAACAAACGGAATTAGTCTAAGGAGACTAAGCAAGTGAGAATGGAGATTCTCAAGGGTAGTATGGAAATTTTATTATTTCATTAAGGAGATTAAGGGGAAAAGTACTTGAAAGTTATAATCACTTTGTGGAGCTTATAATGACGAAATTTAGTTGATCTCGAAGAGAGATGAACTTGAATATGAAGAGTAGGAATCTACGAGATTGTAGTTCCCCTTAGAGTTCAATTAATATTGGGAACGTTTTATTTACACATCAAGTTTCTAGAAAAACCTCTTGCGCACTTTTCGGACC
Organism: Fallopia convolvulus; assembly: GCA_964016875.1. Lineage (NCBI taxonomy): Eukaryota > Viridiplantae > Streptophyta > Magnoliopsida > Caryophyllales > Polygonaceae > Fallopia > Fallopia convolvulus. Next base: position 11,557,591 of record OZ024722.1, on the reverse strand, counting down.
GAGAGTCGGGTCGGTCTTACAAAAACTTATATGAAATGATAACTTTGACATGCAAGAGTGTAGGATTGTTAGTACATCTAGGTTGTCGACCTCAACTAAGTCGTCAACCTCTTAAGTAAATGCAACGGAAATAAACTACAAGAAAGACTTACTTGAACATAATGATTTTTATAGTGGAAACACTTGATTGATGAACTCCATCAACCAAGTGTGAAAACAACTCCCTTCCAAGTTCTCGCTTGGAAGGATTAAAAGTCGTAGCTTGCTTTATTGATCTTTTGGATTGTTTACAAGAACACCCTGGATCTAGACCTACTTCCCAAGCACTCTAGAACTCGTTGTGAACCGAGTAACTACAACCCTCAACCCGTCTAGCAAGCCTACGTCTCTCGAACTCTCGTTTTCTTTTCTTTCTTAACTCAAATATTGAGTATGAGTTCGTGAGTATTCTAACCTAAAGTCTTAGATTAAATACACACAAACTAGGTCAGATAAAAGAGAATAATATCTTCCAATTTGGTTATTGCAAGATATTATTTCTTTTATCCTTACAGAATCATCCTAAGCATATAAGAAGATTACAATAAAAATGGCTTAGGGTAAAGACAATAATCAGCTAACAATATAATCCTCATGAGATCTTTCCTAAAACAAGATTATACTATCCAAACCACCAAGATCTCACGCGTCTTCAAGATCTCCGAGATTTGTCTTTAACACACGTCGACGACCTGACTGACGTTGGCGACTCTTTTCAAGGACTCGAGGTTGTTCACGTGGTAGACGTTTGGAACCATCAAAATCAAAGTCTCCAACTTTTCTAACAAATTCCCCCTTTTTGATGGTGACAAACTCCTTTCATCCTGTATAAACATGACAAGACCAAGTATCGAACAAAATATGCAATAACACCAAGTTTGCCAAAAGTTCCCCCTAAGTTGGATAACCCACATGAAATTCAGCATAGATATTCCCATTATTTTATTTACCCCCAGCATTTTCCCCCTTTTGGCATCATAAAAAAGAACAATCTAAATAATCAAGCAAAAAGAGATAATTAAACAAGGGTTAATAAAGAAATTATCCAACGTACACACATAATCCATAACAACAAAAGCAAAATAGTTTTAAACATGCCACAAAGAAAGCAAAAAAAAAACACATAAATGAAACCGAAGAGATGTTTTTGAGATAGTAGATGTGCAAGGAAAAGTAAAGGGAATTGGATGTCGGCTACTCGAGCTAAGTCACTGACTTAGTCAGGTCATCAAGCGCAACAGATAAGTCATGAACGTCAGCCTTGAGCGCAGTTTGACCTGATAGGAGGTGTTGCCCAACCTTCTCAAGCAAATTCTGGTTCTGGCGTTGTATATCAACCAGCAACTTCATGATTGAACCAGGTTGAGAACCTTCCCTTATTTCAGCATTGATGCCCAACTCAGCATCTTCCATCTCAGTATTAGAAACAACATCCTTGCCTGCATCCCTTGACACCCATTGATCATTAACTAGTTTGTAGCCCATCTTGCGAACGATGTCAGAGTTCAGGTGGAGAACGTGTTCCACTTCTTCATCAGCTTCATAAACCTCATGATATTGGAGCGCCTTCTTAATGATAGAGCAGTAGGGAAGAGCATGTCGAGTACTGTCCTTGACAGATTCCATATGGAGAAGCAACAATCTAGCAAAGTTGACAGGTTCCTTGTTGAGAATTTTATCCATGACAAGAATGTCTTGGATCATAGTAGTGCTCCTCTTTTTCTCTCGGGGAATCAGGTTACTGATAACCCAAGTAAAAAGAACATTCCTCTCGGCACACATAAAGTTGGTGGCAAAGGAACCACCTTCAACATCATCGACCTCTGTGACCTTCTTGAGCAACTCAGCTGAATCAACTTCCTCAGGCCACGCACCTCTATGGCATTCAACAAATCCCTTGTGTGGCACTTTCAGAAGAGTGGCTAACTCCATACTCGACAGTGTAAAATTTTCTCCATTAAGCTCATAATGACCCATGGTCGTCTTTTCCCTGTCCTCTACAGTCAACGACCTGTAGAATTCTCTTACCAACACAGGGTTAAACTTCTCTTCCTCGTGAAACAAATGATCCCATCCTTGAACTGACAGCAACTCAAAAACACCCTTTAAACCTGTTGACTCGATGAACTCATCATTCACGCTCAGCCATATTACCTCCTTCACCTTTGATTTCCCCAGTAGTCTTTTTAGGTTTCCCACTCGCAGCCAAACGTCCACTTGACCTAGTGGGTTCCCTTTTACTCTTTTTGGACATCACGGTTTTCTTAGACATCACTGAGTCACCACCCTCGGATCCAACAGGTGTGGGAGTCGATTCTCTACCCCTTTTCCATGTAACCTTAGCACTAGACCCCCTAGTCTTTAGCTTCGTTGAATCCTTTGTGATCATCACACCATCCTCATTGGATTTTTCAAACTCAAATAACTGCTTAGCAATCTCTTCTTTTGATTTTTGGGATGACGACACAACAGATTTCAAAAGAGAAAGCTTAGAATCACTAGGAGTACCTTGTTCAGAGTCATCTTGACCTTCAGTGGCAGAAGAGGTGAATCAGGGTTGTCAATGGGGTCGATCACCTTGCTTGGGTCAACGACCTGTTCAAGGTCATCGACCTGAGCGTCTATTTCCGCCAAATGCACAGTAGTCGTCTTCTCCGCGACGACTGGTTCTGATTCCTTTTCTTGAGACACCATGGCCTCGATTGATTTCACTACCTCCTGAACGTAATCGAAATACCATTGCATGCGTTGAGATTTGGAACTCTCAACTTCGAGAATAGACTCGGTCTCATCTTGCTCGTTCTTTGCGGGTTTTGAAGAATTGGGCCGAGATTTTTGTGGAGATGAGGGGAGATTCTACGTTGAGATTTGAGTGGGAGGGTTTTCTTGAGGATTTGGCAGAGATTCGGTGGGATGGAGAGAGGATTGGCCTGGTTCTTGAGTTGGATTGATTTGAGGGCCTTCGAGTAACAATGGTGAAGCGGGTTTGTTGGCGGTTTGAATGGCTGTTAAGAGTAGAGCCAGGGTTTGAGGATCAACCACTTTCCCAAGCTTGAGAGCTAGGGTTCGTAGAGTTTCAGTGCCACGAATAGGGGATGAGGGGTTAGGGTTAGGGTTTGACGCCATTGATGGTGAAAGGTTGAAGCTTTTTGGGAGAGAAAGGGTTTTGTAGAGAGATTGAGAAGAGCAGGAGAGTGAGATAATGCACGAGAGAGAGAGAAAGCATATGTTTTAACCAAAATCCTTCTCCTTATTTATTCTTGAACTATAGTTGATTAGATAGAAACTAGATCTTCCCAAGATCTTTAATCAATGCAACTGAAAAGGCAATTTCCTTTGGCAAAATTTTTTCCAGATTTTTGAAAAGATACCGTTGGAGAAAGGTGATTCTTGTGTTACTCTGAAACTGACGTTCTGAACCTGTTCTGCGTCAACCACTTAACCAACAAATTTTCTAGAAAATTGACATTCCTCATGTAATGCAAAGTCACTAACCTCACTCAAGTTGCCAACATCCATTGAAAAGAGAATACGCCTGGTTCTTTGGGGTTTTGCACGGGGGTACCAAAGAGAACCAAGGGAAATAATTTATGTGGATTTGTCAATCAAGTAGATAAGTCTCCGTTTATATCAAAACATATAAAAATAGGCTCATAAAGACTCCCTAACATAACAGACTTAGGTAGGCTGTAGAGTCAACCGTCATTTGTGCTTGTATTGAGGGTTAAGAACATCAGGTTTAGACTCTTTTGGGCTCAAAGAATGGTTTCAATATGCACTTAATACGTAACTTAGGAAGCAAAGAATGAAGACATTATGATGTGCATGGTTCTTGAGTATGTAACAAGGAAACATTCAAAGTTAACACCTTAAGATCATAAAAATTTTGAATCATAAATAGAATATCTGATCTAGCCAATCATTGAGGGAAAATAAATGGGAAATAGATTAGTTTAGGGAAATCATACCTAGCTCCATGTGGAACTGTACGAAGGGTTCACGATTGAGAACCTTAGTGAATATATCAGCACGTTGTTCACTTGTCCGACAGAAATCCATGGTCACCAACCCTTTCTCAACACAGTAACGAAGAAAGTGATGACGAATCTCGATATGCTTGGTTCATGAGTGTTGTACATGATTCTTTGAGATGTTGATGGCGCTTGTATTGTCACATAGAATGGGTATGCCATCATACTTTAACCCAAAGTCATGGAGTTGTTGCTTAAGCCATAGAAGTTGGGTGCAACACACGGCAACGACTATGTACTCAGCTTCTGCAGTAGAGAGAGAAACTGAATTCTGCTTCTTGGACCCCCATGACACAAGACATGGTCCAAGAAATTGAGCCATCCCAGAAGTACTCTTACGATCAATCTTATTCCCAGCAAAATCAGCGTCTGTGTACCCGACTAGACCAAAGTCACAAGAGGTTGGGTACCATAAGCACAAATCATCAGAACCTTTGAGATACCTTAGGATTCTTTTAACAACCTTGAGATGAGATTCTCTTGGATCAGACTGAAATCTAGCACATAAGCATACGCTAAACATGATGTCCGATCTACTTGCCGTGAGGTATAGTAGAGAACCTATAATACCTTGATACAGAGTCTGGTCAACCTTCTTCTCATTCTCATCTTTTCCTAAAGAAGTGGTGGGAGAGATAGGTGTATCAAAGGATTTTGAATTATCCGAGCCAAACTTCTTGACACACTCCTTGAGGTACTTTTGTTGATGAACTCCTGTACCCTCGCTTCCTTGAACAACTTGAAGTTCTAAAAAGAACTTAAGTTTGCCAACCTTACTCATTTCAAATTCACTGGCCATGAGGTTAGCGAACTTCTGTACAAGTTTATCATCTGTAGAACCAAAGATGATGTCGTCAACATAAACTTGCACAACCAGAGTGTGCTTTCCCTCTTTAAGAAGAAAAAGGGTCTTATCCACCTATCCTCGAACATATCTGTGTTGTAGCAAGAACTGAGAGAGCCTGTCATACCAAGCTCGCGGCGCTTGCTTCAACCCATAAAGTGCTTTGTCTAGTTTGAATACATGATCCGGGTGGGTGACGTCTTCGAAGCCTGGGGTTTGTTCTACGAAACTTCTTCTTTAAAAAAGCCATTAAGAAAGGAAGTCTTAACATCCATTTGTTGAAGCTTGAATCCATGATTAGCTGAATAAGCAATCAAGAGACGAATTGCCTCTAGACGTGCTACATGAGTGAATGTCTCATCATAATCAATTCCTTCTTGTTGGTTATACCCCTTAACCACAAGTCTTGCTTTGTTTCTCACAACGTTTCTAGAATCATCAAGCTTATTTTTGTATACCCATCGTGTTCCAATAACAATTCTGTCTTTGTTTCGTGGAACTAGGTGCCAAACCTTGTTTCTCTCAAATTGATGAAGTTCTTCTTGCATAGCACACACCCAATCAGGATCTTTTAGGGCTTGATCCACGTTCTTGGGTTCCATGATAGAGAGAAACGCGTTGAAGGCACAAAAAATCTGAAGTGAAGAACGTGTTTGAACACCTTTTGAGTAGTCAGAGATGATGTTGGTTACTGGGTGAGCATCTTTTTGCTGATAGTTCAACTGAAGTTGAGTGAGATCAACCACCTCGCTATTATGACCCTGCTCAGTGTTAGAATTATCTATCTCTGCGGATTCTTCATTTGAATCAGACACAACATCATCAGAATCTTCATTTTCTTCTGCCTCTTCCAAAGCAGGCATATTAGAATTCTCTGCGTCGTTCACCTGTTCTGGGTTGTCAACTACAGGACTTCGGACAATCTCAACAACTTGATCTCCAAACTCATCATAGAGATGAAAACCTATATCTCCTTCACTTTTTCTTCAATAGAGCTTCCTCCCATTGTTTTCTCATCGAACACAACATGAACCCTTTCTTCTACGTTCCTTGTTCGCTTATTGAAGACTTTATAGGCTTTGCTATGTTGAGAGCCCACAAAAGTTCCTTCATCACTTCTAGCATCCATCTTGCCCAGATTATCCTTGTCGTTGTTGTGCACAAAACATTTACAACCAAACGTCCTTAGGTGGGCGACGTTCGATTTTCTTCCTCTCAATAGCTCATAGGGTGTCTTCCCCAAAAGAGGACATATCATAGCTCTATTCAGCACATAACAAGCATCATTGATAGCTTCACCCCAGAAATTTCTTGGTAGACCACTCGAGTTCATCAGAGTTCTCGACATATCCTCCAAAGTACGACTCTTTCTCTCAACTACACCATTTTGTTGAGGAGTTCTTGGGGCTGAAAAATTGTGACCTACACCATTTTCTTTGCAAAAAGTCCAAGAATTGAGCATTTTCAAATTCTGGGTCATGATCAGATCGGATTGAAACCAAAGGTACTCCAAGCACCTTTTTTGTTAACTTCCTCCACGCACTGAATTCTTCGAATACCTGGTGTTCAGAAAACAAGAAAAACTCCCAAGTATACCGTGAAAAATCATCAACAATAACATAAACATATCTATTACCTCCTCGACTTTTCACACGCATAGGTCCACAAAGATCCATATGAATTAATTCTAAAGGTTTAGATGTACTTACCTCTTTCTTCGATTGAAATGAAGATCTAACCTGTTTCCCTTTCACACAAGCCTCACAGATTTCATACTTGTTTCGATCAATCTTAGGTAACCCACGTACCAATTCCTGATTTTGAAGTTTATTGATAAGTTGTAGACTCGCATGACCAAACATGTTGTGCCAGAGGTTGGCAACGTCTTCGACCACTTGAAACACAACTTTTCTTCAGGCAAGAGCCAATGAACAACTTTATAAAGATTGTTCTCACAAGTTCCCTTCAGAAGAGTCTTACTTGAGCTAACATCAATTACTTGACATCCATGAGAATAAAAAACTACTTGATAGAGATAGTTAGCACATAGTTGGGAAACACTTAAAAGATTGTATCTAAGACCTTTGACATAACTGACGTTGTTGACACAAAAGTTCTTAGAGATTCTTACATTTCCAATACCTACGAATTGTCCCTTACTATTATTACCGAAGGTGATGTTGCTACCTTCTTGTTGATGAAGTGAGATGAATGACTCAAAGCTTCCCGTCATATGAGTTGAACAAGCACTATCGAAGAACCAAGGACCGGTTTCTCTCACTTCATTCTGCAAGGTAAAAGTCAGTTTTTACAAACCCAAAGTTGTTTAACAACTCTTCTGGGTTGGACAACGTGATGATTTTCAGAACATCTTTCATTATAGACTTTCTCAGGATCTATGACAGGCTCACGTTCATGAGCATCCCAAAGTCCATAAGATTTGCTATCCCTTTTCTTTTTCCTTCACTCATGTTGAAGATCACCTTCTTTTCCACAATACCAACAAGTTTTATGACTCTTAAGACCAACATACTTGCTATACCCAGGATAGACCAGTTTGTTATTAATCCGAGCTTGAAAGTCAATTTTTGATGGCTTCAAGTTCTCAACTTGTTTCTTCCAAATTGTGTGTGCTTTCTGGCCTGAATACCAAGGCCGCTTACCTTTTCCTGGGTTCCCCACCTTTGAAGTAGAACAACTTCCCATGTTGTTACATACAGGTGTGTTACCTTTAGGTTCGGGTGGACACAAGGTTTTCAAATCCTTAGGCACATAGGAATATCCAAGTCCAGGCCTTGAAGTTACAAAAGTATTAGCAAATTCTTCAGCAACTTTCTTAGCAACAAACTTTTCTATCCATTTTTTTCTTTTTAGACCCATTATTTGCCTTCTCATTTTCAAGGTCATTGACTAACTTAGCATTACCAAGTTTTAACATGAGATTTTCTCCTTCAAGGTTTGTTACTTTCTTTTCTAAGTCATCCACTTCAGTTTTTAGTTTATCATAAGTTTTGCATGCAAGAGACTCAGAAACAGAGGACTTCTTCTCTAACTTAGCACATTTGAGAGACCAGTCATGATTATCATCCATTAAATTAGAGATATTATCTTCTTTTTCTTCAAGTTTTTCACTGAGTTTGGTAACCTGGGTTCCCAACTTCTCAATGATAGCATGCAACTGTTCTTTTGTTTTGTTGGATAAAATAAATGAAAGTTCAGAATCATATACCTCTTTTGGAGCATCTATAGCCATGAGACACACTTCTCCTTATTGACTTGCCTCATCTTCAGCATCGGAATCATCCCAAGTAGCCAACAAAGCGCTTTTGTCTCCCTCTGACTTCCTCTTGACATAGTTTCTTGCAAAGTGTCCTTTTCTAGAACAATGATAACAAATCACTTCCTTCATGTCTCTGACAGGTTTTGTCCCTTTAGATGGAGTTTTAATGTTGCGATTCCAAAGTCTTTTCATGGCTCTTGAAATGAATGCAACTTCCTCGTCACTGTCAACTTGATCATCATCACCTTGTGCAAGATCAAAGGCCCTTTCAACTTTCAAGGCAATGTTCTTAACCTTGTTAGTTTCGAGACGATCATCTCGTCTTTGCTTTATTCCTCCATACATAGTCAACTTTCCTATGACATCTTCCAAGGTGAGTGACTTGGTCTCACTGTTGGTTAGCAACGCAGCAGCAGCTTCATTCCATTTTGCATTGAGCCCTAGGATCAACTTGCTAACCTGCTTCCATTGAGGAGGCTTTTCATCAAGAGACTCAAGTTGGCTAACCATAACTTGAAATCTTGAGTGATAGTCACTCAAGGATTCATTCTTTTCTTGACTCATTCCTTTATACTCCCTTTCTAGAGTAGAGCAACGATGTGATCCTTCTTCACATCATCATTTCCTTGGTGGAGCCTTTTGAGAGCATCCCAGATTTGCTTAGTTGTCTTATACTGGACAACCTTCTTCAAGTCTCCAGGAGTTAGAGCATGGTGAAGAACCTTCTTACCACGAGCATTCTTCTCTAATTTCTTGTAATCAACATCACCATAGTCCTCCTTCTTTTTCTCTTCCTTTCCATCAGCAGTGAGAAAAGTTTCAGGACCCATCTCGATAACCTTCCAGAGTTGTCCGTCGAGTGAGCAAATATGGGTCTCCATTTGCTCGACCCACGGACCCACCAATCATACTCACCAGCTTTGAGCACTGGTGGCTTCTAGAACGAATCATTGATTGTTGTGTTTGTCGAAGTCATCTAAACTGTAAATTAGAAGTACTAAAACAGATCTAGAGCCAAGCTCTGATACCAATTGTAGGATTGTTAGTACGTCTAGGTTGTCGACCTCAACTAAGTCGTCAACCTCTTAAGTAAATGCAACGGAAATAAACTACAAGAAAGACTTACTTGAACACAATGATTTTTATAGTGGAAACACTTGATTGATGAACTCCATCAACCAAGTGTGAAAACAAGTTTTATTATTTCATTAAGGAGATTAAGGGGAAAAGTACTTGAAAGTTATAATCACTTTGTGGAGCTTATAATGACGAAATTTAGTTGATCTCGAAGAGAGATGAACTTGAATATGAAGAGTAGGAATCTACGAGATTGTAGTTCCCCTTAGAGTTCAATTAATATTGGGAACGTTTTATTTACACATCAAGTTTCTAGAAAAACCTCTTGCGCACTTTTCGGACCGAGAGTCGGGTCGGTCTTACAAAAACTTATATGAAATGATAACTTTGACATGCAAGAGTGTAGGATTGTTAGTACATCTAGGTTGTCGACCTCAACTAAGTCGTCAACCTCTTAAGTAAATGCAACGGAAATAAACTACAAGAAAGACTTACTTGAACATAATGATTTTTATAGTGGAAACACTTGATTGATGAACTCCATCAACCAAGTGTGAAAACAACTCCCTTCCAAGTTCTCGCTTGGAAGGATTAAAAGTCGTAGCTTGCTTTATTGATCTTTTGGATTGTTTACAAGAACACCCTGGATCTAGACCTACTTCCCAAGTACTCTAGAACTTGTTGTGAACCGAGAAACTACAACACTCAACCCGTCTAGCAATCCTACGTCTCTCGAACTCTCGTTTTCTTTTCTTTCTTAACACAAATATTGAGTATGAGTTCATGATTATTCTAACCTAAAGCCTTAGCTTAAATACACACAAACTAGTGTTGGGCCTCTCCAAAACTTAGCCTAAGAAGACAAAGCAAGCCCAAAGATGATTAGCTCAAGTCGGTAAACAGAAGAGCCGAAGAAGCGATCAAATAAAGAGCACGTTGAGCAATATATGCCATGGCGGAAATCTCGGATAAGATAGACCCCATGATCACATATTCAACGGCTATACCATTTATGCCAGTAGCGAGATCTCCGGGATACACTAAACGCTCCACCAACGGTCTGAACAAAGCAAGAGTTATAAAACAGGGACGAGACAAAGATAAAGGGGATCATCGACAATCACACTCAGAAACAAGCTCTATTTGAATACATACTTATTTGCCAATTCCACTCAAGTGCTCGTTTGTAATTACAGGAGAATTGTTTGCAATCACGATCATAATACAATCACAACAACTTTCTTGCTCTTGTTTTCTTGTCTTTTTCGCTATTTTACATCTTGTTTGTAGTTGATAACGCGTTACGATTACTCTTTGGTTAGGATTCCCTCATTATAGCAGGTAACACGTTCGTGTGATTATTCTGCCCAAAACAATTGGTGCCCACCATGGGGCCCTAGCCAAAAAGAAGTCACGCTAAAAGAAACTATAAGCTCCATCGACCAGATGGAAGGAATCCAGACTACTTACAGTCACGTAGGAGATCCCGAGAACCATGAGATCAACGAAGAAGGAGACAACCAACGAACTGGAAATGTTGATGGAGTTTGGAACGTAGAAGGAGTTGATCAAGATTCCGGGAATGCAAATGCCAACCCTACTACCTCCGCAGAACGAGGAAGAGGGGGTGATTCTGACATCATCATGGAGCTCCGTGCATCAATGATCGCTCTCCAAAAAGATTTGGAAAATCAAAAGGAAGCCCATGCTAAGTTGAACGATGTATATGAAAAACAAATTGAAACTCTAACCAATGAACGTAATCTGCTTTGCTCTCAGGTACAATCAGCTCCAAGCCGTCCACGTATAACGGACGCAATCGAAGGTGTCGCTCGGCGGTTAGACATGGACGATCCAAACCTCGCAACGCCTGATGGCGTCAGGCCAATAATTGGTTATCATGTAAACGATAATTCTTTAAGGGATGTTAGAGAGGATGTTGAGGTAGTCCAATTATGGGAACGCCTCAAAGCTCTAGAGGATCGAATCACTCAGGTCTTAGGAGCACCCCAACCGATAGCAATGGAAAGAAGGGATGGTTACACAGATTCTCCCTTCGTACCCGCTATTGCAAGGGTCGACATCTCTCGAAAGTATCACGTCCCCGATGTACCTAAGTACGAAGGGGTTACGGATTCGGATCAGCATATAGCTGCATTCAAACAAGCTATGAACATTACCACGGTCCCCTTTGATATGAAGGAGATTGTTATGTGTCGTTGGTTCGGAAACACGTTATCCGGACCCGTGCTTAATTGGCACTCTCATTTACCTCTTGGGAGTATTTCATCCTTTGCTGAGTTGATTGACAAGTTCAGGGTAAGGTTCGCAAGTAGTCGACACGCTAAAAAACGCTCAAGCGACTTATACCGCATGGTTTAGAAAACCGGTGAATCCTTGAAAGCCTTTCTTAACCGGTACAACGAGGAGTTAGTCACTATAGAAGGATGTGACGCCGCCACGGCCGTGGAAGCATTCCGAAGAGGCATCTCGGTTAGTAATCCTGATTTATATCGTGAATTAACTAAGTATCCTTGTTCGAATTTCGATGAGGTGTAGGTGAAGGCGTTAGCACATGTGTGACTAGAGGAAGATGATCTCTTCGCCGAGAAAACGGTTAGCCCTCACCAACCAGAACGGAGACAAGGAAGGCGAGAACATAGATATGCTCCATATCCCACCTCATCCCCTGCCAAAACAACCGTTAATACAGTGTTTGCTAGGCAAGGCGAGTGGTATGAAAACCCCAGGTTGCCTCCTAGACTATCCCATTACAACTTCTGTGTAGACGCAATGGAAGTAGTCCAGACTCTCAGCAACATGGGAGATACTGTCAAATGGCCCAGAAAAAGTAATGTGCCTTCACACTAGAAAGACAAGTCCAGATGGTGCGATTTCCACTTCGATCATGGTCACCGGACCGACGAGTGTATTGCGTTGCGAAAAGAGGTAAGCTAGCTGTTACGCAGGGGGTACCTTAAGGACTTGATATTAGAAAAAGCAAAGAAACAACTAGAGCGTAACAAAGGGAAAGCTAGTCCTCCTCCACCTCCAAAGCATATTGGAGTAATCAACATCATCACCGGGGGATCCGAAATTTGTGGCATAACGTACTCCGCAACAAAGAGAATCGCAAGGGATACCAAGAGGAGTGTCCCAAAGTTCCTCCACGAATGTGTCACGACGTGATGCCAATTACCTTCGATTATATCGAAGAAGAGGAAGTTCACCATGATTGTTTAATAATTTCTTTAATAATAGCAAATTTCCTCGTTAAAAGAATATTGGTTGACAATGGAAGTTCCACTAACTTGCTTACGTTGGATGCTGTATACAGTTTAGGCCTTGGGTTGGATGACATTGTCAAGAACTACGACTTTAGTAGGCTTCAGTGGTGAATCTCGTAACACGTTGGGAGAAATATCATTACCAACCATCGTCGGAGGGATAAACTACCAGGTAAAGTTTCAAGTGCTTGATTGCCCGTCACCTTATAATGTCATCTTGGGCAGGCCTTGTGATAGGCGTGAAATGGTCGTGCAAATCACGGCTATGCAAAAGAGTCCTAACAACCTAAAGACTGTAGTCTTAGGGAAGTAAGGGTCGAATCCACAGGGAGGAGATTTATCTTCCTATGTAAGTTTTATGTCAATTAAAGTAAAAGGGATTTATGAAATAAACTACTAACTAGCATGCAAAAACTAATAAAGCAATTAAAGTTTGGGTTTTTATCAATTTAGGGAAACACTTAGTCAACCAGAGATCCACATTCGTATGACAAGTTGATCATCGGTTCACTCAATATCGCATGCATATGGAATTCCAATTCCTTTTCAAATATAATTAATAGCACAACCAGATACTATCAATCCTAACTAATTGAATAACCCTGAAACTATCAAGATTCAATTCAAAAGCAGCATGAAGAATAGGAATATAATCAGGATATAATTCTAGCATAAAACAACCAGCTTTTATACTAGAATGCAATTTAACTCTCTTCTGCAATAGACTAGCACAACCAGATACTAGTACAATGCAGTTTGCTACTATGAAATAGAGAAACTCAACCAGTAATTTCTCTAAATCTAGCAATTGAGATTCAATAACAACTCTAGAAATTGCTGAAATCAATCACATAAACAATTCAAACAAGAGAGAAAAATAATTCCATGCAATAGATAAAGAGTAGAAATCTCACAACTGAAAGTCAAAACGAAGCTTTAAACTGTCTGACTAAGCAAAAGGGCTTAGTTCTCCATAAAAAGCTAAAAACTCTTAAAGGAAAATACGATAATAGTGTATGAATGAGAGATGCAACTCTCTAAAACCTAATATATCAAACTAGGTCTAAAAAGTCTATCCAAAAATACATAAACTCGGAATAAAGCTGATAAAGATATGGCCAATCAAAATATAACACGTGGCAACACTCGGATCTCCTGACCGCCAAAGGCGGCGGGCGCCGCCTGGTAGGCGGCGGTCGCCGCCAGCACCAGAGCACCGATCTTCAGGTTTTCTTCTATCCAGTTTTAAAACTCCAAATTAATGCATCTTCGGGTCTTCTTTCTCCTAGCTGAAAATAGCATATAAAACACCTAAAATAACCATAAACCCATGCTAAAACTCCTCCTAAATACACAATATAATTGTGCATATCAAACTCCCCCACACTTGAATCTCACTTGTCCCTGAGTGACTTAGAAAACTATCACTCATAAAAACTACAATCACCAGATCATCAAAATGCAAGGAAGCTTACAAAGAGGAATAAAAGCATTCTCATGCAAGCACTACCCCCAACCTACACAACAACACAATTAGCAAATAAACTACCCCACCATACTCAACATCAACATAAATGAGCAAATCATCAACATCAAATCAACATTATGCTCAACTCAAATCACCAAGCAATCCCCAAAGTCCATCAAAAACACCAACTAAGAGAGTGAAAGTCTCCATAAATCTACACCTTATACCTCCTAATGAAAACCTACCCAAAACACTCCTATACTCCACTTCTTATGTCTCCTGCGCCGGTAAAAAGATAGTCCTAAAACACTTTTTTTTCTTTCACTCATTTTGCTTAGGCGCCTTTTCAGGTTTTCACCTAACACTCTCATTTCATTTTTTAATAATGGACTCACCAACTCACACCACTCTGAATCTATTTTTGCCAAGGCCTAGTGCCTGCCAGATTACCTGCTTATTACCTAGACCGCCCTTTCGGGTTTTCAGTCTATCCCAGGATTTTATTTTGCCTTTTTTCAATTTTTATGGCTTTTTTATAGCATATCAATAGTAATATAATTCCAACTCCCCCACACTTAGAACACACATTGTCCTCAATGTAGTAAAGACAAGATAAAATAAAGGGGAAGTAAAGAAAAATACCACTACTGGTCAGATGGTGGTGGTGGTGGTGGTGGATACTGTGGATAGTTAGGATACGAGGGGTAAGCGGGCCACACACCCTGGAAAAACTGAGCCTGCTGCTGAAAGTAGCTAGTTTGCTGCTGAAAAAACTGAGACTGATCCTGATGAAACTGGTGGATCCGGTCTATAGAAGTAGATAAAGCAGACTGCTGAAACAAACATCTCCTCCTGACGAACTGAAAGCTGGCTCATCCGGCGCATCATATCATCCTGCCAGCTCAAATTAGTATCAACTCCAGAAGTAATAGGAATACTCGAACCAGGAACATCCTCATTCATAATAGTATCGCCATGTGGAGCAGTCTTTGGAATAGGCTGTGAAGTAGATGGAGGAGGAGCCTGCGGAGCAGAAGAAGAAGAAGAACCAGGAGTGGCAACACGTACTGACAACTGTCTGAGATCAAAGTGATGATACTTAGGTCCAAATAGGAGACCATCAATGGGCAGACGAATCTTATAAGCACCCATAGGACCAAATAGATAATCAATATGTGTCCCAGCATCAGCAATCACTAAAGCATTCTTCAAGAACCTCTTATCATAAGTGTAACGAGCAGAAAGCCGCTCAGCTGGAGGAGGAAAAGGAATGTCTAGCAACTCAGCAATGAGAGAAACCATACCGCCTATAGCAATCTTGCCCTTCTTATCACTCCTACACTTCTTACAACTAGATAAAAATAGAGCCTTCCAGTCTTTCATCAAGGCACACTTCGGTGTCAAACTCCAAACCGCCTCCAATTCAGGATGATTGATCTTGTTTGGTTCAGAATGACCAAACCAAGCCATCCTAAGCACCCTGTGAGCTAATCGAAGAGAAGGATGTGACCACTTATAATTTTTCTCCCCTCCCTTAGAATCAAATGGAGTAGACCCAGTGGACTGATCCCAAAATGTAAACTGAGCACTCGCAGCAGTCCAATCATCCGATGCAGAAGGCTATTTGGTAATACCAAACGCCACATCCAGATCATCATAACTCAAAACATGCGGAGAACCATCTAACCGAAACGTAATCGTAGATGCATCAGGATCATCCTCAAGAGTAATGATGAACTCCCTAGTCCACTCAGGATATGAAGGAGCATTCTTGAAATAAAAATTACCTAACCCTCCATGATCAAACATCCGCCTAGTACACTCCTCTAGGCCTAACTCTCTCATAAACGCAGGATCAAGAAATATAGTAGAAACAAACTCCTTATCATCCACATTCTTCTTCCGCCCCATATAAATTTCAGATTGAGCGGATCTAGTAGCACCACGCTTCCTAGTACTCATAGTCGGTAATTAAAATGCTCAAAGGACCGAAAATAGAGAAGCAAAGGCCAGAAATACCCGAAAAATGAAGGCGACGGTCGCGGGAAATGCAGCAGCGAGCGAATATCCGGGCGGCGGGCAGACGGCGGTCGCCGCTATGAACGTGTTGTTGGTTGCGGTCGTCGCTATGAAAACGGCGGTCGCCGCTAAGAATTTCTTCGAAACTTCGATAGATCCGGCGGCGAGGGTTGCTGGAGGCGGGCGGCGGTCGTTGAAACCGGTGGCGAGCGAACGACGGTGAGGTGGCGGGCACTTGGTGGTCTAGAACGGGTCGGATCTACCCGAATCTGAGATGGATCTGAGATTGAAACCTTTCTCTCCTCTCTCTCTCTTTTTTCTTTGTAAAAACTCTCTATTTTTTTCAAACTCTCAATATTTTTCTGATAACTTCTCTCTCCACTCCCATCTTCTATCTTTTAACTTTTCTCAGCACTCTATTTTATTTTATTTTTATTTTTTATTTCTTTTTATTTCTTTTTTTTAGGGTAAAGAATAGGATTTTACCGTACAGCAGGGCGGCAGTCGCCGTTTTTAGGCGGCGGTCGCCGTTCACCACTTCGTAGCTAAGCCACTTTGAGACGAATTAATGGCGGGCGCCGCTACCCAGGCAGCGGGCGCCGCTACCCAGGCAGCGGTCGCCGCCTTATACGTGGCGTCCTTTTATAAACCTGCAGATTAGTTTACCCAAAAACAAAAGGGAAAAACGAAATAAAAACAACTAAACTAGAAAATAAGTAAAACAAGAAAGTACCTAGGTTAGGTTGCCTCCCGACAAGCGCCTTATTTAACGTCGTGGCTCGACGTAATGCCAATTCATCAGTCTTCAGCGTCGGGCTTTGTTAGGACAGTTTCCTCAATTGTGTCCTTGGTAAATCCCTCATGATACTTCTTCACTCTTTGACCATTCACCTTGAATAATGCATGTGTTTTGGAATCATAGAGCTCAATTGCACCATGGGGAAAGACTTGAGCAATTACATAAGGCCCTGCCCAACGGGATCTTAGCTTGCCTGGAAAGAGTCTAAGGCGGGACTGAAATAGAAGGACTTTGTCACCAGCTTTGAAGTCCTTTCTCAAGATATTTTTGTCATGCCATGCCTTAGTTCGCTCTTTGTAGTGGATAGCATTATCATAAGCTTCAATTCTGGCCTCCTCCAGCTCCTGTAATTGGAGCTTTCTAAGCTCCCCAGCTTCTTCAAGTTGTAAATTGCACTTTTTGATAGCCCAATAGGCCTTGTGTTCCAACTCAATTGGGAGGTGACATGCCTTACCAAAAACCAACCTAAAAGGTGACATACCAATAGGTGTTTTGTAAGCTGTCCTGTAGGCCCATAATGCATCATCAAGCCTCTGGCTCCAATCTTTTCTGCTAGGAGACACCGTCTTCTCCAGAATAGATTTAATCTCCCTGTTTGATACTTCAGCTTGGCCATTTGTTTGAGGATGATAGGTAGTAGAAACTCCTTGGTTGACATGATACTTCTTTAACAGGGCAGTGATTGTCCTATTACAAAAGTGAGTTCCCCTATCACTTATGAGGGCCTTGGGAATTCCAAACCTGTTGAAAATATGGGACTTCAAGAAATCTGCAACAACTCTAGAGTCATCAGTTCTGGTGGCCTTCGCTTCCACCCATTTGGAAACGTAGTCCACCGCAAGCAAAATATAAATATTCCCACTAGAGTTTGGAAAAGGTCCCATAAAATCAATACCCCAAACATCAAATATTTCACAAAAAATTAAACTAGTTTGGGGCATTTCATCTCTACTGGACATATTTCCAACTCTTTGGCACCTGTCACAGGATTTACAATAGTTGTGTGCATCTTTAAAGATGGTAGGCCACCAAAATCCTGCATCAAGTACTTTCCTAGCAGTTCTTTGAACCCTAAAATGTCCCCCACATGCTCCAGAATGACAAAGTGTAAGGAGAGAATGTACCTCATTTTCTGGAATGCAATGGCGGATTACCTGGTCAAAGCAGTGCTTCCAAAGATAGGGGTCATCCCAGACAAAAAATCTAGCTGTACTACGCAGTCTGTCCCTCTGAGCTTTGTTGAAAGGTTGAGGGAATTCACCTGTGCTGAGGAAGTTCACCAAGTCTGCATACCATGGCTCTATGGTACTCATCTTGAACAAGGACTCATCCGGAAAGCTCGCTTGAATCTGATTTTGAGGGGTGCTCTCTTCTTGAACAACTCTGCTGAGATGATCAGCCACCAGGTTTTCAGCACCCTTCTTGTCCTTGATCTCAATATCAAATTCACTGAGCAATAGGACCCACCGAATCAATCTTGGCTTTGCTTCCTTCTTTGTCAGTAGGTATCTCAGGGCAGCATGATCAGTATAAATGATGACCTTTGTTCCAAGGAGGTAAGCTCTGAACTTCTCAAGTGCAAATACCACTGCAAGCATCTCCTTTTCTGTAGTAGAGTAGTTCCTCTGTGCACCATTCAGGGTCATTGATGCATACTGAATCACATGAGAAGCTTTGGCTTCCTTTTGGCCTAGCACAGCCCCCACCGCATAATCACTAGCATCACACATTATTTCAAAGGGCTTAGACCAATCAGGAGCCTGAATAATAGGGGCACTTGTCAGGCGAGCCTTAAGATCATCAAAGGCTGCCTGCCACTCAGTTGTGAACTCAAACAACATGTCTTTCTTCAACAATTCGCACAGGGGTGCTGAAATCTTGGAGAAGTCTTTAATAAACCTGCGGTAGAAACCTGCATGGCCTAAAAAAGAATGAACTTCGCGCACATTAGTAGGATAGGGCAAAGATTGAATTACTTCAACCTTTGCCTTATCGACCTCAATACCCCTAGCTGAAACTATATGACCAAGTACAATACCCTGTTCTACCATGAAGTGACACTTTTCAGAATTAAGCACTAAATTAGTGTCAGCACATCTAGCAAGCACAAGAGTTAGGTGATTTAGGCATGCATCAAAATTATTTCCATGTACAGTAAAATCATCCATGAATACCTCAATGAAATTCTCAATGTACTCAGAAAAGATGCTTACCATACACCTTTGGAAAGTCCCAGGAGCATTGCACAACCCAAATGGCATCCGACGGTAGGCAAAAGTGCCAAATGGGCAAGTGAAAGTTGTCTTGGCTTGATCTTCAGGGGCAATGGCTATATGAAAGTAGCCTGAATACCCATCTAGAAAGCAATAAAATGCTTTGCCTGCCAATCTCTCAAGCATCTAATCAATGAAAGGAAGGGGGAAGTGATCCTTCCTAGTGGCTGCATTCAGCTTGCGGTAATCAATGCAGACTCTGTAACCTATCTGCAGTCTTGTAGGGACCATTTCTCCTTGCTGATTCTCCACCACAGTAATTCCCCCTTTCTTTGGTACAACCTGTGTGGGGCTTACCCATTTACTGTCAGAGATAGGAAAAATCATACCTGCTTGTAAGAGCTTCAACACTTCTTTCTTCACCACCTCCATCATAGGTGGATTTAAACGCCTCTGTGGTTGTCTAGATGGCTTCTCTTCTCCTTCCAACAATATACGATGCATGCAAGTGGTGGGGCTGATTTCCCTTGATGTCAACAATGGTCCAACCAATTGCTGTCTTGTACTCTTTTAGAACCGCCACTAGCCTATTTTCTTGATCTTTTGTAAGCTTGTTGGAGATGATCACTGGTAATGTCTCCTTGTCTCCAAGGAATACATACTTGAGGTGGTCTAGGGGTTGCTTTAACTCAATCACCGGTGCTTGCACAACAGAGGGCAAAAGCTTTTCCCTAGGCAGGGTTAATGGTAAATGAGTTTTGCTAGGTGGCTCAAGAGGAAGCTTATAATAAGCATCCATCTCGTTTACAATCTCCTGTATATCAGTTGATAGAGTAAAATCCAAACTAGAATCAACAATAATAGACTGCACATCATCTAGTTGATTTTCATCAAAAACATCTTGCACCACAGGCTCAAGCATATCAACAGCATAAACAAAGTAATCATCAGAAGGATATTTCATGGCTTCATAAATATTATAATTAATGATTTGACCATCAAATTCCATGGTTAAAGAGCCAGTGCTCACATTAATTTTAGTATTGGCTGTTTTCAGAAAAGGTCTCCCTAACAGAATAGGAATTGCATGATCATCATGTTCCATTTTAAGCACATAGAAATCAGCAGGAAAAGTGAGATCACCAACCATAACCAAAACGTCCTCTACTAAACCTATAGGACGAACATTAGACCTATCAGCTAATTGAATGGAGATATTAGTAGCATGCATAGGTCCAAGTTTCAGATATTCACAGAGAGTAGAAGGCATTACATTGATGGAAGCACCCAAATCTAGCATGGCTTTGTCAACTTTAGTACCTCCAATTGTAAACATACCTGGATCCCCGCACTTCTTAGGTAAGCGTTTTTTGAAACACAGCTGAAACATGCTCGCTTACCTTCACCTTCTTTTTACTGTTCTTGTCCTGAATCCGCTTTGTAGTGCACATCTGCTTTAAAAACTTTGCATAGCGTGGGAATGACTTGATCAAGTTAAGGAGAGGAATGTTAACCTCAACGTTTCTGAACATCTCGAACATGTCTTTGTCCTGCTTCAGGGGCTCTGTACGCTTTTATGCGGATGGAAATGGAGCAACTGGCTTCCATTTAGGGAGAACTGGAGATTTTTCTTCATCGGAGGCTTCAACAGATAGGCGGCGGTCGCCGTCATATGGGCGACGGTCGCCGCTTTTTTCGGAAAAAACAGCCTCGGTTGGATCACCGTCACGGCCGTCGCCGTTTTTCAGGCGGCGGTCGCCGCCTTTTATTTCTTGCCCGCCGCTCGAATTTTCAATTTTGCCGTAGCCAAGCTCGAATTTATGGCGGGCGCCGCTATCCTGGCGGCGGTCGCTGCCCTCGTCTTCGACAGATTCTTCCACTATTCCGCCTTCAAGTTGTCTCCCACTCCTCAAAGTAACAACACTGACATTACGAACATTTGGGTTGACTTCTGTTTGAGAAGGAAGTTTACCTGAATCTCTTGCTTCCAGTTTGCTTACAGCTTCAGAGATTTGACTCATTTGTCGTTCCAAGTTATGAATGCTTGCTAATGTAGTATCCTGGAATTTCACTTGACTTTGACTCAGTTGAGTCATATTATTTTGAAGAGCGAGGTTACTTTGCACCAACATCTTCATCATGTCGTCCATAGGAGGAGCGGCATTGTGATTCTGTCCTTGAGGCCTTGGCACATATGGCTTAACTTGTTGAAACTGATCTTGTTGCTGCTTTGATTCAGGCTCTCTCCACCTGAAGTTCTGATGATCTTTCCAGCCAGGGTTGTAGGTGTTTGA
This sequence comes from Fallopia convolvulus, assembly GCA_964016875.1. Lineage (NCBI taxonomy): Eukaryota > Viridiplantae > Streptophyta > Magnoliopsida > Caryophyllales > Polygonaceae > Fallopia > Fallopia convolvulus. The sequence continues at coordinate 11,536,240 of OZ024722.1, read as the reverse complement.
ATAGGGATCATTTCTTGGCTTCATTTGGTACCCCCCAACTGTATTCACTTCCTCTTGTAGTGTAGGACATGAATCAGTCGGATGAAAGGCATCATTACAGATTCCACACGCCTTAGCCTGTTGAGCAGTACCCTTCAGCTTCAACCGCCTCACTTCTTCTTTCAGCACATCAAAATCAGCTTGATCAATTTTTGAGTGAGAGTTGGCGGCTAACAAGTTTTTAGAACCTCTTCCAGTATATTGCCTAGACTCATCAGCCAGCGTAGAAAAAATGTCTAGAGCCTCTTCATAGGTTCTTTTCATGATGTTTCCACCACAAGAGGAATTGACCAATCGCTTGTCTTCCTCACAGATTCCTCCATGGAGATAGAGAATAAGATCATGATTAGCATAACCATGGTAGGGACAACTCTTTACCAGTTTCCTGAAGCGCTCAAAATATTCATAAAGTGACTCGTTAGGGAATTGCTCTATGTTACAGATCTTCTTCTTGAGTTGATTGGACTTGATTGCAGGGAAGTATTTGTCCAGAAACAACTTCTTCAAGTTCACCCAAGTAGTAACGCTTCCAGGAGGTAGAGCATGATACCAGTCTTTAGCGGATTCCTTCAGGGAAAAAGAAAACGCTCTCAGCCTCATCTGTTCTTCAGTAATATCAGAGGGACACAAGCTGTTGCAGACATCAAGGAACTCATCAAGATGTTGAATGGGATCCTCAAGTGGAGTTCCGTTGAATTTTGGGAGTAAATGGACTACTCCTGTCTTGAGCTCAAACTTCACCCCATCACCAAGGGCTGGGAATTGCACTGCACGTGTAGGCTGATTCAGATTAGGAGTTGTCAAGCTCTCAAGAGTAACTCGATCACCCATTGTTCGGATTCCTTGCAATAGTGCACGCACAGCTCGACGAGTTCTGAAAAGAGTCCGTTCAATTTCTGGATAAAAAACAAGTGGTGAATTATTAGTAGCGCGAGTGTGAACCATAAGATAGGTTCACACCAAAAATTGGCACAAAAATTACAGAAAAAGACAATTATCGCCTCCCCGGCAACGACGCCAATTTGATAGGCGTGAAATGGTCGTGCAAATCACGGCTATGCAAAAGAGTCCTAACAACCTAAAGACTGTAGTCTTAGGGAAGTAAGGGTCGAATCCACAGGGAGGAGATTTATCTTCCTATGTAAGTTTTATGTCAATTAAAGTAAAAGGAATTTATGAAATAAACTACTAACTAGCATGCAAAAACTAATAAAGCAATTAAAGTTTGGGTTTTTATCAATTTAGGGAAACACTTAGTCAACCAGAGATCCACATTCGTATGACAAGTTGATCATCGATTCACTCAATATCGCATGCATATGGAGTTCCAATTCCTTTTCAAATATAGTTAATAGCACAACCAGATACTATCAATCCTAACTAATTGAATAACCCTGAAACTATCAAGATTCAATTCAAAAGCAGCATGAAGAATAGGAATATAATTAGGATACAATTCTAGCATAAAACAACCAGTTTTTATACTAGAATGCAATTTAACTCTCTTCTGCAATAGACTAGCACAACCGGATACTAGTACAATGCAGTTTGCTACTATGAAATAGAGAAACTCAACCAGTAATTTCTCTAAATCTAGCAATTGAGATTCAATAACAACCCTAGAAATTTCTGAAATCAATCACATAAACAATTCAAACAAGAGAGAAAAATAATTCCATGCAATAGATAAAGAGTAGAAATCTCACAACTGAAAGTCAAAACGAAGCTTCAAACTGTCTGACTAAGCAAAAGGGCTTAGTTCTCCATAAAAAGCTAAAAACTCTTAAAGGAAAATACGATAATAGTGTATGAATGAGAGATGCAACTCTCTAAAACCTAATATATCAAACTAGGTCTAAAAAGTCTATCCAAAAATACATAAACTCGGAATAAAGCTGATAAAGATAAGGCCAATCAAAATATAACATGTGGCAACACTCGAATCTCCTGACCGCTAAAGGCGGCGGTCGCCGCCAGCACCAGAGCACCGATCTTCAGGTTTTCTTCTATCCAGCTTTAAAACTCCGAATTAATGCATCTTCAGGTCTTCTTTCTCCTAGCTGAAAATAGCATATAAAACACCTAAAATAACCGCAAACCCATTCTAAAACTCCTCCTAAATACACAATATAATTGTGCATATCACCTTGGATCCACGGAATGAAGGCTATTCCTTCCACTTATCATCAATGTGTAAAATTCCCAATGCCATGGGGAATTCAAGAAATCAAGGGAATGTTACTCCGTGACGATGAGAGCGACGACTTCAAAAAATCTACAAATTGAAGCAAGGAAGAAGTCGTCAGATTAGCAATTAAAGGACTGTAGAACCACCACTTATTACGTAAAGCCAGAAATGCCGGAACTCGAGGAAGTGGCCCTCGATCCACTTGACCCCTCAAGAAAGATCAGAATAGGAGCAGATCTGGAGCCAACTTTACGAAAGCGATTGGTGGAATTCTTACGGTCCTACAGTAATTGTTTTGCGTGGTCAAATGAGGATATGGTAGGCATCGATCCTAACATGATCACACACGCCCTTAATGTCAATGAGAAGATGCCGCCGGTTAAGCAGAAAAGGCGTAAATTTGCACCCGAACGGAATCAGGTAATCAATGACGAGGTAAAATCTTTACTTGAGTCCGAAAAATTAGAGAGGTAAAATACCCTGATTGGCCTGGAAATGTAGTTGTTGTAAAAAATAAAAACGGTAAATGGCGCGTTTGCGTGGATTTTAGTGATTTAAATAAAGCATGTCCTAAAGATTCATTCACGTTGTCTCATATTGACGCGATGGTGGATGCGACGGCAGGACATGAGCTTTTAACTTAATTTCATGGACGCGTTTAGTGGATATCGTCAAATAATGATGCATCCCGACGACCAAGAAAAAACTGCATTCGTAACCAATCAAGGAACTTATTGTTACAAAGTTATGCATGTCGGATTAAAAAACGCAGGTGCTACTTATTAGAGATTGTTTAATAAGATGTTTCAGGAAAAACTAGGGGATACAATGGAAGTCTATATTGACGACATGTTAGTCAAGTCATTGAACGCGGAGGACCACATCACCCACTTGGAAGACGCATTCCGGATTTTGCGGAATTACAGAATGAAGCTAAACCCAACCAAATGCTCTTTTGGAGTTACATTAGGGAAGTTCCTCTGATACATAGTAACGCAGAGAGGAATCGAGGCAAGTCCAGACCAAATCAAGGCGATAATGGAGTTACAATCGCCAAAATGCGTCAAAGACGTCCAGAAATTGACCGGACGAGTAGCAGCACTCAACCGATTCATATCTCGATCCTCGGACAAAAACAAATTGTTCTATGATATCTTGAAGAAGTACAAGTCGTTCGAATGGACGAAAGCACATGAGGAAGCTTTCAAAGAATTAAAAAATTATTTATCTAACCCGCAGGTACTTCCCAAACCCAAGCCAGACGAGATGTTGTACATGTACTTGGCTGTGACAGAAGTAGATGTGAGCACCGTCTTGATCCGTGAAGAAAACAGGGACCAGTTACCCATCTACTATGTAAGTAAAACCTTACTCGATGCAGAAACCAGGTACTCACCCGTTGAGAAACTCGTATTATCTTTGGTAATGGCTTCTATAAAGTTACGTCCTTATTTTGAGAGCCATTCTATTATTGTGAGGACTAACTACCCAATGAAGAGTATTATGTCAAAACCAGAGTTATCAGGTCCACTAATGAGGTGGTTGATCCATCTTAATGGCTACGACATTGCTTACGAGCCACGAACGGCGATGAAATCTCAAGCCTTGGCGGATTTTGTGGTTGACTTCACTCCTACCACATCAGAAAAAGAAAACCAAGACGTGCTACAAATAACCGGTTCATTTGGTGGCGGCAAATGGTTGATGCATACAGATGGAGTGTCAAATCAAATAGGTGTAGGATTGGGGGTAGTCCTGAAGTCACCACAGGGGGATAGGATAGCCCAGGCTGTTCGATGTACATTCAAAGCCACTAACAACGAAGCGGAATATGAGGCACTTATAGTAGGGTTACTTATTGCTAAGGACTTGAATGTGCAAGAAATTGAAGTAATTTGTGATTCATTACTTATTGTAAACCAAGACACGAATTCATATGTTGCCAGGGATTCAAAGATGAAGGTGTACTTAGAAAAAGTCCAAGAAATTATTAAACACTTCAAGCATTTTGAGATAAAGCAAGTCCCTCGAGATGCTAACACACAAGCAGACGCCTTAGCAAACCTCGGATCCGCAATTGACCCAAGAGAGTACGACAAGATACCTTTCGTATACCTTGATGCACCTTCTATAATCAAAGAAGCAGATGTGTTTGAGATTTGAGATTCTGATGAAGATGCTTCATGGGTAACTCCCTACTTAAGGTGGTTGCGAGATGGGATCTTATCAGATGACAAGGAAGAAGCCCGACGACTTAAGGTAAAAGCTTCCATTTCGCCATTAAGAATAACATTCTGTTCAAGTGGATGTCATCAGGGATATATGCACGATGCGTAAGGGAGGAAGAAGTACAGAAAGTATTGCAAGACATTCACGATGGAGAATGCGGAAATCATACAGGGGGTCGTAACTTAGCAAGGAAAGCAAGCAGGATGAGTTATTATTGGCCCACCATGAACAAACACGCAGTGGAGTTTGCCCGGAAGTGTGACGCGTGCCAGCGTCATGGACCCATACCACATCAACCTCTAGAGTTGTTGCATCCCATAACTTCCCCTTGGCCATTCATGAAATGGGGAATGGATATTGTAGGAAAACTTCCTCCAGCTTCAGGACAACGTGTCTACATCTTAGCTATGACCGACTACTTCTCTAAATGGATTGAAGCCGAAGCTTTCAAAGAAGTCAAAGATACCCAGGTCATTTCCTTCATAAAAAGGAATATCTTGAGTAGATTTGGAATACCATCCACCATAGTGTGTGACAACGGATCTCAGTTCATCAGTGACAAAGCAAGATCATTTTGCCAGCAGTACAAGATTCAATTCACTACTACAAAATGACCCAAATACCCCGGGCGTTTCGCCCCAAATACACCGGATCTCGCCCGGGGTAAAGGTTGCTGGGGTATTTGATCAGTATCCTAATACACCGGATCCGATCCGAGTTATAAACTCTCATTGAATTTATCCTCCAATCTACTTATCCGGTGTATTAGCAATATTTAATACACCGGATAATCATTATCCGGTGTATATAAGAGTAGTTTTTATCCGGGTTATTTAGTAACAAAAATACACCGGTTGTTGTTGTCCGGGGTATAATGCTTAGGGTATATACATCGGATATGGAAGTCCGCGATATAATGGTTAGGGTATATACACCGGGTGTTGAAATTCGGGGTATTACGGTTAGGGGTATATACACCAGGTGTTTGAACTCGGGGTATAATTGTCTACATATATACACCGGATAATTAATGTCCGGTTTAATCGCTCTTGGAGTGTTACTTACAAAACACAATATAACCCGTGTTAATGTCCGAGTTAATTGCTCTAGGTGTACTAACACAAAGAAACCACATTTATAAGCTCAATTCTAGCTGTTAATTAATAGTATAAATGAAAACTAATTAATCGTATGAATAATGTTGATATCAATAAATTAATACTATTAAATAACATCAAAACACAATTCATTAATAGTAGAAAAAATATTAATATCCAATTGAAACAAAAAATATGTCCATCAATATTGTCACTACTAAAAATTATATCCTTCAAAAACTACAAAACAACAAAAATATAAACTCCGACAACCATAATAAAAGTCAACCATTAATGCCTTCAAGCAACATATTTCTGTATCGTGTTCTACATAAAGAAAAATACAAGTAATAGTTAACAAAATGAAGAAAAGTAAATGGTTTATCACTCCTTTAAGAGTGCAACTTGGATCATACAAAATGACAAAAATAAGCTAATTAACACTCACCTAAATGATGAGAGCAATCAAATGTTCCATCAACTCCTTTCTAGTTTCATCTAGATCGTCATCTTAGAAAGTATCCTTATTACCGTACCACTGCAATTATGAATAAAGTTACATATAAATATAACTTAATTAAAAAAACAATAATATTAGTTATAAAATTTACATATATAAATATAACTTAATAAAAAACAATAATATTAGTTATAAAATTTGGAGGTCATTCAAGTATGAGCTTCTAATGCAAGTATGAGCTTCTAATGCAAAACAATAATATTAGTTACATATATAAATATAACTTGAAAACTAAAAAAACCACACATCAAAAAGGATGAGCTTCTAATGCAAAACGTTGAAAGCAACCCTAGTTCTCTTCTGTTATGGTGGTAAAATGGCGGTTGAATCCAAGTATGGCATTGTCAATCTTTTCTTCCCTTTAAGGGATGGATTTCATTACACAGATTTAGCTCTTCAATTGAACTGATCTCTTTTGTTGGATATCACCATCATATATACTATTGTTAGAATCTTTTTTGCTGTCATTTGTCCATCACAAAAAAGAATATTACAATTGTACAGTCTAGAATGGGATTAAAACTTGTACCTGAAATTAAAATCATCCAAAGAGTTATCATTTTAGATATCCTGCTAGCTCACTGTTTTCTTCTCTCCAATATATCAGCTTCAGGATTGTCCTTCATATCTTTAGCCTCAAAGACTGATCTCAGCCATCATGATAAATTGATCAAAAACGGTGTATAAACGAAGTAGCAAGTGAGAGTCCAACTAACAAGCACCTGCATACAAGAATTGTAAAACCCTTTCATAATTGCATCAATTTTATATCTTTCGCATTAGAAGTTCAAGTAGCTGTCAGAGAGTTGATCACCTGCCCAAGAATTTCAACGTTTGCTTTAGGATCCAATTTTTGGATCTCGCGTTTACTGATGAAGGTAGCAGAGCTCAGAGTTTTGTTGTAGAGTTTAGCCTCCTCGATCTCGCGTTCCTCTTCTCAGATGCCTTGAATCCAATTTCTGGACAAACCACACAAAACAACCCTAGATCTCAAATTGCACTAATTAATAAACCCATAAACTCGATAAACAAATCAATTCCCGAAATTTATTAGCCTATGTAGCGAATTCAAACGTAATCCCCTAAAATTCCAAGACTCAAAACACCTATTTACACACATACCTTTTGCAATTAGATTGAGAGGACATAGCTATGAAGAATGCAAACGCAGTTTTGCTCCAAGACTCAAAACACCTATTTACACACATACCTTTTTCGATCAGACATCATTCATATGTACTCTTACTCCACTTATGATCGATTATTTTTATATATTAACCTAACAAACAAGCATGAAATACACATGCTGATGATTGATAAATAACAAATTCATCTATGTGAATGCATTTATCTAGTAATCACAGAACATACCATATTATACTTACTTTATAATTTTCATAAACTTTCATCATTTGTGGCAGGCATTTAATGGAAAGAAATGGGAGAAATTTAACAGTGAGAAAGTTGCTTCCTTGGCATATTCTAGTATTCAAGGAAAAGCAGCCTTGTTGCTCATTTTCAAAATTCAAGCTTGCTGAACGAGGACAAGCGGTGCAGACCAAACCTATTCCACTCAGAGCAATTCCTAAAATCGACTAACCCCCAAATTCCTAAGATCTGCAGAACTCGTGCTCTTGATGAACTGACAAAGCAATTCCTGAAATCGATTAACCCCCAAATTCCAAGACTATAAACATATATTTAAACACATACCTTTTGGAAATTAGCTTGAGAGGACAGAGGAAGAAGGAAGAGCACGAGTTTAGCAGTCAATTCATGCATTCTATTGTAAGTGATTTTGGGATTGTAAACAAACATTGAATTCTAGCTCTTGATAATAAGAAAAAAAACAAGGAGAAAAAAATAAGACCTAGAGAGACGTGATTTCTTTCTCCAAGAGCACGAGTTTGGCGGAATGTCGACTCTTCCCATACAAGCCCGTTTTCTCCGACTGTGACTTCAGCCTCGGCGTCCTCCGCTTCCCCTTCCATCGCGCACGTCGTGTTGGGTGCAATTCGATGTAGTGGTTGTTGTTATAGAGCCAACCCTAAACCCTTCCTCCACCGCCACCACCCTCGCCTCCTCCGCCGAACACAGATTAGAACGAACAGAAGGAGCTAAAATCACTTGACTTACTCACCATATTCGATCAATTTTATGAATTCGTCGTTGGATGTAATGAAACAAGTAAATTTCTCGGAAGAGACGGAGGAGGGATTAGGTTAAAACCCTAACTATGGGAGAAATGACTCAAATGAGGGATGCGGGAGAGAGGAACGAGATAACTCGGACTAAATATTACTCTACAAGACTCTTAGGGCGCTTTTTAAAAAGCTCCCGTCTTTATATTTTTATGGCGCTTTTCGGCTTTTGATAAAAAGCGTTATCCGTGCGTGTTATCAAATTTATTTGCTATATTTTTTAAAATCTTTATTATTTTATAGTGCTTTATTTATAAAAACGTCATCCGTATCTGCTAACTTATTGCGCTTTTTACAAGCGCCATAATAATTCCACTATATAGAGTAAATTTTGTACTAGTGAACACTGCTTGCATGGGCACATCATTCTAGTAGCATTAGCCCCCATGCTCAAGAGCAAATGTAATGAACTCTTCTACACTGTTCGCATATTCATCAAAGTCACGACTTTTTAAGATCTATTACCGATCCATCCTTCTAAGCATGCATCAAACAAAACAAAACTACATTTTAAACAACACTAGGAAACAATGTGCATTTTATCATGATTTTTTTTTTATCAAATATGAAATTATAAAGCTTAAGACATAAAGTATAATTCAATTCAAGCATGAAGTTCAATTCAAGCTTTAAGACATAAATTGAATCTAAATTATTGTATTAAAGCTAATAATTTAAGTATGAAGTTCAATTCAATATGAGGTCGTTATTTACATAAAGTATAGTTGATTCATAAGAAGCCATGCACGAGGAACACATGAACAACCACAAGACATAGAAATATTATTTAGGCATTCAAACACACAAATAGATCTTACCAAAATAAGCAAAAACTTGAAAAAGACCGACAAAAGAGAATACTAATCATAATGCAAATTAAGTCTTCGATCGCTTGAATCACTAGCGCAATAGTTCGAGATTAAGATTTGATATGCTCTCCAAAGATCATAGACTATGTAGATGAGATGAAACTTGGAAGAAAGAAAATACTTAGTCATTATTATAATGTAAAACTATGAAATGAAAAACTTTAACGAGTGAAAGATTTTTGATTGGATCGAGAATTGTTGAAGAAATTGAATTGTAAACAAGTGCAATTCTTGAAGGAAGTGATTGCAATACCTGTGTGGTTGGTTTATGCACGGCCTGTTGGAACAATAGTTGTTCCATGGTTTCTCTTAGTTTTGATGATAACAAACTTAGTTAATATAACTTGCTTCTACATGTAAGTGTTTCAGGAAAACAGGTACATGGTCACGAGTGACGGAACATCGTGAGGAACGATGGAGGGAACGAGTGACAGATTTAGGAAGCGCGTCTCAGAAGGAACACGACTTTCTATAAATGGCAAGTTACCTTATCTTCTGCGAGCGATCTTCTACGAAGATTTCCAGCTGTAGGCGGTTGCTTAAGGAGATAAAAGAGAGGATAAGATCAATCTTCACACGATCTTGTCTTAGGAAATCCGAGATCATTCGGTTTTGGGAAGAATCGACATGGTTGAGGATCCGAAATCACAAACAATCTTTTTCCTTATTGTGTGGGATTTGTTAAGTGGAATATCAGCGTAATTAGGCAAGAATTACGTGTGAGATCAGACTTAACTTATCTTATAAATAGCTAGGATTAGCTAGGGTTAAAAGTGTGGTTGAACGAATATTGAAGTCGAAGAACTTGAAGAGAGAGCTTTTCAAGTGTACGAGTATGTGGCTTTTTCCGGTGAAGAATCCACAAGTAAGTCAGTAGTTTACTTTGTCTTAGGTTTACGCTTAGGGTTGTAGAAGTCTAGTTGGTTGAGCTTTGGTCGGTGCCTTAGTTACCAGGGAACTTGACTTGCCTTGTAATCTTTGAAACTTAATAAAAGTATTCTATTGAAAATCCTCTGAGAAGGAGTCTCAGGGGTAGAGGTTACCAAGGAACTTGACTTGCCTTGTAATCTTTGAAACTTAATAAAAGTATTCTATTGAAAATCCTCTGAGAAGGAGTCTCAGGGGTAGAGGTTTTTCTTTCTACGACTTGTTGGTCGGACAGAAAGTTTTCCTCTCTAAATTCTGTGTTCTATTGTTTATTTCCGCTGCCCAGGGAACCTTACTAGTTCCCTATATTGTTACTAACGCGTCACGATCCAACAATTGGTATCAGAGCAGGTTTGCTCTAGATTGTGTGTTAGTGCAGGAATACAGAATGAATTCAAACAACACTCCCAACGTCGGAATTGGAAACAACAAGCCTCCACTTCTTGTTCCTGGAGAATACGACCACTGGAGAATCCTCTTTGCCACTTGGCTTAAGAGCAATGACTACCAAGCATGGTCAGTCATTGAGGATGGAGACTATGTCATCCCTGAAGCCAAGAAGGACAAGAAATCTGAATGGGGACCAGCTGAGTGGACGGGAATGGAGAAAAACTTCAAGGCACAAATGCTTCTCAACAATGCCTTGGGTGCTGAAGATCTGCTAAGGGTGGTGAACTGCAAAACTGCCAAAGAAGCATGGGCGGCCATTGAGCAGATGCACATTGGTAGCACGGATCTGAAAGAAAGTCATCAGAAAGAGGCTAAGAAGGAGTTCTACAACTTCAAGATGGAGGATGGAGAAACCATAGCAACATACCAATCTCGGTTTGAAGCCTTGGTGAATCGCATCAATCATCTAGGTATCGAGAAAGCCATCACACAATCAGAAAAGGTCTCTGCGATTATTGATGGTCTCGGTCCTAAGTATATTGTTACCAGAGGCTTGCTGAAAGAAAATCCAATCACGAAGACTTGCACTCTTCATGAAATCTTTGGAAAGCTGACGGATTATGAGCGATATGAAAAGATCAAAAGTAGCATCTCAAGTTCCGGCAAAGGCATTGCTCTCAAGGTTGAAAAAGCCATTGAGAACATCACCGCAGGAAGAGAGGTGTATACTACAGAGGAGGACTCTGATGTGGCGCTCATAACAAAGTCAATGAGGGTTTTTTACAAGAAAGGCAAAAAGCAAGGAGCATGGAAGGAACAAGAGAAGATCAACTCAGAGAAGAAGGACATCAAGGAAGTTACCTGCTACAACTGTCAAGAGAAGGGTCACTATGCAAAGAGTTGTCCCAAAGGTAACGAATCTGGGAACGATAAGAAGAAGGCCTACATCGCTACATGGGATCTAGACTCAGATGATGAATCTGAACCAAAGGTCTGTGCCATGACTCTGAAGATCGAAGATGCTGATCCAGAGGTAACTCCTGAACAATTCCTTGATAGTTTAAAGAATGCTAAACAATCTGATCTTCTTGTCCTGGTCAAAAAGCTTTTTGAAGATAACTTAAAGATGCAAGAAGAAATAGGAGCCTCTGATGAGAAATGTTTTAATCTTGAAGAAAAATTATCAGAAACTACTGTAACTAGTGTAGTTCCTTGTTCAGAGTGTGAAGATTTAAAGAAAGATATTAAGACTCTCACTGAAACCAATAATGAACTTAGATCGGATCTGCTTATCTTTAAACTCAGAGGAGAGGAGTTAGAGAATGAGCTTAACAAACGAACTCAAATTGAGTTTAATCCTGCTAGATGTGGTATTGGTTATGGTAAAAACAAATCGGAATATCCTCCTGATGACCTTACCTTTGAAGAGAAAATGGAAAGAAAAGCTAGGGAATTGCAATCCGCTAGAGATAAGGTAACTCATCTAGAAAGTAGAGTCAAGATTCTTGAAAGTAATCTGAACAACAACTCTGAATGGTATTCTGGTAAAACAGCTCATAAAATATACTTAAAACAGTCTCAAGGGAACCAGCACAGAGTTCCTTCCAAGGAACGTGCGAAGGAACGTACCCTCCAGAAACCACATCCTAAGCGCTGTCTTGGCGAATATTATAGGGTGTGCTATCACTGTGGTGGGGGAGGTCATGTTCAAAAAGACTGTAAAGTAAGGTTAGAAGAGTCTAACAAAAGAAGTCAAAACCAGAACACAGGGAACAACAAGAAACAGTTGTCTGGTAAGAAAAATCAAGGGTATGACAAATCTCATCAGAATAAAAAGAAACCAGCTCCACAACCACAAAAGAAGCAAAACTCTAAAGCTGACAAAGGGAAAAACTATGTTGATCCCTTAAGTGTTGCTTCTAGTTCCAAGAGCCCATAGAAAGCTACTTTAGTTCAATCACAAATCTATCATTCTGTGAGCTATGCTAACCGACCTGGGAAGGCTAAGCAGGCCTGGGTCGTTAAAACGTGATTTCTTTCTTGCAGGTTGAAGTGAGGGGGAACATCCGCTGGATCCTTGACAGCGGGTGTTCATGTCACATGACAGGGAACAAGAGTATTCTGTCCTCACTTCAAAACAAAGCTGGAGGAAACATTTCCTTTGGCAACAACAATCAAGGAGAAATCATTGGAACAGGTGAAGTCAAGCTAAATGACAAGATCAGCGTTAGAGACGTAAGCTTGGTGAAAGGTCTTAGTTACAACTTGTTGAGTATTGCTCAGCTCTGTGACCAAGGGAACAACGAGGTATCCTTTACCTCAGAAGGTTGTATGATCAAGAATCTGAAATCAAATCTTGTGGTCTTGAAAGGAAAGAGGCGCAACAATGTGTATTTTGTCGACTCATGTTTCCAACCACAAGAAGATCTTTGCTTTGTGACATTAGGTGACAAGACTGACCTCTGGCATAGGAGGTTTGGTCATGCAAATCATCGAGGAATTCACAAACTTTACTCACAAAACCTGGACTCTTTTGTGTGGTTTGTTCCCAAAGTTCTTACAGAAAAGGAAAGCTTGTGTGAAGAGTGTGCAAAATCAAAGCAAGTCATCTTTTCAGCCTAAGTTGTCAGTCAGAACCTCTCATCCCCTTGAGATGATACACATGGATTTGTGTGGTCCCATGTGGGTGAGAAGTCATGGTGGTAGCAGGTACATTTTTGTTATTGTTGATGATTTTACTAGATATACATGGACTCTTTTCTAGGTTCCAAAGATGAGACGTTCATGGCTTTCAAAAGCTGGATCAAGAAGGTAGAAGCATCAACAGAGCAGAAGTTAAAATCTATCAGGTCTGACAATGGAACAGAGTTCAAGAATTCCATGTTCCATAGCTATTGTGATGAACATGGAGTTTCTCAGAACTTCTCTGCGCCAAGGACTCCTCAACAGAACGGCGTAGCTGAGAGAAAGAATGGAACACTACAAAACATGGCTCGAACTATGATGTTGGCAAGTAACTTGCCTCGGTCCTTTTGGGCTGAGGCAGTCGGTACCGCTTGCTACATCATTAATCGAGTCACCATACGTTCCAACTTCTCTAAAACTCCATATGAACTAATCAAGGGCAGAAAGCCAAATATTTCCCACTTGAAAGTCTTTGGATGCAGGTGCTTTATTCACAACAACGGAAAAGACAAGCTTAGCAAGTTTGATCCAAGGAGTGACGAAGGTATCTTTCTGGAATATGCATCCAACAGCAAGGCTTACAAGGTGTTCAATAAGAGGACTAAGAAGTTTGAAGAAAGCATTCATGTTATCTTTGACGAGTCCAAAAATGGAGGGAACCTCTCTAGTAACGAAGATGTACTGAAGGTTCTAAATGCAAATTCAGATGATGAAGTCGATCCAGATAAAGGTGCACAAGCTCCAAATGATGATGTTATGCCTCCAAGTCCTGACTTGGATGGAGATAACACAGAAAGTGCCCTAGTTCCTGAGGATGATACTTCACAAAATGAAGAAATAGAGGAAGATCATGGTGAAGGAACTTCACATGGAACGACAAGCCAACAGGAACAAGAGGAGTCAAGTACAGATCCCACTCAAATTGAAGTCAGGAATTACCATCAAAAGAGGGATCATCTTGTTGACAACATCATCACTCCATATGATAAAGGTGTGCTTACTCGTTCCTCTATTAAGAATTTTTGTGCTTTCAATGCGTTTATCTCTCTTGCAGAGCCAAAGAATGTGAAGGAAGCATTAAAAGACCCTGACTGGATAGTTGCTATGCAAGAGGAACTACACCAGTTCGAGAGGAACAAAGTATGGAGATTAGTTCCCAAGCCAAAGCACAAAATGGCTATAGGAACAAAATGGGTTTTCAGGAATAAACTTGATGACACCGGAGCTGTCACAAGGAACAAGGCGAGACTTGTAGCAAAAGGGTACAATCAACAAGAAGGGATTGACTACGATGAAACGTACGCTCCCATTGCAAGAATAGAAGCCATTCGTCTTCTAATCGCCTATGCTGCTCACAGAGGATTCAAGCTGTATCAAATGGATGTGAAGACAGCATTCCTGAATGGGTACCTACAAGAAGAGGTTTATGTGCTACAACCTCTAGGATTTGAAGATGTTGATCACCCTGACCATGTCTATGTACTGGATAAGGCCCTTTATGGTCTCAAACAGGCTCCTCGTGCTTGGTATGATAGATTTGCTCAGTTTCTATTAGCCAATGGATACAAACATGGTGTGATCGACAAGACATTGTTCCTAAGGGAACAAGACGATGAGGTTTTAGTAGTTCAAGTTTATGTTGATGATATTATATTTGGTTCTACTAACCCTAAACTTGTAGAAAGCTTCAAGAATCTCATGAGTAGTGAGTTTGAGATGAGCATGATCGGTGAACTCACTTTCTTTCTTGGTCTACAAGTGGTACAAAGTGATGAGGGAACAAAGGTACATCAACAAAAGTACATCAAGGAGAAGAAGTATGGTATGGATTCTACAAAAAGTTTTGATACCCCTATTTCTCCCAATACTCGTCTTGATGCTGATCTTAATGGTGTTGATGTTGATCAAACGATGTACCGTGGAATGATTGGTTCCCTATTGTACCTAACGGCCAGCCGGCCAGATATTATGTTCAGTGTGTGTCGTTGTGCTAGATTCCAGGCCAATCCTAAAGAAACACATCTGAAAGAAGTGAAGAGAATTCTGCGATAATTGAAAGGGAACGATGGGTTATGTCTGTGGTATCCAAGACACAACTCGTTCCATCTTGTCGGATTCTCGGATGCAGATTTTGCAGGTCACTTAGTAGATAGGAAGAGCACATCAGGCATGGCCCAATTTCTTGGTCCCTGTTTGGTGTCTTGAGGATCGAAGAAGCAAAATTCGGTTGCTCTTTCAACGGCCGAGGCAGAGTATGTTGCAGCAGCTGTCTGTTGTTCCCAGGTATTATGGTTAAAGCAGCAACTGGTGGATTTTGGTATGTCTCTTGGAACTATTCCTATCTTATGTGATAATACAAGTGCAATCAATATCTCCAAAAATCCAGTGCATCATTCTAGAACCAAACATATAGATATTCGACATCATTTCTTAAGAGATAATGTTGAAAAAGGTTTCATCAAGATGGATCATTGTAGGACTGAAAATCAAGTGGCAGATATTTTTACCAAGGCCTTGGACAGAAAACCCTATGAACATCTGAGGATGTTACTAGGAATGATTTCCTTGGAGTAAACAAGTCCCGGTCCTCTATTCCCTCAGTGCCTGACTAAAGAGGTAACTTCTCAGGTAACTACATATCATTTGACAAGTTTTCTAATGGCTTATATCCTTCCTCTGTGCATAGATGGTGTATATATTAGAAATTGTTAAGTGTTACATGCTAAAAGGAACTAAAACTGAATTGCTTACATCCAAGATTTTTTTTTGGCCCAAAATAACCAACTTGATCTATTCTATCCCTCACTTCAAGCCGAAATGATAGTTGGTTATAAGCTGTCCCCAGCCTGGTCCACACAAACGTTCCCTATGAACCTCTTTTGATTTCCTTTAAACGGGGAATAATTGTGTGGATGTCACAAATTGTCCTAGCCAAAAATAAGTTTGAATGGAACGTCTCTAGTCCCTTTCTGTTCAGACATAGCCTTTTATCCACTCATGGTAACGAGGTATAAAACTTGTGGTTGAGAATTGTGTCACTTTAAAAGAACTACACTCACCATCAACGATATGATTCTGCTGGACAAGTTTCTAAGGAGGGAACGTATCAGTCTTCCGGAGATAATGATGAGGCAGATGGTTAAGTGTACTGGGAAGAAGCATAGCCTGCCTTATCCTCGTTTTGTGAGGGCTATACTGAAGGAGAGAAAGGCGTACAAGCCTTCGAAAGAGGAGTTCTTTGGATTACCCTTGGAGATGCGCAATATCTCGAGGATGAATTTTCAGGGTGATTTGAAGGGAACAGCTGCAAAGAAGACTGCCCAGATGGATGTTGGGAGTTCTTCGCTGAGTGAAGGTGTTACTGCCAAGATGTTGTCTGAGCTTCAAAAGATTTCATCTCAGCTGAGTACCATCATTGGTTACCTGGCTAAGAGAGACACTGACGTTGCTGCTGCTGATTCCACCTCCTCCGAACCATGATGTGGACCCTCTCTCGTTCCTTAGCCTATCTATCCCCAGTTTAATTTTTTTTTCTGGATGTTAAGATTTTTATGTTTTATGTCTTCTCTGGCTATGTTTTCCGCGACAATTATCTATAATAATGACTATCTTTTGCTTATGAATGGTTTAAGTTTCAATTAAATTTGTTCATTTGCTCTATGTTTTGCTTGATGATTGTTGATCTTTTGATGATGTCAAAAGGGGGAAGTTAGGAAAAATGCAGAGATGCGTTCTATCCAGGAAATACAGAGGGAACTTTGGCTAAGGGGGAATATTTTGTTAACTCTGAAGAGTAAGAATAACAGTGCATTTGTTAAGGGGGAACCACACAAGAATTCTTTTTCTGGTCTATATTTCTTTATGGTTTCTAGACATGCATTTTTGGTATAGGTTTGTCATCATCAAAAAGGGGGAAATTGTTGGAACAATAATTGTTCCATGGTTTCTCTTAGTTTTGATGATAACAAACTTAGTTAATATAACTTGCTTCTACATGTAAGTGTTTCAGGAAAACAGGTACATGGTCACGAGTGACGGAACATCGTGAGGAACGATGGAGGGAACGAGTGACAGATTTAGGAAGCGCGTCTCAGAAGGAACACGGCTTTCTATAAATGGCAAGTTACCTTATCTTCTGCGAGCGATCTTCTACGAAGATTTTCAGCTGTAGGCGGTTGCTTAAGGAGATAAAAGAGAGGATAAGATCAATCTTCACACGATCTTATCTTAGGAAATCCGAGATCATTCGGTTTTGGGAAGAATCGGCATGGTTGAGGATCCGAAATCACAAACAATCTTTTTCCTTATTGTGTGGGATTTGTTAAGTGGAATATCAGCGTAATTAGGCAAGAATTACGTGTGAGATCAGACTTAACTTATCTTATAAATAGCTAGGATTAGCTAGGGTTAAAAGTGTGGTTGAACGAGTATTGAAGTCGAAGAACTTGAAGAGAGAGCTTTTCAAGTGTACGAGTGTGTGCCTTTTTCCGGTGAAGAATCCACAAGTAAGTCAGTAGTTTACTTTGTCTTAGGTTTACGCTTAGGGTTGTAGAAGTCTAGTTGGTTGAACTTTGGTCGGTGCCTTAGTTACCAGGGAACTTGACTTGCCTTGTAATCGGTTAAACTTAATAAAAGTATTCTATTGAAAATCCTCTGAGAAGGAGTCTCAGGGGTAGAGGTTTTTCTTTCTACGACTTGTTGGTCGGACAGAAAGTTTTCCTCTTTAAATTCTGTGTTCTATTGTTTATTTCCGCTGCCCAGGGAACCTTACTAGTTCCATGTATTGTTACTAACGCGTCACGATCCAACACGGCCGAATTAATGCAATAAAAAAATGTGTTCTAGGTTAAGCAAAGACATACTACTCGACTTATTCGCATGGTCTAAATACACCGGACCATGTAAGCCCGGTGTATTTGTTATATTCAATATATAATACATCGGGTTGCACACGCCTGGTGTATTTGTGTGGCCTAAATACCCCAGACCCTATAACATCCGGGGTATTTAGTTGTAACATGGTTCAAATACACCGGCGTTTAACGCCCGGTGTATTTGATGTAATGTTCTTTTAATTTGACATTTTATAACCCATAGTATAACCGCCCGGGTTAAATGCCATGAGGTAATAGCCAATTTTTGTAGTAGTGATTGGTGATGTCGACACCACGTTACCCTCAAGCCAACTGTCAGGCGGAGGCGAGCAATAAAGTAATCATCAACAACTTGAAGAAACGCCTCAAGGAGGCCAAAGGAAGATGGGCAGACGAGTTACCACTTATCCTCTGGTCAGATCGAACAAGTCCCAAGACTACCACTGGGCATATGCCTTTCTCCCTTGTATATGGGTGCGAAGATGTGTTACCAGTGGAAATAACTTTTCCACAGTTCGATGTGGACTCACCATTGAAGAGTCGAATCTGCCTAACTTGTTCCATCATCTAGACACGGTTGATGAGTTACTAGATGAAGCATCAGTTCGTATGGCAGCATATAGACAAGGGGTGGCTCGGAGTTACAACAAACGTGTCAATGCAAAGGCGTTTTAAGTAGGTGATTGGGTGTTGAGGAAAGTCTTTCAAAATACACAAGAATTGAATGTTGGCAAGTTGGGAGCCAACTGGGAAGGACCTTACCAGATCACAAAAGTCGTCGGACAAGGGGCTTACGAGTTGGTGTCACATGATGGAAAGATAGTCCCAAGAAGTTGGAATGCAACGAATTTAAAGTTATATCATTTCTAACAGGCAAGTCGCAACAAGGTATTTATTTGATACATCATTTTGTTCAAACTTTATTTTTGCCTCATTTTATACACGTAAAACAACGACGGTCTTACAACAAAACTAAAAAGGGACGCCTTGTGACGTTACAGGCCAAAACATGGGCCCTCGCCTTATAATCAAGCAACGATGTGCACACAACGACTAGTCACAAGATGCAAGAGACGAGAACGCGTAAAGACAACTCTAGAGCAAGAGGAGTTTCACAGAATATTTGTAACCAATTCAGATTTTATTAAATAAAATACAAGTGTTTACATTCTATCACGTACATTAGTCTCTCTCTTAGAATCCTACACAAAAGCGCTGTTACTATGAGATTTGGTCAAAACTACCAACGGTCATCTTCTCAAACGTGTCGATCCCCATCCTGCAATAACAAACTTGTATCACCTGCAAAAAAGACAAAAGCTGATCCAAGACCATACAAGTACTAAAATAGCATTCATCATAAAACTCCTAAAAACCAGCAAAAGTAGGGGTAGGAGTTGTCCACACAAAGGCCCTAAAACAAGCCGCCATACACACCAGTTAAAATGTCAAACCCCGACACACCGGGGGTACTAAAATACTTAAAGTTTTAAACAGGGATAAGAAGGATTAGTCTTTGGAAGCATCTTCAGCGGCCTTCTGACTCTCTAACTCTGCTTGAGCTAATTCAATGGCAACATAAGAAATGTCGTCGATGACTGAAGACTTCTTGGTTGCAATTACTTCACCAGAAAATAGACTTTCAAACAGTTCCCTTTCCTTCACTGCATCCCACGACGAATGTCTCCCTGCTGCAAACTCCTCCATCATCTCCACCCGAGCTCTGCATGACCAGTAGTCTGCGGTGTCTTCAATCTCCTTTGCGAGAACAACCTCTTTACCTGAGGAAACAATAAACTTCTCTTCCCACTCCTTGGCATCCTTGGATGCCTTTTCAAGAGCAACCGACAACTCCTTCACCTTCTTCTCTAAAGCATTCTTCTCCTCCCCAATATGGTACTTCTATCCTTCTCAAGCTGAAGGTTGATCTTGCTTTGAGACAGTTGATCTGGCAAGCTTTTGAAAGTCTCAAAAGTGGAAAGCGAGAGTTGCAACCCCTGAACAAAACAAAAAGCAAAACATCTTGCATTAGGGGGATAGATGAATTTAAAACACCAACTGGTCAAAATAAACGAACCTGCCACTGAGCAGCAAGAATTTCGCCAAAGAACTCTGGAAGGGAAGATCACTTTTCTATAATTCGAGATCAGTCCACATGAAGAGGTGCTAAGGAACTCATGCATTTCTCCGCCGCCATATCCAGTGACATCATCGTCCCTGGGAGATTAGATAGGTTCGAGACCACTTTCTTCTTCGGGGAAACAACTCTAGGCTCAAACGACTTCTTGGGGATAGATACCACTAAGGAGGTGTCAACCATTGATGTCGTTTCAACTTTCCTCTTCTTTCGGGCTTCTACTCGTTCCATGGTGGTAAGCGCGGTAGTAGAACGGGTGGTTCTTGAACCTGACAACATGCAGATGGACGGGATTACAAGAAGTAAATGCATCAAAATAAGGTGTAAGGAGAGAAGATTCAAAGCTTACTTGACATCTCGGTATCTTCGGAATCCGCAAAGCACGCTTTCACAAGCTTGGGGTAGGATCTCTCTTCCACGAGATAGCCTCTATATGAGAGATGACTTGAGCCGACACTTTGCGAGGTTGAGGAGAAGTGAGATTTTCTGCGATCAAGACAAGAATAGTTGATGGTTAAAGACAACCGAACAAAGCAAAATAACTAAATAGATAAACACTACCTGTTGAACGCCATCGAGTTTTCAAGAAAGACGTATCAACTCCCAAGGAGGATAGCTTTACGAAGAAAAATTTATCAGCCCAATGTTGAACGCCATCAATGTGTCAGACTTCGACACATTGAAAATCAGGTCAGACTTATCTTTGAAGGTTTTCAAGGTCAAGCGGTCAGGGCCGCCTTTGGAAAGGCGATACTTATGAAAGAAATCGGCAGCTTTGAAAGGGAGGCCATGAGAAGAGCACAAGAGGTCAATAGATAGCAAAAGCCTCCAAACTTGGGGAAGTATTTACCCAGGAGATACTTTTAGGGAAGTGAGGAAGTCGATGACAAGAGGAGAAAAAGGGAAGCGGTGACTAATACGAAAGGGGTACTTATATAAGCACACCCAATCATCGGGGTAGAAGTCAGCCCAGATTCCGGAAGGGGGAAGGAATACCTCTATGGAAGCAGGAAATCCAACAACAAAGGCGAGGGTGTGAGGATCTTCAGAAGTGCTATTCCTCTGGTGGTACAAAGTGAGAATTTTTGATGAAGTCAGGGAAGGGGGTACGGACGGATCGAGGCAGCGAGAAAGAAGTGCTGGGGAAGAATTGGAAGTCGCCATGGCCGAAAAGGAAAAAGAGAAGAGGATGAGAAATCGAAAGAAGGGAGACGTACTTGGACAGCGAGAAGCGCGATTGAAGTCTCAGAAAACCATCATGACTGCTATAAATAAGGATCGATGGGACATGTCTTAGCGCGCTACAACTTCCGAGGCGTTAAATCAAAAACCCTAAAAATGCGGTTGGAGTGAACTTTCCCGGGTTTATGAGGGGGTATTGTTGGGCCTCTCCAAAACTTAGCCCAAGAAGACAAAGCAAGCTCAAAGATGATTAGCCCAAGTCGGTAAACAAAAGAGCCGAAGAAGCGATCAAATAAAGAGCACGTTGAGCAATATACACCATGGCGGAAATCTCGGATAAGATAGACCCCATGATCACATATTCAATGGCTATACCATTTATGCCAGTAGCGATATCTCCGGGATACACTAAACGCTCCACCAACGGTCTGAACAAAGCAAGAGTTATAAAACAGGGACGAGACAGAGATAAAGGGGATCATCGACAATCACACTCAGAAACAAGCTCTATTTGAATACATTCTTATTTTCCAATTCCACTCAAGTGCTCGTCTGTAATTACAGGAGAATTGTTTGCAATCACGATCATAATACAATCACAACAACTTTCTTGCTCTTGTTTTCTTGTCTTTTTCGCTATTTTACATCTTGTTTGTAGTTGATAACGCGTTACGATTACTCTTTGGTTAGGATTCCCTCATTCTAGCAGGTAACACGTTCGTGTGATTATTCTGCCCAAATTAACTAGGTCAGATAAAAGAGAATAATATCTTCCAATTCGGTTATGGCAAGATATTATTTCTTTTATCCTTACAAAATCATCCTAAGCATATAAGAATATTACAATAAAAACGGCTTAGGGCAAAGGCAATAATCGGCTAACAATATAATCCTCATGAGATCTTTCTTAAAACAAGATTATACTATCCAAACTACCAAGATCTCACGCGTCTTCAAGATCTCTGAGATTTGCCTTCAACACACGTCGACGACCTGACTGACGTTGGCGACTCTTTTCAAGGACTCGAGGTCGTTCACGTGGTAGACGTTTGGAACCATCAAAATCAAAGCCTCCAGCTTTTCTAACAAAGAGTGTTTTAAAACAACAAAAATCTTTTTTTCCACCATAAACACTTTTCATGCATTTTCACTTGATTAAATAACATTCTCATGGTCAAGACTACTTCTAGATGTCACATATAATTTATTATAAAATCATAGTAAGGTCTAAAAATTGACATGCATGTATGGATTAGTTTATAAAAACCTTTTTAAGTACACATGCACTACTTATTTATTTATTTAAGTATAACTTGGATCTTGTAAGTATCTTTTTATCAAGAAGATCGTGACAAATTTTATTCCCAATTTATACTAGCTCTAAGTTAACATGCAAGGGTGGATCATTTCATAAAACCTTAAAAATCAACATGCAACAATTTATTTAAATTATTTAAGTAGATCATAACCTCTAGAAGTCTATTTTTAATTAAAAAGGTCACACATAAATTTTCTAAAATTTATTTTAAGTCTAAGTTAACATGCAAGAGTGGATTATTTCATAAAACCTTGTAAAATCCACATGCAATAATTTATTTAAAATACTTAAGTAGATAATAACGTTTAGAAGTCTACTTTTAATTAAAGGGTCACATATAAATGATGTAAAACTTATATTAAGACTAAGTTGACATGCAAGAATGTCTTAAGGTATAACAAGTTCTTTTACCCACATGTAAATATCTATATACTTGTTTAGGCATGTTTTTTATCTTATTAAATTTAATTTAATCATAAATTCAAATAAAAATTATTCCAAGACTTATAACATGATTTAAAAGACATGCAACGAGGTTTCTTTCATAAAAACTTCATTTTATTAAATTCTTAAGTCATTTCTTTCATAATAAAAGAATACTTCTATAATAAAGGAAAAGAAGTCTAAAATTCATATTATCTTTAAAAATCAGAATATACATGTTAAAAAGTCCCTTTTATAGTCCTAAGATTTACAAAATTTATTTTCTAATTTATAAGATCATTTTTCCTTGAAAACTTATACATGCATGCTAGTTTCCATTAAAAATATGTACAAAACCATAACTTGTAAAAATCTGAATTTTTTTCTCTTCTCTTTAAAAAAATTAGCATAATAATATGTTAAATAATCTCTCAAATTATTAAAATCAACAAGAAAAATAATCAAAATAAAATGAAGGAAAGAACCCTCACTCTTGTGCTAAGTTTACAATAAAGCGAACAAAGGAGAGCAGAACGGAACGACGAGGGGCAGGACTGGCAGCAGCAGGGGCGGCGACGGCTCTAGTGAAGACCGTCGGTGGTGCGCGCAAGCAGGGGCGGCAGCCTGGTGGTGGTGCCGACGGCTAGGAGGCAAAAAAAATAGGATTTTGAGGCATTTTTGTGGAAAAATCAGCACATACAAAATTTAATTTGGGGCTGGATTTTGTTTGAATGGGAGTGAAATATCGAGAGAAGTAGAAGAGAGGATTTGAGTGAGAAGTGGGTGTCTTACAAGTGCTTAAGAGCCCCTTAAATAGACACTACAATGGTGTAGTGGAGGATCATGATCATTATTAAAATATGGCTTATATGAGTGGCAAATCTCTACACCAGATCTCTCATACATCCTCTCTTTAAATGATCCAAACAAGCTAGAAAACGGACTGTAATGTCGATTTGAAAATATACCGAAAAGAACGGGTTTTAAGAATAGAATTTCCGTTAGTTACGAATTTATTAAATTCCGTCTTTAATAAATTTATTTACTCGAATAATTATTTTATAAGAATATTATAATCTATTTTTTTAGAAATAGATTTTGAAAAAAAGAGATTATTTTATTTAATAAATAATTAAATATTAAGAAATGAAATTTATTAATTTAACGGAATTTGCGGCTATTACATAGTACCCCTTAAATTAGTTTCGTCCCCGAAACTAGGAAAAATTTAGGGTGGTAAAACGCTAAAGTACAAGATTATCTACAACCGCTCACTTAGTGCGAGGAACAACAAAAGTACTATTACCCCCTTAAAGAATATTTCATTCTTTACTTATGACGACAATAACACGGAAAACGTCTATGCATCTGTAGCTCAGTTTTCCAAATTTCTCTAGTCGCATCTTTATTACCATTCTCTGACCAGAGTACCCGATCTAGGGCACTTATTTATTATCTAGCTTCTCCACTCGATGTTCCACGATCTTGTCGTATCCAAACACTCAACAACCTTCCGTTGGATTAGTGCAAGGTTTCAAGGCCGGTTCCAGAACCGGCTCAAGGCCGGTTTCGGTTCTGGTTCCATGGTTCCGAGGAACCGGAACCGCCAGTTCCGAAACCGGACCCATGTCTAAGTAACCTAGAACCTCCAAATGTTCAGACCCCTTAGGGCCTACTTTATCATGGACCAATTTCAGCCCGAACCATAGTTTTCTGTCTTAACAGGCTTTTTAGTCCATTTTAACGCCGGGCCGAAAAGTTGCATCAAATGCCCATCAAACTGGGCCCGGTTTTATCCGTATCACCGACACTGAGTAACAAATACAAGTCCAATCGCAATTTTCTGCTTCTTCCAAATCCCCCCCCTTCAAAGTTGAAACCGTCTTCTCTCTCGCTGTCTTGCTGTTCCGGAATTAGGGTTTAGCGAGCAAGCTCAGCAACCATGGTTCGCTTCTCTCTTTCACTTTTGAACTCTCTTGGTCTTCTTCGCTCACGAACCTATTTCTCGGCGACGAGTAACTGAGATTTGTATCGCTTGTTTTCTTCGTTTCGCAATTTGTTATTTAACAGCCGCAGGGAGATTATATAGACGAACATAGGAAGAGACATGGATACCGTCTCGATCATTTCGAGCGCAAGCGCAAGAAGGAGGCTCGTGAGGTTCACAAGCGCTCTCAATATGCTCAAAAGGTCTCTCTTTCTTCCTTGTGTACATCTTTCTTCAATTGAATTGTCCTCGGAATACCATATTTTGTTGAATTACTAAATTTTAATTTGTGGTATGGGATGTGCGTGTGTGCAGGCGCTGGGTATCAAGGGTAAGATGTTCGCAAAGAAGAGATATGCCGAGAAAGCTCTAATGAAGAAAACGTGAGTCCTCTTTCTGTGAACTGTATACTCTTCTCTACTTTCGTTTGGGTTTTAGTCTCTCTTCTATATTTTACTACCTATGGTTGTTTTTTTGATATAATTCCCCATAGATTTTTTGCCATTGCCATTCATATTATGTGACCTATTCCAAAATTGAAGACATTTTCTGAACACAAATTATCTGAGAGCTATTCTAATATCAATCCTAATATGACGGCTATTCTGTTTTCATTTTTGGCATATTGAGGTTCTGCATTTTAGTAAAATGATCATATTTAAATGTATAAACATTTTAGTTGGTTGAATACACATTTGCATAGTTGATTTAACATCATGGCTGAAGTATACCTTGCTCATTGAATTTGATGTTATATTTATTCTATACAAGTTATTTTTCCACAGCACTCTATTTGGTTTGATCTTTCATGTATAATCTCATGTATCTCTTAAATCAGATTGAAAATGCATGAAGAGTCAACAAGTAGGCGTAAGGTGGATGATGATGTGCAAGAAGGAGCTGTTCCAGCATATCTGCTTGATCGTGAACAGACAACCAGGGCAAAGGTGATTTTTTAGTTGGAGCCTCTATCTTTGATATATTCTGATCTTCTTCCTCTAATTTTTCCATTCAATTCTGTCCTTTGCATTCACATTGAAACCGGAATGGCAATGTATATGTTACAGAAATTTAAATGCTGATGATATCTCTTTATCAGGTTTTGAGCAACACAATAAAGCAGAAGAGGAAAGAGAAGGCTGGGAAATGGGATGTTCCACTTCCTAAGGTAGATTTTTCTTTTCTCAAAGCTACTTTGAACTGTAGGTTTGCACCTTTCTGCGGTCCCTGAAAAAAATGAACCATGTTTCTTCTCTCAGGTTAGGCCTGTGGCTGAAGATGAGATGTTTAGGGTGATCAGATCTGGAAAAAGAAAAAGTAAGTACTTGCTAGATATTTACTTCGCTTTTGTGAGCTTTTTATGCACAGTCATTCAATAAGTGATCAGATTATTATTTGTTTAAGAGAGTGAAGGGTCGAATCCAGTTACTTTTATGAATGCTTTGAAGCACAGTTATTTATATTTTTGTCAAGTGGATGATTGGCGTTAGTTGATTGCTCTAATTTTGTCTTGCAATTTTCTGAAAGTTTGAGTCTCAGATTACAATGTAGTCTCTGATTTCAGATAATTGCTATTGTCCTGATTACCAATCATTCATGAATCAGCTTTAGAAGGCCTTTGCAGATACGAATATGATAGATATTTATGCAGCCAAATTTATAGATTTGTTATCGTATATAATACTCCTAATTCATCTAAACTAATTATCATACTTACTCCAGCCAAGCAGTGGAAGCGGATGGTCACAAAGGCGACATTTGTGGGACCAGGCTTTACAAGAAAACCTCCAAAGTATGAACGTTTCATCCGCCCAACAGGTCTGAGATTCACTAAAGCTCATGTGACTCACCCTGAGCTCAAGTGTACTTTCAACCTTGAGATAATTGGTGTCAAGAAAAATCCTAATGGTCCCATGTACACGTCCCTTGGAGTCATAACCAAGGGTTCCATAATTGAGGTCAATGTTAGCGAACTTGGATTGGTCACACCAGCTGGAAAAGTAGTATGGGGTAAGTTCGATGACTAAGCTTACAAATCTGAGACTTTCTATTTCTTGAGCTCTACAGGCATTTCTCACTAGTGGTAACTGGTAATGGTTTATGCAGGTAAATATGCACAAGTGACAAATAACCCGGAAAATGATGGCTGTATAAACGCAGTTTTGCTTGTTTAATGATGAAGATTAGTTCTATTTCTAGTTGTGGCACTTGGTGTTTGTGCTTCATCACTTGCTGCACTGGCTATGTACCCTATAAATGGTAGAGATCATCTTCAGCTTCTTTGTTAACTGAGCTTTAGATATTTCCAGTTTTGAAGACTTTGCCTGTTTCATCTCCACTGGTCTGAGTAGGTCAGAAAGTGAACATGCAGCTCTGGAGTCTCCGTGTTCTTAGCTTATCAAGATCGTTATGTTAAATTTATTCGTCTACACTCTTGTATTTCTTATTTTATAAAATGAGTTCGTGGGTTTCTCTCTTGTATTTAAAGTTTTGTTTCATTTTCTCTTTTTTCGAAGTTCATCCTTCTGAACTCTTAAGTCGTAACAGTTTACACTATACAAATGATGCATCTATACACAAGGCCCAAGAAACATGTATGCTTGTATAATAAAATTTTCTTTTTAACAATAATTTATTGGCAAGTTAAGGTTTGTTACTGATAAATGTACAAAATAACTCGTTTGATGCAAATATTCTTTATTAATCGAATAGAAATGTTAGGTTGTTAAAAATTTATATTTTATGAGAAAATATTCATTGAATAACAATTCCGTGCCAGAATTAAAACGACAATCTTTAATACAGTATACAGTATGAAACTATGGAGCATTTACTCAGGACTCCCAAACCAAGCATACCATGAAAACCGTCAGTACAGCTTATAGCTTACAAGCCCATATATCCTGTTACGGCGTTTTGCTGGCATTCAAGTTCTGCCAAATCCTCAAACATAACAAACCAACCAACAAAGTTTCAAGTACATAAATATAAAACCTTCAAGTTCCGCACTTAAGAAACACTAGGCTGAGGCAGTTCACCCGGTGGCAGACATGGCTGCGACGGCTGCGGTGGTTGTTCAACAACCTGAAGCATCCCGAGGGTAAGTCTCCTAGTCAGCTCCTCCACTTCCACCTTCACCACATCCTTCCTCATCCCAATATCAGCCGCCACTCGGCTTACACAATAAACCCCGACCCCGACCACCACCATCCCATAAATATTCGTCGTAACAAGTCTTAACGGCGTGGAAAGAACCGCTGCAAGGGGCCCACCTACATATGAAACCGTCTGCCCGCTTTGCCCCATTGTTCCTTGCTCCACCACGATCAAACCAGTCTTGCAGTAGATGGCGAAATCCTCACAGTTGTTCTTGAACACGTTGTAGAACCCAAACCCGCTCTCGAGCAGGAACTTGGCCCGGTGGACGACGTTTTCCCCTGAGTCGGACTCTGCTAGAGTGCAGGTCCCGCCTCGGACTTTGGCGACGAAGATGGCAGGATTCACGGAGTATTCAAAGCGGTAGAGAATCCCACCTGCGAGGAAGCAGTCGAGGCAGGAGGAGACGACCCCGTGGCCTTCATCTGGGGGGACGCAAGTAGGACAGGGCACATGTGTGCGGGATGGTCCCGAGCTGACTAGAAGGACGTCTAGTACCGTTCCCGTTCCTACTTCTCGACCATGTCTTGTGAAGTGGATGACTTTGTTGTCCCCGACATGTATGCCTAAGTGATCATATTGGCCAAGAAAGAAAAAAAAGGAAGATTGTTCAATTAACTATTATGAATAAAAACATAAGAAGCCTATTCGGAAAGAGTTCGTAGCAATGTAGCAAACAAACAATTGTCTTTCCAAGGCCAACATGAGTGAAATATTTACATAAATTTCCACATTATAAAATCTCACTTCCCACTTTATGCTTAACATGGGAACAAGGGTGTGTGTGATACAGTATAATGTTGAGTCATGTTGCATAAGGGAGTTTCAAAAGAGTGTAAAATGAGAATCTATCTAAATTTCGTACCCAGTTAAAATGACTATACTTTATTGTGTGTTCCATTGGACTTGGGATATAAAAAAGTTCAGAACCATAGAAACAAGTGAAAAGAAACATGAAGAGACACACAATCTAAACTTGTAAGATATTAGTGACACAAAAAAATGGACATCAATAATGACTTTCAAGCGAACCTTTGGATTGAGAAAATTGACATTGGACACAAGTGAATAAACAAGAAAATATATCTTGAAAGTGATTGAATCTTCTTACGCTTGTAAAGCAATCCCTTTCACTAAGCTTATAGGGTCAAGGTTGAGGTTAACTACCGATCTGACTAGAACAATATAATCAACATCTAACCATCTTCTTATATTTTCATTTTCATAGATTTTGTCACTCCATTTGCTGGATCCCAAATTAATGGAAACTTGGAAACTCTTCTTAGTAAACTACAAAATGACCTCCTAAGATAAGATACATACTAAAAAAACAAAAGCCCCAATAACAAAACTTGAGAGGAGAGGAGAAGCATGGGATGAAATGGAAAGATCAAACATACGAAGAAGCGTAGTTAATCTCCTAACTTGCAAGCAAACGAAGGAAAAAGGATGAAAATTCTGAAAGAAGCCCTTGCTCGTGGGGAATTAGTTATTACACAATTTTCTACAACAGATTGAAATCACTTGCAGACAGCTAATGCGTTTCGTACATACTAACAATAAAAATATAAATTTAGGCATTCAATGAAAACAATATTCATCATATCCACTCACAAATGCAATTCCGAATGAACTTCAACTGTAGAAAAATGAATCAGACGAAACAAATTAAAATTGAAGAAATAGAGAGAAGAAAGGGGACCGTGATGAGCATAGATATAGGCA
The DNA here is from genome assembly GCA_964016875.1 of Fallopia convolvulus. Taxonomy (NCBI): domain Eukaryota; kingdom Viridiplantae; phylum Streptophyta; class Magnoliopsida; order Caryophyllales; family Polygonaceae; genus Fallopia; species Fallopia convolvulus. The sequence goes on along the minus strand of OZ024722.1, from coordinate 11,506,293 downwards.
GCCCTCCAAGAGTAGATGTGATCCCCAGGCTTCAGAGTATCCCTATCCACCCTAATCTCCCGATCAAATTGAGAAATTTTGTGATCAGATAAACAGCAATCAGAAGACTCTCAACCGAACTTGACCGATTCGAGCAATTCAAAAAAATTGAAATAAAATCGAAGAGTAAATAATCAGATACCTGTTAGAGATCAAGCCCATCCGATCCGGTTCTTCGGATTCTACCACCGCGTTTCAGCTCTTAAAATGAAGGTTTTGTGGAAGCAAAAAATGAAAAATGAGGGTTTTGGTGAGGGAATTGGGGAAGAAGAGGATGGGTTAAAGGGGCAAGGATGCGTAAATGTGAGTAGAATGGAGGGGCAATTTCGTCTTCGCGTGATATAAGCTATAAAGCGTTCCTTCGCAGTTAAGGTCTTTTGCAGGCTTTGCTGTTTTTTCCGACGGAAGGAAGAGACGCGTAACTGACGCGTCGGCGTCGCTGGTACAAACTACAAATCATTCTGGTCGTGCTGGGAACGAATCCGAAAAATTCGGCCCGGATAACGTGATGTTAGCGGCCCAAATTAAGATCGGTCCAATAAGGGTTGGCCCAAACTTAGGTAGGCCCAATTCAAATAGATCAAATTAATCAGGTTTCATGTCGGTAACATGTTGACATAACATCGATTTCAAAGTGTGTGGCAGTATCTTCTTCTTCGGAAAGGGTATTAGTGAAAGGAGCTAATGCCCATTAATACTAGTCTTCGTTCCAGAATTGTTGGGTTATGATTTTTTGTATATTTGATTTGACACGTCGGTATAGTGACATAACATATGTTTCCAAGTGTTCGATCGGTGGTGGTAGTAAATTAGGCATAGAATAAAGATCTATAATTACAAACTAATTTCTTTACTTGACAAATCATTTTTCATGTTCGTTCATCAATCCAATAGTCCTCGTCCCAACAACTTGTTAGGTTATGTTGGGTTATGACCTTCAAAGTGTTTGGCATAAATTAGGCATATCCGCATATGATAAAAATTCATAATTAACAATTAATATCCTGATTTGACACATTAATTAGCATTTGTCAGGTTCATTTATAAATCCAATAATCTTCTTTCTAGAAGAAAATTTAACGCATTAATTAGCATTTGATATGCATATATAGTTGACAGCAGAATAAAAATTTTTAATTCCATTATTGAAAATTTTAGACCGTCCGTTCGTGGAGACTGGAGAACAAGAACAAGAACCAGAGTCAAAAGGGTCAGCAAAAATATGAAATATTGGCACCAGATGCCATGGCGTTGTGCACTTAGCCACTTACGTCCATACTCCATACCACGGGGCACGGGCCCTACCCCATCCAGCATTATTCGTCATTTCGTCGTGTGCTCCATGTACTCTATGGCCCCATGTACTTTCTTAAACTACCTTCCAGTTCCCACCAATTTCCATATGGGGAATGCCTCTGGCTGTTAAAAGTCTTAGCTTATTAAAATTTTGTGTGCAAAAATTCTTAGCCTATTAAATGACAAAAATCACAAAATAGTTTGAGCCAAACAAGCCGTTAATTAATTGAATATTATCTTATTTTTACTACATCCGTTTCGCAACGTAAGTCGTTTTTTGATTTTGCACAAGAATTAAAACAAGCTTAAAATGAAAAAGATGATAGTTTAATTCTTGTTTTTATCACATCCACTATTAACTCTTTAACCACTAGAATTGTTTGAGTTAATAAATGTTGTTGAAATGTTAAGTAGATTAAATAGAGTAATGACCTATTTTAGAAAGTTTTACATTAAATAAGAAAATGAATGACTTACATTATAAAACACCTTTTAGAACTAGAAACGACTTACATTGCGAAACAGTCGTTTTTTGATTTTGCACAAGAATTAAAACAAGCTTAAAATGAAAAAGATGATAGTTTAATTCTTGTTTTTATCACATCCACTATTAACTCTTTAACCACTAGAATTGTTTGAGTTAATAAATGTTGTTGAAATGTTAAGTAGATTAAATAGAGTAATGACCTATTTTAGAAAGTTTTACATTAAATAAGAAAATGAATGACTTACATTATAAAACACCTTTTAGAACTAGAAACGACTTACATTGCGAAACAGAGGGAGTATAATTTATTTATTTTTATTTTACACAAGTTTTAAAATGATAAAATTGAGATTTTAATTTATATTTTCAATACCTTTTAATTAATTACTAATTAATACGGAGTAATATTTTCCATTGTGCGGAAAATTGGTCTTTAGTAGCCTTCACAACTTGTTTTCAATTCTTCTCCATGTTGGATACTATTCAGCAACATTGACTCTTAGACTACACAGTTTTATCGCTGGCATCTACAATTGGTAACTTCATTGTTGTCCAACCCTCTAAAATCAATATTTTCGAGAAAGACCGGGATCAAGAATGGCTTGCCAATCTTATGAATCTCAAAACCTAGTTTCGGACGACACTTGTTGAGAATATACTCTATCCCACATATGAAATCCAAACAGAACCAACCTAGTATATATACCCTTAGATTACTCCTCATATTGCCAATTGGTTTTAGGATGGAACCCCATGGACGTATGTTTTAGGCCCATAATGTGCATGTGCGAACGTACCGACACGTCTCCAATCTACTGGGCCACGAAATTTCTTCATAGTATCAAAACGGTTCAGTTCTAGGTCCCATTATCTACCTTGGGTTGGGTTTAACGAGTTGCTACCCACTCATTATCAACTACCTTGGGTTGGGCTTAGCGAGTTGCTACCCACCCGTTATCAACTCTACTATCTACTCTACTATCTTGGGTACCTTGAGTTGCTTTACTCTACCCACCCATTGTCTACTCTACTGTTAGCAAGTTGCTACCCATTTGTTATCTACCCTTACTTAACAACCAATGTCCAAGTGTCAACTGGCCATCTCAGTTGCACTTGAGGGGGCGTGTTAAGAATATACTCTATCCTACATTTGAAATCCAAACCATTACGGGTCAATGGGGTCAAGTTGTTGCAGGTTTTCGGTCAGGTCGGGTTGACCAGCGAGTCTAAAATATCATTTTTTACAATTACAGTAATCCCTCCGATCCTTATTAAGTGACGTTATAGCATTTTTTCTTGATTCAAATTAAGTGTCATTGGCATTAATAACTTTAATTTTTTAATTAATTACAACTATTTCCTAATTACTTTTTCACACTTATTGGGGTAAAATTTAATAATTTTACTTTGAAACTTGTTCAACGTTAGTATGTGTTAGTGGAATAACTAATTGATTCATGTATATCTCAACAAATTGAGAAAAGTAAAATTATTGTTTACTTAATTATTTTGTTTTTTGTGGGTTAAAGAAGATTTTTATGGGTTATTAATAATTTTCTTAATAAGCGTGAAAAACAGTGAATCAGAGAGAGTATAATTTTATGTTGATAGACTCTATTCACTATTACCCCATAGTTAGTTCTCAAATTTTACGCTTGAAATTTTTTTCCCCGCAACTAAAATTTGAGAACTAACTATCTGCAGGCTAGGGATGGCCTCCCCGGCCTCCTCCGTGTTCTGTTCTGTCCCCTCGAACGAAGGCTACAATTCTCCTTCCTCGGTCCGGGTCCCCCATATCACCATCACCCAATAGAAGCCATACACATCAGCATAGCATGTGCTCCCTCTCCACGTCAGCAATATCTCCGCGCCACACAAGTTATGTTTCCACGTGGCCGTACACGTGTCCACTCCAGGCTTCGTCGGCCCTAGCAGGTTCCAGAGAAGCCGTTGCGACTTACCAATAAAAAGCCCCTTAAAAAAAATTAAATAATAAAAAAAAGACTCGCCGTATTCATCTCTCTTTGCATCACTCCATATCGACACAAGAGGAGTCTCATATCAATTCTCAAGCGTGAAACCCATGAACAACTTCGTACCCCAGCCGGCATCGTCCCAGGCGCGATCGGCGTCAGCGTCGTTGGCGACGGGCGGTTCGCCGGCGGACGCGTTTTCGTTCATCTCGAAGGGGTGGCGGGAGGTGAAGGACTCGGCGGATGCCGACTTCCAACTGATGAGGGACAGGGCGAACTCCTTTAAAAGCATGGCTTCCTCCTTCGATCGCGAGTTCGAGAACTTTTTTAATTCGGCGTCGTCGGCGCCGAAGGAGATTGACTTCGTCAAGCGCCTGCGGCCGAAGTTGTCGGAGTTTCGCAGGGTTTACTCGTCGCCGGAATTTCGACAGAAGGTCGTGGAGAAGTGGAGCCCTAGGGCGAGGATTAGGATAGATCTTTCGGCGATCAAGAATGCGATTATGGAGGAGGCGGAGGTTGGGGAGGGTGGAAGGAGGAAGCGGGGGAAGGGGAAAGAGAACAATAGTTTGAGGTTTAAGGAGTTTAGATGGGATTGGAAGGTGGAAGGGGACGGAGAAGAACGTTTTGGAGATTGGGAGCCAATTCGTGCTCTGAAGACGCGGCTTAGGGATTTGGAGGTGAAGAAATCGTCGGAGGAGATATTGGGAGGGCTGAAGAGCAATGAGTTTCTGGAGAAATTGAAGTCCAGTTTGGTATGGACATCATTAAATTTTTACAAATTATAAAGCTATTCCTGGTACTACAGGCCAATTGTTTTCTGCATTATTTCCATTCAGTTGGTTTAATGTTTACATGTGAAACGATTCAGGTCTTCTGATTGCTTGAGTTCACTTCAATGTATATGGTCTCATACTGATTTTTCTTGTGTCTGAGAACTTCTTTTGAAAAATATTTGCACTAACTTCCCCTATTGCAAACAAATTGATTTTTAGCATACCAAGTCATAAAAAAATGATTATAGGCGGAAACTTCTGAAGATATATCTTATGTTGGAGTATTTAAAGCTTGCCAACTACTTGATTCATTCTGTGTGGCCAGTCTTATTAAGGCTGTTCATCTTCATGTTGGATGTTGAATTTTCTTTATAATGCTGATTGTTGTCTTCTGCTTTTCGTTTCTCAAGATAGTTAATATGATTTCAAATGATTTTTTGTTACAATATATAGCAATATTGTTACAATAATTCACTTACTTGAATTTATTTCCATCTCTGTAGAAAACATTCCAAAGGGACTCTCATGACTCTAAGGTTCGTCTCATTTTGTCAAGTTAATTGGATTTATGTTTCAACTCATTAGTAGATTCAAGATTCCATTCTTAAGTAATCCACCTCTTTGAGTTTGTTACTAAGGATTCAAGAAATGGTGGTTTGACTATTGCTTCTATCCTTTTTCATCCTTAATACAGGAAGTACCACCATTGGATGTACCAGAGCTTCTAGCATATTGGGTTAGGCAATCTGAGCCTTTTCTGGATCAACTTGGTGTTAGGAGAGGTAAATGATGCAATTATGTGTATAGTTAAGTTAACTATGCACGTTCATCAGGACACAACCACAATTATCTCTATTTTGCTGTGGCTTTTGATGATACATTTATTTTGGATTGAGAAAATATGAGGGTGCTCCTAACTATAGCTGTTTTTGGTTGATATCTACAATTGGTTTGTAGTTTCATATCATTAATAACATTAGAAGAGCTAGTGATTCTTGCTGATATTGTTTGTTCCTTGGAGCCAAAGCTGCAGCCAAGGGCGCTGCTTTAACCAAATTGGGATGCAACTATGCACTTGAAAAACATTATCAATATGTTACACTATGTCATTCACTTAAAATAACAAGTCATGCACATAGACAAATTTGAACCTAGGGCATTTAGCTAACTAGGAAACTTTTTTCAGGTTGAATATAAAAAAATAAAAAATCACCCTTATTTTTGTCAAGTGTAAGGTTGAGTGACTATATCTGTTGAGGTTAAATCATGTTCTTTTGTGTATGCAGAAACATGTGACAAGATAGTAGACAGTTTATGTAGCAAAAGAAAGGCTCAGCTTTTACCCCAGTCCATATCTTCAGGCGACTCTTCAATTATTGAAAGCAATGGAGTTAGTGATGAACTGGATTTGAGGATAGCCAGTGTGCTCCAAAGCACCGGGCATTGCTATGAGGGTGGCTTTTGGTCAGACTCCACGAAGAATTTGATGCCTAACTTGAAAAGACATGTTGCCATTGTCACTACTGCTAGCTTGCCTTGGATGACAGGCACAGCAGTGAATCCATTGTTTCGAGCAGCATATTTAGCTAAATCTGCTAAGCAGAATGTCACTCTGTTGGTTCCCTGGCTGTCAAAATCTGACCAAGAACTGGTTTATCCAAATAATCTGACTTTCAGTTCACCAGAGGAACAAGAGGTCTATATACGCAATTGGCTGGAGGAAAGGATTGGATTTAAATCCGATTTCAAAATTTCTTTCTATCCTGGAAAGGTAGGATATATAATTTATAAACCTATGTTTTGCCTTTCAATTTCTATATAGTTAAATATGCTTTCCTTTTAAGACTTGCTGACTGGCTCAATTATTTCAGTTCTCAAAGGAAAGACGGAGCATCCTTCCTACTGGAGATACTTCTCAGTTCATCTCTTCCAAGGATGCTGATATTTGTGTCCTAGAAGAACCTGAGCATTTGAACTGGTATCATCATGGGAAGCGATGGACTGACAAATTCAACCATGTTGTTGGTATTGTTCACACAAATTACTTAGAATACATCAAGAGGGAGAAATATGGCGCCATACAAGCATTCCTTGTTAAACATATAAACAATTTGGTCGCCCGAGCACATTGTCACAAGGTATGGTCATATCCATAGTTCTATTATTTTTAGCATTTACATTGATGAGTGCTTTTACTATTTTGGCTTTGCTGAAACTGAAAAAATCATATTTGACCAAGGTACTTCGCCTTTCTGCTGCCACTCAAGATCTTCCAAAATCTGTTATATGTAATGTCCATGGAGTGAACCCAAAGTTTTTAGAGATTGGAGAGAAGCTAGCTTCTGAAAGGGCATCTGGGCAACAAACCTTCTCTAAAGGAGCATATTTCTTGGGGAAAATGGTTTGGGCCAAAGGATATAAGGAATTAATAGATTTGTTATCAAAGAACAAAAAAGAGCTGGATGGCTTGAAATTGGATGTTTTTGGTAGTGGAGAGGATGCTCAAGAAGTCCAGAACCTAGCCAGAAGATTGAGCGTAAATCTTAACTTCCAGAAAGGAAGAGACCATGCCGATGATTCTCTTCACAGGTACTGGTGCTACTCTTTATTAATATCAAGGAAATCATTTAATAATCTAAAACACTACATATAAACTTTTTCTAAAATTTACGGTTTATTAGTAGTACCCACCTCATTATAAATTATAACCAAAGAATTAGAACCAATATGTGCAATTTGCAATAACAAACTAACTAATAAACCCTTAAAACTCTAAATGACAAATATTTCTTAACAAGACTAGTGGGCTAAAAAGACAATCTTTTCTCAACGGAGGTAGTAGTAAGAAAGAATATCAATATAGACTTAATAGAGTGCAGGAATTTTTATAGCTACCTTGATATTTACTCTTTTTTTCTTCTCTTAGGTACAAAGTTTTTGTAAATCCCAGTGTTAGTGATGTGCTCTGCACAGCAACGGCTGAAGCACTCGCCATGGGAAAATTTGTCGTTTGTGCAGACCACCCATCAAACGAGTTCTTCAAGTCGTTCACAAATTGTTTGACATACAAAGATTCAGAAGATTTTGTTGCAAAGGTGAAAGAAGCCCTGGCCAATGAGCCTAGACCCCTTACATCCGAGGAGAGGTACAAGCTCTCATGGGAGGCTGCCACTCAGAGATTTATGGAATACTCTGATCTTGATAAACTACTGAAAATAGAAGAAAATAATGAGAATTCCACAAATAGGAAAGGCAAATTGGTGACAAAATCAGCTTCATTGCCTAATTTATCAGATATGGTTGATGGGTCATTGGCATTTGCTCACTATTGCTTTACTGGCAATGAGATTCTTAGACTAGCAACTGGAGCAATACCTGGAACTCGTTGCTATGATAAGCAACTCAGCAAAGATTTAAATCTATTGCCTCCAGAAGTAGAATTTCCAGTCTATGGCTGGTAGAAAATTTCTGTAAATTTCTATTTTTTTAGTAATGTGTTATAGAAATTAGCTTTGTCCTAGTTAGCAGCAGTTTGAAATTGTAATGTCTATATGGGGTTTCATGGTAATTAAATGATAATGCTCTGTGGTATGAAGACTTGTTTACAAAGTAAAAGGTTGTAAATAGAGGTTTGGTGGTTATAGTGTTTGTTCTGCATTAATTTGCAATTTGTACCAAACAGGAATAGCAAGAAACAACGTGGCTTCACATTGAAGACGAACATTCTCTGGGTATTCAGCTTTAGGACACTAGAAACGAATGGTTCTTTTAGACCAGGAAAATAATAAAGAAAGAGTAAATATGGGATGTGAGGTGCAAAGTTGACCGTTAAAATAACAAGATAAATTAGTCAATTGAGGGATTCACATGCTTGATAGGCCTAGGAATTTAACGAGGAATGTTCAAATTTTGGACGTAAAATAGGTTTAGATTCTATGACCCAGAAAAGAGGCCATTTTTAAAAGGCATGTGGCCTCTATGTCATTGTAGTTGGGTTTGAATCTGGATGGCTCTTTGAAGACTAGAAGAGTCTTCTCTAATCTCTCTACATGGGTCAGCTTAAACAATCAAACTGATCTCAATCTGACTGAACTCATGGCCGAGCTTCTATATTGGTCAAACAATTAAACATAGTTTGTATAATCTTGATCATTCATCATTTATCATTATCAAATTGCTTTGCAGAAGTATTCAAGTCCCACGTTTGAACTCTTTTTTTATTTTTATTTTTTGGCATTTAGATTAATAAAATTCCACGTCCTTAGGCTATGTCATATTCTAGATTAAAAAATTTTAAAAAGTTAAAAAAATTCTTTATGAGAATTCCTTTTTGGTTATTTATTTGTCATCTATTGCTATCAACTTATCGCTACTTACTAATGTATCAAAAAATTTCTTAGGGATTATTTTTTTCCCTTTCAATCAATATTAATTTTTATTTATATACATAATATGATTGATATGGTTATTTTATATGCACCCGTGGCCTGTGGTCTGTGGAGCTTAAAAAGCTAGTTATCTTCTAATTTTTCTATTCAATAGAATGTGTGGTTAGCCCTTCATAGTATCCAAGTTTATAATTTCATATTAGTTGCCAAAGTGTAATAACCAAATCAAGTTCAGAAATTATAAGTGGGTTGTGGTGGTATAAAAACTGTGGACTCCACGTCATAATAATGTCAAGAGCTGTAAAATGGAAGTGAGGGAATATACGTGAGATTCTTGGCAGCCTCTGCAAATGGTTCCGCATTCTCACGATTTCATCAACACAAACAATAGTATATATAGCAAGCAGGTTTGTTCAGCTTTCTACTGTTATGCTCTGCTTTCGGCATTTTGCTAATCCGTGGTTATTAATTAAAATTTAACAAGCCTTTCACTAATCACAATTTAGTAAGTTAACAAGGATGATTAATTAATCACAACTCGATCTTTCGGGATCGCAAACTTCAGTTGATTTAACTATTTGACAGCTAGAGCACCACCTTAAATTAGGAATGTGTCCGAATCTTCTCTTTGCAACTTGCAAATTAAAATTTACCACACTAATTGGAGACTCAACCATTTAACTAGATGTAAGAAAGCTTTACTAATTGATTTTATTTATTTATTTTGAAAGTCACTTAACTAGATGTCGCCGACTTAGTCAAAGTCACCGACCTAAATGTATATGCAACGTAAATTAATCTTAACATGAAAGCACTCCCTTCCAAGTTCTCGCTTATGCGGAGTAAAAGCCATAGCTTGCTTTATTAATCTCTCTAGTATGCTTACATGAACAATCCAGAGGTAACCTGACTGTCTCCGTATGATAAAACTCGTTTGAACTGAGCAAGACCCTAAGTTTACGCTTATTAATCTCTCTAAGTTTACGCTTCCAAAGAACAACCAATCAGTGGAAGAAAATTTCGATTGTTCGTGCCTATTCTAACGAGTTCGTGCCTATTAATAAGCGTAAACTCGTTTCAACCAATCAGTGGAGTCCACGTCGAGCCACAAGCGAGTGAAGTTCTCAGATGGTGTAAACAAGCAATCAATCCACGCAATCATGATGTTGGAATCGATCACTGACAACAAAGGATCAACCTTTTTTGGTCCCGAGAAGACATCGAACTCGCAAACACTAGTCGCCAACGATTCTGGGCGTCACCGCGACCGGGGCCTAGACTACCGCGACCGCCGCCCATACATCCGTGGCCCAAGCGGCAGTGATTTCCGCCATGGCAGAAACGCCCGTTGCCCACAATGTAGTCGCACAAAACTCCGATCTTCGCTCGTAGAATAATAATAACCCACAAAGCGATCAAGAAAAACTTTGATATTCGCTTAGAGGATCAAACCCTAGCATGCACTGAGCAAGGCGCCTTGCTCGAAGACGATCAAATTCGTGACCCGAACTCACCCGCAAAGCATACTGCTCTTCGTGCAAGCCGACAAGGTCTGGATCGGAAACATGGATAGGAAAATAGATTTAGTTAAGGGAAATCATACCTAGCTCCATGAAAAACTTCATAGTCACCATGCCTTTCTCAACACAATCACGAAGAAAATGATGACGAATCTCTATGTGTTTGGCCCATGAGTGTTGAACTAGATTCTTTGAGATGTTAATGACACTGGTGTTATCACAAAGTATTGGAACTACATTATACTTCAACCCATACATGAAGATGTTGCTTGAGCCAAAGAAGTTGGGTACAACACGTAGTTGCAGCTATGTACTCAGCTTCTCTACAATAGAAAGAGCAACTAAATTTTGTTTCTTATACACCCATGAGATGAGACATGGTCCATGAAATTGAGCCATCTCTGATGTACTCTTATGATCAACTTTATTACCAGCAAAGTCAACGTCTAAGTAGATGACTAGACCAAAATCACATAATGTTGGGTACCGTAAGCACAAATTATCAAAACCCTTGAGATATATCTTAGAATTCTTTTCACAACCTTGAGATGAGACTCTCTTGGGTCAGATTGGAATCGAGCACGTAGGCACACACTAAATATTATGTCTGGTCTACTTGTAGTGAGATATAGTAGCGAACGTATGATTCCTCGATACAAGGTTTGATCAAATTGCTTCTCATTTTTATCTTTTCCTAAAGAAGTAGTCGGAGAGATTGGTGTGTCAAAGGATTTTGAGCTATCCATTCTGAACTTCTTAACACACTCTATAAGATATTTTTGTTGATGTACTCTTGTACCATCATCTCCCTAAACAACCTAAAGTCCTAAAAGGAAGTTAAGTTTCCAAACCATACTCATTTCAAACTTGCTGGTCACGAGGTTGACGAACTTCTTCATTAAGATGTCATTTGTCAAACCAAAGATGATGTCGTTGACATAGACTTGAACAACAAGGTGTGCTTTCCTTCCTTGATAGGAAACAAAGTCTTGTCTAGCTTTCCTCGGACATATCCATGTTGAAGTAGAAACTATGACAATCTATCATAGCCGTGGTCCGATCTGATTGAAACCAAAGGTACTCCAAGCACCTTTTTCGTAAGCTTTACCCATGCATTGAATTCTTCAAATACCTGATCCTTTGAAGATAAGAAAATAGTCCAATAATAGCATTAAAAGTCATCAACAATAACAAAATATACCTCTTACACCCTCGATTTCTCACTCGCATAAATTCACACAAGTCCATATGAATTAACTCCAAAGGTTTAGAAGAAATTACCACCTTCTTGGATTTGAATGACGATCTAACTTGTTTCCCCTTAACACATGCTTCACAAATTTTATACTTGTTTAGATCAATCTTAGGTAACCCTCTTACCAAATCCTCTCGGTGAAGCTTGTCAATAATTTGCAGACTCGCGTGTCTAAATCTGTTGTGCCATAGGTTTGCCACATCTTCGGTCACTTGGAGACATAGTTTTTCATGAGGTATGAAATAGAGATCGACTTTGTAAAGATTGTTCTCACATATTCTCTTCAGAAGAATACTACTTGAGCTATTTTCAATCACTTGGCATCCAATTGAATCAAAGATAACTTGACTTTGATGGTTAGCACACAGTTGAGAAACACTTTAAAGATTATATCCAAGTCCATTCACAAAATTAACGTTATCAGCACTAAAGTTTTTAGTATTACTTACCTTTCATATAATCATATGCCCATAACTCGACGTTTGCTATTGTTGCCGAAGGTTATGTTACTACCTTCATGTTGCTGAAGGGTGGAAGGATGAAAATTCATTTAATTAAGATCAATTAAATCATGGGTTTAACACCGGTAATAAGTAAATTCACCTCCTCACCTCTAACTATAATAAACTTGGGTTCATTACATGATTGTTCACCCTTTTCATTGATTCAACCAAAAAAAAAAAATTAAAGCTGTGAAAACCAACACACAAACCAACAATCAACCTAACAAGCTACATTAATTACATGTTGTTCCTGCCTAGTATTATTATTTGCACTTGGATTCTTACTCTCCTGCTTCATTTCAATTATTACATCCTCAAAAACAGGATTCACAATCCCTCTATGAAGATGAAGCAGCTGAGCTGGACACGCCTTTGTCATCATCTCTGGCGAAACAGTTGGCTCAACGGTCTTGAAGCATGATATCTTGGCCAGCTCATGGACCGCTTCTTCCAACTTAGCAACACAATCAACCACTGAAATTAGTATAGACACAACTGTTGCATCAGAAACCACTGCTAGGAGTTGGTCTTGTTCATCTTGGATCAGTAGTGATAAGGAAGCTGATTTCAGTATGTTTTCAACTTCTTTCACCGCTTGCTTTGCGTTCTCAACATGGAGTATTTCGGCTTCTGTTTTCGGATGTGTCCTTGTCTTGAGTGACGCGGAAAGCTCCCTCAGAGCTTTGCTTGATTCTTTACTCATCTTTGTGCATGAATCTTGAATCTTTCGTCTAAATTCCAATGCTATCTGTAAAAGATTTCCGATTTCATATAAGAATGACGCATCCTAGAAAAATTTACCTACTTTATATTAGGAATATTATCGATATGTATACCTTCGTATCAGAGTTGATGTAGCCACTAAGAGCTTCAAATTGGTAAGCACATTCCCTTGCAAGAGCACCAATTTTACGGTATTGCTTCCATGGTTTGCAAAGACTAAACCGGCCATTGCAATACGGTTCCCACCTCATCAAGTTAGCCTGAGATTTTTTTTACCGAGGTCACATACTTAGGTAAAATAGATAACATACATCTACAATAAGAAAGCCGAATTTCAATATTTCGACGTACCAAACTATCTTCGGTGGCTTTAGAAGTGAGGATGCTCTTATGGCTTGTCAAAAAGGACTTGTTGTCATCCTTTGAATCAATATTGTCCATCTCATTGTCAAGAGTATGAAAATATTCCTTCTCAAATCCTGTTCACAAATTGATTCAACTTTAGAATATGGCAATCTCCATGGAGAAAGAATGTACATTGATCATAAAAAAATGTGATCTTTAATTTACCTTGTAAGAAAGTGGAGAGCTTCTCAATATTGTTAGCCATGAGATTATGAAGATCTTGACCTGCCCAAATTGGGCATACACAAGTGCAAACTATTAGACACATTGTTCCTCCCATTAGGATTGTCATTATTCTTTGACTCGCCATTTGCACTATCTCTTCGACCCTATAACCCGAAACTACCACCATACTGAATGTCAATATGAATATGAGCATCCCATAATCATATCTCGCCTTGATTCTTGGTATGAAACGCGTAAATGTAGCTGCCGTCGCTGCAAATACAAACCAAAACATTGTTAGGAAACAAATTAGATGCTACTACTCTTAGCGTTCATTGGTTTTAGGATGGAATCCATACGGACTTATGTACTAGGGTTATATGTACATGTGGCCGCGGACTTTTACACAAACCCATTAAGCAAGAAAGCAAACTATAGTTTCTTTCGAGCCAATTTACCTAGTAAGAACACGGATATCCCTATAACAATGGGCTCTCCTTTGTCTCCAAATAGTCTTGCAAAATGTTGAACTCCCATTCCAAGAGAACCGGCCAACAATGTAGCTAATCCTCTATTGATACATCTGCTTATAGTTGCACCTATATATGTAGAAAACAAATAACAAAAACGTTACGCCAACCTAAACCGAAAACTTGTAGAGAAATAAGAGTTGTTTTAAACATGATTAGTTTTACTTACCAACAGTGAACTCAAAGACAACAACAACAGTTATAACGGCCCACATGCCTGTAACGCCGATTCCATCATAGAGCGGCCTAATACAATAAACCGAAGAGACCAATGTGAGGGCGAGCGCCATTTTGAGAGAGTGTATGATCCTCCTAGGATCATCTTCTCCATTCTTCTTCAAAGCTTTGGCCACTCCAACAAATTTCTTCCAAACACGACTTAAGAACCCGAACCCGCCTTTGTTTTCTAAAGATGAATCCATTTCAAGATCTTTCTTGGTTGAAGTTGTTGCTGATGTTTTGGTGTTGAAAGATAACAAACGCAATAGAATAGTACTTTAATGTTATGACTTATTATGTGTATAATGTGGTGTGTGTGTGTTCCTTTTATATAGGAGGAAAGACAAATGACAAACACGGATTTTGTTATAACAAAGTGTATAAAAAGTGCTGATGAATACTGATAACTGACAAAGCTTTTTTCTTGACAAGGTGGATGACATATTAGTTTGGATCTAGAGTAGTAATAATATACATTTATTTACTTAATTAATTAATTAGGCTATGTATGTGGACAGGAACCCACCAGAGGAAGGATTTACAGGAAGCATGAATTTCCCAGGTGGAAATTTTATTTTTAATTTTTAACTTTTTAATGCACAAACACAAAAAATTCCACCAGGTTCATACCAAAATGACCATTTCCCCTTTCCTAGCTTTATTTTTCTTTGCAACTGACAGTAATATACTGTAAAGATCAAAGTGTTGCCTGTATTCCACTAATGAATGTGTTTATGAATGGTAAAGAATCTACAGAAACCAAGTTTATTTTTCATAAACTGAGTGCTGTATTTCTTCATAAGGAGCTATTTTCAGTCAAGTAAAGAAGGGTTGTTTAAAAGCATACAAGCTATAGTACATCTCTATATTGTTAATACTAGTGAGCAAGGCCTACTTGGTTAAGGCCACAGATAATCCTTTTTACGAGCCTGGATACTAGAGCCCTTTTAGCTTGCATTTGAGTTACACTTTATAATGCATCATAAGGCGTTATAGTACTATATAGGGCTAGTTTGACCAACAAAGCATTATAAATTGTAATATATTATAATAAAATTAGATTAAACAAGTATAACGTGGCACACTTTTATTAAATTCAAAAGATAAGTGTTTGGCCTAGAAACTTCTTTTCAAAAAATATTTATTATAATACATATTATAATAGAGAAAGAGTCGCGTGAGAATGGGTGCTTAGGTGAGAAATACGAATAAATCTCGGTCGTTCCCTCCAAAAAATCAACGTCCCTGATTAAACATTCATTAAAAGATAAAAAAAACAACACAGACGAATTTTTCTCGTATTATTCACGTATTTTTGGAAAAATAGAGACGCGTGCAATTTGTTCATCAATATTGACTAATTATGCATCAATATTGACCAATTGTTCATCAATACTGACTAATTGTGCATCGAGTTTTGATGCACATTGTTCATCGATTTTGAACTTTTTATTTTTAACCTTATTTATGTGTATGAATACAATATTATCTAGTTTTTGATGTACATATAATTAGTTTGATATACTCCTATTTGCCCATTGATATACTCTTGTTTGTTCATTGGTATACCTTTGTTTGTTCATTGATATAGACACGTTTGTTCATTAATACTATCTGTTTGTACATAACTACTTGCACTTTGTGCATCAGAAAATTAACTTTTTATTTTTTTTAGTGGAAAAAAATTAACTTTTTATTATGTATCAATGAATATGAAGTTTGTGCATTAATATAATCACTTGTACATTTTTTTTGGTAGAAATAATCACTTGTACATTAGTACTGACACTTTGTTCATCACTACTAGTAATTTGTTTATTAATATATCCTTTTGTTTGTGAATTGAAATAAACTTTTGTTGGTGCGTCAATACCATCCACTTGAACATTTAGGACTATCTATTTGTATTTTTCATTTATTTTGTGATTTAAGGCTGTCTTTTTTCCTTACTCAAATAACTAATTTAGATTTACATACTCATAAAATTAGTTTCATTGCACACATATATTTATCTAGTTTTGTAGTCGTTATATGGATCCTTTTTTTTAGAGAAAAGTGTTAAATATATTAAATACCCAATTTACCTAAGTCAATTGTGCATGGCGGAAATACGGACCCTATGTTCAGATTCAAGAAGTAGCCACACGTTTCATAACAACAACAATGACGAATCCAAACGAGCCAAACAAGACAATACCAAGGCTGACTTCAAAATAATTAGTTTTGTCTCACATACGGCTAATTGTGATGCACACACATATATTAATGCATACAATTTCGATGCACATTCGTCCATTTTTTATGCACAAACAATAGGTTTTTTATGCACAAACAATAGTTTTTTGATGCACAGAATCACAATTTTGATGAACAAATCACATTTTTGATGAATAATCTGGGTTGGCACCCTATATCCATTTTTTAAAAAAATACGCAAATAATTCGTCTGTGCCTTTTTTCCCCTTTTAAGTGAAACAATTAGGGCCCTTAATTTTTCTCCATCCAATGACTCTTGTTCTTTCTTATTTCTCACATGCACACCCCCATTCTCACCTGATTAGGAGTCTATTATGTAAACTTGTTAAATGGGTTGGACGTAGGGTTGTGCAAACATGGACCAGAGTATTACGGTTCGGTTCACAATCTACTATATTTTTAAATTACGAGTTATTGTCCGGTCCAATCCAGGATTGTGAATTTACTGTCCAAATCGGATTAGACTGTAATATATATTTTAAAAAATCATATATAATATATTTTAATATTCATATTTGACATAAAATCTCAATTTTTACGGTCCATTTGCATTCGAAAACCGTACCGAACCGTATTAATTCGGTTCGGTCCAATCCACGATCCACATGTTACAAATTTTATGGTCCATCGATTCGGCCCAGGACCGTATATTTCGGTCCGATTTGAACCTTATGAACACCCCTTGTTGGACGGTCGAATTCAAGTTATTTAAGTTTTCAACATTAAATTTTATCAGTCAATCGAATCTGGTCGCTGCATGTTTTGTGTGGGTCCGGTCACTTTTTACCCATTAATTTTTTGGTCGGGTTTAACTCTAAAATTTTGAGAGGTTTGTGCTCAGTTGAGTTTTGGTAGCATTAATAATTGTTAGGTTTTGGAGTTTGATTGAGTTTCGGGCTCGAGAGGATCGAGACGGAGTAAAGGAAGGAAGTAGATCACACATTACAGAAGAGTGCTCGCGCTTCGAAAGACGTTACGAAAGTGCGGGCTGGGGCACAAAGGCGCAACCGCGCTTTGGTGGTAGTGTCGCGGAATTCCAACAGGGGTTAAAAGCGCGATTGGGGTATGGATTGGAGGGCCGCGCTTTGGTGGTAGTGTTGCGGAATTCCAACAGGGGGCTAAAAGCGCGGCTTGGGCATGGAATGCTCGGCTACGCTTTTTGGAGCTTGTCTATGCAATTCTTCGTGTCTGCGAGATACGGGTTTGCTTGATGCCCAAGGAGTATGAGATCTTAGGGTTATTTTTTCCATCTTTATGACCCTTGAAAGATTGTATCTTCTATGTTTAAGGTCTATGCTTCTATTTAAACCTACTTATGGTTATTGTAATTGTATCCACAATATTGAGAGTGAAATCCCTAGCTTGGTAGTGCCCCTAGACGTAGTCATTTTGATGAATTTGGTCAATAAATTCTCTTATGTTCGTCTTTTATTGTTTGTTTGTTTCTTCTCTTGTGAGTTTGTGTGAGTTCTCCCTTATTATAGGGTTGAATTTCCTAAAAACTTATATTAGAGCAAGGTTCTTACAGATGCAATGAGAGACAAAAAGATTCTTATTGAGAAGTTTGATGGAAATGTTATGGTTTCTGGAAGATGCAGATTAAAGATTACCTATATGGTAAAGAGCTTCAGTTGCCTTTGGGAGAGAAGCTTGTAGACATGAAGGAAGATGAGTGGAAGATATTTGATGAAACCCGAAATAAACCGTTCGCTAAAAGACAAGAGATGGGATTATTATATTCGATTGTGCGAACACTTGCTTCTTTATTTATGATATTCTTTACAACGAGGTTACAAGAAAACGAGGTTGCAAACCAGCGAGATTACAAGCCAACGAGGCCTACAAACACTTGAGATTAACACCCTAGACCCCCTACGGATGTTCGAGATCTCGACCTAACAATGTTCGAGATCTCCTAGTTGCTAGATGATCTTATATCCCTAAGTATCGCTTGCTTGACCCTTGCGCGAGGTTGATCCCAAAAAGCGATGTTGACGACTTGCGAGATTGGGTAGCGAGGTCCTTGATGTGAACGGGATTTCTGAGTGACTTGAAGTCTTTTTGTGGACTTCACTCGTCTGTAGCGAGGTCTTTTGACGATGTTTCGATCACGTCGATCTTCAACGAGCAAGATAGTTCTTGAGTTCAAGATGTTTTTCGACCCCTTTTCCATACGAGGTTCTCCTCTATTTATAGAGGATTGGAGAGTCAAGTTTTGATCATTGTCCGATGTGGGACGCCCGAGATCAAGGGCTCTGATTGGTCTAGAGGCGAGGCAGCTGGTGATTGGCTCGGGGGAGTGGCGCTAGCTGAGTGGTTCTGGTGGGCGGGCGTGTCAGTAGAGTCGGTTACGAGGTTTAGACCTCGTTCCAAGGTTTCGGAGGACCTCGCGGGGGTAGGAATTTTGTTAAAATAAAAGGTGGGTGCGGTTGTGGGCCCCAGGATCATCCTTGAGAGGCCCGTCGAGTCTGTATGTTCTTCGTACCCCGGGCCCACTTCTTACTTTACTATTTTGGGCATCATCAATACTGGATAGGAAGGTGATGAGTGCAATTCGCATGTCCCTATCAACGGTGAACAAGGTGCATCTGATGAGAAAGTTGTTCGACCTGAAGATGAAGGAAGACAGCATTCAAAGCACTTGAGCGAATTCAACATGATAATTTCACAACTACGGTGAAAATTGTGTTCGATGATGAGGTACAATCCCTAATTCTTCTTTTTTCTTTAATTGAAAGTTAGAGTGGAACTATCACGACTTTCAATGCTTTAACGGGGAAGGGGAAATTGAAATATAATGACGTTAGAGATTTGATGATATGCGAAGAGATTTGCAAGAAAGAGTCATGTTCCACATTTGGTTTAGCATTTAATGTTGGTCACAAGGTCAGGTATGATTCTAAGAAGAAATCTAGTCGCAGTAGATCGAAGTTCAGGGGGATAGAAACATCTACCAAGGACAAGAGCAAAATCAAGTGATGGAATTGTAACAATTTTGGATACTTTAAAAACGAGTGTCAAGCTTCAAAAGAAAAGTCAATGAATGCCACGATTGAAGTCTTCGGTGCTGGATTCAGGTGCGTCATTTCATTCTTGTAATGATGCTGGGATTATGGAACATTATTCCTCTAGGAACTTGGGAAAGGTCTATTTCTCTAATAATGATGCCTTGGACATTGTGGGGAAAGGAGATGTTCGAGTCAGTGCTCCTAATGGTTCTACACTAATGTTACACAGTGTGAGGCATATTCATGGCTTGAAAAGGAACTTGCTTTCAGTTGGGTAGCTAGATGATGAAGGTTATGAAGTGACCTTTGGGTGTAGTACATGGAAAATCACCAAGGGGGACATGGTGCTGGTTTGTGGTAAGAAGGAGGGAACGTTGTACATAATAGGCAACATTTGAGATAGCATTGCTATTGTAGGAGCTGAGAGTGATGCTGATGTGTGGCACTGTCGTTTGGGCCATATAAGTGAAAAGGGGATGAAGGTTATGTGTTATAAAGGTTTTTTTCCAAGTCTAAAGTTTGTTGAAATTAGGTGTGTTCTTAGGAAGCAGAAAATGGTGAGTTTCTCACGAGGTGGTAGAGCCTTGAAGAAGGAGAAATTGGAGTTGGTTTATAGTGATTTGTGGGGGTGACCCCAATCTCATCTTGTGGTGCATCTTACTATATGACCTTTATTGATGACTCCACAAGAAAGGCATGTGTTTACTTATTGAGGCATAAATCTAATGCATTTGATTGCTTTAAGAAATGGAGGGCCCTAGTTGAAACTAAAACGGGTCTCAAAGTGAAGTGTTTGAGGTCTGATAATCGAGGAGAATATGAGCTCCATGAGTTCAAGAGGCATTGTGCTCACAATGGAATCCGAATGGAGAAGACCCTAAAGGGAACTCCTCAAGAGAATGGAGTGGAAGAACATATGAACATGACATTAACTGAATGTGCTAGAAATATGAAGTTTCAGTGTGGACTTCCAAATATATTCTAGACTGAGGCAATGAACATTGTTGCTTTCCTAATCAATAGAGGACCATCTACTCCCTTGGAGAACGGGATACCAAAAGAGGCTTGGAGTGTCAAAGAGGTAAACCTCTCTTTTATTTGTGTTTTTGGGTGTACTGCTTATGTTCATATTGTTGATGTTAAGAGGAGCAAGTTGAATGCTAAATCTGTTAAGTGCAGCTTCATTGGATATGGGGAAGATGATTTTGGATATCGGTTTTGGGATGATTAAAATAAGATGGTTATCCAGAGTCAAGATGTTGTGTTTAATGAGAAGGTTTTGTACAATGACATGTTGAATGCTAAAGATACCGATGGTTCAGGCTTTGATATGGTGAAGCTAGATATCTCTAACTCAGGTGGGAGTAGAATGGTTCTAGATGGGGAAGAGCCTGTTGAAGTAGAGTCACAAAGTGATGATGACCTAGAGGTCATTGAAGAGGAACCCGAGGAACCACGTTCTCCTAAGGTTCAGTTAAGGAAGTCAACAAGGGAGCATAGATCGCCTAATATATATTCGCCTTCTAATTTCTATCTATTGTTGACTGATAATGGTGAGCCAAAATGTTACAATAAGGCATCTCACAGTCAAGATGTGAGAAAGTGGAAGTTGGTCATAGATGATAATATGGATTCTTTGATGACCAACAAGACATGGAAGTTGGTTAAACTTCCAAGAGGCAAACAAGCTTTGCATAACAAGTGGGTTTACAAGGTAAAGGAGTAGGCTGATGGGAGCAAATTTTACAAGGCAAGGCTGATTGTGAAGGGATTTCAGCAAAAGTATTGCATTGACATCTTCACTCTTGTTGTGAATATGACTACTATACGACTTATGTTAAGTATGGTGGCTGCAGAAAACTTGGAGTTGCAACAAATGGATGTAAAAAAAGCTTTTCTGAATGGTGACCTAGAACAGGACATCTACATGATGCAACCAGAGGTAGGGGCGTATGTATGTAGTGCCTAGAAAATTTGTTTAAATATACAAAAACACTCTTTGTTTTAGGTTTAGAAGCACTGATCACATATCTATAGCCCTCGTTAAGCGTTTCAACTTTGTCTAGTGTTGACCGGCCAAGAATGACAAATCTGCCTACTGATGTTGAGGACAAAAACTACATTAAAAAAATTAGGTCATTTGACACAAACTAGTTTATTTGGTCAAAAAAAGCAAATTAATTTTTTATATATAAAAAATATATTAAAATGGTTTTTTATATTGAAAAATACAAAATTTTATGAAAAAATACAAAATTTTCTATATAATATTTTATTATACAGAAAAATACAATTCTTTCTATATTTTATGGAAAAAAATCTTGGCTTCGCCAGGAATTTTTTTGTAGCCAAAAAAATTATCCAAAGAAATTTAGCCCCTATTGGCACAAATTCCTAGCTACGCCACTGATCAGAGGGGTACTTGTCTAAGGGTAATGGGGAGCTCGTGTGTAGGTTGAAGAAGAGCTTGTATAGTTTGAAACAAGATCCTAAACAACGATACAAGAAATTTGATGCATTCATGCAAGACATCAAATTTGTAAAAACTAGAGATGATTATTGTTGTTACTTCAAGAAGTTTGGAGATGGCTACATCATCTTGTTGCTATATGTTGATGACATGTTGATAGCAGGACAAGTGCTCGAGAAGTGAGCAAGATGAAAGAGCAATTGTCTAAACGGTTTGCCATGAAAGACTTGGGGAATGCTAAGCAGATTTTGGGTATGCAGATTGAGAGAGACAAGATGGCAGGGAGGTTGTATCTTTCTCAGAAGGTCTTGAAAACGTTCAACATGGAGAATGCAAAACCTGTCATTGTTCCATTAGGCATCCAATTTAAGTTGTCTAACAGGGACATCCCTAGGAGTCAGGATGAACGCGACCAAATGCAAAAGACACCCTACGCTTCAACAATTGTGAGTTTGATGTATGCAATGGTGTGTATAAAACCGGATGCACGTGCGATGGGAGTTGTGACTCGTTTCATGGGTAATCTACGAAGAAAACATTGGGAAGCAGTGAAGTGAATTCTGAGATACTCGAGGATTACTACTGAAAAGGCCTTATGTTTTCAAGGCAAAAGAGTTGTGTTAGCATAATATTTTGATGTTGATTTTGCTTCAAGTGACCTTGACAAGAGGAGGAGTACAATGGGTATGTGTTTACTTTGGAAGGTACTACGACCTCTTGGGCTTCAAAGTTGCAGAAGGTCGTTGCTTTGTCTACCATAGAAGCTGAATATATTGTAGCGAGTGAGGCTAGTAAGGAGATGGTATGGTTGCAGAATTTCTTGGGTGAATTGGGAAAGGGACAATGTGATAGCATTCTTTACAGTGATAGTCAGAGTGCCATCCACTTGGCTAAGAATCCGGCGTTTCATTCTAGGACAAAGCACATGCATTGAGTTGAAGCATCACTACATACGACATCTTCTAGAGAAAAAGATTTTACAACTTCTGAAGATTTCAAGAAGTGAGAATCATGTTGACATGTTGACTAAGGTTGTGACCTTAGAGAAGTTGAAGTCGTGCATGGCTTTAGAGGACCTTAGTACGTACTTAACTTGAAGGCCCGGCATTATCTCTACCAGATGGGATGATGATGTTGAAGATAGTTACAATTGAAATTAGTCTCCAGGTGGGAGATTGTTAGGTTTTGGAGTCTGATAGAGTTTCGAGCTCGGGCGGATCGAGACAGAGTAAAGGAAGGAAGTATATTGCGCATTACAGAAGAGTGCTCGCACTTCAAAAGTCGTTATGATAGTGCGGACTAGGGAACAAAAGTGTGGCCATTCTTTTGTGGTAGTGCCCTCGGAATTCCAACGGGGGCTAAAAGTGCAGTTTGGGCATGGATTGCGCGGCTGTGCTTTCTGGAGCTTGCCCGCGCAATTCTCCGTGTCTGCGAGACGCAGGTTTGCTTGACGCCCAAGAAGTATGAGATCTTAGGGTTATTTTATTTCCATCTTTATGACCCTTAAAAGATTGTATCTTCTATCTTTAAGGTCTCTGCTTCTATTTAAACCTACTTATGGTCATTGTAATTTTATCCATAATATTGAAAGTGAAATCCCTGGCTTTGTAGTGTCCGTACACGTAGTTATTCTGACGAACTGGGTCAACAAATTCTCGCGTTCTTCTTTTATTGTTTCTTTCTTAATTTTTTCTCTTGTGAGTTTGTGTGAGTTCTCCCTTACTGCAGGGTCGAATTCCCTAACAATAATATGCCTTCTACTAACTATCCCATAATGTGTTATACAATGTAATGCATTATAATACATAAGCCAAACACACCCTTAATATCATCAATCATGTAGAAATCTTCTTGTACTCACTGTGTAATCTGGGGGAGGGATATGCGCTCTCTTTATATCCTACCAAACGACGCATTAAGCACCATTTTGCATTGGTCATGGTCATGGTCATGTGAAATCAGTTTAATGTCAAACATGTAGAACCCTTTTTTATTTCGTTAGATATCATTTCATCTGATTGATCAATTAGTGGGCGAGGGAAGTTACTATTTTATTTGAATGTAGAATCAAGAATGCTCCTCCTTGTATCCAAAACACCGTCTTTCAATAATTTCATAGAATGAAATATATTCCCCTTTTGAAAAAACAATGATTTACTTTAAATGTTGCAAGCAATTCACTGAAACAGTGTTAAGATTCCTAGCTGAATAGGACAGACAGTATCCAAGAATCAAACATGTTTGGCAAATCATGTTAAATCTCCAACATTTGATCACCATCACCTCAGAGCACATATTTGATGTCTTGCTAGAACTAAATTGGTTTCAGGCTTATGTTACACAAGAATTGGGAAATATATAGAAATGACACGAACATGAAAAAATGTATAGATCTCATATTTTTACACTAACAAACGGGTTTTAAAGTTTACGACACGAAACGGAAACAGAAAATACTGTCCAATTAGAGTTTCCGGATAACATACAGGTTTCTGATTTGATTAATTCATTGACAGTACAAATTTCAAAAGGGATCGGATAGTGGCTAAGAGTAGTGCTGAGATTCTGAGATGACCTACCACCAACAATCTTTCATGGGTGCTAACAGCATGCAACAAAGAACAGCAATTCTGACCACAAGAAGACAATTTGAAAAACAAACAAAATAAAAGGAAATACAGAAAATTAAGTACAATTGACAACTTAATAAAACCAAAAAGACTAGAGCTCATCTTAATTAATTCCAATTCATCAGAAGTTTCATGCTATTTATCGCTTAAATTTAACTTGTATAATCTAAAGATAAAAAGCAACCAAAAGGGCTTTATTCTCTAAATCCCACTTCCACCCACAAAAAAAAAAAAAAACTCAGATTTCTGAATTAATACATGTTTTTGTTGGTGCAATACCTAGAACTGGATTGAGTGGGCTTCAAAATCATGTGATACTTATCTTTGCAAAATTACACTTTTTTTTAAAAAATCTTATCTGAAAAATAATGAATCTTAAATAGCAATATCCATACAAAATTTATATGCATGTACGAGTATAAATTAATTAGGTCAGTCAAATTACATACTCACTGATGAGTGATGACTCAGATCTGATGGGGAAATCAATTATTTTTTGAGTTTTAAAAAACAAAATTATCAAAGCCTTTGCTCAAAAACATCGACACATGGTGAAAACTAACAAAATTAATGATCTATCCTCTTCCAGCATCTATACTTTTAACAAGAAAGTCTCAGCTCATCAATGTAATTAAAGTATAAATTAAAAAAATGATAATTAGCAACAATATCTATGATAGTTTCTATTATCTTCTTGGTTGTGAGAGAGATTAAAGATTAATACAAAGTCAATTTTAGCACGGGAAAACGATATGATATGTTAAGTCAACTGTATATAAATGAGTAAATGAGAGTGTTTCAAGTGTAACACTATATAATATGAAAACTACCGATAACTAATTGGTCTAGTGGGATGAGGTGCTAGACTCCTTAAGCGTTTGTTCAGGAGGTTCAAAGTTCGAATCTTCCTGGCGGCGTGTATGGAAAAAATTGAATTGGGAGGGCCGTCGCCAGCAATGGGCCTCTGCAGTACCCGGTTCGAACGTAGATTGGCCCCGGCTAATCGAACCGAGCGAGAGATAAAAAAAAATATAATATGAAAACTATAAGTAAATGAGGATCTTTGACTTAGAAGGATGAAGGGATAAGATTAATGGTATAATTGTGATTTTGATTTTTTTTAATTTATGTTTTTTTAAATCGATTTTATTTTTTTGCTTGTTTTTGCCATTAAAATTGAAAAATATGACATTTTATAAAATGTTCATATATTTTATGCACATGTTCATAATATAATAAGGCGATACTCACATACAACTATTCTAAAAAGTTTAGTTTATAACTATGTAGTTTATCTTAGGTTCACATATAATATACCTATATTCATATATTAGTATACAATGTTCATATTTTAGTAGTTCATGTTCAAGATTTTGAGATTTATGTAAAAGTTACATATGTTCATATATTAATACGACATGTCCAAGTTTTATTGTCTCAAATTCATACTCAATTATTTCATTCAACGATCGAGATCTATTTCCAGTTTTTATAATGAGGGTTATTTTCATATGATCCGTAACCATGAGTATTTGAAAATATTCCAAAAAAGACATAAAAACCTCTTACATGGAAATTAGTACACATTTTCAGTTAGTAACAAGAACAAGAACGAGAAACAATGTAATCCTATGTGTGTCCTAGTCATTTCCAACACACTTTTCAAAATTAATTTTCACCCGGTTTGACTTAGGAAAAGTTTTGTTAATGTATTTGATCCTCACATTTTCTGACATTCACCATATATTTTCGACACGGACATGTAACATACGTACCGTCTTTTAATATTCTTGGCTAGATATATCAGCTAACTTTTCGATCATGGACTACTTGCACATATAATGGGTAAATTGCAATAGTGGAGAGGGAGGGAAACAGCAAAGCAAAGAGCAATAACATGAACCATGAACTTATATTTATAGCAATGGCTGCAAACCTATGATCTTAAAATGGTAAAAAAGCAACATTTGAAAAAAAAGAAGATAAAAATAGAGCACATAATGAGAGTGTACCAAACTTTTGTACTTGATTTCAATTTCTATCTTTTCATCTTGTTGCTAGCCAGTTGGACAAGGCACTGCTAACATTCAAGTTGTTCTTTGTTTGTATGTTTCCTCCTTCAAAATGTACAAAAGCATGGGTAGGAATTGTCAAGAGAAAAATTATGTGTATCTTGAAACTTAATTGTCAAAGTCTAGTGGCCCACAACACGAACGGAGGGGGAGATCATCCCAGCATACATGCGCGACAAGCTCGATCAGCACATAACCCCATGAGGTTCTATAATGGGTGATTGAGGAGCATCCCGGCCCGACCCAAACAACTTGGGAGGACCCAAGACCAAATAGGTTCTAATACAACACAGACGGAGAGGGAGACCGTCCCAGCGCACATGCGCGACAGTTGCAACGTTCACCCTCCACTTCTTACAATGTGGATAGTGGGTGACGATTACTCGAAGACTAACGAGAGCATGAACGTGGCTCCAAGGGTAACAAAATTAGGGTTAGATAACCAAAAGAAGCAAAGGAGATATATTCTCTCCATGTATGACCATATATATGAGCAAACATAATGTTAGAATGTATTAGGAAATAAAATATCTTATATTATCTTTTAATTATATTATCCTTTTTATGTTTGGCTTGTGCCCCAAGATTGATAAGATCACTAAGCATATCATGTATATAAACCCCTATTGGGATTTCTAATGAATCAACGATACATTCACAAATTCATATCTTTTACTTATATGGTATCATATTTTTCCGATCCTAGCCTAATTCCGCTGAAAACCTAATTCCGCCATGACTGACGGTGAGACACACGATCCGAATGCCCTGCCCGCCGATCAACATGCCAAGGGATCGCTCCTGCTCGCGGTGTCTGGATCGTCATCCAACTTCAACCTTACTTTTCCGAACATCGGTTTCAAACTTGATCGCCACAATTATACTCTTTGGTGCCATACTATAAAATCTTCGCTCGAAGCCTACTCCATCGAAGGCTTTCTCAAACCGAACACGACGCCTCCTTCAACGATGTCAGTTGCTACCGGCTCCGAGGCTCCACCAATCAAGAATCTGGCGTTTGCTGCTTGGACTCAAAAAGACAGGTTTATTCTTCTTTGGATCCGTTCTACTCTTTCAGCGCCATTGTTGGCTCAAGTAGCTCGGGCGAAAACTACATATGATGTCTGGATCATTCTTGAGTGTATGTTTTTCGCTCAGAATAGAGCCCGATCTATGCATCTTAAACAACATATGCAAAATCTGAAAAAGGGTACGTACTCTTAGTATTCTTGAATATTTCGAAAAGAAACGAGGGTTTTCTGATGCTCTTGCTGAACGTGACTATATTGTTTCCGACGCTGATTTCATTGAATGTATCTTGAATGGTCTTGATTTTTCATACTCGGCTTTTCTCACCGCATACAATATGCAGAAAGAACCTATTACCTCTGATCAATTGTTAGGGCTTTTATTGCGTGAAGAGGAGAGCATTAATGGTAATTTGCAGCCAGCCCTAGACTCGTCACTCTCGGCCAATGCCGCATCTAGGGCATCGCGCGGCTCGTCCTCCTCGAACTCTGGCACTGCTGGTTCAGACGCTTCGAACACATCACGTCCGCCATGCCAGATCTGCGCACGGACCAGCCATGAAGCAATCAACTGCTGGCAGCGCACCAATCTACCTTAGTTTTCGCCCACCAACCCTAATTACAACAATCGGGGCGGTCGTGGTGGTCGTGGCGGGCGTGGTGGCTGTGGCAACTCTTCCCGGTCCTCTTCTGATCGCACTTCTAATGCCTACTTTGGACAGCAGCAGCAGCCGTACGCCCCACCACCGCAATACTCACAGCCTCCTCGGCAAAACTATTATATCGGAAACTCGCCCTCCACTTTAGTCGATCCAAATTGGTGCTTTGATTCTGGGTCTACTAGCCATGTCAGATCCGATTTCGATAACCTCTCTATGCACTTTGATTACACTGGCAATGACGGTTTACAAGTCGGTAATGGTACGATCCTTCCTATTACGCATTTGGGCAACAGTTCATTATATTCTTCTTTTAAACCTGTCCAATTACATAATATTTTATTTGTTCCTCAAATTAAGAAAAATTTAATCAGTGTCTCTCAGTTAACTAAAGACAATGATGCTTACATGGTTTTTTATCCCACTTGTTGTTTTGTGAAGGACAAGCAGGGGCGAACACTCCTCAAAGGAACCGTTGAAAACGGGCTTTACCACTTGCAAGCCTCAAAATCGCCACTATCTCCTCCTCCCCGAGCTTACCTTGGTGAAAAGACTACACTTCAAATTTGGCATGAACGTTTTGGTCACCCGCATGAGTCAGTTTTTCGTCGTCTAGTTTCTAGGTTTAATTTACCCGTTTCTTCACATAATCTCAAGTCTGTTTGTGAGTCTTGTCAGTTAGGGAAAAGCCATCGACTCTCCCTTTCTGATCGTCATTTACCTAGTGATTTACCTTTCGAACTCGTTTATTCAGATGTTTGGGGTCCTGCCCCGTTTCTTCATTTAATGGCAATGTCTATTTTTTAATTTTGTTAATGACTGTACCAAGTTTGTTTGGATCTATTTTCTCTCCCAAAAGTCTCAAGTACTTCAAACTTTTCAACTCTTTCAATCCATGGTTGAAACTCAATTCTCAACAAAAATCAAACAGTTTTAATCTGATTGGGGAGGCGAATACAGAAATGTCTCTACTTTTCTTCAATCTCAGGGTATTCTACATAGAGTGTCATGTCCACATACACAGTCTCAAAACGGGGCGGTTGAACGTCGTCACCGCACCATAGTTGAAAAAGGCTTAGCTCTTCTTTCCCATGCCAAATTGCCTCCCATATTTTGGGAGCACGCCTTTCATACATCTGTTTATTTACATAATAGAATCCTCACACCAATTCTAAATTTCAAATCTCCATTTGAGGTTCTATACAACAAACTTCCCGACTACAAATTTCTCAAAAGTTTTGGTTGTCTCTGTTATCCGTTACTCCGGCCCTACATGTCAAACAAACTCGAGTATCGTTCCTCTCCATGTGTTTTTATTGGTTATAGTTCCAAACACAAAGGGTATCTGTGTCTCCATGTTCCGACTAATCGGGTGTACATTGCACGTCATGTCATATTTGATGAATCAACTTTCCCATATCCCAATCATGTCCAAAAACCCGAGCCTGCCGTTCAACCCCCATCTCCGACTCCAGCCTCTCTATTACAACTTGCCACGTCACCATGGCCGGCGTCGGCGCCTACAGCTCCACCAGCGCCATGCCTCACGTCCGAGCCGCATATCGGCAGCCCCTCTCCCGTGCCACCATCTCCGTTCACTCCCATGTAGCCTCCACAAGACTCACCGCCATCCTCAAATAGCCAGTCCGCTCATGTGGTTAGCCCGGATTCGTGGTCCTTAGAGGGTGAACTTGCCTCGGCGGCCTCTCCAAACACATGTATTCCTACTTCTTCTTCCATTCCTTCTTATTTCCGACCCGTTGAAACCTCCACACATTAAATGGTTACCCGTTCTAAAACCAACAACCTTAAACCTAAATCTCTGAATGCCACCAAACATCCTTTACCGCCTTCTCCGAATCTTTACAATGAGCCCAAAACTTTCATTCAAGCCTCAAAATCTCCTGAATGGCAAAACGCCATGCAAAATGAATATGATGCCCTTTTACGTAATGGGACTTGGACTTTAGTGCCTCTCCCTTGTAATACTAACATTGTTGGCTGTAAGTGGGTTTACAGGGTCAAACAGAAAGTGGATGGTTCGGTTGAGCGCTATAAAGCGCGTTTGGTGGCCAATGGCTATAATCAAGAAGAAGGCGTTGATTATTTTGACACTTTTAGTCCGGTTATTAAGCCGAAAACTATTCGTATCGTTCTTTCATTGGGTTTACAATATTCTTGGCCAATCAGGCAAGTTGATATTAACAACGCTTTTCTCAATGGAGATCTTTCTGAGCAGGTCTGTCCCAACCCTCGGGTTTTACTAATTCCAGTCGCCCTAATCACGTCTGCTTACTTCGCAAAGCTCTCTATGGCTTGAAGCAGGCTCCAAGGGCTTGGTTCACCAAACTTTGACACTTTTTGGTTGCTCACGGCTTTCGTTCGTGTCGTTCCGACACCTCCCTATTTGTCCGACGACATGGTTCGAGTGTTATCTTTATTCTGGTCTATGTTGATGATCTTTTGATAACAGGCTCTGTTTCCGCTGATATTGAGAGATTTATTTGTCTTCTGAATGCTGCATTTGCTTTGCGCGATTTGGGCCCTATTCATTACTTTCTCGGCATTGAAGTCACTTGAAAGCGGGATCACATTTTCCTCTCTCAGCAGAAGTACATTCGGGATCTTTTAGACCGCAGTAAAATGCGTGATGCTAAGCCTATCTCGTCGCTTGTTGAACCGGCCTCCTGTTTACAACGTTCAGGTGATCCTTTGTCTGATCCATCCTTTTATCGGAGTATAGTTGGTGCTTTACAATATGCTACTATTACTCGTCTCGAGATTTCTTATGCGGATAACAGAGTGTGTCAGTACATGCATGCTCCGACCGAGTTACACTGGGTCGCGGTCAAACACATTTTGCGTTATCTCAAAGGGACTATTTCGACTGGTTTAATACTTCATCCATCTGTTGGCCATCGTCTTGTAGCTTATTGTGACGCCGGCTCGGCGTCTGATGGTGATGACTGCCGTTCCCAGCATGGCTTTGCCATCTATTATGGTGGCAATCTTATCAGTTGGTCATCCAAGAAGCAACATGTTGTTGCCATATCAAGCACTGAAGCCGAGTATCGTGCTATTGCCTTCACTTCCACTGAATTAATTTGGATTCAGCAACTTTTACAGGAACTTCAGGCTCCTCTTCGGTGTCCTCCTATCATTTTATGTGATAATCTGAGTGCCACTTACATGTCTGCCAATCTGGTTTTCCATCAGCGCTCCAAACACATTAAAATTGATTACTATTTTGTTCGAGAACAGGTTGAAGATGGATCTCTTGTTGTTCGTCATGTCCGTTCCAATGATCAAACCGCCGACATTTTTACAAAGGTCGTTGGCACGGCTCGCTTCTTGCAATTACGTTCCAAGCTTCATGTCGTTCCTCCTCCATGAGCTTGTGGGGGGTATTAGGAAATAAAATATCTTGTATTATCTTTTAATTATATTATCCTTTTTATGTTTGCCTTGTGCCCCAAGATTGATAAGATCACTTGGGCATTAAGCATATCATGTATATAAACCCCTATTGGGATTTCTAATGAATCAACGATACATTCACAAATTCATATCTTTTACTTATAGAATGTTCATCCCACATCTGAAAGTTGGGACTTAACTGGGACTAGTATATAATTTAACAGATTACTCCTCCTATTACCAATTGGTTTTAGGATGAAACCCCGCTGAGCTAATATGGTATCAGAGCCATATGCCTAACGGCCTCTCTCAATCCTGGACCCGCCCTGTTGTGTTGTCCAAGTGTCAACTGGGCCAGTTCTCACAGCTGCACTTGCGGGGGCGTGTTAGAATGTTCATCTCACATCTGAAAGTTGGGACTTAACTAGACTAGTATATATAACTCAGCGGATTATTCCCCCTATTACCAATTGGTTTTAGAATGAAACCCCGCTAAGCTAATACATAAAAATACTTTTCACTTGTAATTCAGATTGAGAAATATCCCGATCAATAAACACAAAATTCATCTTCACGCTCTTTTTCCATCGTTCGTGCTTAGTTAATTTAAGTTCCTCGTACTTTTCGCCCAAAACAATCACTAGCCTAAGTATCACCCGAGATGATTTTTTTATACTAACAGTCATGTGACCCATAATTAATCTTGACAAACTATAAATAACAATATCACATGTCCGTTAACTATAAAAAAATGTTTTATTTAATGATAATTAGGGTAGTGATCACCGCTTTAAAAGGTTAGTCTATTTCTTACAAATTCTCAGAGGTTGGGTTATTTTATGTAATTTTCCCTTATTAATAGGAAAAAATAGTGTACTGGGCCGTTGACTACCTTGTGCTCATTAGGAATGTCATGGACCTGCTGATCCGAATAAAGTTGCTTATGTTAAAGAAAGATACATGCATAATGGGCTTTAGTAAATTATGGGCCGGGCTTAGCCCATCTACGTACTACACTTGGCAATGACTCGTATTTATTTAGGAACGTCATATTTATTTCACATGATTTGTAATCTAAGGGTACAATTCCGTAAATATCTTTTAGTAAAAACAATTGTGATACTATGATAACACCCGATACGATAATTGATGTGATATTTTCATAATACGAAAGGCTTATGATGCAAACTATATGTTGTGAAAGACACCGATTCTTGTTCAATATGTGTTTTGGAGTAGTAATTCTTCAAGGGTGCGTTTGGCCTAAGTTTATGTTTGGGATGTTTGGATCAAGAATGAGAGAATACGTTCGGCGATTGGCCATGGATTTTCATATTTCTGTTTTGCATTATTGTCCTTGTTACATTTCTAGCATTGTTTTGGATAATTATGTAGTCTCTTGTAGGTAGACCTAATTTCTTATCTTAATCGCAAGGATATGCCCTGTTTTCTTGATAAAAAAAAAAAAAAAAGAATGAGAGAATACGAGGTAAATACTTCTTCTATCAAAAAAAGTTGTAGTTTGATGGAAGGACTTGGTTTTTATGATTTGGGGGGAGGAATTCCATTATCAATCAGATTGGATTCCCATATAATATAGAAATCATATAGAAGAATATGTTTGAGGATAAAAACAAAAATCACAAAACACCAAGCAAACACGTAGTATATGTTATTGAGAATAATAATAAGGGTCTGGTTCAAGTGAGAATGAGCGCGTAGGTACGAAATAAGAAATAATAAGAATCGTTGAATGGAGAAAAATCAAAGGCACTGATCATTTCACTTATAAAGGGAAAAAACGGCACGAGCGAATTTTTGCCAAATTATTCGCATATTTTAAGAAAACGGAAATAGGATGCGTGTCCAGATTGTTCATCAACACTGTGATTTTGTTCATCAAAACTATGATTTTGTGCATAAATAAACTATTATTTGTGCATAAAAATCTATTGTTTGTACATAAAAAATGGACGAATGTTTATCGAAATTGTATATAATATGTTCATCAACATTGTGATTTTGTTCATAAAATACGGAAATAGGACGCGCGTCCAGATTGTTCATGAACAATGTGATTTTGTTCATCAACACTATGATTTTGTGCATAAATAAACTATTATTTATGCATCAAAAATCTATTGTTTGTACATAAAAAATGGACGAATGTGTATCAAAATTGTATGCATTAATATATGTGTGTGCATCATAATTAGCCGTATGTGAGACAAAACTAATTGTTTTGATGTCAGCCTCGGTATTGTCTTGTTTTACTCATTTGGATTTGTCATTGTTGCTGCTATGAAACGTGTAGCTACTTCTTGAGCTCTGAAGATAGCTAAGGCACAAGTATTCCTATTTGGTTTGCAGTTGGCTCGTTCTCTTAGCATATATCATATTATTGCAAAGTCATATTGTTTATCTATTATCATTTGCATTCTAGCTTTTACATCAAACGTACTTATCTTATTTAGGTATTATATTGAGCACTTCATTCGTTTCTTTTTGTTGTGCTCATATAGGTAGACATGACAATTGTGTATCTCACTTTATTACACGTTTGTATCTTAATTCGGACATGAACAACCGTTGTAACTGATATTCCGCCATGTATAATTGACTTAGCAGCTGAATGGATATTTAATATATTAAAACTTTGATCGCAAGAAAGGATTCGTATAACAACTACATAAACTAGATAAATATATATGTGCATTGAAAATAATTATATGAGTATGTGAGTGAAAACTAATTATATGAGTAAGGGAAAAAGATAGCATTAAAGCACAAAATAAAAGCAAAAATGCACAAACAGATAGTACTAAATGTTCAAATTGATGGTATTGACACATAAAATAGTTTTCAATTCACACATAAGGGCTTAATGATGAACAAACAAGGTTATATCAATGAAAAAATATGGGTGTATCTATCAACAAATACGGTATATCAATGAACAAATAATGGAAAAACAAGGTTATATCAATGAACAAATAAGGGTATATACATGAACAAATAAGATATATCAATGAACAAACAATGGTTACCAATAAACAAAAAGGAGTATACCAATGAACAAACATGGATATATCAATGAACATGAAGAGGTATATCAATGAACAAATACGAGTATATCAATGAACAAATATGGATGTATCGAAACTAATTATGTATATAAAAAACTAGATAATATTGTATTCATACACATAAATAAGGTTAAAAAATAAAATTAAAAATTAAAAAAGTTCGAAATCGATGAACAATGTTATCAAAACCTCCGATGCACAATTAGTTAGTATTGATGAACAATTGGTGAATATTGATGAATAAACCGCTAGTTTTGATGAACAAACTAGGCGCGTCTCATAAAAACGTATTTTTTGAAAATACGGGAAAAATTCTTCCGTGCCATATTCTATTGAAAAATACGCGAATAATACGGGAAAAATTCGCTTGTGCCGTATTTTATCTTTTTAATGAATGTTTAATCAGGGACGTTGATTTTTTGGAAGGAACAATCGAGATTTATTCTTATTTGTCACATGGGCGCCCATTCGCACGAGACTCTTTCTCTAATAATGATATGTATTTATTATCTTAAATCAGGTTATTATTAATATTGTGACAGTTGTTAGCTTTAGAAAAAATTATATCATGCTAATATCTTATTACGGTTTTATCCTTGTATAAATATTTCTAATCGGATCAATAATACTATCGCTTCTTCACTATTGTTTCATATCTCTATATATGTTTTATACTTTTTAACTTCGTTTTACTTGCTCTATAGTATATGTTTCATCAATTCGAAACCCACATGTGATACCAATCCAGGTTGCACTAATGCCTATGTTGTTTTGGATGGAGTTAGGGTAGTTGTTGTTTTTTGGCATTAAAAATCTTGTTATTGAATAATTATTTAAGATGTTTCTTCTTTGAATTGAATTTGGTATGACAAGTCTGGTAAAACTGAGAGGCCATCAAAAGATGGTAACGGTAACCGGTAGGAAGGTCAAACAAAGAGCCAAAGCCAAACTCGATCAAGCAAGAACGTATAAACAAACAAAAAAAATGAAACAAGAATGAATAAAGGAGCATGATAAGTAAAACACTAAGGGGTATAGTGTTGCAGCAAAAACGGTCAATTCTAACAAGGGAAGGGCAAACTAGACGAATGACGTTTTCTCCACGGAGATGAAAGATCTTCAGAGCCTCAAAACAAAAGACGATCTGGTCGATCACGACTTGGTCCACGCCGCGAACTTAGTTCAAAATTCTCGAGAAAAACACATACCAAACTCGGGCACCCTGCATACACACACTAAAAGCATTTCTTTTATTTCTTTTTTTTTTCTCCCTCTTTCCAAAGTCACACACTTGGCTGAAATTCTACTACGTGTTGTCTAGTGTTTGCTATGCAATGTATTGAAAAACAAAATCTATAAAGTATCCTTTTATACAAAATGACTTGTTTAATAAAGGGTTACAAATGCATTCTATCACTTAAAAACTAAGAACATAATCCATACGTGGTATTTTGACATTGATACATATATGTGAGATTATTCTCTATTCTCTATTTTATTTTATTTTCCTATCTAATCTTGCAAGTCCTTATCATGTATAGAGGCCAAACGTAGGGGCCTTGGAATTTAGGAGTACTTGTCCTTGGTATTTTGGATTTCTCTTGAAAGCTAGACTAGTCATTTTCTGGCTTTACATTTCTTCTACTAGTGTGATCCAATTGATCATCAATAAAGCATTGAATCCTTTTGCTTGCACACCTTGCATCAAATACTTTTCTTCCCCTCCTTTTTTTTTCGGTCCCTACTTTTCTTTTGTTGGAGTTCACATTCACTACTCTCCAAAGTCCAAACAAAAGTCACGTACTATAAATTGATACTGTTTTCAGTTTTTGAGTATAATAAGATGTTAATCGTCTATGTATGTGAAGCTTCACCCTTTTACATTAGGAATTCAATCAAACCAAATTACTTTCTAAGCCCTCGTTTGCTTTAACCTAGGCATTCAATTTCTAGAAACTTGACTTTGTAGGAAGTAATTTCATGGAAATTGAAATACATGGGAAGTGAAAATTTTTGTTAGGTATAAAATTATAAAAATGAAGGAATTGACAAATTATCATTTAAAACTCACAAGAAGTTGTTGTCAAAAGTTGACCCGGCCTGAGAAACCGACCCACCCGACTTTGAATCCGACCCGAACTAGTAAAAAATTCGGACCCGAGAATAATCCAAAACCGATTATATCTAAATGGACTATATAGCCCGATTTAAGCCGATACCTAATGCTACCCGATTCAAAAGCATTTGATAATCCGAAGTTACCCGACCTAAAATCATCCTAAAATTTGAAGTTACCCGACCTGAAATCACCCGAAAATTAGAAGTTTTGACCCGAAATATCCGAAAGTTAAATCTTGATTTTAAAATATAAATTATAGCTAATATTTATTATAATTATTTTTTGAATTTAAATTTTACATTAAATATTTTGACCCTAAAGTAACTAAACTACAAAAATCATCATTCAATATATGATCTCAATCGGAATTCGACACCCGAAATCCGATTAACCTGAAATCCAACTCACCCAAAATCTGATAGACATGGAACCCGACTCATCCGAAATTCGACTAAACCTGAAACCGACTTATTCGAAATCTATTTGGATCAAAAATCGAATAACCCGATCAAAATTGATCCAAAATCCCTACTTTGCCTGATTAATTAAGCACAGGACCTGAAATGTTCCAACCTAATTTGACCCGATTGTCAAAATATCCGAATTAGATCCGGATCAGAACTTACTCGAAACTGAAATGACCCAACTCGAACTCAATCTGCCCCACCCAATTGACATCGGTGCACTTCCTATAGTTTGGAGGAAGTAGAAATTTATGGAAACTAAATCACTGATGTTTATTTTATGAACAAAATACAAATATGGAAGGTACTTTTTGTGAATGTTGTACTTCATGAAAAATTGATTGTGGACCAAACGAGGGCTAAGATTAGATTGTGATACACTAAATAATAGTATAATACCACATTAGATGATAATATATTTGTATGTTTGGAGAAACCAAGAATTGTGATGAACTAAACATACAATTTTTGGCCATGAAAAAAGTTTAATTTAATTTATTAACTTGATACATTTGAATATAGTGAAAACTCAACGGTAAGAGAATATATTGGCATATAAAAAATAACAAAATTTTCTAGTAAGATGAGTTGGGTTTGTATGTTTATCATTACCCACAAAACTCATAATATACCAAGCATCAACTGTCTAATTGGTAGGTCATGACGTCCTTAACCATTAGGTCGTAAGTTTGAATCGCCCTCCTTCATTGTAATGAGTTAAATATGAATTAAGTATCTCCTATAAACAAAAAAAACTCATAATAGTAAACCTGTTTTTATAAAGATAAAAACAAAGATAAAGAAGGTTCGTAAAAAGAGTGATATACTGATATGTATCTCGTGAAGTGAGGCCCCTACACATAACACACTATTGAGAAAAGTAAAGAAGATTACAAAGA
The DNA here is from genome assembly GCA_964016875.1 of Fallopia convolvulus. Lineage (NCBI taxonomy): Eukaryota > Viridiplantae > Streptophyta > Magnoliopsida > Caryophyllales > Polygonaceae > Fallopia > Fallopia convolvulus. The sequence continues at coordinate 11,467,909 of OZ024722.1, read as the reverse complement.
AGCTTAGCGGGGAGGAGAATCCAAACTATTCAAGCAAGCGTGACTTTCTCTAATCAATTATTACTCCAAAACAAAACAACACACGCATCAAGATAAAACCCTAGTACAAGTCATTAATCAAGCAAGCTTCACCAATTCATTCATTTATAAAACCCACACCACATGAGGTGATCGAGATGAATTGATGAAAAAAAGTCTTTAATCAGTTGTCGTGGATTCGAATTGTACGTACAATATATATGAGAGTACTTTATACATTATTATGAGAGACAAAGTATTTATATAAAATAAAATATATACACGAGTGTACATTTATAATTGAATTAATCTTCACAAAACCAAAATTTTAAGATTTTATAGATCCTACCTACACTTATATTTAGTAAAATTTAGATACAAGCTTGATTATATAACCAAATAAAGGTAATAATTGAAAGCAAATAAAAGATTATCGCGAATTTGACCCCACTTACCATCTTTCGTCCATCACTATCCTAAACCTTATCGCGAATTTGACTCTTAAGGCCCAACAGCTTTGGGTTGGGGCCCCACCCACCACGCACCTCCTTTGCAATTGTGTAATTCATTAATCAGTCATTTGTATCGGATGTGCACACTAACCACCTCCCTAATCGCCTTAATTAGGTGTCACACGTGTCGCCAACCCATTGGCCCCACTCAGCATCAAATGTCAATATGAACCAAACCCCCTCTTAATTCAAACCACTAATTATTGCCTTAAAAGAAACAAAAGAGAAATTAATTAAAAAAAAAAGAAGAAGATTTTTTTAATGGAGTAAAAAAAAGAGAGAGAAATCTCCATCCTTCTTAAGTTTACTAGAGATACTAGATAGTGATAGAAATTTCTTTTTCTTGGAAAAAAAAACACTTGAATAATTGCCATTGTTTCAAACAAAAGCTCCAAATGGGTATATATAAAAAAAAAAAAAAGTAATCCTAATTCCATTGATGTGAAGCATGAATGAAACAACATAGTACTTGTTGAAAGATATATATAAACTATATATAATATATAAGGTATGTATATGTGACATTTAATATAAAAGATGCAATATATCATCATCATATCATATGATGTTGATGAAGAATTGGATCGGATAAGGATCTTATTCACAAGACATCCTTTTCAAAAATGAATGGATATATGCGTGCATGTAGTAGTAGTAGTACTTGTTTACATAAGATATAAAATAATACATCACAATCTATACCTTTCCAAGGGCACCCAAATCTTAGTTTAACATCAAAAGCGGGTAATGCATGGGTATATATATAACACACACTTGTGTGTGCATAATGTAATTCACGTACGCATGAGGGTTATGTGATTTGTTGCCAGTTTTGGATTACGGATAATCGGTGTTTTATTTTCATCCTAATTAAATTTTCAACTTCGTTTAGATTGATATATTAGATTATGAGTTATATGGGTTTTAACGATTACATTCTGATCGATCGAGTAATTTTCAATTCTGTTAATGCCAGATGTCAAGCCTCACTAGTCTAGCGGCATCTGTATTTAGATCATAAGTTTGAATTTTCCATTTCCCGTTACACTAGGGGAAAAATTTGTTAATTCGGATTATAGCATGTTTTAGAATTTTGGGTATGTTAGTTTTTTGTATGAATTTTCTTACCGGCCATTATCATGCCGACATTTTGTTTTTTTGAATTAGAAAAAGAAAGAAACAGTCTGGCATACCTTAATCACGTCTCCTTCGATCAGTGACGCTCAAATATGTAAGGAGTTTAGGTAACGAAATGACGTCATAAATCTCATTCCTTTCAATTTTTTTAGTATGTTCTTTTTCAAAAGTTATTTATGAGTTATGATGATCAAAATTCAAATAAAATAGAAAAATATGGTACAACTTTCAAACTAATAAATTATCATCCTTAGAAGGATTATTATGCACATAAGATCGATCTATAGCCTCTTACAAAAAAAAAAGTATAAATTTAAGTATGAATAAATTGATTGATGCAGCAAAAGCTATCAAATGAAGTGGTATGCAGTCAGTTTTAAGGGTTTAAAGTAATGAGAAGTGATGAGAAGTTTACAACACATGAAATTTGTTTTGACGCGATAGTGTTTAGTGGTTCATTGAGCAAGTGAAATAAGGATTTATCATCTCTATAGAAAAACCCTTAGTAATAACATATTTATACATCAAATATTCTATAATACATCCTAATGGCATATTATAAGAATGCTAGTTTAGAGACTAAATCTTAAAAAATAATAAATATATAAATAAAATCTTTAATTTTTTTTTTAAAAATCACATAAAAATAATGATAAAATATTTTTATCATCCTTAAGGTATGTTATAGAAAAAGTTATTTAAATATTAGTTCGCATGAGTTGCAACTAACGTAACATTTAACATCTAAAATAAATCTTTAATGATAAACAAATGAAGAATTTTTCTTCAGGGAATTTGGATTTAATTAGTGGTTAGTCAAAACTTGAATATGTGAGATTTGAACTACATGGGGAATTAAGGGCAACGGTAATATATTTGGATTAGCATAATTAAATGGTAGGTTGAACTTGAAGGTGTGTGGAATGTAGATAGAAGAAGATGAAGCCGTGAAGGAGGTGACGTTGGGACCCAGCTGGGGTGGGTGGCCCACTGCAGCGTGTTGGATGCATAGCAAAGGGGGGCCCTCTTTATTTTGGCACCATCCGGAATTTGCAAATTTAATGGGAAATCGGGGCCACTCTCCATCACGTGAATTGGATGGAGACTTGGAATTTTCTCATATTTATCCTTATTCGACTTCTTCATAATAATTCTTCGTATAATAATAAATCACCTAAGGTAACAACTAACAAATGTGAAATGTATTGAAATTTAAAAAAATGATAAGTTTTTTTTAAAAATTATCAACCTTCACTTAAATTGACTATTTTTTCATTATCTATTGAGATTTTGTCCCATATTTAGATTGAGATTATTAAAATATTTTTTATTATTTGTTCAGATCCTACCCCATATTTAAATTGAGATTATTAAAATATTAACTTCACTTAAATTGAATATTTTAAAATATTTTTTGAGATATTGATATGCATAAATTTATTTATTAATTTATTGAGGTTATGTATTAGGTTTTTTTAATCTCTTACTTCGTAATGAATAAGATGACATTTATGAATATGAAAAACATAAATATAAAAATTAGTAGGGAAGATAACATAGAAAAGAAAATGAATATAATATAATACTAATATTTAAAGATAATTAGGGTAGGATATCTAGTAAGCATAATATAATTTATCAAATCTTGTTAAAAGATAAAAAAATGCATAAAAAGTAATATAAAAAATATCAACATATAGATTAAGTTATTATAATATAAAAAATGGATGTAATGAAAGAAAAATACATGTTATTAAAAAATTTATTATTAAAAAATTTATAATTATTTTATTTAAGTAATACCACATGGCATTCAGTAGACATGGTTTGTACTTTATAATGTATTTGGTAGATAGTATAAATTTAATATCTGTTTTTTTATAACACATATTTTTATAATGAGATTTTTTATTAGAAATTTTTATAATGAGAGTTTTTAAGATATATTATGATAATACTAATTTCAAAAAATTAAAATTTTAAAAATAATAAACACTTACAAAAAATAGAAATAATACAAAAATATTACAACTAATTAATTTTTATTAATATTTTTATCATGTGTCCTTAAAATACATTATAGAAAAATTCATTAAATAATAACTCGTATATACATAGCAATAACAACCAGGTGTGGACCTGCCTCAAGCACGCATGGTTTGGGAGGCCAAGATGTACCCACCGGCCCTTTCCTCGACCTAAGAATCAAGACAGTGTGTAAAGCCCAACACAAGGAATAACAACATGGCTAAAAAAACCAAGCATTGAAAACAAGGAAAAGCGTAGAAAAAGCCAGAGCGAAAAAACATGAGAAAAAACAAGAAATAAAAAGGATGGGGGCCCTCCCTCGTTGACTAACCCGTTATCGCTCCTCCATTGTAATCCTCTCCCTCCAAAGGTCCCTGTAGTCTACCAAGTCTGTTGAAATATCTAAAAAGGTTATTTTATAATTTCTTTCCATCTCTTTTTCAGTCTACATTTGCCCTTGCGAAAATCATTGAAAATGATGCCCTCACATCTTCGTATCGGTGTCTCTGGTGGCCTCCTCTGTATGTGCCAAAATCAGCAATCTCGATTCCCACAACTTCTCTCCTATAGTAGTCACTCCGACCTTAATCCTAATCACTTCATTTCTAATCCTGTCCAGCTCTATTTGAGGTGCCTGCACCACGACGGAAATCCCCAAGCATCAAACCCTCACACTTAGCTTATGCACTAGGGTGTGTTGGGTTTACTTTTTTTGGGCCTAAAGATGCACAGTTTCTCGACCCATTTAACGCAAGCGCCCAAGGATCCGAAGATTTCGGCCTAGATCATAACTAACATTTGAAGACCCAAGGAAGACCACGGTCGTTGGACTGGATGAAGAACGATCGTCATCTCCGAAGAAGTTGGGATCCAAGATGGTTGCAACAACTACTTTCCACCTCTTGCAACGTGAGTAGTGGGAAACAACTATAGAGACACCAACGAGGACACGAACGTGGCTCCGGACGTGGACGAAAAAGGGAAATTAGGTACAGGCAGATCGAAAAGGGGAGATAATTAGTGTGAGGGACATTTGAGAACTTAATATCGGGGGAGCACGAGACCCCCTATTCGTCTTTGATTGATAGAGTAGGTTAACCCGCACGCTACCTCGAGGATACCTTCATGGACGACGATGAAGATCAAGACAAACGTTTTCCGTGAGACTAGGAATAGATCGTCCGTGATCACGTCAAGATGTTTATGGAGCAGATAGCCAGAATCCCAGGGGTACCTCGACCAATTGAGAGAGAAGCTATCGATGGGTTTGACGAATCCCCGTTTGCTCCTTAAATCGCACGAGTCGAGATATCAAAGAAGTTTTTAGTCCCACTATGTCCGCTTAAGACGTAAATGGGGACCTTGATAAGCATGTGGCCATCTTCAAACAAAAAATGATGACTAGTGCAATCTCATACCATTCACGAGAGGCGTTGATGTGTAAGCAGTTCGGAGCGGCTCTCGTGGGATCCACCCTGAAGTGTTCGTAAATCTCCTCAGATGAAGTATAAGGTCATTCGCCTAGTTAATGGATTCCTTCCGAGTATAGTTCGCCAATAGTCGGAAATTCGAGAAGTAATCCAGTGATCTTTACCGTATAGTACAAATGCCCGAGGAATCCACCCGGGAATACCTTGACAAGTTTAACCGGGAGAAGGTTTCCATCCCACACTGCGATGAGCCAACCGCCATCGAAGCTTTCCGGCAAGGAGTTAGCCAAGAAGGAGATTTATACAAGGAACTCACGAGGCACCCTTGTCATAGCTTTGAGGATGTCCAGACTAAAGCCTTAGCCTAAGTTCGGCTCGAAGAGGATCTGAAATTGAGAAAACAGACAAGCGTGTGGGAACGAGTAGAGAAAAAGGCCACCACCAACCATCGGCGCTAGCGATGGGATCAACCCTACCGATGCTCACAACCGGAGGCGGTCAGGTTAAATGTCGCCAATGCTAGATTGAGATTCTTCTTTAAGATACTTCTCCCTAATTATTATTTTTATGATTTTTTTCTAAGGTTAAGACCCTTGAAATGGAAAAAAAAATTATTAGTTTGTATTATATAGTGTAATTTTATTTATTTTAATAGGGTTTTTATTTCCAAATAAGGTTTAAAATAAGAATACATAACTTATGTTCTAAGCAGGGGCGTAGCCAGAAATTCGACCCAGTGGGAGCTAAATTTCTTTGGATCAAATTATTGACTACATCAAAAAAATTGAAAAATACAAAATTTTTTGTATTTTCTGTATAATTTTTTTTACATATATACTGTTCTAAAAAGTACTAAGCGGTCCCTATGTGAAGATGGACCGCCTAGGCAGCTTAAACATGCGCTAGACGAACTAGGAGGTATTCTAAACGGGTTGGAAGACTAAGTGGGATACGACCTTTCAGTGCCTAGGCAAGACCTAGATGGAACTAAGCGGGGATTTTTAGAACAGTGTAGAAAATTTTGTATTTTTCTGTATAAAAAAATCTTGTATTTGAGAACTCTTATTTTGTATTTTTCATAAAAATAAAAAATTAACCTAGTTCTTTTGGCCTAGTAGACCAGTTTTTATCAAATAACCTAGTTTTTATAGCCCCCACTCGTCCCCCTCTCCCTTCGTCCATGATACTAATGGTATAGGTTAGAAAAACCGTTATTTTTAATTCACACAGAAATACATTTATTTTTATTTTATTTTATTTTAAAAAAAATATCTAAGAAACTTGCATTAATGTAGATACTCTTAGGCTCCGTTCGGTTACCACCACATTATTCATAATAATATATTATATAATGTTATAATATATTATATTTGAAAATCTGGGTTCGGATTGTACACCCATTTCTCTCCTTACCATATACTCATGCGCACAAATATCAAAATCGCTTTTAAAAAATAATTCATTATAATGAGTAATGTACTTTGAGCCGAACAGACCCTTAGTATGATCACATCCTAAAGTATCTTAATAAATGAGTATAAAAAAATCACCGTATTTAAGAAAAATAGGAGTGACATTAAATTGTGTATCCTGAATTGACAAATAGTTGTACACTTTTTACCCTCTCCACAAAATTTAGAGGGAATCCTAGTAAAATTTAACAATCTCATTTTTGACGGGTCAGCAGTTAGGAAAATTCCCTGCTCTGCAAATACCCACCATATGATAATTCACAGGCCTTCATATCTACACAACCTTTTCCTCTATCTTCCAATCATTCAACTCCATCTGCTCTCTCCTTCTCTCTTCATCCTCACCTCCTCCGACCCATGTGACAAAAATCCAAGATTATGTGACAATTCTTCAGATACTTCAGAACAATAAACCTCCCCCAAATCTCTCCCTCAAAGAAAAAAAAACATTATTAAAAAAAATGGCCACCTACTTCCACCAGCACCACCACCACCACAGCCACCACGGTAACACCTCTGACATCATCACTCCCCAAGCTGCCGACGGCGGCCTCCAGACGCTGATTCTGATGAATCACCCCAACTTTGTCGGCTACTCCGACACGTCCCACGCGACCACGCTCTACCACGCGCCCCCTCCCCTCCTCCCTCAGCTCGTCGGCGTCCCGCTCCACTCCCCCTCCGAATCCTACGCGCATCCCCCGGCGCCCCACGCGCAGCAACACTACGCCGCATGGGCCCAGCGTGAGAGCCCACGCGCCCAGCAGGGGCTCTCCCTCACCCTCTCCTCCAATCATCAAAACCACTCATTCTCACGCGCCGCCCACCCCGAGCACGACCATCTCCAGCCTTCCCCCAGCGGCGGCTCGGATTCTCCGGCAGCCACCGTGGCTTCGGCTGGTGGTGACGTGGCTGCCCTGATGACTCCTTCCAAGTTCCTGAAGGCTGCCCAGGAGCTCCTGGAAGAGGTGGTCAACGTCAGTATTGACCGAGTCAAGTCCGAGTCAGTCGTTAAGAAGATTAAGACTAACGGCGAGTCACCACCAGATGACTCGGCGGCCGGAGATGGACCAAAGGAAGCCGCCGAGCTCTCCCCCGCCGATAGGCAGGAGCTTCAAATGAAGAAAGCAAAACTTATTAACCTCCTTGACGAGGTAATTAACTTAATTAATTTTAGTACACATACAAACTCGTCTTCCAAGTTCACTCCTCTCGAATTCGATTTTGTATAGTTGTTCCTCGTATCTCTAATCTCTAATCTATAGATGATAAAATAATGAGAATCTTCTTAATATTTCATGTAACTCAATAATGATATATATGGCCTTCCTTTGCTTGTCTCAATCTGCAACGTCTTTGTTTACCCAATGTTTATACCTTCTCGATCTCCGAATCTTCCGAAATACCGGCTTTGTCAGTCTCTCAATCAACCACTTTATTTGGGGTTTTGGGGATTGGAACGCTTTCCTTTTCAAAGAAAAAGAAACAACGATATAAATACTAATACCTCAACATCATATATTTTACTCAAGATTAATTTTGCAGGTTTTTTTGGGTTTTGAATAAACACCAGCTAATAACTAATCGAGCTTAATTGAATTTTTTGAGGATAATTTCAACTAATTAGGCTTAATTAGTTTTGTTAATGGTTAATTAAGGTGGAGCAGAGGCAGAGGCAATACCAGCAGCAGATGCAATCAGTGGTGGCCTCATTTGAGCAAGTAGCAGGAGCCAACTCAGCAAGAACCTACACTTCTCTAGCTCTCAAGACCATCTCGAGCCAGTTTCGGTGCCTTAGAGGGGCGATTTCGGGCCAGATTCGGGCCACGAACAAGGCCTTGGGAGAAGGAGAAGGCGAAGGCGGATCGTCGTCGTCGAGATTGAAGATGTTGGATCATCAGATGAGGCAGCAGAGGGCGCTTCAGCAGCTCGGGATGATCCAAAACAATGCTTGGAGACCCCAAAGAGGCTTGCCTGAGAAGGCTGTTTCTGTTCTTCGTGCTTGGCTCTTTGAGCACTTCTTGCACCCGTAATTAAGCTTTAATTAATCTCAACTTAATTACGATTTTTTTTTATCTTAAATCTTTCTTATAAGAGACTGATTTCACATTCGGTGTCTGATTCTAGGTATCCCAAGGTCTCTGATAAGATCATGCTGGCAAAGCAAACAGGGCTCTCTAGAAGCCAGGTAACCTATTGAATTGCATTATATAATTGCTGTATTATAATGCAAGATAATGCATTATCAAGTGTAATTCAAACAAATTTATGTCCGATGATACGAATGCAGGTGTCGAATTGGTTCATAAACGCTCGAGTTCGTCTATGGAAGCCGATGATTGAAGAGATGTATGCAGAGGAGGTCAAGGAGCATCAGCAACAAAACGGTACAGATAACAAAGATCAACACGAAGATGAAGAAGATGATCATCACAATCTTGGAGATCATGATGAAGCAAAGGCTGGGGAGGAGAATCATCACAGCTCTTCAAATGTCAAGGGAAATGACCCATTTGCCCTTGCAGAGAGTGAGGCCCAAGGAGGAGGCTGCCTCAAGAAGCAAAGAAACAACAATGACTTCACCTTCCCTGATTCCGAGTTGTTCAATAATGGGTGCAAAGAGGAAGTTGTTCATCATCAGACCAAGCGAGACGACGATTGCTCGATGATGCCCGGCGGCTCGGGTTCTGGATTCATTGGTGGATTAGTGTCGTACCCAATTGGGGAAATTGGCAGATTCGGCGAAGCCGGGCAGTTTCCCGCCAATTTTTCAGGGAATGGGGTTTCACTCACCCTCGGCCTTCCTCACTGTGAGAGCCTCTCTCTACAAGGAAATAATCAAGCCTTTTTGCCTAACAATTCAGAGATTGATCACTACAGAGGAAGGCTAGAAATGGGCCAGTTGAATCCTAATCCTTCGCATTCAGGAAATGCTTATGCAGCTCAGTTATTGCACGACTTTGTCGCCTGAATCGTTCAGGCGACGGAGATTTCTAGGGTTTGGTGGGGAAAACCACACTTGTGTCTCTTTTCATGGCTGACTAGCTATGTGGATAGGTTAGTTCTATGTATACTTTGAATAGAACTAAGTATTTGAGGTTTTGTGTAGGTGGGGTAAGTTTTTGTTAGGGTATATGATTTGGGGAGGAATGTGTATATTAATTTTGCAGCATTGGATATGGGGTATACGGATAGTAGGGATTGAATGCTGTTAGACTATAAAAAACTTAGTTAATTTGTACTGTATTGTTTAGTTGCATTTCCTATATATATACTCTTTCACATAGTCGAATTGAGTAACTAGGAAACGAAGAACTTAAGGTACTACCCGAGGCTCAGGCCTTACTTGTTGAACCAGATGGCCGGAGGCATAAGAAAGATATTAATGAATCTCCTTCACTACACAGTTCATTTATGGGATGCAGTCTTGAAATTCTACATTGCATGATAAAAGAAGCTAGCTACTGATCGATTGTGTGCTCAATTTGAGCAGCATCCTACAACTAGCAACCTTGCATCAAACTATCAAAGCAAGTGAAGATATTGTCGAGTGTTACAATCAAGAACGTGGACCAAATCCATGAATATTTTGGACACTGAATCTCTTTATTGATTTGAATTTTTCAAGATAATGACCCTCATATGTCATCATGGCATCAAATGTAGATCAGCACTAGTTATATAAACAACATTTCGATCAGCACTAGGTTGCTTGCGCTCAGTGACACATTGACATATCAAAGGCATAATTTAAAGCTTAAACCAGATATATAAACTAACAACATTGCTTTTATGGCAAGGATACCATTTTTTCTTCCCCAAATTCCCCTTCCAATGTAATCTTTTTGGTAGGCCGTGGATCACTTTACACTATCAATTTTGTTATTCATATATGGTTAAGGTAAATTCCATTATTTGGACCACAAAACTTAATATACTTATATTATATTAATCTAAACTAAGTTTGTCATTTTCTTTGGTAGGTGCATTGATGATGATGTTGCTAGTACCCATTGGCTCTTCTATGGTCCCACTTTTTACCACTTTTTATTTGCATAAGCATATATAATGTCAAGGTGCATAGAACTTGCTAGTAGACCTAATTAGAGTTTGAAAAGAGATGCCATCAGTAAGGATAAGAGTTTCATTTCATTTCGATCACTAGGGTAAACTTTGTAATTGTTTAGTTGTTTTATAAAAAGCAAAGGTGACCTACTTTATTGTAACTTTTTCTTTTCAAAGGAGCACTGTCATGACTTTTTTCACTTCTACAATTCTCATCAAAACTTTAGAACATGATACGACTGATATTTCTCTCATAAGTAGATCGAGATTATAAGTTTAACTCCTCTACCATGTTATAAACAGAAGCATGTACACCTCCATATTCTATGTTTGGAATTTTCTTTTTACCAGGGTAATAATTCTAATACTTTCGTGTAACGTTTGAGTAAATTATATTTAATCAAGTTTGAGCACTTTTTTTTTTTTTAAATAGTCCCTCGAATATACTATTCCACAATCCAGTCCTTGGCCGTCAAAGTGATATCTCAGTGTGCCGCCGCTTATAAGCCCTCTCCTCCGACTTCGAATCAGAGCTCTGACACCGGCGAAGCGAGCGGACCACTTCTCTCTTGTTTCACGCCGCTTCCCAGGCTCCACCTCTCCAGCTTAGCTGGCTGCGCTGCTCATCAATTTCAGTTTCGCGGCGTTCGCTGATTGCTCTGTTGCTCTCAGATCTTCGAATTCCAGGTGTGCCGACTATGTGGATGTAATCTGATTTTTTTTTTTATTTGAAGGTAATTTGTGTCAATTCTTACCCTCATCCCCTATTTCTACTTATTGCTTATGACCAAGTTTGTCAAGAACGAAGATTCTGAAGAATATTTGCATAGGAAATCTGAAATTTGCTGTTTACATGAATTCTTTGTGTTCGATAACTTTAGCTAGAGATTTATACGAGGAAAAACTGGTTGATTCAATCCATTTGTTGCAGGATTGAAACGAATCCGGGTTGAACTGTATAAAATGTACATTGTTCTATTGTGCTCATTCTTCACCGATTTACTACCTTAATTAAAAGCTCACTGTCTATATGAACTGAATAAAATCCAATTCAGAAGACACAACAAAATAGACTATAATTCAGTCCATTTTTTCAGCAATTTTTTGAATTTGGTTTTTGGTCCGGGACCAATGTCCTATAGATGGTCTGTTTGATGCTTGAAACACGCCATTTACTACCTTAATGAGAAAGTTCTCATCATCGGAATCAAAATGTGACCCACTGTTTGATCCATCTTAATTCTGTTCATCTAAGATGAAGAATTACAGTCCTATCCTAAATAATCAATCACCTTCCTGGCATTGATGGAATATACATGAGTAGTTGCATTCCTTTCTTATATGGGTAAATTAACACAATAGCCTACTTTGTTTTGGTGTTACAATGGATTTCAATCTTACACCCCTTTATCCCATCCTTGGTGAGATTGAGGAATCTTGGATGTGGTGTTGTGAATTCCAATTAAATGATGAAATTCCTGATGATTGCCTGATCTAACTTATTTGTTTGAATTTTGGCGCTACTAGGCGTACTTTTGAGTTGAATTTGGAATTGTGGGTGTTTTTAAACATGGGATTTTTTACTATGTGTGGTCGGTTTAGAGAAATGGCAGGTTCAAATGTTTGAGCTATTTTTTTTCTCTGTAATTGATTCTAACAATGTTTAGTGCTGCTAATGAATTATCTAATACGTATAAGCAACCTTTACCTTTGCAGTGTGCTCTCTTTATTCTCTTTATCTGACACCAGTTGGAAGCCGAGGCTTCTTTGCCCTTCTTCACTTGTGAGTATCCATTTTCAGTGCACATCAGGCAAGAATGTCCTCACGAGGTAGCATCAAAAAGCACTCTTCCTCATTTATATCCCGCAATGACAAAAGGAGTGCACTTGAAAAATTCTTGCAAAATGACTGCAAATCGGGCAAACTTGACATTAGTGACGCCCATTACTTCTTCGACCACATGCTTTCCATGAGACCTCCCCCTCCAATCTCATGCTTCACTACACTATTGGGTGCTCTTGTTAAGTGTAAGCATTTCTGTCTCACCATCACTTTCTACAAGAGATTGGACATTTCAGGTGTTCTTGGGTTGAGATCAAATCTTATCATATTGAATGTTTTGCTGAACTGCTATAGTTGCATGAAGTTAGGGAATGCTGCATTTTCATCTCTGGGTCTGATTTTGAAGTATGGTCATCGTCCCAATGTCATTACTATTAATCCGTTGCTCAAAGGGTTGTTTTTGGAGAAGAAAACTTTTGAAGCTGTTGGTCTGGTTTTAAAGATGATTCGATTGGGATGTGCTCCTGATGTCTTTAGTTACAGCACTATGATGCAGGGTTTGTGTAAGACCGGGAACGCTGCCATAGCTCTTCGGTTGCACCGGGAAATGGTGCATGGTAAGACGGGTACTACTGAAGAGATTTGTAACCCAAACAAAATTCCATATGCTCTCACTGATTGCCGTCCTATAGAGTGGCCTACAACTGGTCTGAAAGGAAAGGTTGCTAAAATATCTCCTAATGTTGTTTCTTATAATTGCTTGATTGATGGGCTGTGTCGTTCAGGGATGGAAGAAGATGCTAAGTCGCTCTTTATGGAAATGTTAAATTGTGGTATTCGTCCCAATTTTGTGACTTTTAGTATCCTCATAAATTTTCTTTGCAAGAAAGGAAAAATGGAGCAAGGAATGGAGGTTTTAAAGACGATGATCGAGAGAGGTGAGGCCCCTAATGTAATTACATATAGCACAATAGTGGATGGTTATTGCAGAGTTGGGAAGATAGAAGAAGCAATGGGACTATATAAGGATATGTGTTGTAAGGAAATTTATCCTAATATTGTGACTATAAATACATTGCTGAAAGGCCTTTTTCATTTGAGGAAAGTCGAAGATGCTCGAAGTTTATTTAGTGATCTGAAAAAGATGGATTTGAAGGATGGTAAACTTGGAGATTGTGGACCAGATCAGATTACTTATGGCACTATGATAGACGGAATATGTAAAGAAGGGCATCTAGAAAGGGCTGGAGAGCTTTTCTTCGAAATGCAAAGTAGCGGTATTGACCCTGATATTGTTGTTTATAGTTCTTTAATTGACGGGCTCTGTAAAAAAGGATATGTGGATAAGGCAAAAACGCTGTTCTCCAAAATGCAAAGCAACAGTGTTTCTCCCAACATCATTGTCTATAATTGTTTAATTGATGGGTTGTATCATCATGGAAATGACGAAGAGGCTAAAAGACTTTTGGAGAAAATGATTGTTGATGGTATTTCGCCGAATGTGGTGACATTTACTGTGATAATTGATAAACTTTGCAAAAAAAGAGATATGGAACAAGCAAAGAAATTGCTAGAGTTGATGAACCAAAGAGGCGTGCTCCCTGACTCAATTACTTACAGCAGTTTGATGAACGGTCTCTGTTTAGAAGGAAGGATTGATGATGCAAGAAAAGTGTTTACTTTAATGGGAAGTTTTGGCTACGAGATAAATGTTGTGACATATACCACGTTGTTGAATGGATACTGCAAAGCAGGGATGTTTAAGGAGGCAAGCAATTTGCTTCTTGAAATGGAATCGAAGGATTGTTCTCCTGATGTTGTCTCGTACAATACATTGATAGATGGGTATTGTAGAGGAGAGATGGTAGAGGAGGCATACAATTTGCTTGTTGAGATGGATGCCAAGGGTTGCTCCCCAAACGTGATTACATTTAATTCATTGCTCGATGGCTTTGCTCATCAGAAAGAAAGTGCTAGAGTTATAGAGCTTCTTCAGAAAATGCATGACCGAAAGATCTTACCCGACTCACAAACAGAGCGTATTATAGTAGACTGTATCAACAAGGATGAAAGTTGTGAGAGTTGGATAAAATCTCTCCCTGATTTCTCCTCAATTCGAAACCCCAAAAAAGACTCCCACTGAACCTTTAGGTGAGTTGTTTTCCTGGTCTTTATCTAGTGCATACTGCACTGTAATTTACTTCTTATAATGTCTTTTCTTCAATGCGTGGCAGTTTGCTAGTTACTTGATATGGATTGTTTTTGAATTTCCGAGCAACATGTATGGGAATATGCATATACTTATCTTCTGTGCGTGTTCTTGTGTATCAACTAGGATTTCTGACAAATTGGTCCTGTACAATTCATCGCAAGATGAGATAACTGCTGCTAAAGTTACCGACTTACCACATCAGGGTAAACTCCATTTCTTATCATCTCATTGAACGTAGATAATGCTTCTTTATATTGCTTATTCCTAGAATGACACGTGATCATCATCGTCCATGAAATTACGTCCTTGACAGGCATCTGATAGTACAAAAATGCTGCTGACTCGACATCCCCCAAGCTTGCATAACTGTCGATCAACATTTGACATTTCCAAGCAAAACTCCAGCGCCCTCACAGGCAAGAGGAACAATGAACGAGGCCTCAGATCAGCGTATTGTAGACGAAAGCATTGGGAGAATCCATTTCAGCAAACACAGAAACGGCACGATCCATGTTGTTGAACGAAGAACAGGCGCTCAGAAACTGATTCATCAAGTAGCAGTCTTGAATAGCATTGGTTTTGATCATGATTCCTTGAACTGATGAAAGTTATTGAATGTCGGAACAGCTGTGCAAATCGGTTGCTAAACATCGAGTGTGGATTGGGTGAAATTGCGGAACTTTTTGAGCCAAAAATCGGACAAGCAAATTAGTTGGGTATCAAAAAAGTAGCTGGATCAACACCTCGGTGATAAGAATTTCGACCTTCTAATTCCGAGAGTATCAAAAAGAAGACGTTTTTAAATCTTCTCCTCTACCTTCCAATATCTATGAGTACCAAAATCATCAACAACGTTCATATTTTGTTGTAGTAGTTGTTTAATTGGTACTTATTCATTTTTCAACGAGCGGTGAAGAGACCAATTAATTACATATGAGATATGCACCACCCCACTTTTTTAGTTTGTATTATTCTATTTTCTATTTATTATAAACGGTCTTTTTAATCTATGCTCTAAGGGCATAGGATAAGCTTTCCGATTTTAGAAACTAAAACCCTAAAAAGGAAACGAATAAACCCGTCGTAAAAAATATTTAAATCTCTAAATAAATAAAAATACCAATTCTTTCTAAAACAAGATGCTTATCCTATGCCCCTTAGGCCATAGGTTAGAAAATCCGTATTATAAAATAAACCCAAATTAAAGTCCTGTTTCAAGGAAGCCTAGGCTTTCACGATTCATCATCTCTTCACTCAAAATCCTTTGAATCTTCATTTAAAATTTTCTTTTAACGTTCAAACTCCTCCTCACATACTCGCTCGTTGATTCAGACCTTCGTGGGCGTTTACACAGTTCATCTTGCAACGTTCGGACGGAGCACAAAAATCTTCCGTGCACATACAAATTTTGCACGAAACAATTTGATGTGCATTTCTTATCTGCACACAATCTTTCTACGTGCGCTGCTTCTTTGCACACAAACTTCTTGAGTGCACTGCTTTTATGCACACAATTTTCTTGTGTGCACTAATATTATGCACACTTGTTAATTGTGTGCACAATTGTTTTGCACGCAATCCGCGCACGCGCATGTATAATGGTGAAAATCGAACAAAAACCTTATACGAATGGTGATGTAATCTCGACTACGTAGCTCGTCTTCGGAGCTTCTTTCATTGTCACTCGATATTCTTTAAACAATAAGAGTATGAAAATATTTAGATTAGAATTAGGGTTGCAGACTATAGAGAATGAAAAATTAAAGAGGAAAAATAAATTTGGACTAGTTTTGTAATTTAAAAAAAAAAAGTTGCAAACTAATTTTAAAAATGTAACATGAGCCTTTAATTGAGTATTTATAGATTGGAAATAGCCACCAATGTAGAGTGCTTGAATTGGGCCCAGTCCTGTAAAATGTGATCATATTTATAAATTGTAGGTTAGTTTGGTGGACTATGTGTAGGTATGTTTGTTTGGCAGAAGGTTGGTAGGCCAATTGTTGGGATGCAGTAAAGGAGCCCAACTCAGCCCACTTGCCTTTTGCAATTGTTCCTGTCAAGTGTAAACTAGTTTGTAGTCCGCCCGTGGGATTCAAAATGGTAACTTTGGTGTACTATCCAAAGGCTTTACCGCCGAACCAAATGCCCGAAGACAATAGGGAAATTTTAGTTGGTAACTTGAGTTTAAAGTCTCAAAATTAGCTTTTTTCTTGTTGGTGAAAACTCCAATAAGGCCGAAAAAAATTTAACATGGAAGAGAATGGATCAAGCTCTTGATATCATATAGATATTATAATAGGCGAAATACATCAATAAGTCCCTGAACTTTGACGATTTTGGCATCCTCTCGCTCCTCAACCAACTCCGTCAATTGCTTGTTGCTGCTCCCTCGACGTCACCAGCGTTGGAGCCTCCCTCGGTGTCAATTGCTTGTTTCTTTCTCCCCAAGCTTGGGGCTTCAATGGCAGGGAAGAGAAGACAGATCTGGGGAAATAATGGGGGCATTGGGGGTTCTTTGAGCAGTAGAGGGTATTGGGGGAAAAGCCTAACCCAAGAGAATCAGGACTCAGAAGTTTGCCGAGGGGAAAGAATTCTTCAGCGGCGCCGATCGTCTTCTTCGTGGCCACCGTTGGTCATCCGGCAATGCTAGAAGGAGGTTGGGCTTTAATGGTAGATGTTGGACATTAATGGTGGAAGGAGATTGAGGGTATTGGGGGTAGTGGAAAAAATGTGTGTGGGGCCCACGTGCTTACACTTTTAAGCATGCTTAAATCTGATAAGCATGGGGTGTGTTGATTTTTTTTTGCTTATAAGTATCGGAAAAAAGTTTGCTTAAAATCGATAAGCAAAATGCGTTCGGGTAAACTTTTTTGCTTATTTTTGGAAATAAGCATTTTTGTGCTTATAAGCACACACTTTAAGCATTCCCAAACGCACCTATAGTCTACAAATTCGTCAGATCTGGTTCTCGATCAGAATTCGTTCACCGCCGGTTCTAGTTCTACAAATTCGTCAGATCTGTCATGGCGGAATTCGTCAAATCTACAAATTTATGTCGGTTCTGTTCTCGATCGGAAAAGCTCCACCAGAAGTTCGTTCTCCGTCGGCATATCTTCTCAGTCTCGTCAAAGTCTACAAATTCGTTCACCGCCGACGGTGAACAAATTCACGGATCTAGCAGAGGAGAGGGCGGAGGCCGGTGGCGTCGTGGTGGTGTTGCGGAGGAGGCTAACGTGCGCCATTTGCACATTAGGTCTTCTAGCCCTTTTCGCTATATTGTTGTTCCAGGTTTTTTCTATGTCAATTGAAGTTTAATTTGTGAAGTTGATTTCGGTCCAGGTTGATTTAGGTTATTTTCTAGGTTTTGCCCCTTTTTATAACAATTGTTTGTTTGGGTTTTTTCATTTTGGTGCCATATGAGTTCATTGAAGAATTTGGGTTTTGGCGTGTATACTTAAAATCAAGGAAATTCTCTTTTTTTATCTGATAAATTTTTTTATTTAATTTTTTTTCTAAATCGGTATTTTACAAGTTTCCCACTCGCACTTAGAAACACTGAATCTCACGCGCTAAGCCACATCAACATAGAGTGTCTAAATGACAAAAATATGTATAGTAAAAGGACCTATTTGAAACCTCCAAAGTACAGGGATATGAATGCCAAAATTGTCAAAGTTCAGGGACCTATTTATGTATTTGGCAGATTAATATTATTGATGGAAAAACCTCCAATATAATAGGCCGACTTTTTGAGATATTTTTCAAAGATTTGTACCCTTTCGTATTGAATTGATCAAATTTAAGTCCACCATTCGGGATTGTGTGACTGTTGGAGGCCATGGACGGGCCGAAAAAAAAATTAACATGGAAGAGAATGGATCAAGCTCTTGATATCATAATGAGATTATAATAGGATGATTAATATTATTGATGGAGAAACCTCTAATATATAGAGTTATATAAGATATCATCCTTTGACTCCAAGGCAATATCTTAACCTAAATGATAGAAAATATTATGATAATATCTTGCCTAACATAGAAGATAAGATTACATAAAATATAATCTAAATATCTCCAATAAGTTAGAGGAACATTTATCCATTCATGTATGAATATGAAAAATAAAAAGCTCATTTATGAAAATCAATACACGCATATTAGAATAACTTAGCATACCTTTTTGAATAACAATATAAGTCCTTTTTAATAAACAAATATTCAATAATCAATAGCATGATATTCAACATTTTTAATATACGAACACAAGAACAAATGTGTATATTTTCGTTCATTATTCGATTCAAGCTAGCATCGAGGGTTAAAAAAAACAAGACCAAATGTATAAACAAAGCAAAAAAAAAACGTAATTTTTTTCAAAATCATATTGAATTCTCATACCTCTCTCCATTGTAATATAATTATTTCAATGCAAGCTAGAAGAAAAAGACAACGAAAGAGGATGGACAGATTTGTGCTTAAATGGCGAGATTCTACTAGATTTTTTTATGATAGAGAGTTTTTTCAATGTTCAATTTACATATTATTCAGATTTGGAGATATGTTAATTCTTGATACGATATGACAATTTTTTATTCCACAATGTCCTAAAATATCTCCCCCTTATTTTAAAAAAAAATCTTGGCTTATCCTCCTCCCCCCATATTGTTTAATTTACACCCTCTTTTATAGCGATTCATTTCACTTAATCTGACGCCCCACATAAATTCTCCCGTTTCTCCTTAAAATTAGGCATGGCAATGGGTTGGGTTGGGTGCGGGTGGACTACTTCCACCACCCGAACCGCGGTTGTAAACTGCCCACCCAACCCGGTATTTTCACCCGACAAGTTCCACTAGAAACCCGTCGGTTTTCGGTTGATTGGGTCAGTTTTTTTTTGGGTGTTATAAGAAGTTGAAATTTTCAATCATAAATAAACCTAAGTTCATTTGTTCAATGGGTCAACCCGATGACCCGTAAACAAAATAAACTTAACCCGTGATCCGACCCGTCGGATTACGGGCCAACCCGTAATCCATCTAATAAAACTTAAAATTTTAAGCTAAAATTTAAACCTATTTATATAGGACCTACCCATTAGATTAGCCCAAAAAATAGATTTAATTAGAAAGCCTCAAAGACATCTCTATGGTTAGAGTTCAAACACTTAACCATTTTCTTCTCTCCTTCCTTTTTTATAAGCTCCTCTTTTCCTCTCCTTCTACCAATTTTTCGATGTGGGACAAAAAATCGGGTGATTGGGTCGGCTGAGGCCATACCCGAAACCGAACCCGCTCCATCACCTGATCACCCAAAACCCGTTTTCACCCAATTTTAATCGGTTTTTCGGTTTTTTGGGTACCCATCGAGTGTGGGTGAAATTGCCAAGCATACTTAAAATCTGTTTCTCCTAAACGCCCCCATATATAAAAAGGTTAAAATGAGAAAACCTTGTCAAAAAAATATAACAATACATTCGATATCATTTTGAACAAGATTTAAACTCTAGAAAAAACAACTATAACGAACAGAGGGATCGACTAGTACAATTAGAGTCGAGATTTGAGTTGCTCAAGCTCGATTCGGTTAAAAGTAGACGAGTTCGAGCTCGAACGCGAGCTTGGTTCAAGCTTAAAATTTTGTTTGAGCTCGGTTCATTAAATGTTCACCAAGCTCGAGCTTGCTCACGAACCTCTCATTTAGTTTCTTCGAGAGACAAATCTGTGAACAACTCATTTACTTGATCAATTATACACGAAAATAAAACTAAAATTTAGACTATGTGGTTTGAGAAACACCACCAAACTATGTAATTTAACATAAAGTATATATTATACATAAAGTAAATATATAGTATAGCTTGTTCATGAACGTATAATCTAGTTTTTTATGAGTGTATAACCGAGCTTGCTCATGAGCATATAATCGAGTTTGCTCATGAGCAAACGAGCCGAGTTATCTTGTGCTCAAGCTCAGTTTATTTATCTTTCGAGCCTTAAAATTGTGCTCAAGCTCGGTTAATTTACAAACCAAGCTGAACACGAACAAGATTTTACCGAGCCGAACACCGAATTTCTTACGAACGGCTCTGTTCATTTACAACCCTAATTACAATGAAGCCAAATCAAACTTGCATCCTTCTACATACTGGACCTAGCTGCATTAACTAATGTGCTTTCTTCCTGCAGATGGTAGAGTAGTTTGTGCAATTTGCATTAAACACGAGCTTAATTTAGCTGGCTCGTTTTATTCGGGGGACACATATTTGCACCCGAATGTAAATGTTCGTAACTCAGCAGGGAAGGCTCTTGTGCAAAAGTTAAAAAGAAAAAAGCAAGAATATTTTGTGGATTCTTATGACTTATGCGACCATTATTACATCAACACTAGTTGACATATACACAAGGAACTTATTATGAAAACTGTATGAAAATTAAGCAACACACAAAATTTATCCCTCTTGCACACGTATATATGTATCTATTCACATATTTATTCACTCAGAAGTACATACTTTTCATAGTCAAGGCCACTGTTGGTGGTGGTTGACCGTGCCAGCTGTCGGTGTGGGGTCCACTGGAGTTTGAATATCCGAATTATAACCCGAGAAATCAAGCGGGCTCCAACAACCTTCGATATTAAACAAGCTCGAAAACTGAGCTTCGGCTTCCAAAGGATCTTGCATTGTTGATTGCAATGCACTGCTTTCAACATTAAGATCATTAGAAGATGAAATCACCAACTGATCATGATCATGATCGTCGGGATTATCGTTCTTCTCCCATGGAATTACCACCTCTTCTTTCCTTGGCAATGGTGGAAGCAATGCTTCTAATTCGCTTATTCTCTCGTTTCCATCGACATAAGTAAATAAACTATGGTTTTGCATCAACCCCTGATCTTGTTGCTTGTCATGATTATGATGATGATGGAGTAAGGCTAGATCCATATCGGCTTCTGAAATGCTAGGGATTTGATCAAGAGAAGGACTAATGAGTTGGTTGTTGTTGTTGGGGAGGTGGGCCCCATCGTGGCTCTCCTCGTGCTGATGTGGCGTCTTCGGTTTCAAGAAGTTGGCATAGACCATGGCGAGGTCAATGGTGGAGGCCGAGGAGGAAGAGGAGGAAGAGTGCCCATCATGAGAGTTCATTATGACATGATGGCCAAATGCACTAATTGTTGATCTACAACAAGAGCTTGGTGTGGAGTTAGGGTATGGCATTGATGTGGTGGCGGTGGAACTACTAGAGATTCTTAGGGATGGCTTGTTTCCTCTTCGGCTCTTTCTGCAACCGCCTCCCACTGGAACATTCCGGAGGGACCCGCCTTTGGTCCAGTATCGGCGGCAGCCTTTGCAAAAGTACCTTGGTTGAGTGAGGCTATAGTTGTTGTAGTAGCAAAACTTTGTATTGGTTGATCCACACCTTGGGCAATTTGGTGGCATCTCTCTCCATCCTCTTTCCATGGTTCGTCGGTTGATGACTCGCCAAACGATAGAGGTTGCTATTTTTGAGTTCCTAACTCTTATCTCAAAAATTTCTCATCATACTATACATAGCTGTTTAAAAACGATTAATATAATGTGTTTCAAAGTAATGCGAGTAGAGAAGAAAGTGCAACATACCAAGAGGAGGGTATGTAGTTGGAAATTGGAGCTACCCTTTTTTATTTTTCACCCTCCAATTTGATGTGAAGATCAAATTTCCCAAGGGTTTTAAGGAAGGGATTGGTGGTTGGAATTGAGAGTAAGGAGGTTTTGAGGGAAATTGAGAAATAGGTTTTGTTTATATTTATTATTAATTGAAAAATAGCACATGAGAGAGTGCATTGGGCTTACCGGGCCGTCAAGGACGAGGATAGTGTGGGGGCGGCCCATTTAACGTGCCCGAAGGCTAATGAAGTGGGTCTGTGTTTCTCACACGTGGCATGATCTTATTGGTCGGTGAGATTGTAGTGTGGGGTGCAAATGCCTTGGGGAGAACCAATTGGGTTTCCTTGCACGAGCAGACAAGGGTTGGGCATCTGAAAAATATTGATAATAATGGTAATTAAGCATCGTACACATAAATTAAAATAATTGATGATTTTGGCTAGTAAATAATTAGGAGGGTGTTTGTGTAAAAAGGGGACCAAATCGAACTGCCTTGTATTTGTGGGTAGTATCACCATGTGAGGTGGTATTTAGAGCTAGCTATGAATTTTTCAAATTTTCCTTTTATTTGTGTAATTCTGTTTCTTGAAAAGTACACGCTGGATTGAAAAAAGATAATCTATGTATATATATAAAAGACGCAAGTAATAAAGCCACCACGTTGCGCCACCTATAATTTTTCTACGTTTCGTTCCCACATTAAGTCACCTAGAATTTTGCCACATAGGATTTTTTATTTGGAAATTTATATATGTTGATATTATTTTAGGATAATATAGAAATAGGATAAATTAATCTACAAAAGATTCTATCTAAAATAAAGATGTTATCTATTGTTAAATCTTAAGTATTAATGTTAAATATTTGATATGATAATTTATTTAACTTAAAAATATATACCTAAAATAAAATAAACTATAAAAGAATTAAATATTTGGCACCACCTTATATTTAAAAAATTAGATTTTATCTATATTAATTTATCTTTTTCAATTAACTTCCTTTATATGTATTTATGTGAAATAAAAATTATAATTCGAATTTAATTATAAATAAATAAAATTATTTTATGTTTATCTTTTCATCTATATATGTAAAAGATTTATCTTAAATCAAAATTTGATAAAATAAATTAAAAAATTTCAATATCTAGGTAATTACTTGCCCAAATTGAATTTTGATAAAAAAAAATACATTATCTTTTCATTAATTTCCTTTTTAACCTGCTCATGTAAATATAGAAGATTTTTTATCTTTAAAAAATTCAATCTTTACTCCTATTTTTTTTATCTTTTTTTATTTATTATCTTTTTATTTAAAATATTTTAAAGAATTGAATTTGATTAAAAAATTATAAGAATTTACATTATTTTTATTTTCTTATCTATTTTAACTTTAAAAAATTTAATTATTCTTTTTAAAATAATTTTATTCATATGTTTTCATAAATAAATTATCATTAAGCCATCAAAATCATATTGGGCTCACCTTATTGATTTTGGCTCCGTCTCACATTTTAACAATTTTAAAATTTTATTTAAACTTTTCCTAATATATATATATATATATTATTTTTATTTTTTTTACTAAATTAAAATCAAATTCAATAATAAATCATAACTATAACCTAAAGCGGAGGTTAAAAAAATTATTAAACGACACATGTCACTTTTAGATTGGACCACACGACCTTTTTTTTTTAAATAATCTTTTATTTTTGGATATGATAATTTCTTATCCATGTTTTTAAAATATAGGATAAAAAATCTCATTATTAAACAATCTTTTATTTTTGGATATGATTGGGCGCATCCTCATGCTCATTGGCTTTCATACATACACTGCCTTTGAGATGGATTTAGTCCCTATATCAATTTGGTGCATTCTAACTAAATTCAGTTATTATTGTCACATAGCTGAATTTCAGTTTTTCTTGGGTCTATCTGGGCGTACCCCCTTTCCCTTGGGCAGGGGTACCCCTATCTTGACTCCCCAGATTCCGTTGTAGCGGAGCCTCACTGGGTCAATGATGATGATGATAGATAGATAGAAAGATCATTATGATATTTTTTTTTTACTATCATACAAATTCTAGAATATTTATTTTATTTTTAGATAGAATCGTTTTTTAACTAAGATATCTTAATTGAGTAGTTATCTTTGTAACCGTATATTACTAGCAATCTCTTTGCCAATTTGGTTATTATTATAATCCAATTATTTGTTACCTTATATGAAAAGATCTTAATTAGTTATATGATAATTGTCCTATCTTTTTACGCAAATCATAACAAAAATTTATATTTAAGCATTTACATGATTATTTTTCTCAAATAATAAATATATTTTAAAAATATTTTATTTAAGAAAAACCCGTACAAGGTACGGGAAAACATACTAGTTACGACTAATTTATAATGCAAGTAGTTCATGCGAATATTTTGATATTATATAATAAATGCTAATTTTTGGTTTCAAGGAAAAGTAATTATGAAAAATCTTAATTTTTAATGTGCGTCCATCCTACTAGGTTCGTTATGTTATTCAAAGGTTACCAATTTTTTAACCTCATCCTATATAGTATATAAATAGTCTAAATCGTTTTTTACTACCTACCACATATATATATATATATGTATACAAAATATCATTTTTTTTATAAAAACTATGTAGAGTATGTTGGCTCCAATTCGTTTTTATTTGAATAATGGTGCATGAATAAACATCATAATAATTAAAGGTAGTATCTTTGAAAATAAAATTTATAACATCATGATTAAAGTTAGTTAATTGTTAGTTTACAAAAATTTGTCTTTGGTGCTGTGATTGAATACTCATCTTTATTCTCTTATTCACCTTCCGCTCCAAACTCCTCTTCAACCTAGAACCTGTAAGACAATGAACAAAGGGGGCAGGGACCCCCTAATCCACATTCGATGCCAAAGTCAAACGACCCCCTAATCCACATTCGATGACTAAGTCAAAAGAGCAATTTGTCGACGTCGAGGTAAGGGATAAGACTTGCTAGCAAGCTCAGTGAATATGAGGTGATCATCATAAATGGTGAAGACATGTATTTATAATGGAGGAAAGAGATAGAGAAGGTCGAAAACTCTATCTCTTAGGGTCTATAATGCTTTAGGCCCAACAAGCGATTTCTTGTTTCCTAATCAACGTGAAGATTCTATCTTTCGACTAAGATAGAATCCTTCATCCTAACGCGAATAACCGCCATATTGAATTTTATAAAAAAAATATATAATTGAAAACAATCATAATAAATAAAAGTACCTTTACAGAGGATGATAGCGAAAATAATAATTGCAATTAATTTTACTTGCTCACAAATTCCCCACTTAGGTGTTAGTTACGTTAGAACGCAAGTAAGACGTAAGTACTCTAGGACCTATTCGAAGTGGCCATGCAGATTAGTCGTTGAGTTCCCCTTAGAGCATTCGTATATTCATATATTCGTACATCCATGAGCGATTATCATGGGATCCATGCTCTTCCTTAAGCATTTCATCTGCTGAGAATTAAGATATACTCATTGGAACAAGCAAAGCAGAGAAGTGAGGACAAAACATTGAATAAAAAGATTTCTGGCCAGGATTTTATTTAAGAAAACAAAAATACAAAAAACAAAGAGCTTGTTCCATTAGCCATTCTTAAAATCAACATCTATGCGAAGGATCTCCCGAATAACTCATTGTCGGCGTCCCGACCGTGGCTTCAAGGCCCGCATGTTTAATCTTACAAAAAAAAATACAACTACTAAAATCAAAAGCGAAAGTATGGAATAAACAAACGTTTGGAAATATTTTTAAAAAAATTAAAAAACTTGATGAAGATCTGCTTCACATTAAAAAAGATATCATTGAAGACAAAAACATAAAACTAATTCAAAAGCAAGAAAGATTGTCGAAGAAACGATCATGCCTCATTAATTTTCACAACTCTTATTGGAAACAAATGACTGAAAACACCTACATTAAACTAAATGACAAAAACACCAAATACTTCCACCGGATTGCAAGTGGTAGAAGGAACATAACTAATTTCAAAGAAATCCGAACATCAGATGACACGCGAATCACAAGACTAGAAAACATCAAAACAGAAATTAAGCGGGACTTCTAAAACTGTTTTTGGGGCTTGGAAATAAATCATGGAAAAATCCAAAACATGACTAAAACCATCCAAAATGAAATAACCAAAGCAGACAACACAGAGCTCACAAAACGAGTATCCAACACTGAAATTAAGAATGTTATGATCGATATCAGGGATGACAAATCCCCTGGCCCAAACGGAATGTCGGCATGTTTCTATAAAAAAAACATTAGCACATTGTCAGCCCTGACGTTATCAATGATGTTAAAAACTTTTTTCACATAGGAAAAATTTGAAAACAAATTAACCACACACTTATAACCTAATTGCCCAAATGCGATAACCCCAATTCAACCAATCACTATAGGTCAATTAGCCTATGCAACACCATCTATAAAGTAATCTTAAAGATTCTGACAAACTGCCTAAAACGTCATGGCTAAATTCATCCACCCGATGCAAGGGGCATTCGTCCATAACCGCAGTATCCACGACAACACGCTCCTCGTACACAAGATTTTCCATTCTTTCCACAATAAATGAGGGTGTGAGGGTTGGATTGCCGTCAAACTTGACATGGAAAAGTCTTATGATCGAATCAATTGGCAATTCTTGTCCTCTATCCTTCAAAAATTTGGGTTTCACAACAAGTTCTTGTGTTGGATCCAAGAATGTGTTGAAATTGTCTCCTTTTTAATCCTTGTTAACAACAGACCAACATAACCATTCTACACCAATGAGGTCTCAGACAAGGAGACCCTATGTCACCATACCTCTTCATACTAGCCGTTGAGATTCTGGCGAGACAACTCCGCCTTTTGAGTACTAACCTGAAAAGTGGCATAGGTATCCAAATATCAAGAAATGAAACAAAAATTCCATTCCTGACATTTGCAAATGACATCATCATCTTTGCAAAAGCTAATGGTCAGGCTTGCAAAACATTAAAGACATCGTTGATGATTGCTGCTAGATCTCTGGCCAGAAATTTAACTTCCACAAGTCCGCCTTTCATGTGACCAAAACACAACCAACAAAACGAAAGAGAAAATAAAACAGATTCTCCAAATTGCGAACACAGTTGCGTTAGACAAATCCCAATTATCAAAATGGAAACCCCACACTTTGTCCCTAGAAGGGTGTAAAACCATCACCAAAGCAAATCTCTCAACACCATTCTTGCTACCTCAGGCAACCCTGAAAGAACTAGACCAAATTAACAAGAACTTTTTCTAGCACAAGGAAAATAACTACAAACCACTTATAAGTTAGAACTCTATTTTTCGACCACCCGCTCATGGTGGGGTGGGAATCGTCAAGGCGGAAGAGATGAACCAAGCACTCCGAATGAAATTGTAGTGGAAAATCCTAGCGGAACCAGATAACCTCTGGGTCAAAATAGTGACGGAAAAATACCTCAAAACTGAAAGTATCCTAAACTATAGGAAAAAATATAACACATCATTACAATGGTCCAAATTGCTAAGCCTAAGGGACCTGTTCTTGAAAAGGCTCATCTGGCAAGTAGGGGATTGGAAAACTATCCACTTTTGGAAAGATAACTAGACCGACAATGGCCCTCTTACCCCAAAAATAGAGGTCGAAACCCTCACCAATTGGGAGGAACATATTGATGTGTACCTCTTGGAGGACAACTCGTGGAACCAAGAAAAATTGAGAAGGGTCGTTAATCATGAGGACCTCGAAAAAATTACCAAAATCATTAACCTTATTAACAAAATTTCGAATAGACTGTAATGGCAACCAAGCAAAAAAGGGTGGTACTCTACCCACTCTACAATGATTTGGCTACACCGGTCCAAAGGGGAACCCGGAATTAACCTGGAATGGATCAATAAGCTCAACATCCCCCCAAAATAAATAATTTCTTGTTGAAAGTGGCGCGAAACGACCTTCCAACTAAAACGAGGCTTGTTGCCAACCATATCCCAATACTACAAGGTTATGAAACCTGCAACAACCAGTTTGAGGACACCAACCACATCTTACTATCATGCCCACTTATTGGGGCGACCCTTAATTATTTAAGCCCAAAACTACTTTTGATTGTCGATCAGGTGTTACGAGACGACAAAAAACCATACCAAGTCCTTGACGAAATTAGGGTAACAACAACAAAGGAGGAGATGGAACTCCTCATAAACTCCTGGTGGAGCCTATGATTCTCTAGAAACAAGAGAATTTTTGACAACGATAACGGCCAAAACTTGAGTCATGCCGTGAACCTAAGCGAGTTTACTCGTACCCAGGTTAAAGAATGGAAACTTGTAGGAATCCTGAAACTAACAACTCTTGCACTTACACCGCGAGAGATAGGGAAGGGATACAACTTGCTAAGTGGGCAAAACCCAAGAGGGACTTTATTAAGTTGAATTTTATGGTATAGTTTGTTCAGATGGTGTGGCCTCTTTCAGATTCATCCTTAGGGATTATGGGGGCTCTCCCATCCATTTTGAGGGAGGACTGTTTGGTCGGCAGTCTGTTCTGATCTCCTAGACCATCGCCTTGTGTCAGGGACTTCTCAAGACCATTCATCATGGCATTTCCTGGATTCAGATTGAAGGCGATAATTTGCAGCTGGTTAAGGCCGTTCTAGGTGACTAGCGTTGCTCGTAGGTGATTGAGTTGTTGCGGTCGGACATTCACTGTTTGCTTGCTTGGTTTCAAGATTGGATTATTTCTCACGTCTTTCATTAGTGCAATTCTGTGGAGGACTTCATCGCTAGTTCTTTTCGACGGATTTCCTCTATCCCGCATGCAAACTCGGGTTTGCATACCCTCATCTCGCATGATGTCCTATGGCGACCACTAGTTTGTTAGTGTTCACCATAATCTCTTATAAAAAAAAAAAAAAAGATTTTTAACCTAAGGAGACAAATAGAAGTATAAAATTAAATGGAGAGAGTATGTCAAAAGGGGAAAAACAATTAATGGGAGGATAAAACTAGGTACCTTAGAAAACAGCAAGGCATCAATGGTGAAACGTGAAGAGGGAACCGTTCACGTGTGGTATGCTGCCTGGCTGGCTATCTAAGGAATGTCTCTCATTTTTCGTTTTCCTTTTTTGAAAAATAGAAAGAGTCAACTTAAATCATAATACATCATCACTTCGGATTAAGGGAATTCTTTCTTGGATCATGGGCTTCTTGGATCTTTCAAACTATCATTTTTTGGGTTGCTAACTTTTTGTATTTAATATGGAAATCTGATTACACACAAGCCAATGTCCACTTAATACTTAAATGTATTATTTTTACTAAGGGTAATTTAGAGAATTGGATTTAGATTGGGCAAGTGATGAAATTAGATCATACATATGGTGTTCTAATATGGCTCTAAATTCTAAATTTATCAGATCGATTAAATTGAATTACAATTTGTTTTTTTCTTTTTTGGTCGGCATTTAATTACAATTTGTCACAAATATAATCCTGGTTGGTTCATTCCAGATTAGAGAGACGTTTTCAAAATTTACTAAGATCCTTTATTTATAAAATCGAATTTTTGTTTCCAAAATTTTGACACGACCAACGGAGAATATTTTAGCATACTAAGGTAATGTAGCTACAATAGGGTGGCAGGTGACTCAAGCTAGTTTGAGATGATTGATGTAAAATTCTAAATTTTATTTGCCACTTTGTTATTAACCTCCCTGAGTCCCTGAATCAATTAATGGGAGATCCTAATTTGAGAGGATTGACGTACACGTTTTGTATATACTAATTGATAATAAAATCTCTCTCCGAGGGCTTCGTTCATATGTTAAGCTAACACGGGAATTAATTACTCTAATTCCTCAATTCCAGCCAAAGATAGATACCTCGCCTACTTCACACACAATCGCCTACAGCTGGTTTATTGAGCCAGCGCCCAGCAATACCAAAATAAGTAGTATATTTTTTCAAATATTGGGGGCATCTTTGAAACTCCTCAGTCTTTTTTTGACTATGGATACAAGCATATGCAATTAAGAAGAGATGCAACATTTTCTTGTAGGTTACTCTATGGAGAGTGTTCTCATATAGCGTCATCCGTCAGAGCCAGGTTAATGAAGAAATACAAGTTCCTTCACCTCAATCATCAACAAAAACTTGTGTATAACTAACTACCTGCTTTGACGAGAACTCTATAAAGTACAATGGCAATGAAAATTGATCAATTTCAGGCCCGCGAAAATGGCCTACTAAGGAAAAAGCTCACTGGGCTTCAGCTACTAATTTCATGCATTAAAATCAGCTTCAGTTACTAATCAGCTTCATTTTACCCAACATAGCCTTAGTATCCTACGTTTTGATGGTGCAGCAGCTCAACTGCAGCAGTTACCACACCTCTTCCCTCCACCGAGATATCAAGACCCGGTTCTTCAATCTTCCGGTTCAGAAGCTTCTCTAGCTCTCCTCTCAATTTCTGCACAATTTCAGTTCCCTGACTCAGATGATGCTCTACTGAAACTCAGTTCATTAATATTTGTACTTTTAGAGTTCTAAACTTGTTCATAATTCATAAATTATTTGTGTTTTTACCTATTTTGGACAAAATCTTCCAATTTTATCCATTACGTTCAATGAAGAGAGGAACTAAACTTAGCCTATTGGCATTCCCAATGTGAGAAATTAAACATTTAACTAGGAGTACAATTTAAAACCTTGATGAATGGAGGGAGGGAGTAATACAGAAGAAGGAAATTACCTTAATCAATTCCAAGACACTTTTTGATGCGGAAAAATGAAGGTAACCGCCAAGCATCTCAATGCCTTCTCCAGATTTGCTTGGAATAAGATTGCCTCCAAAAAGAAGAAGAGCGTAATCTGATATATTTGTTGAATATCTTATGTAGATGCCGCTTGTTTTCACCTTCTCAGTGTATACTATGTATGGTAAAGGGAAGAGACGGATTCCAGCATTTACTGACGATGGATGAATTTCAACTTTGCCGACTTCTTTTGTATAGAATGCTGTCCTCTTTCCCCGTCTTTTGCACTGCACAACATTAGGGTAGAGACCAGCACAAAGTATTGCACAGATCATCTCCAAGTCATCACTATATCGATTATAAGCCTGTAGGAAAATGAAAAACAAAAAGAAAAATCAGTCATTTAGCTAACAATTGCCAATTCTTATAGATATAATAAACAAAGCAATATAAAGAAATAATAATGAATTTTACACTAGGGCCCTTTGACTTGTCCACAAAGCCTATAGTTGATAGCAGTTCTACAAATTGTAGACACATATCGTCCATTGTTTGCAAGGTCTTTGATGATAAAAAGTTTTCCCAGCAGAAGGCCTTGTCATTTCCATTACGTTTTGCATATTTCCATCCTTCAAATGCTTTCACAAGTGCTATGTGATCACTGCAAGAATAAATTATCAGGCTCAAAACCATTAAGATTGCCAAATAGTTCATCAAACATAGAAATCAGAGTAGTTCACACCTGCAAGAGTCACCAGCAAAAGATCTCTTTGAAGCATCAGCTTCCTCCTTCCTATTAATAGGAAGGACAAATGGATCACGCTGCGCTAGAGCAGCAGCAATTATTAATGCAGGAGTTAGGCACTGAAAGATGCATCCCATGAGAAGCATCTTTCCAATATTTGGGTCCAAAGGCAAAGTACAAAGATGACGACCTGTTAATATATAGAATGTGTAAATTATTTGTTGGGACAACAAAGATCATGTGAAACTGAAAATCATAAGTAAAGCATTATTGAGATGCAATAATTGTTTTTTTACCAAGCGGAGTTAGTTCTTCCTGACCATCAAGAGCACCAATAGTTTTGAGAAGTTCAATTGCATTATGCACAGAGAGAAGATCCGGTGGCTGAAGTGCTTTTGCCAAAAATGACTCAATTGCACCAAGTTGAAGGCTCTTGATTTGTAGGCATAGCTCTTGCAAAGGTGTACGGAGAATTTCTGGCAGCTGATACTGTGGCATTGCATCAAAAACCAATCTTGGATATAATCTATAACAAACTCCAGGTTGCACACGACCAGCACGACCTCGCCTCTGTAATTGCATCAACAAATCCACACAAAACGAAGTAAATATTTTGTAATTACAGGTGAATTACGAAGCATAATTTGAACTATATATGGGTAGTTGGGCAGAACCAACATTTGCGATGTAACAAGTTCTAACACAAGGAAGATACCTGGTGGGCTGAAGCCTTAGAAATCCATGATGGTAATAGACAAGCAAGCTTGTTGAGAGCGTCATAGCTCGTCTCTTTTGCCTTTCCACAATCAATGACATAGACAACATCGTCAATGGTAATACTGCTTTCTGCTATATTTGTAGCCAGAACAATTTTCCTATGAGAATAATAAATTATTATTATTGTTATTTTCAGTTTCTGAAAAAAAAAAGGCTAGATGTTGCTAAATGATTAGTAATCAAGAAATGATTATCTGACATTCTCAACCATATTCCAAATACCCTTAATTTCGTTATTAATTCATGTTTTACTAAAGAACAATATAGTAATATACCCTATACAATTAATATCTTAGATGGGGGTGTAAGAACTAAAAGGCTACATATCTGGATAATGCTACTAGAGTATATTAATCAGATCATCCTGATGCAGAAGACATGAAATCAAGAAGGAAACACTTACCTAACATTTGGAGGTGGACGATCAAATATTTCACGCTGATTGATGGTAGGCATAGAGCCATGTAATGGAAGCACAAGAAATCTCCTTTTATCTCCAAGAAAGTTGTTTGCTTCAACTTTTTCAAGCAGCTTAGAAATTTCATCCCAACCCGTCAGAAAAACAAGAATAGCTCCATCACCTTCATTGCGACAAATGTGCTCAATGGTTGAATCCACCTAGAAACAGGGAATGCAAATGATAAGCTTAATCCAGAAAAACAAAGAAATGAATCATGCTCTCTAATAATTAGTTATGTTCTTTATTAGAATATAAAAAGTAAAAATTTGTTGGCCAAAAATGTTTAGAAAACCCCTCAAGAATCAAGATACTTACAAGACCCAAATCAATTTTTGAACCAGACCACGCATCAAGAGATTGCCGAGTGCCCATACTATAACTCTTGTACTCGGTGTCGATATCAACATCCTACATAAGAGAAATGTCAGAATAAGGTCTCACAATCTTTCGAGCACTAATGAAGGAAAGTACCACTATATCAGCAAATCAGCATGATTAACATAACATTAACAGACGATTTCTATTGATGTGTTTCATAATAGAGTTATCACGGAAGAAGAAAAAGGGAGTATCAAAACTAATTCAATAGAGAATAATATGCATGCCTCAAATGACTCTGTTAATGGATCTTTCTTGGACTCTTGCTGGTGGCGGCGCCTTCTTGAACTGCCTTGAAAGTTGTCAGAATCAGGCTTGATACTGTATCGTGTTTTTTCCAATACATCTTCCAGAAAAAACTCTGCAACAGGATGTGTAAAACCCTGCAAAAAACTTGGGTCATAAAGACGATAGATCTGGCATTATAGATTATGCAGATTTTGAAATCTTGTAATATATTGGAGTTACTTATGAAACATACCGGGATATGAATAAAGGGAGCATTTCCAAAGTATTGGGAGAACATATCGGCATTTATGGTAGCACTCATAAGGATGAGACGAAGATCTGGGCGACGGGGAAGAAGATCTTTCAAGATGATGAGAAGGAAATCTTCGTTCATGCCTCTTTCATGAATTTCATCCACTAACAGATGACTCACACCAGATAAATAAGGATCCTGAACCTGTACTTTTGCATAAAAGTCAAAGACAATAAGAGAGTTAAACAGATTTTGGACGAACAAAGCAGACACCCTTTTAGAAAAGCTAGGACATGAGAAACATCACCAGCTGTCTAAGCAGGACCCCAGTAGTGCAGAATAGTAATCGGGTTTCAGTTGAACGTTTTGATTCCAGGCGGATCTGGTAACCAACAGTTTCACCAAGATTTTCTCCTCTTTCAGCAGATATTCTAGCAGCAACAGAAATAGCAGAAATTCGGCGTGGTTGAGTGCATATTATGTTGCAGTCAGCACCACGTAATGATTGTATCTCCTCTTCTAAGATAAACTGAGGAAGCTGGGTTGTCTTACCACAGCCTGTCTCCCCTGAAACAACCAAGACCTACAATGATGAAAAGTTAATAAAATGAGGAAGCTGATCATCAATGGGCCAGGATTGCTAGGGCATCAAATTCTTACAAGAAAGAGTACTCCACAACACTTAAAAAAGAGGGGAAAAGTTAACCAGAGATGCTGGTGAATTAATAATACACAAAATTCCATTCCCTCCCTCCACAATTAAAGAAAATGAGAACATAAGGAAAACTGACACAATGTCACTTTTACTATAGTTACCAAAACTCACAAGTGAAAATTGAACCCTCGTACTTTCAAAAACAAATGATTCCACAACGGAAGTAAAGGACCATCCACAATATCTGTTGCAAAGGTGCACCTAAGGTATGCCCAACCACAGCAATACTATGGTGCTTTCTTTTTCATTTGCTAGGAACTTTGGACTATGCAAAACTTGAGCACAGGTGCTCACCAGCCAATGTTTTCATTAATCTGTTTTTTAAGGCTTGTACAAGGTTCAACTTGAACACAGGAGCTCATCAGCCATTGTTTTCTGAGTACAGACAAAGCATACGAGGAAATATTGACAATTGCTACATTGTAACAAAAATTTAATACCTCAATAGATACTTTCTTGTAAGGGCATGGTGCATTTGCATATAATACTCCCTCCGATCAGAAATAAATATCGTTTTAGCACTTGACACAAGTTTTAAGAAAAGCATTAATTAAGCTCAAAATCTTAAATTCTTCTCAATCTTATCACCTTCTAAATATCCACCACCTTTTTGGCCCAATTAATGAAAAGTATTGGTCAAACAAAACAAATTCCAATAACAATACCTCGCTCCTAATTAATTGCCTAGAATACCAAAAACGACACATATAATTGATCAAAATTCAAGTGCTAAAATGACACTTAATTTCCAATTGGAGGGAGTAGTAAATAATATGGAAGTTAAATTCACAAATATAAACTGATTAATCCTAGTACAGAAGCATATAGAGTATACAGAGAGATGGAGGATAGAACAAACAATGAAAAACATATTTAAACAATAGCAAATCCCAGAGAGATGTAGTGATAAACAATATATGACATAAGCAATAATCATTAGAGAAGATGGTTCTGCAAAGACAAATCAGACCTGATTTTCTGCTACAGCTTTGAGAAATTCAGACTTCAGACTGAATGCAGGGAGCTTAGCTCTGAAAGACAGCATTGCCTTTGCACTATCATTTGCCTATAAGAAGCAAGTAAATGATTTGTGTGAATTAAGTTATGATTAGTACGATAAATCGATAACATTTAGCAATTTAGCAAAACCACGGTAGAATATATGCAATTGAAAAGTGACACCAAAAAGACATACGAACCTTGATTCTTTCTTCCCTCTGTTTTAGTTCCACATTAATTTTGTCTTTGTCTGCAGTATTTTTTCCTTTGGCAGCACTCTTTTCAGAACCAGATTGAGTTTTCACAGCATTTGGCACTAATGGTGACTGTTCAGAGTTCTGAGAAGACCCATATGTAGATTTCTTGGTCACTTCTGATGATGAAGATGTATCCAATAATGTCCCAACTCTCTTCTCAATTTCTGAAGACATATGTATCTGCAAGTAAATTAAAAATTAAATAAAATTTCTCGATTTCATAACCTTATATTATTCAGATGCACTCCTAGATTAACTCTACCTCCTTCTGGGTGGAGCCATGACGCTCATCTAGATCAGCACGGTAGTCTGGTAATGGAACTTTACTCAAGACAAGTGTCTTCCTCTTCCCTTTATTGTATGCACGGCTGTTATCCACAGAAGGAGATAGATATTGATAAGAGCTAAGGCATACAATGGAAGATAACAGAGTGAAACTTGGCTAGAAAAAATTGCCAGAACCAATCTACATTTTTTGGCTCAATTATAGGACTAGCTATTCAGCCTAACTCGTCACCTAGTGCTTCTTTTCTTCGTGACCTATCATTTACTTTTTTCTGGGAGATGGTGGGAAGGGATCAAATATTCACCTCCTCACTAAGGCTGGTGCCACCATCTACACCTGATTTACTAAATATAAAAGGGCCTTAGATCAGTTGTCTCATAAGCAGCATAAGTAATTGACTAATAAATCATATCTGATCTGAGCATCAGCAAGAAAATAAACTGTAGAACAATGTTCATGTGGAATCATTCAGTTTTAATTATCAGTTAAACGTTACTTCAAGGATCAATATCAATCCTATCACTTCGACCATCAGCTTCATCATGCATTAAGCACGAGACAAACAACCAACGATGAATTGATGATGCTAAGTAATCACATGTAACTTACAAATGAAGGCCCAACTGAGCAGCCATATCATGAAGAGTGTCCTCGTCTCGGCGGCCAAAATTGCGCTTAAATACGATCTCTTGCTCCGTCCCCCTCTTCATTTGCTCCATTTTACCCCGCCATTCATTCTCGTCCAACACCTTCAGCTAATTGAAACAAAAGCCACAACAATCACAACACCACAACTGAAACAGTAATAAAAATCGGAAAACCTAGACCTTTCCAAGAGCCCTAGAAAGCACACGGACAACGCATTTCGCAAACGCTCAACAGAAAATGAGAGACCGCTCACCTCAGCGGCTTGTTGTTTAAGACGCTCGGCTCGCCAGACGGGATCCCACCATCGCTGCTCACCGCCGCCGCCTCCAAGACCATCTCTACCGCCGCCGCCGCGACCACCGCCTCCACGTCCGCCGCCGCCTCCCCGGAGACCGCCTTGGTAGTTTGGGCGATATGACATCGCCGACGTACAGAGTGGGAGAGTGCGGAGGAGAGGGCGGGTAATGAAGGAGAGATGCTTGAAACGTAGACACGTTGAGGCCAAGTAGCAGACGGTCATGAAGCTTAAATGCGAGCTCGAAGGCACTTTTAACCAGTTGGTAGGAAAGTAGGCATTACAAGTTTAAGATTACCATCGGCCCATTGCTACGTTTACCTATACTATTTCAATATATCTATTAAATATTTTATTATCTATTTTTATTAATTTTATACATTATAAATATTTATTATTATAAATTCGTCAAAAAAATTTATTATACTATATATCTATAAATAAATTCGTCAAAAGATATATGCTAAAAGATTATACTATTTATTTTAAATTATTTTATCTTTGATTTTAAATACTTGTATAAGGAAGCTTTCAAAAGATATTATTATACTAAATAGATATTTGTTTGATATTAGAGATGAATTTAAATAGTTAAAAAAGAATTTAATAGAAAGAAGTTATAATAATAGAAATAAAAATTAAATTTGTAAATATAAGGTGGGGCCAGAATCGTTCTGGTGACTCAAAAAGGTATAGCTTTAATATATAGTTATAGATTTTTTTTTATTTTAAGTAGGAAAAATTAGGTTGATGTAAAATAAGCCTAGTGTATTTTTTTTTTTGGATGAGGATACGAACGAAGTTCAATGTACGTGTGAATTCGATGAAATTCGATGAAGCATTCATGGAGATGGTCTTTCCATAATATATCTTGTAAGTGTCATTCTATTATTATTTTTTCGGTTTTTCTACCCTATGTTCTTAGGGCATAGGATAAGAACTCAAATTTAGAAACTAAAACCCTATTTTGGAAATCATAAATCCTTTACAAAAAAAATTAAAATAACTGTAAATACAAAATTATTGATTTCTTACTATAATTGGGTTCTTAACTTATGACCTAAGGCTATAAATTTTATCCATCAAAATTAATCTTAAAAATCCACATTCATGTTTGGTACATTTTTTTTATTTTTCCTCATCGGCAGTCTTCTTAGTCTTCTGGATTGAGTCTCATGACTAGGATTTTGCTCTTCTTCATTGATCCTTGATTTAGGCGAAGTTTTAATCTATAATTTTATGAATTCTTTTATGTTTATAGTGAAAATCAATTGATTCCTGCAATACTAAATACCCCACAAGGCTATTGCTAATTCATTCATTAAATTTTAAAGATTTCATTTGGTCTTTTAGGATATGTATAATCTTCATAATTTCGTCACTAGTACCGTAAGTTTGCACTATTGATTGAACAAATGATTTGTCAATCTTACTTAGTGTCATTAAAGAGAAGGGACATTCTAATAACAACTATTTAGTTGTTTCATTTGGATGTTGACATAACGGACATTCAGGAGTAACATCGGTGTGTCACTCAATAGCCTATCTTTGGTCGGTAGTTCATTACTGTAAACTTTCCATAAAAACATTCTAATCTTTGGGCTTATGTATTGTTTCCAAATCCATTCATATTCACAAACACGCTGTTATCATCTTGGGCAACAAAAGAAG
The DNA here is from genome assembly GCA_964016875.1 of Fallopia convolvulus. Classification (NCBI taxonomy): domain Eukaryota; kingdom Viridiplantae; phylum Streptophyta; class Magnoliopsida; order Caryophyllales; family Polygonaceae; genus Fallopia; species Fallopia convolvulus. The sequence goes on along the minus strand of OZ024722.1, from coordinate 11,429,063 downwards.
TGGTCGAATGAGTGGAAAACCATCCATTTTTACTTAGAAACCAATATAGTCTATCGTACTTGACTCCTCGGAATTGTAATTGACATAATTCATGCAACCCAGTCAAATGGTAATATTCTAGATAGTTCCTTCCACAACCCATTTGAATCAACAAACCCGAGGGAAGCCAAAAATATAAATGGGTTTTTCAGGGTAGATTGTTTGTCAAGCTCCATTCCCTTGTTATGGATTTGGAGTATATGCTTTGCTTGTATCTTGCACCAATATCCTTTAGTGATATTGGAGTTTTGTACTTGATAGTTGATTCTTCTCTCAATATATTCTTTTACCTCTCTAAAAAAAAAGTAAACTGTGCAACGTTCGCATTTAGATCTACACTAGCAAGACCCAGTCGTGCCATGCACGACGATGATTTGAAAAAAAAATTATGTAGGAACCGCACTTGTCGATTGAATTTTACATAAACTTATTTGATAAAATAAAATAATTTCCTCAATAAAACTTTCAAGCGAGAATTATTATAATTGTAGGGAATATAAAAAAATATTTCTTTATTTATAATAGGATATGTGATTTAATTTTTAAATGAGATAATATTATATAATATATAGGTAAATAAATACTAAAAAACTGAATAATATTCTCATACTCATTAATTGAATATGGTAGTATTTAATACTTATTAGTTAAATATGGTAAGTAACAGTAATGAATGGGGGGTAATATTATTACAATATGTAAAGAATGCTTATTAATAACATAGCTAATTGAATTTTTTTAATTGAATATGGTAAGTAATAATGATAAATGAGATGATATTATTATAATATATAAGAAGTGTAAATTCTAAAAAATATTAAGGATAAAGAGATAAATGATCATTTAAATATATCTACGTGGCATAATATTAAATTTACTATTTATCATTGAAAAAAATTAAGATACATTATCAAAAAGAGCGTACATATAATATTGGAAAAAAAGGATAAAAATCATACTATAATTTAAGGATACAATTACATATTAATAACATTAGCAATAATAATATACTCCGTATATTATTATTTAATTATTGAAAAGATGATGATGTAAAATTATATAATATTTAAATTTATCCATAAAAAAGTAGTAGATCATTATATATTAGAGATATTATGTATGGATAGTTTCATACTTGCCATTGCAAAAAAATAACGATACATATTAAAGATGATAATGCACAATTATATAATATTCAAATTGTATACTATTTAAATTGTCCATAAAATAAAGTAGTAGATCATTGTATATTAATAACAATATTAATATTTATATATTATATATTTTTAAGGATTGTAAATACTAAAAAGAAGAAATGGTAAAGAAGTAAATTTAAAAATTAAGATGCTTATGTGACATAGTCATATGGGTGCAAATAGGATAGAGAGATTCGAGTTTAGTAAGAGTATATAGATTTGTGTTAACCGTACATAACTCAATAATAGGTATGTTCATGACCTAATGGTTCGTCCAAAAATGAATTGTATGACCATCTTCGATTTTCCATATTAATCCTTTTATAAATTCTTTTTTCATGCTTATTAACTCATTGTCATGATACATTGTGGGAAGCAGCGTATTCTAATAAATTCTTGGTCTCTAAATATATTTACGAAATAACACGGACCCACGTATTTGTTGGCTCAGCCAAAATTTTCCATAACAAACGTATTTGTAATGTCATGTTCATTTGCTTCGCTTTTCTTAGTCCGAGGCCCCCTTTTTTCTTTGGTTGACAACTTGACATATCCTATCACATCCTATAAGAGGAGTGTGACCATTAGGCTTGTTCTAGAAAAATTCTCGATTTATAGAGTCTAATTTATTTAAAGTTCCTTCTGGTAATAGGAAATTTTGTATCATATAATTTGGCTTAGATGCAAGCGTTGATTTTATAAGGGTGGTTCTCCCAGCGTGCGAAAGAGAATTGGCCTTCCATTTTGATAGTTGTTGTTCTGATGAGTGAATGACAGTCTGAAATGTTCTGGTTGTCACTCTGGAACTTATGATAGGACAACCCATATATTTTTCTAACAAGCTTGCATACTTTATGTCCTATTTTTGTTGGAGATTTCTTTTCATCGATGCAAGGACTCCTTTTGTTGTCTAGGACGCAAATTTATGACATTCTACTTTTCTCTTCCAAGTGAGAGTTCTATACACAAAACAAAGATAGAGGGGCATAAACCAAGCTTCACCATTGACTTTTCTTCAAGAAACAACAATTTTTAGTAAGAAAAAACAATTACCAATGGTTTCGCCATGATTTGTAAAAACTTTTTAACCCTCCATCAGTTTTAAGTATCTAGTAAGAGAACCACAGAAGAAAATTGTTACAGCAAATTTTAATATTACTTCAAAATTAGATACAACTAAGTGCACAAATGATCATCTTGGGTGAAGCTACCTCTGTCAAGTTCATCTATACGTGCATGTTGATTCCATGCCTTCTAAACTCCTAGCAACAACTGCTCTCAGTTTATCATCAAAGCCTATGAAATTATAAAAACAATATCAGTTGCATTCTATATCAATAGCAACTCACATATTGCCAGACTAACTAATTTTGATGAATCAACACCACACATATTCTAGGCAAAGCAATAAGTGAACATACACTACTGAACTTCCAATAAGGATCTCAGGGTAAAAAAAGATGTTTTGTAAAGACAGAGTAACATGTAATTTGGAATAATGCATCTTTTAGATGTAGTTCATTCATCATATGGGCTAAAAGGGTTATAAGTACCCATGCTTTGAAGACACACACATCATATTTTTTATGATGAAATGATAAGCTAGAGATAATACATAAAACTGATTATGTGTGACCTATTGATACTTTTGTCTTAGGTGCAGACACAAAAAGATTAGTAATAATATGTTAAAGGGTGAATAAAAAAGAGGGAGATGGAAGCAAGTCTTATTTTATAGAGAGTCCTCCTAACCCTCCTTTCTCCCTCTTTCGGTGTCCCTCAATCTTTCAGCTCCGACTCGTTTCTAGAAGTCAAATTCTGAATTAGAGCAGACTCTCCATCATCTCCTTCCTCCTTCTAATTCGTCCCATAACCTAGACAAGCTTTTGTACCAATTACCTAATTGAACATCTAAACCATAAAATGATAGATTACCACGCAAAGTATTGAAATTTCATAATTAAATTAAACTCAGCTGATAGCTTGCATATAGGTAGTGTTTAGGATGCATGTTTACATTTCGTTTGCTTTGTTTTTAGGTAGTTTTAGTTAGTTTCTTTAAGTTATTAGGGTGTCTAGGAGTTTTGGGTTTTTGCACTTGTTCTATGTTGTTTTACAGGTCTTAAAGTGAACAAGTGTGAAAGAAATGGAAACCGGGGGAAGAACGCTTGAATTCGGGCCATCCATTAGAGTTGCTGGTTCGACATCTCTATTTTGTAAGGGTTCATTCGGGAGCTATAGTGATATGATAAAGTTGAGTTTGGCATCATTGGAAAGCTAATTCAAAGAGCTACAACTCATGTTTTATTTCGAGTCTAAATTCCAACTCGAAGGAGGTCAAAACAACCCCCGAAGTGTGACCTGAATGATGAACCAAGGGGAGTTGAGTGTTGCTGGTGACACCCGCCACCAACCAGGCGACGCCCGCCGCCTCTGACAGCGCGTGAGATCTCTTATTGGCCACGTGTTCTATTCTGATTGGTCTTAGTTATATCACCTTTATTCCGACATGTATTTTTGGATATACTTTTGGAGACCTAGTTTGTTATATTAGATTTTAGAGAGTTGCACCTCTCATCTATCTATCTCATTCTCATATTTTTCATTCTAGGTTTTACATACTTTTCTATGGAGAACTAAGCCCTTGTGCTCTGTCAGATAGTTGAAGCTTCGTTTTGATTAAAGTTGTGAGATTTCTAATTCCTTATCTATTTATTGTGTGGGTTTAATATTATATCTTGCTTGAATGTTTATGATTTGTTTCAACAGTTTTTAGCCTGATCAACTAGGGTCTGTTGTTATTGGATCTGTTGCTAGATTTAGAGTGTTACTGGTTGAGCATCTCTATTTTAGAGTAGCAACTACATCGTACTAGTATCTGGTTGTGCTAGTCTTATGCATAAGAGATTTGATTTACATTCTAGGGTAAAAACTAGTTGTTTTATGCTAGAAGTGTATCATATTATATTCCTATCCTTACTGCTGTTATTAAACTGAATCATTGATGGTTTCATGGTTGTTTAATTAGTTAGAACTAATAGTATCTGGTTGTGCTGTTAGTTAGAATTGAAAAGGAATTGGAAAATCCATTGCATGCGATATTGAGGTGAAATCAATGATCAACTTGTCATACAATTGTGGATATTTGTTTGTCTAAGCTCTCTTCCTAATTATTGTTATTCATAATCTTTTATTGCTTTGTTAGTTTTGCATTCTTAGATTTAGTTACGAATATAAAAAAAACCCTTGTTACTTGGTTTGATACAAAACTCATACAAAACGATAAATATGTCTCCCTGTGGATTTTACCTGACTTCCTAAAGACTACGGTTCTTAGTTAGTTTGGATTCTTTTGCATAACCGTGATTTGCACGACGAAATCACCGTTATCATCAGCAAAACCAATTCCATAATTCCGCAAGAACAACGAGAAAAAATCACCCAAATAACTGAAATATCCAATCTAAAATTAGCTGAATTGGACTTGGATTTACTTATCTCAATATGGTTCGTAAGCATCCATCGAAACAGAAATGGTGAATGAAAGCAAATTGATACGAACCAGATCGCATATCAAAATGCTAAAAGCGTTCAATTCAAATAGCAAATAACATAATCATCGAATGCATGTAAGATATCACAAGAAGTGAAATGTAATGCACCACAATCGGAGAACTGGCCAAGCACCTACTAGCTCTTCTATTTGTAAGCCACCGTTGCTTGTATAAGGAGTCTGCTTACCTACGACCAGGACAAAGAGGGTAATCTATATTAATATATCAGCATTTTCTATCTCAATTTAAAAATTCATAAAAACCCTAATTGGATGGAATTAGAGAGAGATGTTGAAGATTTACCAGTGTTGGAGAAGTAGAGAGAAGCTGACACGGCATTGCGCATGGGAGATAAATGAGCTCGAAGAACTTGGAGAAGAGGGATGGAAGAAGAAGAATCTAGAAGGAATTGCAAAAGCATATGAAGAGAAATTCCAAGTCAAATGAAGAAAGGAGCAAGATTTGAAGGACGATGGTGACAACACCATTAGAGAAAGTCGTCGGTAAAGAGCCCTCCTACACCCTATGTTTCAGGCCGACAGTAAAGTTAGGGTTGGGCCAGCTATGGAGGGAAGAAATTGAAGAATAGAGAAGGTAAGTGAAGAGAAGTCGAGAATGAGTTGAAGAGTAGAAGTGTTCGAGCATAAATATCAATGAACCCCACAATTCTCCACTTTTACCATTTTTCTCACTTCTACGTCATCCTACAATCTCCAAATTTCATTTCACAAAATCCACTTAAATATCTATGAACCCATGAACCCCCTTTTCACTTTTTTCAATTCCAACAACTATTTATTTCCCCTTACATAATTACAAATGTACCCCTAATTTATTAATTTTAAATATCTCTTTATCTAATTTTACATGACACAATAATCTTAATAAATTACAATCCTTTTATTTTAGGGTTATTTTAGGATTGTAAATTTGTTTTAAATTTCAAAAAAAAATTGTTTGCATAAATCTTTAATTAAGGGCATAGTAAATTAAGGAAATAACTATAAACCAAATCAAGGCAAACATACTTCATTAACTCAATAGAATCAAAATACATAACAACGTACACAACGAAATAAACAAAACAACATACATCAAATGAAATACATAATTTCCACCATAGATAACCAATACAACATCATTCATCATCATTTTGATTGTAATTAGCCCCGAATTTTTGACAAACATGCTCCACCAAGTCCTCCTTAAGTTGGTGGTGTGTAACTCGATTTTGAATATGATATCTGTTTCTGATGAAAGTGTTCACATAATCTTCATCTGGTAAAATTTTCTCATTTGATCCTTGATATTCTCCTTCATTTATAGGAATGACATACTCATTTGTCTTGTACCCATCTCTTTCATATGCTACCATCATATTGTGGATGATTACGCAAGCTCTCGTTATCTTTCCAATATTCTCAATATTCCAAGATAATGTCGGGTTACGAATTATTGCAAATCTAGATTGCAACACTCCAAATGCCCTCTCAACATCTTTGTGCCAACACTCTTGTTGTTGGGCTAATAGTTTTGCCTTCGAGCCTTGAGGGAGCCTAATGGTTTGGACAAATGTTGCCCATGGGGGATAAATACCATCAGCAAGATAATATCCCATGTTGTACTCGTGCTCATTGACCGTAAAGTTTATGTTTGGAGCAACACCTTGTAGAGCATAATAAAAAACAGAAGACCAATCAAGAACATTAATATCATTGCACGTACCTATGGTACCGAAGAATTCTTGCAAAATCCAAAGGTTGTATGATGCAATGATCTCTAGGATAATTGTTGGACCCTCATGATCTCCACGATTATACATCCCTTTCCACGCAGCTGGGCAATTCTTCCACCCCCAATGCATACAATCGATGCTTCCCAACATTTCGGAAAATCCCCGAGACTCTCCTACACTCAATAGGCGTTGTATGTCCGCGGAGGTTGGTCGCCTCTGATACTCATCGCCGAAGAAAGTTATAATCCCATCAACAAAATGGTACAAGCATTTCCTTGTAGTGTCCGCACCAATACGAACATATTCATCACAAGCATCTGCAGAAACCCCATTAGCCAACATGTGAATTGAAGAGGTACATTTTTGCAATGCGGATAAACCAAGCCCACCGGTTGCATTTGGCCTTTGTTGAAAGTACTCCAACTCGGTGGAGAGTCGATCGACAATGCGCATGAAGACATTCTTGTTCATTTGAAACCTTCTTCGGAAATGATCATTCGTGTACATTGGGTTCTCGCTGAAATAATCGTTGTGTAGTTTTGCATGCCCTTCTTCCCTTCCTCTTTCGATATGGGTTCGACAACCTCGGATTCTCGAACCTTCAACTTGTGCATTGGCTATAAGAAGTTGAAGATTGGTTTGAAGTTGTTGGTATGTAGCTTGCCATTGATTATAGGAGAACTCTAGCTCGTTCTCTGATTCAGAGCTACTAGCAAGGTTATCAGGATCGGAATTCTAGGTTGGATCGTTGAGGGCTCTTTGGATCGGATCGTAAGATCGGATCGCTGAATCGTAAGATCCTACATTATAACTAAAAGTATGCAAGGATAACCTAATAGATTATATTTTTTGTTATATATGAAGTAAAAAAATGATAAACATTATTAATTTGATTATTAAAAAATTGTAGGATGGACTAGTCAACTATTTTATTGGAAATGAGACGCTAACCTTGAAATTATTAGTAATATATAATCATAATTGTCATTTTATAGGATTGTAAGAATCGTTTGTAGGATCATTAGAATCGTTTGTAAAATCGGGATCGGATCAAGATTGTATTCTAAATCATTTAAGATCCTACTCCAATAAGATCCTACTTAGAATCGTGGATCGTTTCACATGTTATGAATCGTAGAATAGTTAGAATCGTAGAATCGGATCGGGATTTTGATAACCTTGGCTACTAGAAAAGGAAGAGAGTGGGGAAGACATTTTTTAGCTATGAGAATTGCTTATGGGATAAAAGAAAGGAGAGTGGTGAGTTTGATGAAGATTATTGAATGGAAAGTGGCGTATATAGCCAGCTAAAATGGCCTTTTTTCAGAGATCACATGTCTTTGTCTTGTTCGATTTCAATTGCCTTTTTAGAGATCACATACCTTTTCAGAATTCACATGCCTTTGTTATTTGAATAAATGACCTTTTTCAGATATCACATGTCTTTGTCTTGTTCGATTTCAATTGCCTTTTCAGAGATCACATGCGTTTTCAGAATTCATACGCCTTTGTTTTTTGAATAAACGACCTTTTCAAAGATCACATGTCTTTGTCTTGTTCGATTTCACATGCCTTTTCAGAATTCACATGCCTTTGTTTTTTTTATAAAAACAATCAATTACGTTGAAAGCAAACGATTACATATTAATTTAAACATCATACAAACAAGAAAGAAATTGATGAACTGACTTAAACACACAAACTAACTTAAACAAACAAACTATAGAACATGAAATTGAAACATTAAATAAGAAATGCCATGACATGATAGAAATCATCTTCACACGCCTTTGAATCCCAATTGTGCTTCCAGTCTTTGCTTCACTGCTTCTTTCTCGGGAGTAAGTTCACCTTCCTCAAGCAATTTGATGTACCGGTCCATTAGCTTGGCTTGCAACTGCCTATTCTTGTATTCCAACTCTTTTTCCTTATACAATGCCATTTGTTTATGTTACATCCCTAGCCTTTGTGGTTCGACGCTCTTGGTCCCCACAATATGCTGGTTGAAGTAGGCATTAACTCGATGCCAAAAAGCTTGGGATGTTTGCTCGGTGTTTACAATGATATTCTTGCTTATGTTGAGCCATTCACTCACTAAGAGTACTTCGTCGTCATTACTCCATATGTGATGATCAATGGGTTCTTCCTCATTGTAGGAATCACCACGACCACGAGCTCCACGACCACGAGAACCTTCCGGTTGGGTGCTATACAGAGGATTATCTTCCGATTGAGAGTTGTGCATAGCCATATTTTCATCCTAGCCTAAAGAAATTGGCGAGTGTTGAGACTCGGAAAATTCTTGGGAGGCTTGCACACATGAATTATTGCTCACTTGAGATAAGAGTTGTTGGAAGTATTGATGATTTGGTGGAGGATAAGGCGGTGGAGGGTAATTTTGTTTATAATTTTGTGGAAAATTTGATGGAGTGTAATTTGGTTGGTAATTTGGTGGAGGATAATTCGTTTGATAATTTTGTGGAAAACTTGATGTAGGTCAATTTGGATAGCAAATTGGTGGATAGTTTGGTGGAGGATTTTCATTCGGATCCATATTGAGGAGAGGATTTGGTTGAAGAAATGATTGTTGGAAGAGTGAGTTTTTACAAATGAGTAAAATCCATATATATAGCCAAAAATAGGGTTTTTTAAAATCCAAAACCATGGGCGGATAACAAAAACTATGGGCAGATAAAAAACCGATAAATCAAAATTATACAAATTAATATCTATGGGTAGGTAAAAAATTGATTTTTGGTATAATTTTTGAGCTAACAAAATGAGTTATTTAAAAGAATAAATAAATATGTATTTTCTCGCCCTAAAACAACACCAAGATGTAATTTAATTTTAAAATAATTTAAATATATACAAAATTGGTGTCTACGGGTACATAAAAAAATTATGAATTTTGGTATAATTGTATTTTATTAAAAATAGGCCAAAATCATTAAAAACGATAACAAACAAAATAAAAATTCATGTACAAGTAAGCCTCATTCACTTTGTGCCATGTGGCATGTCCCCATCAATTCTCCTCCATAATTTATATTTGTTTGGCTGCTTTTGGAGAGAATTCACCACCCTCCATTTGCTTTATACTCACACGATACCGCATCATAGAAGATGCCGGAAGAAGAGTTTCAGTTCAATTTTTTTCTTTCATTTCTTTCATGAAACTAGGGGATCATATTCCCCGATATTCATGGTCTTAGGGCTTTGTTTTACTTATCCCGCAAAAGCCTTTTTTACCCAAAAGCTAATTCTAATATTCTTGAATTTCGTGCTACTCTATCTACTTTTTACACTCAAAGCCATTTTCTATAAGAAGTGCAACAAGCCCAGGAAATTTGACCCTACAATAAGGGAAAACTCGCACAAACGCACACAAGAGAAGAATTGGAACAAACAAGAATAAAGAACATAAGAGAATTTGTTGATTCAGTTCGTCAAAATGACTACATCTAGGGACACTACCAAGACTTGATCTTCCTGATCTGATCAGCCTAACCTAATCTTTCAAACTCTCTCTAGATTTTTCCCTCTGACTCTTTCACGATTTTCAAGCACACAATTACAATAATCAATATGGGTTTAAATAGAGAACAAAGGCATTAAAGATAGAAGCACAATCTTCCAAGGGACTTAAAGATAGAAACACATAAACCCCTAAAATCTGGTCTTGCTTCCAACGCAAGAAAACTCCCGTCTAGCCGACGCAAGCAATTGTGCGGCCTTTGTTAGGATAGGCAATCCAAGCCCTTGTTTCACTTGTGGGTAGAAAGAGCTTTTTGGGTGAAAAGTGATTTTTAGTGTCTTGCAAAACGTAAAAAGTAGAGAGAGTTGCACGGATTTCAAGAGTATTAAAAGTAGTTTTTGGGTAGAAAGAGAATTTGGGGTGCAACTTGTTTCAATTGTGGGTATAAATGACTTTTTGGGTGAAAATTGATTTTTAGTGTCTTGAAAAACGTAAAAAAGCAGATAAAATTGCACGGATTTCAAGAGTATTAAAAGTAATTTTTGGGTAAAAAGAGCTTTTGAGTAGAAAGTGAAACAAGGCCGCAAGTCCACATGGATAGAATAAGGAAGTGAAGAGCTCCTTATAAAGTGAAAGCACACTCCATTAGTATTAGGCCTTTTGGGAAGGAGTCCAAAAACAAATCCGTGTGGGCTAGGCCCAAAGCGGACAATATCATACTATTGTGGAGCTATGTGTGCGTGTGGCCCAACAAGGTAGGTGACCCGAGCCCAACAACCTTGTCCTGAAAAGCGTGGCCACGCTTTCTCGACCCAAACCGCGCTCTTCTCCTGGCGTATTCTGTCGGAATTGCGCGGGCTGGCTCCCCACAACATGGCCACATAATTTCTACCGCACCGCATTTTGCCTGGCCGCGGCCGTGATTCGTCTTTTCGTTTCGCTTGGCTTCGCTTCTCCTTTCCGCCTAATCTTGAATCAAGCTCCATAAACCCAACAGGAAAAAGATTGAGAAAACTAAAGTGAATTGAAAGGATGAACGTGGTAAATGTGATTTAGTGGGACTGTGGGAGCAACAAACGTCAGTAACTCGGTATAATAGAGTAGTAAGTGGCTAAATTTTTTACACAGGCATTACTACTGCTCAATTATTATATAGGGAATATTAGCTGCTAAAATCTCAAATGTGATTACATGACCCGCTTAAGGTTATAAGAATGTTTAGAATTTGGATTTTTCTTGCCACCAAGTTTAAGCAAGTATGGTAATTATTTGTTAGTTTTTTTAACCTATGATTCGTCTTTTTTAGGAAATAATATTGAAATAATTTACAAATTTAATTTATTAATTTATGCATATGCCTAAACCGTTTAAATTGTTATTCACTTATTTTCTTTCCATCAGTTATCTAATTCTATAAAGGATATCTACTATCTACTAAACTGTTTTGTAAGGCTTAATCAGCCAAATAAGCATCTCTACAAAGTGCTATAAATAGTCAGCTCTTTTTGAGCAAAGACATTGAATGAAGGACCCATATTTGATCATTGTCAATGAACTCTCAAGTAAAAGAGACAAACAATACTACAAGCTGCCAAAAGCAAGCATGAAAATGATGATCATCAGCTTGATGCCCATATTGTAGATTTGTAGATTTTGTCACATAACTGAACCGTATGTAGGGTACTAATTTAAAGTGCTGCCATTTGTAGGCCATGGCCATGCATAACAGAAAAAGGGCCAATTGGAGGTATGCCCAGTTCAATCAATAATGCAATACACAATGGGGGAAATTGCCTTGTTCAATCAAAAGGTATCTGTTGTGGTTCTAAGACTCTTTCTGAGTGTCACACAATTTCCCTCTCAAAGGAAGCAGCTCCTGTTGCAAATTTTGAACACAAGTACTTCATAAATAACTGGACAAGATATGGACTTCATCTCAAAGGAAATGTAGAATCGCCCCTGTGTCTCGTAAATGTACCGTCTAAGAATTCCCCAGCTCCTTCCCGTCTGTGGCCTCACTAGAAACGTCAGGACCACGAGGAATCCTTCCAGAATAATTTGTAGTAGGTGGATCAGAGCCTAGCATACTGACAAGATAAAACTCAAAAGTCAAGATATCAAGCTGCAAAAACATGCCTTGGAATTATAATATATAAATGGTTGCATGTTCACCTTGTATCAGCAATGACCATAGAGCGCAACTCACAATTTGCAAAGCTGCATAAATTGGACACTGAATGAATGAGAGATGTAATAAAAATGGTAACTAGACATGGAAATATCTGGAAAACAGCTTACTGCTTGCAAATCTCATCCTTCACAGACAGGTTACAGTCATTTCCAAATTGACTCAGGGTATGAAACAGAAAACCACTGTGGGTTACAATAGCAATTTCCCTCTCCTTCCGTGTCCATAACCTGGATTGGAATTATGCAGTTAATAGGGTCTTAAAAGGAATATTTCTATCAAAATCTACAGAATTCTGAAAATGCATAGTTGGTGTTACTGTCAAATTTCCTTCCACTGTAGAGATGGTGTAGACAAAGTTTCTGTATCTATAAATCTATAATATACTATAAAATAGTTAAATCCTTATGTTAAAAAGTATCACCACTTATTTTAATTTGGACGAATTTACCCACCATCTGGGTCAAATAACGACAGATTAAAGACCAGCAATTTTGGTAAAATTTGAACTCAATAAAATTCAACACTCACATCAAAGTTGTTCATCACTTTCTATCTATGTGTGACAGTTGTTCTAAACTCAAGATTGACTTAAACTAGTACCATTAAGAACTATATAATTTACCAGTTCAAAAATTTCACTCCACGGGCAGCAAGTTCTTCTTTAGTCTCCCTTACGTCGGCCTTCCATAGTACATCTTCATCACTTTCTATCTGCAACCAGGTGTAACTGTTATTCTATAATTCTATGAACTCAAAATATGTACCTAATCTCAAGATACATACCAATGAGAAATCTATTGCAGGGAAAAGACAATGGTAATCAATCATGTTTCTTCTCCTGTCACATGGATGAACTCCCTGAAATATATATGCACAGCATAGGGTCATTAAAAATTTTCTCCAATTAAGGAAACGAAAGCCAAGATGAATTTCCAAAATGGACAGCCTTTAAGAAAATATCAGACAACGGGATGTCACCCCTAGAAGAATAGGATTGATTCTCAGCCCTGATTAAATTCTAGACTTACTTCATTTGAGACATGAAGAGTCTGTCAGATAAGAAGGAAGAAAAGGAACAATCCTCTGACTGATTGCCAGAGTAAGAATATCTGGCTATGAACAAATTTGGAGGTATAGGCCTTTCAAAATGCCTCTATTGTGTCCTCACTCTTCACATGCTTAATAACAACCAGCTTAAAATCCTTGCATGAAAATTAATTACCATACCAGATGTTCTCGACAAAGTTCAACAGCAACTATAGGTGGACAGTTCAAACTTGAAATGGCAGAACGGTTACTATTTCCAGCATTTGCCACCATCAATGGCAATATATCCGTTCTATCAGTATAGCCCTCGCCACCAAAAACTCCAACAGCTGTTTGCATAGTCCTACAATGTAATACAAATTACCATCCAATCAAATGGAAGCCTGCAATCCAAAATCCATATAAATACCACATCTCCATTAATTGGACTGTCAACACTCCCAGAGATACACAACTCCAAGTCTCCAACTATATTCAATTTAAGGTACAAGTCAAATTAGAGTGACTAAAAAGTAATAAGATATTCTTGGAATTACTCATCCAACCATTCTTCAAAACATCACCCACTACATGAGTATTATTATATGGAATGAATTCTTTAATTATGCAACAGGCCTTTTTTGGTGGACCTACGAGAAACATCAAAGTCATTGACATTCACTTATCAATGCTCTGAAAATTTTGGATGAAAAAAAAAACTAAGACAAGGATCTCATACCTCATTAAAGGAGATGTTATGACTAACTCAATTTTCTTAAAAAGGCCAGATGAATGGACATGCTTGCGGAGATTGTCTACCTGTAACAAACAATATGAATTCTAAGATATCACCTTTATAGTGTATAAAATCCCATCAAGAGTGTAAAAGGTATATATATATACATATGCTTTTCACGTCATACAATGCTGTTTCACAATCAAATTATGCCATATATAATGTATCACCTGCTGCCAACCAAGGGGAGTAAGTTCTGCATCAAAAAATTCAGGTGACATGTAGGCTTTGTAGTTTTTATCTCCTAAGACATTATGAATCCCTTGTGCATGTCTCACCTGAAAATATAATGAATAAAATAATGTCATGAATGTCTTCAAATTCTTGGGATAGAACACTAGGTATTTTTCATATTCCGAAATATGTGAATATTGAATCAAATTCAACACCCACCAGGTGTATAGTTTTGCAGCGGTGCAGTGGGTACAGACTTGGAGCAGTCCCAGATTCCATGTCTAATAGGAAGAATCAGCTTTCTGGAATGAAAAAAGAAATTATCAGGTACTTATCAAGGCAACACCAATGAATCACCATTCCATATATAAGAAAGAAATGAACAAAGTGCTAAAGCAAAAACAGCTGGAAGGATTCTCGGGTAGTTGACAAAGTGTTAAAAAAGAACATCAAGAAAGTTTAGTTCAAGTAGGATCAACAAGCGGGGTGGAGGATCAATGAGAGTATTCTACTGAAGCCTTGATTGATCAGATTGGAAGTGATGACAGTTGGTGGAAGAAAGCTAGGAAGTTGATATGATTCCTACTAACGAGAGAGGCTTAACAGTTAACATTCTTCAGTCATTAAGATGTGGAGCCTTCACTAGAAGTGGTCCATCTAAGTTCACATGAACAGCCTGAGCTTCAGAAATATAGAGGTCAATTAATAGAATTCATTTCCCTTCTAGCAGTTTTCATCATGGTGACTCTCTGAACGAAGTAGCTATCAGTGGAGCTTTTGATTGAGCATAAATAGTGTCTTATACGTGTGTGGAAAATTTATTGGCCTCATATGTTAGCTAATAAATTAATACAATAACAGCAGCAACAAGGAGAGTGAGGCAGCTGCTTGGAATGAATGCATTTATGAACAAAATGTTTCAAAATTTAGCCAAGACCAAATTTCAAGCGGCCAACATACCCAATTTTAACGGTTAGAGGTACTCTTGGCCAGATGATTCATCAATATAATCACATAAACGCCATGACATAAGAAATACGAATGGAATGGTATTGGCCTAACACATGTAAACATACTCAGCAGCAGTCAAATTAGCAAACTAAGAAAAATAACAGACAATTGGAAACTTTTTGACCAAAAAAAACAGACAATTAGAAACTTCGCAGACAACTAATATACGATTTAAGCTGAAAATGAACTTCAAACATAGAGGATACAGCCTCACATCTTCAAGAACACGCAAATCAGGATCTAATTCCAAATGCTGCTGAAAATATGGCGATATTAAGCACCTAGCTAGACAAATCTAAACCAATTCGAGACCAGAAATCATGAGCGAGGATGATCCGAAGTCAACACCAGGCGAAGAAAAGCAAAACAAGCAGAAGTAACGAAAAAATCGAATTGGAGAGAGAAAGATAGTTAAATTAGAGAGCAGAATCGCGAATTTACCGGCACGGAGAGAGGAAAACAGATGAACGAGAGCGGGGATAGATTAGAGGCTGGAGGAGAAGCAGAAGAGAAGATGAAGATGATGCAGATGCTGATGAGGACGAGCAGTTGAAATGGCGATGGCGATTGTGCTTAAGCTCATTCTAACGAGCAAACCAAGTCCATGTCGCCCACCCCACAAATAAAATCCACAAGACCTGGACCACGCCAATCAGAAAACGGATTCCACAGGCTTCACTTGGGCATTGGAAAGTATTTTCTGACAACTTGGACGAAAATTTTATTTCACTTTTTTTTATAGGATATTTCGTAAAATACGGATATTTCGTTTAATACCCTCTAAGATTATCAAATGTCACAGGATGGACCAAAGATTTAAGAATTTTGCTTGGTGGCCTGACATGAATGATTTATATTCGGTACGCAGCAGTGCCCTAGGTGTAGTCATAAAGAGCAATGGCAAAGTCGATTGGATGAAGATAATAATGATGCTTAAGGTCTTATTTTTAAGCAATGTTGGTCCTAATATATTAGAAGTCCTTAAGGCAAAAAATAACATACCAGCTATGCAACACCCCACCTTTTTAGTTTGCAATTCTCTATTTTCTATTTATTATAAAATAAGCCCAAATTAAAGCCTCGTTTTAAAGAAGACTAGGGTTTCACGCTTCCCCCTATCTTCACTCAAAACTCTTTGAATCTCCATTCAAAATCCTCTTTTAACGTTCAAACTGCTCTCGCTCGCTCGCTCGCTCGTCGATTTCGACCTTCGTCGGGCATTTACGCGATTCATCCTGCAGTGTTCGGACGGAGCACACAAATTTTTCGCGAGCATACAAATTTTGCACGCAACAATTTGATGTGCATTTCTTATATGCACACAATCTTTCTGCGTGCACTGCTTCTTTGCACAAAAACTTCCTGTGTGAACTGCTATTATGCACACTTGCAAATTGTGTGCACAATTGTTTTGCACGCAATCTGCGCACGTGCATGTACAACTGCGAAAATAAAAAAAAAACGCTTATATGAATGGTGAACCTACCATGTAATCTCGATTATGTAACTCATATTCGGAGTTTCGTTCATTATTCGATATTATTTAAACAATAAGAGTATGAAGAGATTTAGATTTGAATTAGAGTTGTGTATAATAGAGAATGAGAAGGGAAGGAGAAAAAAGTAAATTTGGATTGATTTTGTAATTTTAGAAAAATTAAAAGTTGCAAACTAATTTTAAGAATGCTGCGTACCATGACTCAAAAATAATGAAGTTTCCCTCCAATCTAGAATATATGACGTTTTAGTTCAATTTTTATGATCAAGATTATTTGACGATAGTGAATTTCTAATATCTTAGTTCTAAGACCATCTGCCACCGCACTCTATATTTCCTTCACACCTCAAATATACCCTATTTTTCAATCCTACCAAACACACTTGCTATAAAATTTGCTATATGTGTATATGTGAGTGGAAGGAGTAATAAAGTTATTGTTTTACTTTTTTGTTCCATTTTTACCCATTTTTATTCACACACTTAGAAATATACCCTAGAACATATACTTATGGTGGGAAAGGGGAAAAAAATGTAAACGAAGTTCTGTATTATCCATCAGTAGGTTGTTAGGGCTGTTGTGGCCCAACTTAACAATTTTCTCGGTCACAACATTACAATTCCTAGCAACGTGACATAAAGAGATATTATTGAACTATTGTAATGAAACCATGATATCCGATATTAACATCTCAATTTGCCACGGGCATTTTTTAGTGCCTTTGAGTGCATTAATAACTATTATATTATCGCCTTCGATTTCTAGATTGTCAATCCCAAGTCTTCTAGTTGCTCGAATTCCATCTCGTAAAGCTAACATTTTTACTTGAAGTATTGAGTTGGACCCATATGTTTTTGCTCCAATGCATATAGGTTGAGCATTATGATCTCTAATCACATAACTTGTTGAAGCAAAGGTTAAGTTATATTTAGAGCCATCAAAGTTTAGTTTATAGAAAATCAAGGCAGGCTTCTGCCATTTCATTGCTTTTTTCTTTTCTGTATGCTTTTTTTCTTGTTGTTCGTTTATAAAGTTCTTCATCCTCATTCCAGTTTTTGGCTATTTCCCATTGGTTGATTTAGTTTTTAGTGTATTGCTCCAAGTTTTGGATGAAGTCGTTAGGAGTTTGCTAGAAAACAAGTTTGTTCCGCCGGTTCCATATGCACCACCAAGTGATCGCAAATTCTCTAAAGTCTGTTTTGCCTAATGTATTAAACAGTTCATTGAGGATTGTAGTTATATTTTTATAAGTTGTGTCGTAATTTCGGAATGTTATCGCTATGTTGTTATTAATTTTTTATACTATGTTTTGGGTATGTGGGCATTCTATTAAGAGGTGTTGTGTATCCTCATATGTGCAATGGCATATGACACAACCCGGGGGTGGCAACTCTTTTATGGAGAAGTCTAGTTTTCGTGGGTAGGCCATTCTGTGATGTCTTCCAGAGGAAGTTTCTGTAACACCCCTATTTTGCAACATTGGGTAGTTGATAGCTTGCATATAGGTGTAGCTTAGGGTGCATATTTATGTTTATATTTCTTGGTTTTAGCTTAGTTTAGTCTAGTTCTTAGGTTTTTAGGTTTTCTAGGAAATTCGGGTTTTGCGCTTGTTTCGTTCGGTTCTGTAGATCTTTAGGTAAACAAGCATGGACGGGATGGATCTTAGGAGACTATGGTGGAGATTGAGGAGTCTTAGAGTGATACGAGTGAAGATCAAAAGATCCAAGGCCCAAGAGTTTGTGTGAAAAGAACGCTTAAACCCGGGCTATGCATTGGCATTGTTGTTTCGACACCTCTATCTTGAAATTCTTGGTTTGGGAGCTATAATGGTTGGATTAAGCTGAATTTGGTATCACTGGAAAGCTAACTCAAAGAGCTACAATTCATGTTTTTACTCCGAGTTCAAATTCCAACTCTAAGTGGGTCAAAACAGCAACTGAAGTATCACCTGAATGTTGAACCGAGGGTAAAAGCGCGGGTTGCATGCTAAATGCGCGACCGCGCAATTTTGGACCTAACCCGGGCAATTTTGACTGAAGCCAATTGTGCGACTTGCCAATTGCGCGGCCGCGCAATCTGGATTTGCACGCGGACGTCTTGGGCTGAAGGATTGGGCCGACTTTTGGGCTTGGTTATATCTTATCCGAGTATATGCTTAATGATAGGGTTTTGGCGGATTATTTTGGGAGACATATTTAAGCTTTTGTTAGTTTATCTCTTTCATAACTTTTATCAGACTTTTGGAGGTTAGGTTTTTCTCTTAAGAGAGCAACTTTGAAACTCTTGTAAGTTTGTTCTTAATTTAATTATGCATTGCTAAATTCCTTGTGTTTGACTGGTTATTGAAATCATAGATTGCATAATATTGTGAGGTTTGATTGATTCTCAACAACTTGAATAGGTTTTATTCCCTGTGCTTAATTGAATCAGAATTATTCTAGGGTTTTGTTAGATTGATCACCTAATAGAATTTCTAGGTTAATTTACAACTAATCTGATTAATGCCCGTTTAGGGTTAATTAGATAAAGTAGCATCTATAATTGTTTGGACCCGTTCGGGCTATTCAATTGTAGAAGGGAATAAATCCACAAATAACTTAGATGTCTGTTTGCTCTAAGTGTTTGTTTCTATTGATAACTTGACTCGTAAAGCTGTCGTTTAATTGAATCTAGACGTTGTTTTAGGTTGTTAAATGATTAGGGTTGTTTAGATTGTTAGTTCTTTCAACTATTTCTGAAGTTTGGGTCATAATCCTTAGTAGGAGTATAATCTACAATAGATTATTCAAGGGAATTGAGAATCAAGAGAATCGATGATCAATAAGCATGTCTATGATGGATCTAACTAGTTGAACACGCTTTTCTCATATTTGTTAAACACAATCATATTTGCATTCATAGTTAGTTTTAGTTTGCATCTTAGATTAGATAAACATTCATTTAAAACCTCCCACATCTTGGTTACTTGGCACCTAAGTAATTACATAAATACACGAGTCTCTGTGGGATCTGATGAAACCCGAAATAAACCGTTCGCTAAATGACAAGAAACGAGATTATTTTATTCGATTATGCAAATGCTTGCTCTTTATTTATTATTTCTTTACAACGAGGTTACAAGCCAACGAGGTTTACACACTAGACCTCCTACGAGTATTCGAGATCTCGATCCAAAAATGTTCGAGATCTCCTAATTGCTATGCGATTCTACCACCTCAGTGTCACTTGATTGATCTTGACGCAAGGCTGAGCTGAGAGTGTGGTGAAGATGGCTTGCGAGATTGTGTAGCGAGGTCTTTGATGTGGACGAGAGCTCTATGTGACTTGAAGTCTTTTTGTGAACTTCACTTGTCTATAGCGAGGTCTTTTGACGATGTTTTAATCACGTCGATCTTCAACGAGCAAGATAGTTCTTGAGTTCAAGATGTTTTTCGACCCCCTCTCACTTACGAGGTTCTCCTCTATTTATAGAGAATCGAGGAGTCGAGTTTTGGCTATCATCCAATGTGGGACGCCCAAGATCAGGGCTTCTGATTGGTCCGGAGGCGAGGCATGGTGATTGGCTCGGGGAAGCGGCGCCAGCTGAGTGGTCCGGGTGGGCGGGCGTGGCAGTAGAGTCGGTGGCGAGGTTTAGACCTTGCTTCGAGGTTTCGGAAGACCTCGCGGAGATAGGAATTTCGTTTAATCAAATGATGGGTACGGTTGTGGGCCCCAGAATCTACCTTGGGAATCCCGTCAGGTCTGTGTATTCTTTGCATCCCGGGCCCACTTCCTATTTTACCATTTTGGACATCATCACAACCCCATGGCCTAGGGACCTCGTCCCGAGGGCCGCATGTCATAAGCTCCTTAGGATTGAGAGATGCGAGGTTTTTGGAGGTTGAGTGGACATATTGCGAGGTGTTAGATTTTAGAGGTTGGGAGGACATACTGCGAGGTGTTAGATTTTAGAGGTTGGGAGGACATACTGCGAGGTTTTTCTCCTTGCTAGGCCCAATACTTAGGCTTTTCTCTTGCTTGTATGGGTGATGCTTCCTGGGCCCGCTCCCCGTTTTTTGCCTAATGGGCCGCCCAGGTAGGATAGGCCCAATAAGCCTTTCGGGAGCGAGGAGAGGCCCAAGCCTGCTTTTTATAAAGAGGCGTCTGTCGCACGCCTCACTCTCATCTTCTTCCTCCGGTCATTTTCCCTCTCTCTCTTCCTTGTCTTTGCAGTTTTTTGGTGAGCGGTTTTCAAACGGTTTCCAACGACCTTCCGACTTTCTCCAGGAGTGCCGCCGCCTTTTCCACACCAACTCTAAGGAAGTAAGTGCCCGACTCCCCCTCTCGCGTTTTCGATGTGCCTCGCCTTTCTCTCGCCGTCTTCTGTTCTCAACGGGAGACGGATGCCCCCTGGCGTTTCGTGCCGGTGTTACGGTGGTGAAACGACGCCTTTGATTTTCTTCTTTTTGTCCTTTCTTCGTTTCGTGTTCCAGGTGGGTGACGGTGTGTCGCCTGGTGTTTTGCGCCGGTATCACGGCGGCAAAACGGCGATGGTGAGGGCGGCGTGTGCTTCTGCGCGGTGCCCTTGCCCTCTTTTCTTTGCGTTTTCTCTTTCTTGGTTCCGTGCCCTAATGGGCAAAAATTGTCTTGGGAGGCTTGTGCCAACACCATGGCGGCGAAACGGCGGGGTGAGGGTGGCGACCGCCATGCCCACGAACCCTCCGTCTGCCTATCGGCGGTTATGCTTCTACGCCCCCCTTTGTTGTTTTGAAATTCGAAACCCTTGGAAACCCAAACGTCATGATGCCCGACTGACGGGACGTTTGGGCTTCCACCGCTGTCTTCCATTCTTCTTTCTCTCTCCTCTTTTTGGCGCTTCAACTTCTCCCCCGCCGTCCTATCATGTTAGAGTAGCCCTAGGGTGCCACGTGCCCTTCTCCCCTTATGACCTCGCGTTCTCTGTCTTTGGTTGCTTTGCCCGATGTCTCAACCCCTTTTTTTTCTTTTCAAGGTGCTCGCTTTTCGTGGCCTGGACGTCGCTCTTTCATGCCTAGGAGAGCTTCTCTAAGCCCCCCACTAGGCTTCGCGTTCAAATCTCAAGAGAGATTCTACGAGGAGGTTTCCGAATCCGTAGGGAGTGTAGAGGCTAGTGATTCCCAGAACCCGAGGTCTCCCTCGTTGGTTTTCAGCGACCCTTCTTCCAGCGACTCCGTTGTTTCCATCAACTCTTGCTTCTCCCGACTTCGCACGTCGACTGGTGTTGAGATGGCATCGTCTTCGATTTCTGATGAGGAAGTCGCCGAGGTTATTGCGAGGTCGTCCGACTCCAACGAGCTCGCGAGTTTCTTTGCGGAGTATATCACTGACGCCGTGTCCTGCGTCCCTCCCGTCCTTGAGGAGCGGATCCCCATGTCCTCGGACTCGAACGAGGCCTTTCTATCCAAGGGGGAGCCCACGACCTTGAAGCCTAAAGACCTCGTGGACGCTGCCAAGGACTTCGCATGGCCCGAGGGGGTTGAGCTAGCGCTTCCCGAAGGGGAGGGCTGCTCCTTGGAGCACTATGAAAGGTGCGTGGTCGTGCATCTGTTCAGTCTCCAGGCTGGCTTCAGGCTACCCCTGGCCAAACACATTGTTGACTTCTTGTGGGCCATGCGTGTCTGCCCTGCACAGTTGTTTCCCAACGCGTGGAGGCTGTTGTGTGCCTACACGGTTCGTAGTCGCGAGCTTGGGGATGGGCCGAATTTCGACATCATGTCGAGCCTATTTCTAGCGAGGAGGGAGCACGAGTCCTGCCTCATCAACCTTAGCTTGCCGGGTATTAAACTCACCACGGCCCCTTCGAACGTCGGGCCGTGGAAGAAGAAATGGTTCCTGGTTCGAGACCCTACTGGGAGGTACCTCAACTTTCCCACGACACCGGACAATTTCGTTCGGCCCAAGGGTGCACATAAGGCCACTGAACTCAAGGAGCTCAAAGAACGATACAACCCGGAATGTCAGGGATCGTTCCAGGAGTACTTAGCACAGGACCGGCTTGAACGGGCCGGCCTGAGCCTTACCCTTCCACCCCGCGAGGGCGAAGAGGGTACTTAACTCCCTTCTTGTTGTTTGTTTTTATTATTTGCCCATGGTTTTATGCAATGAGGTTGAAACCTCGCTAATCTAGTGATGACCACGGGCCTTCGCCCGGGTCATGCTAGCTTGATTCGCTGTTATGTCTCGTTTCTTTATCTAACTTAATTCTATGTCTCTTTTTTTCTTTTCTTTTTTTTACAGTGGACCTCTTTAACGCTCTTACCTCGAAGAAGCAGGGAAAGAGACATGTGACTTCTACCTCCACCGCCCCGGTTCCCTGAGGTCAAAAGGGTGTTGTCATAAAGGAACCCACGTCGCAGGCGAGGCCACCCACCTCGCAACCGAAGGTAACCCCCCGCCGCTGAAGGCGCCCGGGGGGAAGACTATCGAGGGGGGTTCGTCTAAGGGGGACGTCGCGAGAACGTCCTCCCAAGTCTCCCGAGGATCCGGCAATGGAGCCGGGTCCAAGAGAAAAGAGTCCGTGGGTCCTCCCCCGCCAGGACAAGACGAAAAACAGAAGGGGGACGGCTAGAAGGGGACCTCGGGAAGGGAGGAGGCCCAACGCTCCTGCCCCATGAGTCGGGTTGTGTCTGCCGCCGGGCCGCCTGCCGAAAAATTTCACTGCCCTGGACCCGCCCGGGGTGTGCCCAAGGATAGGGACAGGGCGGATTGGAAGGAAGAGGTTGCATGGGCGAACAACCTCTCGGAGGCTGCCCTCAACGACGAGATCCTCCGCTACTCGGCGATGGTATGTCCAACTTCTTCGAGGTTGTTCTTTTTGTTGGTTTCATAATCATCTTTGTTGTTAACACGTTTTTTGGTTTTTCAGCACCAGTTCTTCGAGAATTACAACTGCAGCCGCGTTAGCCTTCTCCACATGAAGATGGACAAGATGGAGGCGAAGCTCAAGGCTCGCGAGGCCGAGATCAAAAAGAAGAACAAAGACCTCGCTGAGGCCGAGAGAAGGGTTCGGGCCGCCGAGGTTACGGCATCGGATGAGGCCAAGGAGGCCGCCAGGGTCAAGGAGGGGGCGAAGAAGGCCAAGGAGGAGGGGGAAAAGGCCATTAGGGGCCTCGAGGGCGAGGTTGAAAACCTCAAGGCTGAGAACAAGGAGCTCCGGGTTAATCTATCCGCGGAGCACAAATTCTTCAGGGAGAAGGAAGCGGAGCTCCTGAAGGCCGATGGGGAGATCACCAGCCTCCGATAGCGCGTTAGTGAGCTGCACGAGGAGGTGGAGGCTGCGGGGCCCAAGTACGTGGAGTCTGCGGCGTACAAGGAGGAGTTGGTGGGCAGTGTGCAAAAGATGTTCCGCCAGGCCGTCCGCATGGGGGTCAAGCAGGCGGTGGCGAAGTATGGGCACATTGACCCCCGTATTTCCTTCTTCAACCCCAACTACACAGAGACTATGGGGGAGGAAACCGGGGAGGAGCCCGAGGGAGTATGCGAGTTCTTCCTTAACGAAGATGGGACCGTGGCTACCGAGGCGCCCTCCGCAAAGGATCTCGGCCAGGAAAGTCCGGACCTCGTAGTCACGGGCCCTCAACCGGCGAGCGACGCGCCGAGCTCCCAGCCCGATGCCGTCTCCGAACCGGCCGTCCACGAACCGACCGTCCCTCAAGCTCCCATGGAACCCGCCGTCGAGGCCCCGGAAGAACCCACGACCGTCGCCCCGAAAGAATGAAGGATGTCTATGACCTTTTAATGTTTTTTTATTTCTGCTATTTTGGTGGCCCCGCCGGGGTCTGTAATCTAATACTTCGGCCCTTGTGGCCGTATTTTATGCAACTTTTTTCTCGTCTTATGGTTGTGTTTGTGTTTCTTGCTTTAATTTACTTGTGTAGATATCCTGATCCAACCCCATGGTCCGAGTGTCACAATACTTGTGACACCTTCGGGACACATCGGGTGCTTGCTCTTATGCCGAGATTCCGAGCCTCGCTTGTATCTCACATGACGATTATTATGCCAAGATTGCGAGATTTGCTTGGATCTCGCATGATGGGCTAAGATTCTTCTGCTCAGACCTAACTCATCTCTCTTTTAAGCCGGCACGAGGCCGACGCCGCGCCCCCGATGTCAATTAATGTACAGATCAATATAGTGTTAAAAATAAATTATGTAAATGTTATAGAAAAATAATGTGAATATTTAAAAGTTAAAAACTAACACAGAGACCACGAGCCTCGCTCGGACCTTGCATGATGATTATTATGCCAAGATCACGAGCCTTGCTCGGACCTTGCATGATGGTTATTATGCCAAGATCACGAGCCTCGCTCGGACCTTGCATGGTGGTTATTATGCCAAGATCTCGAGCCTCGCTCGGACCTTTCATGGTGGTTATTATGGCAAGATCTCGAGCCTCGCTCGGACCTTGCATGGTGGTTATTATGCCAAGATCACGAGCCTCGCTCGGACCTCGCATGATGTTTTTTTTGTTTCCAATCCCAAGCGGGAAGCGAGGGGTGGATCTAAGGCCGAGGTTCTTAAACACGAGGTTCTCCAACCCCAAGCGGGAAGCTGGGGGTGGACTTAAACACGAGGTTCTCCAACCCCAAGCGGGAAGCGAGGGGTGGATTTAAACACGAGGTTCTCCAACCCCAAGCGTGAAGCAAGGGGTGGACTTAAACACGAGATTCTCCAACCCCAAGCGGGAAGCGAGGGGTGGACTTAAACACGAGGTTCTCCAACCCCAAGCGGGAAGCGAGGGGTGGACTTAAACACGAGGTTCTCCAACCCCAAGCGGGAAGTGAGGGGTAGACTTAAACACGAGGTTCTCCAACCCCAAGCGGGAAGAGAGGGGTGGATTCAAACACGAGGTTCTCCAACCCCAAGCGGGAAGCGAGGGGTGGATTTAAACACAAGGTTCTCCAACCCCAAGCGAGAAGCCAGGGGTGGATTTAAACACGAGGTTCCCCAACCCCAATCGGGAAGCGAGGGGTGGACTTAAACACGAGGTTCTCCAACCCCAAGAGGGAAGCGAGGGGTGGACTTAAACACGAGATTCTCCAACCCCAAGCGGGAAGCGAGGGGTGGACTTAAACACGAGATTTTCATTTTTGATGGAGATTTGAAAATTCCACAGCCCTTTATTCATAAAACTTGTTGGGAATTGCGGAGTTTAGAGGGTTTACACATAATATTTTTTGAGCCGATCGACGTTCCATGTTTTGCTCAGGGTACGTCCCTCGCTGTCTTTGAGCTTGAAAGCTCCGGGCGCGACCTCCTCGTCGAGGAGATATGGCCCCTCCCAGTTAGGGTCCAACTTTCCACCTTCGGTACGCCTCAAAACGAGGCTACCCATGGCCAAGAACCGAGGTCTGACCTTCTTGTTGTGATATACCGCCACGCGCCGTTTGTATTCTCTAGAGCGCAGGTCAGCTACCTCGCGCAGCTCGTCCCTAAATAGCAGCTCGACCTTAAGGCTGGCCTCGTTCTCTTTCTCGTTGAAATCGAAAACTCTTGCCGAGGGGACCAAGGTTTCCACTAGGACTAGTGCTTCCGCCCCGTAGGTTAGGGCGAAAGGTGTTTCTCTTGTTGCGTGACACGAGGTTGTGCGATACGTCCATAGGACGAGTGGGAGGAGTTCCACCTAGCGACCCTGCGCCACGCCTAGGCGCTTCTTTAGGTCGGTCAAGATGCGGACGTTGACGTTCTCCACCTGGCCGTTGGACTGGGGGTGGGCCACGGAGGAAAACTTGAGGTTTATGCCTAGGTCGGAGCAGAAGGTCCGAGTATCTTCGCAGTCAAATTGGTGGTCATGGTCGGTCATGATGGTCATGGGAACGCCAAAGCGGCAGACGAGGTTCTTCCATAGGAAGTCACATACCTTTGCCCCCGTGATCTTCACCATTGCTTGTGCCTCGACCCACTTCGTGAAATAGTCGATGATGACCAAGATATACCGCACCTGGCCAACAACCTTGGGGAAGGGGCCAAGGATGTCCATCCCCCAAATCGCGAAGGGGCATGGCGCGTGGATGGAGCGAAGACGCGAGGTAGGGGCGTGCTGGAGGTTGACGTGCTTCTGACACCCATCATATCGCTGGACGTAGGCCCTCGCGTCTTGCCGGAGAGTAGGCCAAAAGTACCCCAGATGGGTGATTTTATGTGCCAAGGATCACCACCCTGGGTGACCGCCACAGACCCCCTCGTGTGCCTCATAGAGGATATGCTCCGTAGACTCGGTCGGTACACATAGCAGGTTGGGCTCAGCGTAGCCTCGGCGATAGAGACAGCCACCGATGACGCAATAGCGCGCCGCCTGAATTTTCAATTTCCGAGCCTCCGCGGGGTCCTCTGATAGGACACCGCTCTCCACGTATCGCGTGATCGGGGTCCTCTAGTCCCCAATGGTTACGGAGAGAACCTCGCTGGTTACACTCCGCGAGAGTTTCCTTTCCACCATTACGCGGTTCCCTACCTCCAAGGGGAGGGCAGAGCCCAAGCTCGTGAGAGCATCCCGTTCGCGGGATGGACTCCACCGCAAAGGTTTCTAGGCACGACACCAAGGCCTTAACCTTCTCTCGGTACACAGGCAGGAACCCCATTCGAGTGTCGTATTGCCCATTGAGCTGCTTCGCAACCAGCTCGGAGTCGGTGTAGACCCTGATTTTGCGGGCTCCACTGAGGAGCGCCATCTCTATTCCGGCGATCATGGCCTCGTACTCGGCCTCGTTGTTGGTGGAATCGAAGGCGAAGTTAAGGGTATACTCCGTCTCAATCGAGAGACCGGCGAGGAATACGCCAGCCCCGCCACCAGCATCACATCGTGAGCCATCAACGAATACCTTCCATTCTTCCGAGCTCGCGCCAGTTTCGGGGAAGGTGACCTCCACCATGAAATCGGCGAGGGCCTGCCCCTTCATCGCAGTCCTCGGGAGGTAGCTGATGTCGAACTCGGAAAGCTCGACTGCCCACTTCTTCATTCGCCCGGAGTGGGCGGGCTGGTGTAGGATTTGTCGAAGTGGGAGGTCGGAGAGGACCTGTATGGGGTGCATGTGGAAGTAAGGGCGCAGGCGCCTTGCGGCGGTCACCACTGCCAGTGCCATCTTCTCCTCCGGGGAGTATCGCTACTCCGCAGGTTGGAGCACGCGACTCACGAAGTAGACTGGGTGCATGGCCTTTCTGGTTAGCACCGCGCTGACCGTCTCCGGACTTATTGCCACATATAGTTGCAAGTCCTCTCCCGCCATTAGAGGGGACAACGTGGGGAGCTTCAATACGAAGGCCTTTAATTCAGAGAAAGCGAGCTTGAGGCCTTCATCCCAAATGAACTTATCGTTTTTCTTGAGAGCAACGAAAAAGGGAAGAGACTTGTCCGCCAAGCGGGAGCAAAACCTCCCCAGATAGTTTACGGCGCCGTTGAGCTGTTGTACCTCAGTTCGAGATCGCGGCGACCTCATTGAGAGGATCGACTCGACTTTGGCGGGGTTGACGTCGATCCCACGCTCGCTGATCATGAAGCCTAAGAACTTCCCTGACGATACGCCGAAGACGCACTTCTCGGGGTTCAGGCTGAGGCGGTTGCGCCTGAGGGTAGCGAAGACCTCAGCGAGGTCGACCAGATGCTCTTCAGGGGTCTTGCTCCAGACCACGATATCGTCGACGTAGGCCGAAACGTTCCTTCCCAGATCATTCTTAAATATGCGGTCGACGAGGCGCTGAAAGGTGGTCCCCGCGTTCTTTAGACCAAATGGAAGGATCTTGTAACAATAAGTGCCTCGTTGGGTGATGAAGGACGTCTCCTCCCCGTCACGCGGGCTCATCAGGACTTGGTTGTATCCTGAGTACGCATCGAGGAAGCTCAATACCTTGTGACATGTGGTTGAGTCGACCAGCTCGTCGATCAGGGGCAAGGGGTAGCTGTCTTTGGGACAGGCTTTGTTGAGATCCTTGAAGTCCACGCACATCCTCCACTTTCCGCTGGCCTTTTTGACCAGCACGACGTTGGACAACCATCGGGGGTACTGGACTTCGCGAATGAACCCCGCGGCCAGCAGTTTCGCCACCTCGTCATTTGCGGCGTTTGCCCTCTCCTCGTTCATTTTTCTTCGTCGCTGCACCACAGGGCGAGTGGTGACATCGACGTTTAGGGAGTGCTGGGCCACGGTCCGCGGGACGCCGCAGAGGTCCTTCGCGGTCCAGGCGAACACGTCGCGGGATCCAGCAAGCAAGGCTTCTAGTGACGTCGATGACGTCCCGGAGAGACACTCTCCTAGGTAGATCTTCTCGGACTCACTCTCGAAGGGGGATATCACCCTTCTTTCTACCTCAGGGGTGGGGATCGTGAAGTCCCGGACTTAGAGGTCGGCCTCGTCGGGGGACTCCACCATAAACACCGGGCACTTCTGTTTTGCCGAGGTCGCATAGCAAACGCATCCCTCTTCTTGGTTGCCCTTTACCTCCCCGACCCCGTCGTCGACGGGGAATTTCATTTTGAGGTGGTAGATGGACACCACCGCCTGAAATTTCATCAGGGACACCCTCCCGATGATAGGATTCCACACCGAAGGCAGGCGTACCACCGCGAACTCCACCATCTCGGTCCTCCTTGTGGAGCCGGTGCCCATCGTCATCCAAAGGTCTATGAGACCTACCACGTCAACCTCGTCCCCTGAGAAGGAGGTGAGCTTCCCAGCGTAGGGCTTCAAGGAGGTTTTGGAGATGCCCAACTGCTCGAATGCGCCGTAGTACATGATGTCCACGGAGGACCCCGTGTCCACCAGCACTCGCTTCACCATTTTCGAGCCCATTTGAGCGTGCACCACCAAGGGGTCAGAGTGTGGCATGTGGAGGCCCTCGACATCTTCGGAGGAGAAGGCCAAGCCTACGTGAGACCGCAAGGTTTGGGCGACGCTAAACACCGAGCGCTCATGATGGCTTGCTCTCGCGTACCTCGTTCCTTCTGCCTGGCTTGATCCAGCCAACGATGGTCCGCCCGAGATGGTATGGATATACCCATCGGGGGCTATCGCCTACCCAGACCGTGCCTGCTTTGCGGGAGCCTGCTGTTCGATGTTGTTGGTCTGAGCCTAACTCGGACCTCGTGGTACGGTGTTGGCTCTTGATGCGGGGTTGGCACGCCCCTTTTCATTCGGGTTGTACGCAGGGCCACCCTTGCCTCTATAACCTCGTGGTTTCCCCCCGAAGCAGCTCCAACCCCCACCGCCGCCTCCGCGGTTGTTATAGTGGTTATTCCTGTTATCGTTGTTGTTGTTGTTCCAGTTGTTGTTGTTTCTGTTAGTGTTGTTATTGTTGTTGTTGTTGACGGGGTTTTGGGCCTGCGTCACATACGCATCCCTCGCGGCCGGGGCGGCCACTTTTGTCTTTCCTTTAGCCTCGTCGACGATTTCCTTGTCGGTCCTCGGTTGCGAGCTCTGGTTGGCGGTATCCTCGGCATACACTTGGGCCGTGATCCGGGCGCACAGGCTATCGTATGTTGTTGGGCATTTCAAGAAAATGAAAGTCTTGAAGGGACCCGGGCACAGGTTGCCCATGAGGATATCTCGCACCGATGTCTCGTCGATGTGTGCGATCTCTGCGACCGCGGTGGTGAACCTCGTGAAAAAGGTGCCCAACAGCTCGCTCTCTCCCTGCTCAATACCGCGGAGATCCCCCATGTTCTTCTTGCGCTTCCTGGAGCCATTGAAGTGTGTGACAAATGATTCGCACAGTTGGGCGAACGAGGCCACAGACTCTAACTTGAGGCTTATGAACCACGTCATCGCAGCCTTGTCCGGGGTGGTTGGGAAGATCCGGCAAAATATGGCGTCATTGTAGGAGTTGACATTCATTTGGACAGCAAAGTGCTTTACGTGGTCCTCCGGGTCAACTGTGCCGTCGTAGAGGCCCATTTGTGGCCAATGGAAACCTTTGGGCATAGGTGACTCCTGAATCTCGGTCATGAAAGGGGAACGGCACCCGACCTCGACGAGTTGGCGGCGTGACTTCAATTTCATGGGGTGTATAGCACTCTCTGCTGTTTCGGACAACTCCGTGTCCCGCATCCTTGAACGTCACGAACGGGATCGCGAGATTTGCATTGGGTCCCGGGGAGTAGACCTGAACAAAGTCGGACTAACCCGCCCAACCCGTACCGCCGACCCGGAAAAATGGGCGGACTTGGACAAGAATTCTAACCCGAAAGGGTAAATAAGCCCGCCCACCCGAATTCATGGGCGGGACACGGATAATATTTTTGACCGAATATCCCGGATAACCCGCCCGAATACCCGAATACTCGAATATATTAAATATTTAAAATAAATATTTATATTTATAAATAAAGATATGTCTGCGAAAAATATCTTGAGGCTATTGATTGTAGAATTAGTACAAAAGAGAGTTAATTATTATAGTTCTTTCACCTTGTCACCTAAAAAGCTAGCATAAATACGATCTTAATTTTAAGTAATGTTAGATAGTGTAATTATAATACTAAGATTTTCTAGTTTTTTAATGGACATGAAAAAATAATTATTTATAAATGTATATACGGGTCCCGACGGGCTACCCGTGTCCAGATGTCCGGACGGGCTTGGACATCCTTGCCGGCCCGAATCACCCGCTTGACCCGAACCCGCTCGGACAAATGGGCATAATTTTTGTTCAAAGCCCGGCCCGGATCCGGCCCGAACCCGACTTTGTACAGGTCTACCGGGGAGGTCTTTCCGTTGACGAACCGTTGGTGGACGTCTCGGGTCTCGGCACATGTCCGGGGACGTACGCGGGTACGTACTCAGAGTGGGGTTGCCCAGGGGGGACATGGACGTATGAAGGGGCGAAGCCCTGCTGGTACTGCCCATAGCCCGGGTAGGGGTATGGGTTCGGGGGTGCGCCGCCCTGTTCGTACCCTTGAAATAGGTATGGGTTTTGCGGGGCGGTGTACGTCCAGCCCGGGGGGACCACGAATGGGCAGCCTGGAGGCCCCGTGCTCGTCCACTGCGCGGTTTCGGACATGGTAACGGGGGAAGAAATT
The DNA here is from genome assembly GCA_964016875.1 of Fallopia convolvulus. NCBI lineage: Eukaryota > Viridiplantae > Streptophyta > Magnoliopsida > Caryophyllales > Polygonaceae > Fallopia > Fallopia convolvulus. Next base: position 11,397,330 of record OZ024722.1, on the reverse strand, counting down.
GTTTGGGCAAGCCATTTTGAGGGGATCGAAGCCAAGGTTTGCACAACTCGAGAAACTGCTTAGGATGAAGAGGTTCCCACAGACGGCGCCAGTGATGAAACCCGAAATAAACCGTTCGCTAAATGACAAGAAACGAGATTATTTTATTCGATTGTGCAAACGCTTGCTCTTTATTTATTATTTCTTTAGAACGAGGTTACAAGCCAATGAGGTTTACACCCTAGACCTCCTACGAGTATTCGAGATCTCGATCTAACAATGTTCGAGATCTCCTAAATGCTATGCGATTCTACCACCTCGGTGTCACTTGATTGATCATGACGCGAGGCTGAGCTGAGAGTGTGGTGAAGATGGCTTGCGAGATTGTGTTGCGAGGTCTTTGATGTGGACGAGAGCTCTGTGTGACTTGAAGTCTTTTTGTGAACTTCACTTGTCTATAGCGAGGTCTTTTGACAATGTTTCAATCACGTCGATCTTCAACGAGCAAGATAGTTCTTGAGTTCAAGATGTTTTTCGACCCCCTCTCACTTACGAGGTTCTCCTCTATTTATAGAGAATTGAGGAGTCGAGTTTTGGCTATCATCCGATGTGGGACGCCCGAGATCAAGGCTTCTGATTGGTCCGGAGGCGAGGCAGTCGGTGATTGGCTCGGGGAAGCGGCGCCAGCTGAGTGGTCCGGGTGGGCGTGTCAGTAAAGTCGGTGGCGAGGTTTAGACCTCGCTTCGAGGTTTCGGAAGACCTCGCGGAGATAGGAATTTCGTTTAATCAAATGATGGGTACGATTGTGGGCCCCAGAATCTACCTTGGGAATCCCGTCGGGTCTGTGTATTCTTTGCATCCCGGGCCCATTTCCTATTTTACCATTTTGGACATCATCAGGATCGATCCTTACTTACCATTCTACTAAGTTTGGTTAAGTTAGCATTCTTTGATAGGTATAACGACCACACGAAAATACCTCATCAAATTTGGCGCCGTTGCCGGGGACTCGTCGCTATTTGTGTTTTTACTTTGTGTGCTATTCTTGGTGTTGTGAACCTATCTTACGGTTCATAACACCCATGCTACTAATTCATGGCTTTGTTTGAATGTAGACAGCTGCAGGATGAACACTTCCATGACTATTTTTCTAGATTTCAAGACCATGTGTTCGAGATTGGTACTTGGGGAATACGATACATTGATAAAGAGGTGAACATGGGAGTTATCCATGGTATGAATTTTGAGACAAGAGGGTTGGCTGACTACATGAGCAATGAGAGGCTTTTATTTATGAGACCTGAGAAATGCTGGGATTTCTTTTGTTTTATGAGCCATCAAAGCTTTTTAGTTGAGTCATCTTCTCAACCACCCCAGCCGGTTGATAAGTCTCTTGAGGATATAATCAGGGATATCTCAAAAGGAGCGGATACTATAATGAAGGAGCACTGTGATTCTTGTATTCATATTTTCATTCCACAATCTCATGCACTTTTGAGTTGTGTGAAAGGAGTGGTGAAATCACATTGGAGTCAAACGATCAAGAGTCCAACACCCAAATTCAAGTTGAGGAGCAATCTAAGACACTTGATATGGGTTATGAGGATGAATTTGATGACCAACATGAATTCACACATATAAGTCATGATGAGCAGATTATCATAGAGCCAAAGGAAGTCTGTGCTGGCATAGAGATTCTTACAGAGCGTAGGGAGCCTGAATCATCTTCACTCATGTGGAGTAAATTGTTACAGGGTTTTGTGGTTTTGGAAGAAGACTCGTTTGTTGACCATGATGACTTCTTTGTTGATGAAGTAGACAACCATGAGGGAGAAAATCAACATGATACATCTATTAAGGCTCCCGTTGTCATGGTTCACCCTATGTTAGGCCTTGATATCCCATGCTTCAGTTTCCCTACCTTCTCACATCCAGAGCTTATGGAGTTCAAACATGAGGAGCCAAGCCTACAACACAAGGTGGAAGATGGAGAATATATGGAGTTCATCTTGGATAAAAGTGGTATTGTTGACAAGTGCTTTGATTCATACTGTAAGTATTTTCTAAAGCCACCACTTATGCTGAATTTATTTGAGCAAATGCCATTTCATAAAAATTGGGCACATATGTTTGATAAATTAAAACGGTCTTTGAAAGCTATATTATGCATCTTTGATTTATCATTGTGTTACTTATGTTTTTCTGAGTTGTGTGCACAAGGCTTTGACAGGTTGCTAAGGGCATTGACAATGTCTAATCTTGTCAAATCATGCTAAGAGTCAAGCTAATGACATTAAATAAGCGCTTATTGGGAGGCAACCCAAGGTTTAGAGTAGATTTACTTTTCAGTTAATCTTTTGCCTTTTAGGTAGTTTTTGTGTGTTTTAAATATCCCAGGTTCAAAGATAGATTTCCCGAAGAAGCCACCACCACCGTCGGATTTCCTGCCGCACTACTCAGATAGTTAGATCTTTGTGAGTTTTTCTCTTCTCTTTACTTTTTATTATACTTTGGGGGACAAAATATGCTTTAAGCATGTGTGAAGGGAATTATTTGTTGGCATTGCATGTAGTTGCATTAGTTTAGGCATATATTTAAATTTTTGCATGCATTGATTAAAATCCTGAAAAATGAAAAAAAATCAGAAAAATTTGAAAAATAAAAAATATTGCATTTAGGTTCTTATTTCCCCATTGTTTAATTGCTCTTGTTTTTCTATGCTAAGTATGAGTCCTAACCCATGATTTGCATGATTTTTTGAAGTTTATATGATATGAGCATGATCATTGATTACTTTGACTATAGGACTGATCATGTATTTAGCTTAAGTATTAGATTCATTCTGAAGTTCTAGACAAAAATCTTCCTTGTGAGATTTTTGGCCTTTCATGATTATATTTGTTCTCCACAATCTTGAGTGTATCACCTTGATTTTCTAGCTCTAGAACTTGCGTTATGACTCTTTTTCAAGGCTGCTTTATATGATTGAATGCATGACATTAAAATGATTGAGGCAATATTTCTTTATAGCCTATTATTTCCCTTCCTACCTTACAAGATCCATGTTCTTGACACCCCCATTTCTTTGAGCTTTAAGCCTATTTTTGATAACTCCACAAAATGATCCCTAGCCTAATAAGCTTGACCCATCCGGGATTTAGGACTTTAGGTTGTGTTTTTATTTTGTGGAAGTTTGGTATAAGTATGGGGGAGGTTGAAGAAAAAGGTGAAAAAGAAAGGAATATAACTCTAGTGTGCAAAGCGAAAAAAATGAAGGTGAAAGACAAGTGCAAAGAAAGAAAAAGTGAGCTTGAAAGGTTAGTAACCTTCATAAAGTATAAAAAGAGTTGAAAAGAGGCAAAAAGTGAAAAGAAAGTGTGAAGAAAGAAAGAAGAAACAAAGTGTTTGAATGAGAGTGTATGGAGTTGAAAAAGAAAGTTTGGGAGAAGTAAGAAGAAAAGAAAGTGTGAAGTTTGGGTTTAGGATTAGTTCTTTATCCCGGATTTAGCACCACATGACTAAATATGATCCCTTCCAAGATTCTCTCTACCTTGGCCCCATTACATCCCTTAAAAAGACCTCATGATTTTTGTTATGTATTTAATCCACAACGATGGAGATTTAAGATGCTGATGCAAGCTTATGGTAGTCTAGTTTTCATGGTTGATTTTGAGTGAAACACGTCCTTAAACACTTGAGAGTTTGAGAGCAAAACACATTACCCTTGGTGAGGTCTAGAATGAATGAATAATCTATGCTCTTTGCTTGTTATAATGCATGCTAGGAAGTCTTGGTCAGGTTTTGATCATATGTTGAAATGCTCATTTGATTATGAGATGGATGCATGATAGCATTTTTGTGGTGTGTTTTGGATTTATGACTTCCTTGAGGACAAGCAAGGGTTAAGAATGGGGAAATTTGATAGCTTGCATATAGGTGTGGCTTAGGGTGCATATTTATGCTTATATTTCTTGGTTTTAGCTTAGTTTAGTCTAGTTCTTAGGTTTTTAGGTTTTCTAGGAAATTCAGGTTTTCGCTTGTTTCGTTCGGTTTTGCAGATCATTAGGTAAACAAGCATGGCCGTGATGGATCTTAGGATACTATGGTGGAGTTTGAGGAAGCTTATAGTGATAAGAGTGAAGATCAAAAGATCCAAGGCCCAAGAGTTTGTGTGAAAAGAACGCTTAAACCCGGGCTATGCATTGACATTGTTGTTTCGACACCTCTATCTTGAAATTCTTGGTTTGGGAGCTATAGTGGTCGGATGAAGCTGAATTTAGTATCACTGGAAAGCTAACTCAAAGAGATACAATTCTTGTTTTTACTCCGAGTCCAATTTCCAACTCTAAGTGGGTCAAAACAGCAACTGAAGTGTCACCTGAATGCTGAACCGAGGGTAAAAGTGCGGGTTGCATGCTAAATGCGCGGCCGAGCAATTTTGGACCTAACCCGAGCAATTTTGATGAAGCCAATTGTGCGATTTGCAAATTGTGCGGCCGCGCAATCTGAGGTGCAAACCGCGCAATCTGGATTTGCACGCGGACGTCTTGGGCTGAAGAATTGGGCCGACTTTTGGGCTTGGTTATATCTTATCCGATTATATGCTTAATGATAGGGCTTTGGAGGATTATTTTGGGAGACATATTTAAGCTTTTGTTAGTTTATCTCTTTCATAACTTTTATCAGACTTTTGGAGGCTAGGTTTTTCCCTCAAGAAACAACTTTGAAACTCTTGTAAGTTTGTTCTTAATTTAATTATGCATTGCTAAATTCCTTGTGTTTGACTAGTTATTGAAATCATAGATTGCATAATATTGTGAGGTTTGATTGATTCTCAACAACTTGAATAGGTTTTATTCCATGTGCTTAATTGAATCAGAGTTATTCTAGGGTTTTGTTAGATTGATCACCTAATAGAATTTCTAGGTTAATTTACAAACTAATCTGATTAATGCCCGTTCAGGGTTGATTGGACCCGTTCGGGCTATTCAGTTGTAGAAGGGAATAAATCCACAAATAACTTAGATGTTTGTTTGCTCTAAATGTTTGTTTCTATTGATAACTTGACTCGTAAAGCTGTCGTTTAATTGAATCTAGACGTTGTTTTAGGTTGTTAAATGATTAAGGTTGTTTAGACTATTAGTTCTTTCAACTATTTCTGAAGTTTGGGTCATAATCCTTAGTAGGAGTATAATCCACAATAGATTATTCAAGGGAATTGAGAATCAAGAGAATCGATGATCAATAAGCATGTCTATGATGGATTTAACAAGTTGAACACACTTTTCTCATATTTGTTAAACACAATCATATTTGCATTCATAGTTAGTTTTAGTTTGCATCTTAGATTAGATAAACATTCATTTACGACCTCCCACATCTTGGTTACTTGGCACCTAAGTAATTACATAAATACACGAGTCTTTGTGGGATATATCGACCCTTACTTACCATTCTACTAAGTTTGGTTAAGTTAGGATTATTTGATAGGTATAACGTCCACACGAAAATACCTCATTAGTATTACCACTAGTGACCTCAGATTTTTCCCATCCAATGTCACCCAAGGCTTTAATTCAAGTTATTACAGTTACATTGTTTGATTTAAACTTAGTATGAAATTCAATAAGCAACGGAATAGAAAACATTTACACATTATCGTCTTTAAACAACTGGCGGGGCCTAACAAGTGGAGATACCTTTTTAAAAACGTCTTGCAATCTTCCTTCAACCCTTCTAGCCTTCGTCTTCAACCTTTTTTTAATACTCCACTAAAGTCTGACATTTCAGCGAAAGGCAAGAAATACCAGGCAAAAAGCAGAATAGAAAAACGGGTTAGTCTAAGGAGAATAAGCAAGTAGGAATGGATACATCTCACGGGTGGGATTGATATAAAAATTCCAATATTCTTAAAGGAGGAGATATTTTCTAAGCTATAACATTTATATGGAGCTTAAAGAGAACGAGAAAAAAAATAGTTCTCTTTGAAGAGATAGGTATTATGTTATACGGAAAAGGATACTACGAAAAATTGTAGTTCCTTTATGAATATGAACATAGTTGGGAACTTTTATTTCACACACATAGCTTTTAAAAAAAAGAACTCCATTGACTTCATCGGATCTCAACCAACCTCATCAAATTCGGAGTACGAATAAGAATTCGGGCTGGAATAATCCTTCGAAAATCGGGAGCAAGTTATACCAATTCAGTCTAGTTCATTAATTAATGTGCACTAGGCACTTATCTTTTGGTCATAAAACATTGCACTTCAAGTGAAGATTTTTAAATGTGGGGGCTACGAAGGCCGATCCACTTAAAGGAACGAAGCTTCGACACCTAACTAGGTTTCAGTAGACCCCTTCAAAAGGAGGAGCGTGATAGCTTGCATTTTAGTGCATATTAAGACATGCATTTAAGACTTTAGTTTATATGTTTTCATGCATTAGTCTTGTGTTTTCTAGTACTTTTAGTTTAGTTTCCGTTATAGATGTCTACACGCGTATCTTTATACTTTTCAGGTACTTTAGAGAAGTTCAAGCTTTATTTGGACGTGTTTGAAGACATGGCGGAATCAAGACTTTAGTCTAGGAGGCAACGAGACCGGAAAAGAACAAGTCGAAGAGCTAAAAAGAAGGAAACACGCGATCAAGGCTAAGGTCGTGCACTAAGGTGCACGGTCGTGCAGGCGGTGTTAAAGAAACTTCGGATCGTGCACCTAAGGCGCACGATTGTGCGCCCATGCTCAGAGAACGGCACAGGTCGTGCGTTTCAAGTGCATGATTGTGCACCTCTCAAGCCAAGGTCGTGTGGAGCCCCTTCAAGATCGTGTAGGGAATGACCCATACTCCAATACTTATAACCCCGGTTGGAGAAATCACCCAAACTTCTCCTATGGAAATAGTCAAGCACAACAAAGACAACCACCTGGATTTCAACAAAATGCTCCTCAACCACAAACTGCTCCTACACCACAACCTCAACAATAAAAAATGGAGCTTCTACTTGAGCAACTTGTAGCGGGTCAAAAAGCAAGCCAGTCCTTTCAACAGGAGGTGATCTTAGAGCTACAAGAGATGAAAAAGCAGCAGAAGTTGTTTGAGCAACAATTGGCACAACAAGCCTTGAATGCTCCAAGACCCAGTGGTCAATTGCCTGGTCAACCTGAAGCTAACCCAAAAGGTCAAGTGAATGTTGTGTCTCTACGAAGTGGAAGAGAACTTGACACTCAACTAATAACTAAAAAGCAGACCTGTACATGGGCGGGTTCGGGCCGAGCTCGGGCCGGGTCTAAATTTTTTTTTGTCCACATCAACGGGCCGGGCCAAGCCCGACCCGATAATTTGGGCCTGATTTTTTATCCATACCCGCCCACAAACACGGGCTAGGCTATCCAAGGGCTAGCCTAGCCCGTAAAACCTGTCCAAAATTTTAGTAAAATCTGTCCACAAACGTATTGCTAAACCTGCAACATGCCAAAATGCATGCTAGATAACCTTAAAATCCAACAAGACAAGATAAAATTGTCTAAATCCAACAACAATAGTCACAAAAGACACAAATCTGCCCAAATTTCAGATTACAAACAAGTAAACAACTTGAAAGTTACAACTTACAACCAACATATAATACAATGTCTACAAATTTTAAAGTCAAGAGTTCATAATGAGGAGTAAAAACAGTAAATGGCATTAAAATTCAGCAAAAGTCCTTCCATTCTTCATGTTAAAACCATCAAGATTCATCTTGTCATCTCCAACATCTTCATCAAGACTTGTAGCTCCTTGTAATAAAAAAAAAACAGAATGTAATTTTTTTATAAGGAAAAACAGAATGAAAGCACTTTAAATTAAAAAAACAGATTCTACCTATCTTCTCTAATCATCTTCATCAACAACCCGAGGTGCATCGCCATATCTAAACATACTTGTAGGTCCTTGCAATAAAAAATAGAATGTAATTAGATATTAAATAGTGAAATAACTTCAAAGTTTAAAAAAACAGATTATACCTGGTCCGAATCCTGTTGCACGTAGCCAATCTTCATAACACGCAAGTGCTTCAATTGTTGTGGAAGCAAGAGAGCTTCTAGAAGAAGTAATAATTTTCTTTCCTAAGCTGAAAGATGATTCTAAAGGAACCGTGGAGATAGGAACACTTAGAATGTCACGATCCACGGCTGAAAGAACTACAAATCGAGAAGCTTCATGCTTCCAATGCTCCAAAATATCAAAACCTTCTTTCATATTGCAAGGCTTCTCATTCAAATAAAGACCCAACTCTGAATTGATTTCCATCCTCATTTTCTTATTCATAAAATCTTCATAAGACTCACCATCAGATTCACTATCATCATCAGAATCATTATCAAAATCAGATTTATCAGATTTGGACCTACTGTCCCTTCTTATGCTAACAGACCCAGAAAAATCAGATCCACCATATTTGCCTTTGTACTCTTCTAGCAAACCAAGTAAAGTATTCTTAATCTTATAAACCATTTCATTAGCATAGACATCTCCATACAGTTTCTCATATAAAAACCCAACTCCCACTAGCTTCTTTCGAGGATCCAAAACAACCGCACAAGAGAGAAGTAAACTATATTCATCCCAATACTTCTCAAATTTCTTTTTCATTTCATTTACCATATTGGACAAAATAGGAGAACCACTTGAATATTTTGTCAATAAGTTATGAATTTTCCACACCCCATGAAAATAAACATTAGTCGTAGGTGTCTTAGAGGCTGAAAATTCATTTGTTAGAAATTAAAACACCTTTAAAAACTTTCTCAGTTGAGCAATCTTTTCCCACTCCTCCTCATTAAGCACATAAGCTTTTAGATCAGGATCCTTAGAAACAAAATTATCAATGGCATCTCGAAAGAATAAATAACGATCAAGCATAATATAAGTAGAATTCCACCTAGTGGGTGTATCCAAACGAAGCTTCTTAGTGGTGTGCAACCCATAACTTGAGACAACAACTTCATAAAACTTTTTGTTTTTAGGCATTGAATGCCTCAAAAGAATGACAATCCTCCTTATCTTAAGGACAACATCATCTATTACCTTTAATCCAGCATGCACTACTAGATTGATAATGTGACAAGAACAACGCAAGTGAAAGAAATCCCCACGCTTAACCAGTGACTGTTTCTTGAGTAAACGACTACGAAGAGATGCCATCATTGTGTCATTATAAGAAGCATTATCAAAAGTGAAGCTAAAAACCTTATCAGCAATCTTCCACTCACCCAAGCATAATAAAACCTCATCAGCAAGAGAAGCACCATCTAATTGAGGCATTAAAGCACCAAATTTTATAATTCTCTTTTGGAGTTTCCAATTTATATCAATCCAATGGGCTGTAATACACATGAATTCATCAGTTGTGTGTTCACTTCTCCAATTATCACTTGTGAAACAAATACGGCCAGATGCATTTTGCATTTCTTCAGCAACTAAAACCTTGTGGTTTTTGTATTGACTAAGTGCATCTCTTTGAAGGGTTGCTCTACTCAGTTGACTAAATTGAGGTGCTAAAATGCTCATGAAATATTTGAAACCTGGTGCCTCAACAAGACTAAATGGTTGTGCACAAGCTACAAACATCACAACCGAAACTTCACGAATTGCATCTAAACTAGGTACTTGCATAGTCATTTTCATAGGATTCACAACATCATTTCCAGATAAAGCAGCAGGTGTAGACCCAGAACCAGTTATGCAGAAGTTTTTAATATCATGATATTGTTTAGCAGAACAACCTTTAATATGCCTCTTAAAATGAGACGTACCAGATTTGGGTAGGGCTGTGAGCACACTCTTACAATGCTTGTAAGTAGCCTTAATACTTCCATCAGCCAGCTGTTCTCTCTCCATATCCATCCACACCTTTGACGTTAGTTTTTTGCCTTTTTGGGTTGTTTGATCAATGGTGGGAGTCTCATTATTTTCAATGGGATCCCGTTGGACAACTTCATTATTCCCATCAGATTCCATTAGTACCTAGAAGAATATCACAGTAACATACTTTTAACAAATTACTCAAGAGAAAATCAATCAATGAACATGAAAGCACATCTAACCCCAGATCTCAATCCCTAGATTACCATTGCCAATCAAGTTGTGGTAGGAAGAGAGATCATTGAGTAAAAAACTTAACCCTAAAACCCACAACATAGAACATTTGAGAGATGAGAGATCTTAGAATGGGAGAGAAAAGAGAGGGATTTACCAGGAAGGCTCGGTTGTGGCTCGTTGTTGGGACTTTTCAGTGGCTCGGCTGGGCGCTAAGTTGCTAACTAGTGCTGAATTCTAACCAGTGTTGAACGCTAAGCCACCAGATGTAGAAGCAAGGGATTAATTGGTAGCAACAATCTGAAATGCAAGAGCAAATTGTACAAATGGAAACTACAACAATGCAACAAACCAATCCCACAGAGGCAGTACACAAGAGCATTTTATTACTTGTGAAGGAGTCCGTCAACGCTGCTAGAGCAGAGGAGAAAGAGGAGTTCGTCAGTGCTGCGCAGGGCAACGGTCTCGGCGGCTCGGCGCTGCGCAAGTCGACACTAGAGGCGCTGTCGCAGGGGTCGGCGTTGCGCAAGGCGAAAGTGGAGGAGCTGTGTCGAGCAGGGGTCGTCCACTCGTCCCTCGGTTCGCTGATTCCATTATTCGACACCGAGAGTGCGAAGGGATTAAGGGAATGGGAAGGGATTAAAGGAAGGCGAGAGTGCGAGACCGAGAGATCAGAGATCTCAGTTCTCAGAGAAGAAGAATAGTAGATTGAGATTTCTGATTTGAGTGCTTAAGAGTTAGGGTTAGGAGAGCTCAGGAGTCAAGAGCGGGTTTGAGCGGTGTTATTCATTCTCTGAATGAGAAAGAGTGCCCATTAGGGTTAGAAACTAGAAAGTGGGGTATTTATATGTAGAAATAAGGGATGATAATATTATTATAAATTAATATATATAATATATATGCGGGCCGGGCCGGGCCTACGGGCTTTTCTTCCTGTCCAGGCCCGATACTATTTTTTACGGGCCGGGCCGGGCCTTTCGGGCCAAATCTACTATCCAAGCCCGTTATTTTAGCGGGCCGAGTGGGCTGGCCCGGAGTTGTCCAAGTCTACTAAAAAGGTGAAGGAGAATGAGTTACAGGAGAAAGAGGTCCCTAAGGAGTCAAAAGAAGATGAGAAGGAGCCTCCATATGTTCCGCCACCACTATACAAGCCACCTCTACCATTTCCTCAAAGAAGAGCTCAAGCCCAATTGTATCCACAATTTAGAAAATTTGTGGATGTGTTGAAGAAGCTTTACATCAACATTCTTTTCACGGACACCTTGAAGCAAATGCCCTCTTATGTGAAGTTCTTGAAAGAGATCTTATCCAACAAGAGGAAGATTGATGAATGCCAATCCGTGTATCTAAGCAAGGAACGTAGTGCCCTCATCCAAAACAAGCTCCCTCCAAAACTTGAAGATCCAGGTAACTAATTTGTCCCTATTGCCTTTGGAAATGCTACTTATGATGCTTTATGTAATCTTGGAGCTAGTGTTAGTATTATTCCCTTATCCATCTGCAAAGAATTGGGTTTGGGAGAACCTAGAACTATAGTGATGACACTTTATATGGCGGATAGATCATCAGTTTGCCCCATAGGAATCATAGAGGATGTACCTATTCATATAGGTAAGTTTTTTATTCATGTGGATTTTATTGTGTTGGATATTGATGTTGATATGCCTGTCCCAGTCATCTTGAGAAGACCCTTTTTAGCTACTACAGGTACCTTGATTGATGTTAAGCAGGGGGTCCTCTGTTTCACAATAGGTGTTGAGAAAATTGAATTTAGTCTTTCAAAAGCTATTAAACAACCTTCTTGTGAGAAAGATGATTGCAAGATAAATGTCATAGACAGGGAAGTTCAAGGATCTTTGATGTCTGTGGTCTCTAAAGACCCATTGGAACTTAGTGTGACTGGAGAAAGGAGAGCTACATGTTGATGTTGCTCAACCTTCTCAACAAGCTTTGGTAGCTAAAAGCCTCATAGTTGGTGATAGTGCTAAGGACATGAAGGGTAGAGATCCAAATAAAAAGAAGAAGGACCAAGCAAAAATTGAGGTCAAGATTAGAGACAAGGTGATGTTATTCCATGAAAGATTGAACATGTTTCCAGGAAGCAAAGGAACAAGATGGTCTGGGCCATACATAGTGACTCGATTTTTACATGGAGGTGGAGCTGAGCTTTGGCATAAAAACTCGGGAAAATTCAAAGTACAAAGGCATAGGCTGAAGCTTGTAGTTGATCCAAATCCGATTAGGGTGGGTACCAAAGACCCTCCTGACCCGAGTCCTTAAAAGAAGATGGAAGGTCAAGCTAATGACCTTAAACAAGCGCTGCTTGGGAGGCAACCCAAGGTTAGTGTTTTCTTCTCTCTTTTATTTTCTACATTGGGGACAATGTAGATTTTAAGTTTGGGGGAGGGAAACAAGTTTCATGTTAGTTTAGATTGCATATAGTTTCATGCTAGGTTGTATTTTCATGTTTAAATTTGTTGCATTTGTCTTTGCATAAAAACAATTCAGAAAAATATCAAAAATATAAAAAAATCATGCATTTTAGATGTTATTGAACCCCTTTTAATGGAAAACCCCTTGTCCTCTTAATTATGCTTGAATTGTTGAAACTTCTATATATTAGCATGATTGTAGATTTGTATGTTTTGCATGTAATTGAATGAGCACATGTCATCTTTTGAGATTTGAGATTATGCTGAAGTTCTAGACATGTTTAGCCTTGTGAGATCATTTTTTTAGCCTTTCTAGGACTAATTGTCCTCTCTTTATTTCTAGAGTGTCTCACTGTGATTTGCTACTCTAGAACTTGCGTTTAGATATCTATTTTGAGACTGCTTACATGAGTCTTGCATATTACATTAAAGTGATAGAGGCATTAATTTTCATTGGCCTATATTTCCCTATCCACCCTGCATGTTATTCCTTCTTTTTGAAGCCCCTGTTTGCCTTAATAGCCTATCTTTTTTAGCTCCACAAAATTAAATCCCGAGCCTAATTAGCCCGATCCTTTTGGAAAATAGGAATTTTTGCTGGATTTATTTTGTGAAGTTTGAGTAACTTGGGGAGTTGAGAAGAAGAATGAGATTGTGGATGAGTTGAAAAAAAAATGAAGTAAAGGGAATGAAGGTTAAGAATGGAGAATGGTTTGAGCTTGAAAAAAAATAATTGCATATGAAGAAAAAGTTTCAAAATCCATGAAAAGAATGGGTTGAAAAAAAAATGCAAAAGAAGTGTGAGAAGAACAAAAAAAAAAAGAGAAGTGAAGTATGGATGAAAGGTTTGGAAAGAAAATGAGCAAAAAGAGTTGGTTTGTTGGTGTTGATGAAGCTTGATTCCTATTTTCCAGATTTAAGACCACATAGCCAAATATATCACCTACCTTAATCCTCTCACCTTGGCCACATTACAACCCATCAAAAGACCTCTTGATTTTTGTTATATGCAATGTCCATAGCGGTGGAGATTTAGAACACTGATGCAAGCATATGGTAGTTTAGCGGTCTTAGTTAAGAATTGAGCGAAACACTATACCCTAAACACTTGAGTGAGAGAGAGAGAGAGAAACACATTCTCCTAGTGAGGTCTAGAATGGATGCATTCTCTTGGTCTTTTTGATATATCATACATGTGCAATGATTTCAATTTGTAAACTACAAGTTTATTGATTAATGCTTAACTTCATTTGAGGTGGATACTTGGATTGCTTTGTCTTGTGGGGTGTTGAGTTTATTTCTTGCTTGAGGACAAGCAAGGTTCAAGTTTGGGGGATTTTGATAGCTTGCATTTTAGTACATATTAAGACATGCATTTAAGACTTTAGTTTATATGTTTTCATGCATTAGTCTTGTGTTTTCTAGTACTTTTAGTTTAGTTTCCGTTATAGATGTCTACACACGTATCTTTATACTTTGCAGGTACTTTAGAGAAGTTCAAGATTTATTTGGACGTGTTTGAAGACATGGCGGAATCAAGACTTTAGTCTAGGAGGCAACGGGACCGGAAAAGAACAAGTCGAAGAGCCAAAAAGAAGGAACCACGCGATCAAGGCTATGGTCGTGCACTAAGGTGCACGGTCGTGCAGACGGTGTTGAAGAAACTTCGGATTGTGCACCCTTGCTCAGAGAACAGCACGGGTCGTGCGTTTCAAGTGCACGATCGTGCGCATCTCAAGCCAAGGTCGTGCGGAGCCCCTTCAAGATCGTGCATTGGCAAGGCTCGTGCGACTCTCAAGCCAGGGTCGTGCACCCATGCGCACGATCGTGCGTCTCACCAATCCAAGGCACAGGTCGTGCGGTTCCGTGGCACAGGTCGTGCGCTTCAGTGGCACGCTTGCCCAACTCGTGCGTTGCCTTGTACGGTCGTGTGCCTATGGCGCACGACGCGCGCCGTGACTCGTGCGCTCCTTTAGGTCGTGTTTTGGGCCGCCTCTTCCACCTTATCCCAAGTATAAATACCTTCTTTTGTCTTCTAGATGATGGTTCTAGTTTTTATCCTAATTTCAACTACTTGAGAGACAAGTTTGGATAGATCTAGTGGGAGATCGAAGACTTTTGATCAATTTGAGTTTGGATTTGCTGGATTTGAATCAAGTTTGTTTGTTTCTTCAATACGGTATGTTGATTCTCATTTTTGCATTTATTTCTTCTCTTTCCGTGTCTAGCTAAACCTTAAGTTCTAAGATTGGGGTGAACTCAATGATGTGTAGGTAGACTAATCTATTAAATTGCACAATATGTTGTTTAAAGCTTTATTTGATTCAATCCTAGATGCTCTATGCCTTAGTAACTTTTGTGAATGGGAACTTGCCAAAGTTTAAGACTGAAAGGTAATAACTTTGATAAGTAGTCAGACAGGGAATTGAGACTGAAAGGTACTTTTTCCTGTTGGAACCCTAAGATTTAAACCTGAGTTTTCTCTATTATAAAAGTATTTTGAATTCTCTTGTGGAATAATAGTTGTCATAGAAATCTTAAGGTTGGGTTGAGTTAGCAAGTCACGAAAGCGGATGTTGATTCAATTTAATCTTAAATTCTAAGTGCTTAAAGGTCTAGATTTTAATTTGCAAGTCACGAAATTGGATGTTTAATTGAGTCTAGATACGTTTGTTAACATTAGAAAGAATTTAGTGGATACATTAGACAATTGCCTTCAAACAAAATCATAATTAAGATTGTGCAATCATCCTTTAAGTCTACCGAAACATTGTTGTGGGGATCCTTGATCTTAGAAGCTTTTCTCCCATACATTTCTCTCATATTTACTTATTTATTTGTCATAACTAGCTTGATAGTCATAATCATACAACAATCTTTTCTTATTTTTACGACTTGGTCTACTGATTTGAATACAATTAATACTACTTAGTCCTAGAGTTCGAATTACAACCGATCCCGTATATTTGCGGGGTAGGATTTGGCCTATCAGAGTGACTACAAGATCATGATCCAAATACCGAGCGAAGAGAGGGCGGAAAGCCATACCACTCGATAAGTTATATAGAGGTGTCGGAGCAAAATCCGCACCTCTAAGTCTATCCTAGTCCACAACAAGTCTCAAAAAGAGACTGAAACATACATGGCCACACACAACAGACCAAAGTTCAGTACTAGCGCATTACAAGATAATAAATATAATATCTTCATATCTACACAATAAACAAACCTAAGTTCATTTATTGAGCAAGCAATCAATTCCTAACACAAAGATGATGTCGGGTCGAATAACTGATGTCGGGTCTAAGACGGGCTCCTCTTCAAGAGATTGACCTAATACGGGTTCACATTATAGAAACAAATATTAAACTTCTTTATTTCGTTTCCATCTTAACTTATTAGAATAACCCCTTTTATTAAAGGGAGTTAATTTATACTATAATTTTTGCATAAAATAATCCAAACATGCCTAATAATATTATTCCACTAATATTATCATGCTAGAAGATTATTTATAATTTATTTAAAATTATAAATATCTTAAGTGGGCATGCTAGAATTATTTTTCATAAATCTATTTTATAAAATTTAAGAGTTGCTTTTATTTAAATCTTCAAATTAATTAAGATTTATAATAAGATAATTTTTAATAAAATAGTAGATAATTAAATAAGGGTTGGAATTATACCAACAAGATAGAACGGGCCTTGGGTCGGAGTGCAATGGGCCGAAATATGCTTCTAAATCTCCAATAATATGTTGTTGGATCAGAAGATAATGGAAATGGGCCTGTTTGCCTTGTTTTTGTTCGGCCCAGACATCAAAGTTTCAGCCCAGATTGAGGTTAGGCCCAAGGAGCAACAATCAGCCCAACTCCTTTGCTTCTTCTGTCTTTCTTCGTTAAACTGCAGAACCAGAGGAGCAGCAATGGAGCACTCAACAAGGCGGCAATGACGACATTGAGGAACGACGGCGGTGGTGAGGCGCGACGCCTGGATGGCCGGCGTAGGCGCGGCGACGGAAGGGTAGGGCGCAGGTGGTCGGGGAAGAGGAGAAAGGCGGTCGGACAAGAGAAAAAGGGCGGAAGAAGATTTTGAAAAAAAATTCAGATTTGAATCTAAAAAAACGGATTGAATGGGAACGAGGGAGAGAAGAGGTGTTGGGTGTGTGTGTTCCTCCATACTCTCCATTTTAAATAGCCCAAAAAGGGCTCTTATGGCTGAAGGAAAGAAGACTAGGCCATTGGCCTATTGGCGTTGGAAAGGGGAGATTTATGGGGCAGAGAAGGAGGAGATGTGATAGGTGAGGAGGGGCAGGCGGCCGCTCGCGTGCAGACATTTCCGGCGACCGAAGACCGGCGGGCAAAGCTTCGAACTGGACAAGAGCTCGAACTAGCAGATTTGGGGGAAAAAGACAAGGAAGGTGGTAGTTTAAAGATTAAGTAAAGGGGTTTAGAGACTTAACTTGGTATAGTGGTTGGAGGAAGTAAAATGTGGGAAGCTTAGAGCGAGAGTTCCCGGGTTTAATTCCGACCTTTTGTACTTCCACATATTAAATTTTTAGTTCACCCATTTTCCCAAATTGGAATTTAATTAAAATTTTAAACATCAAAGATTATTATTTTTTAAAGCTTACATTTATTTTTAGACTAAATCTTGCGAATATAGCATAAAAGTGAATTTATTATTTTTAAGGAGGGAAAAACTAATTTTCATAATTATTAAAATATATAGCTAAAATTAGAGGTGATTACAGTTTTTGACTTTTGGATATGTATCTAGTTTCAAAATCCACACATTAGGATACATGTTTAGTTGTTGGACTACTTTGACTAGTTCCATCATTGATGATGTCGAAACCCATCCATTTTTGCTCGGGGCCCAATATAGGCGATCCCTTATGTGATTTTCTGGAATTTGTGTTGCGATGATCCGATTAACTATGTCAGGTGGTTATATGTTTTCCGATTTATCGTAGCACCATTTCCTATTAGCATTGATAAATTCTTCCACCATCATGGACCCGTTGATATCCTCAGGATTTAATGCGAACTTATCTAGCGTGTCCTGAATTAGCCATCTATCAGTCCAAACTTAATGGTCTTGCCATCGCCAACTTGCCAAATTAGTCCTTGCTGAAATTCATTTCTTCGACTCATTAACTCTGTCCATTGCCACGAGGTATTTGTCCGCTTTTTGTATGTTAGAATAGGCATATTTTTCATATATTTTTTTACTCATAAGTTTAACCCAAATATTATCTAGGTCAACTAGTAATTTCCACAATAATTTCATTTCCATAGCATTGTTCATGTGTTCGGTTTTCCTTATTCCCAATCCTCCATAGTTTTTTGGTTTGCATATCTTATCCCATCCAATGAGCGGTTTATGGTGGATATCCTTATTCCATAAGAAGGTTCGATTAATTTGATCTAGTTCAATGTGCATATGGCTGGGAAGCATGAACCTCTGCATAATGTAGTTTGGTTTTGTGGCCAGGGAGAGAGCGTTAGCCTTCCACTTTATCAATTGTGCTTTTGTTCTATCCACTATTTTCTTAAAGGTATCCCGATTAACCCTTCCATTAATGATCGGACAACCTAAATATTTTTCTAAGTTTGTCATTGTCATTATCCCTAGTATCTGTTGTGCTCTATTTTTCTGTTGATTATCAACATTCCTCGATGTTTGGAAGGCTGGTTTGTGATAGTTAATGCGTTGTCTTGATATGGCACAATATTCTTCAATGATTGTCTTTGTCAAATCACACACTTTTTGGTTTGCTTTGGAGAAAATTATAATATCGTCTGCAAAAGCAAGGAAAGGAACTTTAGTCTATGTTCGTGCTAATTGAAATCCTATAGTGTTTTTTATGATATTGCTTGTTTCTTGTAGTTTTCTAGCCAACACCTATGTTCATAGTATAAAAAGGAATGTGATAACGGATCACCTTGGCGAAGACCCCGTTCCGGTGTAAATGGTTTAGTGGGACTATTGTTGACCAACACTGAGATGGATAAGGTTTGCACGCACTCCTTAATGCAGCCCATAAATTTCATGTCAAACCCAAATTTGTTCAAAATTGCAAACTAGAAGTCCCAATCTATTCTGTCATACGCTTTTTCCATATTTAATTTGATAGCTAGCCATCCTTCTTTCCCTTTCTTTCCTTTAAATGAATGAAATATTTCATGAGCTATTAATACACTATCTTGGATTGATCGTTTAGATACAATGGCTCCTTGTAGTGGATGGATCAATTTTTGCATTACTTGTTTAAGCCGTTCTATGATGATTTTTGCTATTAATTTATAAATTTTAGAGCATAGGCTGATCGCGCGGTAGTGGTTAATAGTGTTAGGGTTCTCTTTTTTAAGAATCAATGTAATAAAAGTGTGGTTAGTAGTGCTAGGATTATTTTTCATCACTGTTTAAGTCGACTTTCAAGTTGTCCAAGCTATATCCTCACTCAGATAA
This sequence comes from Fallopia convolvulus, assembly GCA_964016875.1. Lineage (NCBI taxonomy): Eukaryota > Viridiplantae > Streptophyta > Magnoliopsida > Caryophyllales > Polygonaceae > Fallopia > Fallopia convolvulus. Next base: position 11,378,358 of record OZ024722.1, on the reverse strand, counting down.
CTTGTTACCAAAGCAAAAAAAGAGCCTCGTAAAAGGCCTTTGTTTATTAATTGTAGTATAGTACAAGGCTCTAAATGAAAGTTGACTAGAAAAAAAAAAGGAAATGTGTACATAAAAACCTAGAAAAAAAAAAGAAGGAAATGTGTACATACAAACTTAAGAACTAGGCAAAATTTTAGGTAGAACCCAATTTCACCAGAATTTATGGATTTGCAAAAATAAATTTAATTTGATGGATCAAAAAAAATAATGGATAAGTGACTACTGCGTATATTATAAGAGACCAATTTAAAAATATTATATGCATGAATGTAATGAAAAATGACTACTTGACAGTGGAACAAGCTGAAGCTATGGGACTATTTGAGGCCACTCAAGAAGCTCACATGAGGAATCTTTGACACATAGAAATTGAAGGTGATAGTCTAATTGTGATCAATGCGCTTAAGGGCAGTCGATCCAGTCCCTAGACAATTGACATGCTAATAGCGGATACTTTGGTTTTGTTGCAGTCTTTCGAGGTGGTCATTACCAAACATATCCCCCGAGAATGCAATTTTGTGACAGATTTGATTGCGAAGCTACACCACGATTGTAGTATGAATCAGATTCACAACCATGGAGGGGTCTTGACCCTCATCCGTAAGGATGTCCTAGGCTGACCCAGTCTGCCTAATTTTTACCTATTAAAAAAACTAGAGTTTGGTAACCCATTTGGGTAATCCATTCACTTATCCCAAATCCATGGACAAAAAGAAAAGAAAGAGCCTTTTTTCTAATGGAAATCTCATTCATTGTTAATGTGAGTAAAGGGTGAGCAATTTCCTCTATAAACCCTTAAAAAAATTATTTAATAACATCAAACTTGGAAAATCCCCAACACTAATCTTCAAAACTTGTGAAGGGTGAGTAAAGGTTTGTTTGTAAATTTTGAACAAGTTTTCTTTTTAGCTTCAAGCTCTTTGAAGTTCAGGCTTTAGTTCATGATTTGAGATGATGTTTCGGTTGTTGTCCGGGCTATGTGTTTTTTTATGATTTTCCAGGCAATTCGTCAAACCTTCAAGTCGGTTCCCCGTTGTCTTGCTCTCCGACGACATTATACACCTGTGTTAGGTCCCTTCTAACTTGTGAAAATGTCTTTCTCCTACCTGGTCTTAAGCCTCATCGGATTCTCTACTCGATTTTTGTTGCTATGTGTCTTGTCTTGTTTGTTGATTTGTTTTTCATTGGATTGTTTTTCATATTGGTTTGTTTGACTATCGAATTTTGTCTAAATCTCTCAACCTACCAGGTTTGTCTATTACTTTAAATTCTTTCCTTATCAAAAAGGAAAATTATCAACAATTATCTCTAATGATGATGAGTTGTCATGAAAGAAATCATGCTCAACTCCCTTTAGAAACCTAAGAGAGCATCGAATCTAATGAGAATCAAGACATTCAAATAACTAAATCCTATTTAACCAAAAAAAATAACTAAATCCTAATATTTAGAAAAGAAATATGGACAAGTAGCTTAGGGATGGTAGCGGCGGCCATTAGGGGAAAATGAGATGCAAGACAATGGTGTACGAATGTTGTGAAAATCGTTCGTCATAGCCGGGATTCTGGAGTTGAAAAACAGTGCTGACCAGCCGTTTTCATCAGCTTATGGCGGCGACACAAGGTCAGTGGCGGCTCTAAAACTTGCTACAGCAGAAAATTCATGTTTCCCTCTTCCTACTGTTGGCAAAAGTGTCTCAAGTGGTGGTGGTAAGGCGGTTCACGATAGCAACAAAGTTTGTTCATCACCAAGTTTGAGAATTCGAACAAAAATAGCACATCGATCGGTTTTGGCGAATTTTGGCTCGATTCTTGAATGCGTTTTCCCAAATTGTTTGAGGCATTTTGTAGATAACATCTTTGTTGACATTTAACAATTTGAATCACGAATTTTGGTTGAGAAACAACCTCAGAATCGTTTACTAAACCTACTTGAACAATTATGCTAGAGTTCTTGAGGTCTCGGGTTCAAATTCGACTTCCACCCCTTTTCATTTTGAAACTATATATTGTCTTTCCCATCTTTATTTGCCTTGTAAATATACTCAAAAATTCAATCTTGTTACACTTTTTAAAATTTAAAAATTTTGCGCTAAAGAAGACTTAACTTGCCGAATTTATTTGAAGAAACTAAAATTATTAAACAATACAAATACAACTCTGAAATTCAAAACGATTGATGTCAAATTCAGAATAATTAAACTCAAAATGATCTGAGATTAGATAGAATCCAATGTGTCATATACTCGTTTGCCTGATGAGTTGGGTGTAAACCATCCCAACTTAATCGTGTCTTAGGGTTTGCACACAAAGGAGCTCCTTTGTTTCCACACCCATTAGATAGTGTGCCACAACATGGATTGAACACTTGCTCTTCTTCGAACCCTACAACCATATATATATATATATATATATATATATGTGAGTCAAGTTCATTATCTTTGTAAGGCCTAAAGAATCAAATCAAGTATATATATGAGGGATAGATAGATTATACTGACCCAAGGATGCAGCATTTTGAAGGAGCCATATATAAGCATTGTAAAAGTCTGCATAGGCAATTGCCACACTTGGATTCTGCTCTTGGAGCGCTCGAATTGCTTCTTGCATTTGGTCATTTTGGCATTCCGCGACCTCGTTATAGCTCTTGAGGCACTTGAGATCATCGTATTTCGACGTGTCATTTGATCCGTAATTCCAAAGAAAGTTGGGAATGCAACCGATCGGAAAGTTTCCGGGGACGATTATGTAAGTTGCTCCTACATTGATTAGTTCCTAAGTGTCCAAAAATGAAACATATTAGGTTCATTAATAATATCATCGATATATATAGTCAAAATTAATTAGGTTTGATGTGTACTTGGACCGCGTTCTTGATGGCTTGGACAATATCTGGGATCAAACTATACACAGACTCGAAGGATTTTCCTTCCCAGAAAAGATAGTTGATATCGTTTCCTCCTATCTCTCCCATTATGAATAGAGAGTTTGCCAGCTTAGCTTGACAACCTGCCAAAAAATTGAGTAAACATATTATATGCTTCTTTTTTTTTTTCGGTCGACCGAATGCATATTCATTTTAATTTGCAAGGAACATGTGATGTTATCAATTCGTTTATTAAAAAAAAAGATTGTTTACCGCTTAGAGCAAAAAATAAATAAAAATGATTAAAAATGATAATTAAAAAATGATTGACGACGTTGATGCGTTTTCTTATAGACATTAGAAACAAGTCATACAGTAGTATAAAAATGATAATTAATATAATTAATACAATAAATTTGGAGCAAGAGATCGAAAACATTCTATATAATTGTGATTGTGAAATCTCTCCTACCCCTAATCATTTTTTAAAAAGAGGGCCAATAATGTCGGTAGTTTTGAGCAAGTAAATAAAATTATGCATAAGCAACTACCATTCTACCAATAATCGTTATCGTAGTTATTTTTCAATTGATTGTTGAAGTAATGAATTTACGTGCGGGGGGAATAAACATATATTATAGTCATATTTTTATATTATCTTAAGTTAGAACTAGAGTCATTTTCTTGTCCTTAATTAATTAAAAAAAACGTGTCTCATATTGTTCTTGTACATAATTAAGTTAAGAGTTTATATTATTCGTGGATTATTTATTTATAAGCGTGTCATATGAGTGATTAGAAATTGATTTTTTCATAGATAAATGAATGAATAAATTTACCTTGTGAGGTGGAGCATATGGATTGAAGATAGGTTTTGAACCAGGTCATTTCCACGGGCAGAGAATCATTAGCAAAAGCAACACTAATGTTGTTGGCTTCGAGAGCGGCGGCGTCCAAGGCCGTGGCTCCGCCTATTGAAAAGTCCACCCCATGCCTCAAGTCCGCCGTTGCATCCATATAGGGGTTTAGAAATGGCAGCCCAAATGCCTTTGCTGCACGTTCAATAAATTTAATCAATTCAACATTAATATACATACCACCTCCATCATATGAGCTGGTTTGGCTGAACATGGCAACAAGTGCATGTATTATTCTCCATGTTGATCTGTTAAAATTATTTTTTTAAGGAGGATATGGATCAAGTAGAAATGAGCCTTAATTATCATGAACATGTAAACGGATCTCGAAAAATATTATATTTAACCATTTTTTAAGTGTTTTAAGGTCTGTGAAATGATATATATATATATATATCAACATTAGACTATAAGATGTAAACTTACCATATTAATTAATATATGAACATATATGACTTATATGGAAACTCGAAAACTTGAACTCACTAATAAAACATAAACCTTGCATACTAATATATGAACATACAACATCAACAACAACATCAACCCAGTGTTGACCCGCCTCAGGCGGGATCTGGGGGGTCATGATGTACACCCTTACCCCAATATAAGATCGAGAGGGTGTATATGAACATATTTACATAATAAAGCATCTTTGATTAGGAAAAACTTGCTTACCAATGAAATCAACCATGAGAAGGCCGTCGGAGCAGCGACCAGTTGGGTAACCGAAGAAAGTTTCTCCATAGGGAAAGACGGTACAAAATGTGACGTTGGGTACCTTCAAACTCGCGAAATTTCCGGTGTCGGAAAGGGAGTCTCCGAACTGGTAAATTGCATCAAACAATAACAATTCGCCCGGATGTGCATTCGTGCTAGGAGGCAAATGGAAGAAGAAAGAGGAGATCAGAAAGGAGATCCATATTATTGAGGCCATGAGGGTGTACTGTATTTCAATTGTGTATGAACTTCACAAATGCATCTACGCATGGATGATTATAATATATATACACTGTACACATAAGCGAAACTGATCTGTATTTTGTAAAATAAATGACAGGGTATGCTTTTTTTTTAATTTCCCCCGAATTAATTAATTGCATGTGAAATATCATGCATTTGACGTGATTTCTTTAAACTATTTTAAACAGCAGAATCCTGATTTTGTCCCTTCAAAATTTGGGTAATTTACAATTTTACATGTATTTTGTGTAACTATATATATTATGCATGTATTTTGCAAGCTAGGATCATATGTTTACATGTGTAAGGGTGTATTTAGAGCATGTTTCATAATTGGGAATTAGGAGAAAGGAAAAGGGCGAAAAAGTATAGTTTTAAATGTTCGAGTAAATGAAAAAGAAAGTATTTTTTGGATGTTTGGGTAACCGAAAGATAAAGTTATTTTAAGTGAAGGAAAATGAAGAGGTTGTGTATTTTTATTTGCTTCAATTTTCTTTTTTAGAAGGTAAAAATTAGACTGGTAAATTGTCAGTCTAAGACATCCTTATGGATATGATGAGGACCTCAAGTCTAACATGGGTCTGAATTTGACTGATGCTACATGAATGGCGTAGAACAACGATCAAATTAGCCGTCTTATTATAATTACGAGGCACATAAGAGATTTGGAATACCTCAAAACGACTGCAGGAGGAGTAACATATTCGTTACCATCATCTCAATCTGCCATGGATTAAATTTGTTTCCTTTGAGCGCATTTATATATTACAATAAGGCTATCTCCTTTTATTTCGATTTTCCTTAAATTTCTATTTTTAGCGGCACAAATTGCACCATATAATCCTCGTGCTTCCGCTTGTATTACATTCCAGAAATCACTAGACGACGCATTCATGGAAGCAATATGTCTATCATGATCCCTAATAAGGTATCCTGCAGTCGCGAGTCCATTTTCTTTTTTCGAACCATCAAAATTAATCTTTATGAAACCATGTTCTGGTTTCCATTTGTTAGATTTTCTTTTCGGCCTTTTCATTGATCGCACTTCAGTCCCTAAATGGATGTCATTATGTAGCATTTTGGCCATATTCCATAACCTTAACTGTGATTTAATGAATTCTTCTATATTATTGAAGGGACCATTTATATGTTGATTAAAAATTGTCCTATTTCTCATTTTCTCCAATACCAAAGACACCACCATGATGTTATTAATTCATTAAATTTGTAGGGAAGCATATGGTCTTTGACATTTTTCAGTATCGTGGCTATTCCATTATTATTACCTTGAAAACCAACTAGATGCTTAATACAATACTGATCTATTTTGTTCAAAGTTCTTAACACAAATGGAAATTCTAAAAGCACGCGCTTAGTGGTTTCTTGGGAATCTTGGCAGAGCGGACATTCAGGAGTAACAGCTATATGTCGTTGAAGCAATCTGCATTTAGTCGGCAATCCATTTATGCATATTTTCCATAAAAATATTTGGGCGAGATTCATTTTCCATTTTCTTCTATTAAATTTTTTTCATAAGCATTAGATTTGTGAGATTAATGGTTGAGATGGAACACCCATCTTCAAGTTTTTTTTTTAACATAGGGAAATTCTTTATCACTTTCCCATTGAAAATATTAGAATTAATTTGCTACAATTTATAAATATTAAGGGCATAAATTTGTACGAAAAAGAGTCGAGTGATGGGTAGGTTGACTACTTTTATCACCTAACCCACTAGACCAATTGCTATACCCAAATCGATCGTCTATCATCCATGAAAATCACACCTACATCAAACCAACCAAATCGATGGTCTTTCAAGTGGGTCTGGGGAAATAAACAAGTCGTTATTTCTTGTGCTTTCTCGATCCAAACTTGCAAAACACATATAAAAATAATTTTCTAACTTACAAATATATAACAAACACAAGTATGAATCTAAAACGCTATAAGAAAATCCATCATACGGAAACATAAAATTAAATGTACGTGGTTGATAAAATCGTTCACAATATTTGATAAAATAATCATCAAATACACACTTGTTCTCATAAATAACAGACGGATGAAAATGATTGGATAATTAAATGATCGACAGATCAAATGGTAAATTAGATGTAACTTCACCCAATGTTCCATTCGTCGCCTGCCAAACCTCTTGCTTAGATCTCATGGCAATAGATACTAACTTCATCATAGACATAAGTTAGAAAAATACATCAATCCGAACAGATTACCAAATAAGTCGAAATATCTGAGGTGTAGAATCCATTGAAATTGGTACCCATTGCAGACGTATACGCTCCCATATTTCGAAACACTAGCCAATCATTTACCTCCAACTCGGGCAACTGGTAGTCACTCACCAACAAGTCCCGCGAGTCACAGGTGGGCCCGAACACCGTGGAAGGATACGTCCTAATCCCTTTAAATGTCAAATTCCCGGTGGCAGCCAATGGGATTGGATTCAGCTCATCGTGGCCGTAAACATGGAACGATCCGTGTGTGCCGTCTCCGATCCAGTACTCCCTCACCTGCCCCCTCACCCGCTTCCCGATTATGCAGGCCGCAAGTGTGAAACACGTGGCCGCGAAGTACCGACCCGGCTCCGCTATAACGGTGAGATCGGGCTCGTCATGAAAATGGGCCTCCAGTGCCTTGTTTATGGCTTGGGCCGAATCTTCGAAATGCGGCCCAACAACGAATCCACCTCCGATGTCAAGGATCTTCATTCTAGGCAAGCCCAGATGGATTGCGGTGTCGAAAACCTTTCGTGCTAACGCAATGGCCGACACGTAAGCGCTTGGGCACGTGGTGCCGCTTCCCACGTGAAACGAGACGCCTAGCACCGGAAGCTGAGCCGATCGGGCGGCTTCAAGCAGCGGCTCCACTTCCTCCGGCAGGGCGCCGAATTTCGTGCCGAGTTGCCACTTGGATTTGCTGTCGTCCGGCGCTTTTATGCGGAGGAGCAATGCACAATGAGGGTGCAACCTGCATATAAATTTTTGTGAGGGTCAAACTGTTTAATTAAAGAATGGTTTACGTTACGTACAATAATAGCAAAAGAATACTGACCAGTGACCGTAAATAATAATAATAAAATCAAAAAGATTGGTTTTGATTTGGTCAATTGTATTTTTATTAGATTTATTCATTTCTGACAAGGAAAGAGCCTTGTTTTGATATTAAGGATATGACCCGATATCCATATACTCTCATACCAAACAAAAAATATGGTCCGATACCAATATCTAAATCCATATGCTTCCATATTAAACACAAGATTGGGCCCGATACCGATACCTAATATTAGGATATCAATACAAAACGGTCCCTAAGATGTATATCGGGAAATTCCCCTTGTTTTTTTTAAGTAAGAGGACAACATGATATCGTAAGTACGTACCTACGAATCTTTTGAATTTCGTAAACGGAGTCATAAGTAGTGAGGTTGACGCCAACGGACATAGCATAACGAATGTGAGACTCGGGTTTACAAGTGTTGGCGAAGACAATGCGGTCAGGAGAGACGCCGAGGGACAGGACGGCTTGAATCTCGCGCTGGCTGGCGCAGTCGAAGTGGGCACCGAGGGCGGCTAGGGCGGAGACAAAGCTAGGGTTCGGGTTGCATTTGAAGGCGTAGAAGGGGTGGACACTCGGGAAGGCCTTGCGCCATCGCTCCACGAGACTCGCCACGGCACCCAAGTCGAGCACGTAGAAGGGCTCCTTGCTGACCACCTCTTGTTTCCCGACCGTGACCGACTCGATGAAGTCCATCAACCCGTCCCTAGGGAGGGCCACCACGGTCTCCCCCCGGATACCCGGCGCCTTCCTCATGCTCTCCACCGGAGATTCCATGTGATATATATATATGTATGTGTATGAAGTTGTGGATGAGTAGGAATGAGCCTGGCACTGAATTATATATATATAGGGAATGGTAAATGAAATTAATAACGTACGTTTATGATTTATGAAGAAGGGCAGGTGGAAAGCAAGAGGATCGATTCGCGCCATATCCATCTACTGTAAGTCAGCAAGAATCACGTTTTGTCGGCTAAGTTGTATTTTACTGAAAAATTATGCTAGTAATGTATGTTATGAAAACGTCTCCGCCAATTTTGTCATAGTGAAACACAATCTTCTCATGTTTCCATCCTATTTAAATGTTTCCATCCAATTTTGATCTCTCTTTCAATATATTATAAATTATTTAATACTCCTAAGAGATATACAATTATAAGCTGTATATTGATATATTAAGTTTATTGCATAGGTACTTGGAAAAGATAATATTAATATACTGGTGACAGTACTCATACTCTTCATTGGGGGGTCTTGCTTATTCATATGTTTAATAATTGCTGAAAATACTCATCGAATTTTGTGAGCGATTGGGATACTCCCTTCCCTTCGTTATTGATCTTGCTTTGATTGTCCCTTGTATTGTTCTTACTATTTCTTACTACCTTCATTTTATAATTTAGGGGCTTTTAAGCTTCAAATAAAATTTTAAAATATAAGTCCCTTTTAATTAATTAATACTAAAATTTGTCAAAAATAAAATTTAATTAATGTATTTCAAGTTCCAATGTACTTATAAATACTAAAAATTTCACCCATTGAGTGATATTATAGTATGATTTAATCTCGTATTAATTTTGTACAAAAAATCAAAATCTCACCAATTTCACTTTAAGCTGTCTTAATATATGCAAAGTTCTTAAAACCCCTAAATTGCGAACCAGAGGAAGTATTTTTTTTTTTTCTAAAATCATGATCCTTCTACCTCTTTTATCATTTTTAGTGTAAATTGCAAAAATAGATTTGAGACTTAGTCGAAGTCAAATCACAAGACAATTATCCTCATTATTTTTATTATTACCATTATTCTTGTTCTTATTTTTATTCAATTTCATTCAAGGATGATTAATTATACCTATATCGTGTTTAATATATTAATGATGATTAATTTATATTCAATGTAAATGCCTTAATCAATCAAGCAATTTAAAGGGTATTTAGACTCGAGTCACTCGACACACAAAAAAATAATTGATTTAGTCGAGTAATTATGAGAACTTGCCTTATTGAAGACCTCAGAATCTTGTAAAGGTTATAGTTGGAATCATATAACCTTGGATCGAATACCTAGAATGAAAAACGATACGAACATGAATATAAGTTTCAAATAGAAATTAAATCTAGTCAATTGTACATTTTCATTATCTTTATAAAGGTGAGTTAAAAAACTCAACCCAACTACTTTCTTAATTATAATTAGTTTTAATATGCTCAATAATATTGAAATTACAAAACTAATTAAATTTAGTTATATAAATTGGTATCCACAAATTAATATATGAGGTAAATTTATAAAACCATGCTATAAAATTTAAAAAGATGTAAAATATAGCCCACATATTTATTAAATATTTTCGATATATAATTCAATTCTAAAAATTATAAAGATCGAACTTGTACTAAAAGGGATGAAAACGGAATAAGGAAGTCTTCTTCAAATTCACGCACATCGGATCGGGCTTGACGGGCTAACTACACCTTCTCCACATTTCGGCTCGTGGGTGGCACTACAAGACACAAAACGTAGTGAGGCTAGTGGTGTTGGAACCATGACAATGAGACAAAGGCAACATAAGTGATGTCGTCCAAAACTGTGGACGAAGGACGGAGAAAACGCCAACCAATTCAGGTCGTTACTCACCTGTTTTTCGCTAGTGATGTGTCTCTATCTCCCACAAGAGGATTGGATCGCCTTAGCATGCCGAATCTTGTCTTGGATGGAAAATCGAACTTCGAGTCTGAGCCAACATGGAATCCTAGAGGCGGAATCTCTATTTGTCTTGCACAAAAGCTTGGAAGAGAGGTTCTTCACAAAGTGTTGTGTCGAACTAGGACTTGAGTCTCAGAACTAGAATCTTACATGTCAATGCCTCAGAACTAGGCGTCGATTGAGGAAGGTTGGATCGAGAACCTCATAACTAGGCTCAATCAATTGTAAGACTCAAAGAGATGAATCTAGTGTCGGAGGTGCGACATAGAGAACTCAAACAAACAAATATAGAAATATTGGCGACTCCCAATCCAAGAGAGGAGGAGAAACTTGACTTTATGAACTCAAACTTGGAATAATTTAGATGTGATCATAAAAGAATTACATAGCAAAGTATTTATAGAGAAGCTAGGATAAAGATAGAAGATAGAAGATAACAACTAAAAATCTAGAAACCATAGACTAGCCCATGTTGCAAACATTAAGCCACATCCAAGCCCAGAATAAACCAAAAAGAAAAGTTTACAAACTTAACTCAACTTAAACTAGGAAGTGTCCAAAAATATAGGCTTATCATTGATTAAATAGAATATCTGAAAATAGGATAGAAGGGACCGCTTGTAAGAGTCAGTATGGCCATTGAGGTGCGAAGCTTGGGCGCCAAGGCACAAGAGTGACTTGCACGCCAAGGGAGTCGGCGTTGCACTCTTCATACGCCCGGGTTGACTTGTGCGCTACGACGCCTGGCACAAATTTGCAAAGAGTGCGAGACTTAGACGCCAAGGAGTCAGTGCTCCACGTCTTGTGAACACAAGACCCGCAACGCGACTTCAAGCGGTCAAAGGGGCCGACACACTGACATCGTTGTCCGGGTGTTGGCACAATGTGCTTGAGACTGAGGCGAGAATGACGATCTTAGTGTCCGTGGAGTCTGGCTTGGTCTGCAATGGCACGAGTGACTAGAGACTAGGGGTCTCCATAAAAAATCGAACCCAAAAAATCAAACCAAAAACCGGTTATTTTTAGGTTATCCAAACCAATTTGTTTTGAAATTTCAGTTTGGTTTACCGAACCGAAAATATTTTCGATTTATCGGTTCAGTTTTGATTCACGACTTTGCAAATAAAGGTTAACCGAAAATATGTTTATATTTTTTCAAATATTAGTTATCTTTGCTTTGTCTAGTGGTTAAAGTCTATGATTTTCAAGATGTTGGTCTAGTTTGAGTCTTCCCTTCTCCAATTTTAACAATTTATACACTACTTTTCAACTTCTCATTGATAAAAGAAAGTACCCGCTTATTAAATTTAATGGGACAAAAAGAATTATTGTGTTTGATTTCACAAACACAATAGTATATACTTTCGGTATTTGTTTACAACAAACCAAAATAATATGATATAGGGTTGTTCAACGGGTCGACCCGACCCGACCCGTAACCCGGTTACGGGTCGACCCGATGACCCGTAATTAAAAAAAAAGTTGACCCGTGAACGGGTCGGGTTACGGGTCGACCCGTTGACCCGTTTGACATAACAATTTTAGATCAAATTACATGCCCAAATCAGAGCTGCGTGCTACTGTTGACAGAGGGATTTGACTGAAATAGGCCCAAATCAGAGCTTATTATGTTCCAATTTCAGCAAAAGCACTACAAGAGTACAAGTTGAGTAGTTGACAGTGGCTAGTCTAGAATCTAGATCTAGAGTTGCTAATTAGAGAGTAGAGAAGAGTTAGAGAGTCGTAGAGAGATTGTCGGAGGACGCAGCGAAGGCTGAATGGACGAACGGACGAGCACGAGCGGGGGCGGCGTTGGCAGACGGATTCGGCGCACGATGGAAGATTTGACTGAACGGACGAGCACGATGGAAGATTCGGCGCACGAGCAGGATCGGCAGCGCACACGCGCAAGCCGGATCGACGACACACGAGAAGGGATCGGGCGTGTTGGCCGGCGGTAGGGTCGCCGTTGCGTGCTACTCCACAAGCGATGAAGAAGAAACGCGTGACTGCTAGGGCAAAGTGTGCCTCTCTGAACTCTGAAGTCTAAATAAGAAACGCGTATTCAACATTCATTAAAGGATTTAAAGCTGTAAAATAAAATATTTTTATTTTATTAAAAACAAACGGGTTATGGGTCGGGTTACGGGTTTTACGGGTCGACCCGTAACCCGACCCGTAACCCGTAATCTAAAATTTCTTGACCCGTTACCCGACCCGTAATTTCCGGGTTGGATCGGGTCGAGTTACGGGTCGTCGGGCCATTTGAACAACCCTAATAGGATACAAGTACATATTTTAAAGTAAAAGTCAAGCTTGATTACTTTTTTATTCAATTTTGTTATTATTTTTGTTTCAGTTTTTTAAGGTAAAATTGCATATATGGTTATCGGTTAACCGAAAATACCGAACCGAAAAATTAGTTAACCGAACTATGGGTAACCGGGATTAACGGTTTGGTTATGTATCATGATTTGAGCTAACCGAAATTATAGTTAACCTAATATTGGTTAACCGAAATTATAGTTAACCGGGTTTGGACACCCCTAGTAGAGACGAGGTCGCCCTTGTGATGGCACAAGTGAAAATACTCATCAAATATATTTTGTGAGTAGTTGCCTAGTTGGATATATTATTTTCAAAAATTAAACACGAACATTCATTGAAAATTAACAAAGGTATGCATCCCATTCATTCAAAATGTAAAAGAGTTTACATTACAGAATGTAGAAATTGAATTTATTTCATTGGAGTGTCCAATAATATCTCTCTTCTATCTCCTCTTCCTTGAGTGTTTTCTTGTGATTCATGGATGCAACCTCTTCTCCGGCATTCTTGCCGGAGAATCTTAATGAAGCTGACGGTATGGTACTAGATGATGGTGCTAAAGATCGGCCACCGAGCGACCCATCGGACCCAAAATCAACATGGAAGTATGTTGTTATTGAAGGGGGAGCAAGTCAACAGAAGAATATTCTCGATGAGAAGTTTCTTGAAGGAAAAGTGGGAATCCATTTTCCGGACGGGGATGATGGGGAACCAGTTGTCTCTATTGCTGAAGAGGTTATGGATGCTCTTGCATCGGTTTGGAAATGGTCAGTAGTCATCAAGCCCCTTGGTCATCTGATTGCGTTTTCGATCATGGAGAAAAAGATTCGAGAAATGTGGAGGACGGATACGAGGTATCAAATACTCGACTTGACAAATGGTTGCTATTTGGTGAGGTTCTGTAAAGAGAAAGAATACTTGTCGGCTCTTACGGAGGGACCTTGGACGATTTTGGCTGATGCCTATGTGTTAGAAGCTGGTCCCCTTCTTTCAAGACGACAGAACCAATTAAAACTGCCCCCACTTGGGTACAGTTGTCGGATCTTCCGATTTACTTGTATGAAGAAAAGATTCTCATGAAGATCGCTGAAGCGATCGGACGCCCTATTCGGATTGATCCCAAAATGTTGTATACGAATCCAGGGAGGTTTGCTCGTATTTGTGTTGAAGTTGATCTGGACAAGCCGCTAAAAGGATTAGTTCGTGTTAATTGTGAGAGATTTCTCGTGAAATATGAAGGATTACCCACTATTTGTTTCGATTGTGGGCGTTTCGGGCATGTGAAAACTGGATGTCCCTTTAGACCGCCGGTGGCTACAATGAATACTGACAACGACAAACAAAGTACTCTGAGCCAAAATTCAACAAACGGTACTAATGCAAGCTCGTCTTCAAATGAAGCGATAACTAATGTAGTTGATGGCAGCAAGTCTAATGGTACTGAGCAGAGCTCCGATGGTGTCGGGAAGGCCGGTGATTGGAGTAAAGGTTTCTACGGTGAATGGATGAAAGTGGAAAAAAGGAAAGCCGGTTCTAAAGGAAATTCGGGTAATCAGAAGGTACAACATAATAGGAAAGGAAATACTAGGGATAATCATAGTATATCAAAAATAGGAAAAGGCACGATCAAGGTGATTCAGGAGGAATTGTTTCGATAGATAAATAAATTTGGAGCCCTCAGAATCGTTGACGAGAATAATGAGGATATTCTGCTTCGCCCTAATAAGGAAGTTGCTATGGATAAGGAGAAAGGAGTGCAATCTCAACAGACTGATGGGGCGGTTGAAGGTAGAGATTCTATGGGATCTTATTCTACTCAGAAGGGCAAAGAAGATGTTAGCAAAAAGAATAAAGATGGAAAAAGGATTGTGATAGATGAATCGTTTTTGGCTTCACTAGTTAAACTTGATGGGCCAAGTGTGGGCTCTACAGATTATAGCATAGTTTTTAACAATGGGCTTTATCAAACCATGACCCAAAAGAATAAGAGGAATATTAAGATAGGAAGAAGGACAGGTATTTTTACACCTGCGGTGACTAATCATAATGGGCCTGCTGGGCCGAAGAGAAATTGTGAGGTGTCGGTTTCCAAACGACCAAGAGCTTCTATCGAAACGCAACACTAGGAGAATGACGCGAGGAGGAAATCTCAGCAAGCTGAGGATAGCAACCAAATACGAGCTGGAATTTTATAGGGTCTCAAGGAGAGAATTCAGGGTTTACCGGTTTCCCAAATTATTCATATGAAGGGAAAAACGTCGAATGATCACCATGAGGCTGGTCACGAGATGCAAATTTCCAATTCCGGGAATGAAACTGTTCAGTATATAAATGTTGTGGAAACTAGTGTTGTCGAGATGAATCAATTTGATGATCTACAACAACAGTCTTCCATGATTACATCGATTGTGAACGATTCGACGTTGGCGGAGAGCGAACTGGCTCAAGGGCTAAACTGATTCTCTTTATCCGGTTTAAGCTTTCTCTTTTCTTGTATTTCTTTGTGATGAATATCTTATTGTGGAATTGTTTCGGTGCAGGCAAGCCGGGTTTTCGTAGAGCGATTCGTTATCTCTGTAGGCAAAATAAAGTGGATGTCTTGGCCCTCTTCGAAACTAGAATTTCTGGTGACAGGGCGCAACACGTTTGTGAAAAGCTGATCAAACATGATTTCTCCAAATTTGTTAGAGTCGAGGCTAGAGGTTTTAAAGGGGGTGTTTGGCTCTTTTGGAAAGAGAATGTGGTCCATTTAAAGGCCGAGATGCTGAACCCCAATTTCATTCACGCCTCCTACTTCGATTCTGGAATTAAATGTCACTTGTTCATTGTTTATGGTCCTTCGTCTGCTTCGCGAAGGCAGGCTTTTTGGAAAGAGTTGGAGACCGCTGTTAGTAATATTTATGGACCCACGGTCATTGGAGGGGATTTCAATTGTATTCTTTTTAACCATGAGCGTAAGGGTGGCTCGGGTAACCTTCATTCCGACTCCTCTGTTTTTCTCAACTAGAAGGATAGCTTGGGTTTGATTGATATGGAGTACACTGGGAACAGCTTCACCTGGAACCGCCAGATTTCTCCTTCTACAGTGGTGCATAAGCGTCTTGATTGGGTTTTTATGAGTGTTGATGGGCGGCTTAAGTGGCAAGAAGCTCGGGTTCGTCATCATCCGAGGTTTTCTTCAGATCATAGCCCTTTATTACTCAATTTTGACCCCTGACTGAATTTGAACAAAAAGCGTAGACCGTTTCGATTCGAGGCAGCCTGGTTCACGCACCCGGATTTCAATGAACGGGTTAAAGAATGGTGGTGTAAAGAGGTGTATGCACCGAAGGCTTTGAACATGTTGAAGAGGGAATTGTTGAAAGGGAATAAAAAGGTGTTTGGTAATATACATCAGAAAAAGAGCGCTTGATGGATAAGTTGGATAGCATTCAGAGGAGTCTAGCTTGAAGCGATTCGAGAGTGTTGGCTGATCTGGAAATGAATATTAGAGAAGAACTCAATCAGGTGCTAGAGCAAGAAGAACTTTTATGGTTTCAGAAGTCCCGAGAACAATGGCTTAATTGTGGTGACCGGAATACTTCGTTTTTTCATACCACCACGGTTATTAGGAGGAAACAGAACAGGATTGAAGGCCTAAAAGATGGTAATGGCAGATGGGTGGAAGATCGAGAAGAGCTTGAACGTATGATGGTTGACTACTACACCAAGCTTTACAGTGCTGAACCTACTGACTTGTCTAGATTGCCGCAGGTTAGTTGTGGTTTTCCGACCGTGCTTCCGAACCAGTTTGACTGCTTGATTGGGCCGATTTATATGGAAGAGATTTGGAAAGCAGTTAAGTCCATGGGACCGTTCAAATCGCCCGAGATCGACGGTTTTCAGCCCGGCTTTTTTCAGCGATGTTGGGACCAGGTTAAGGGATCGGTTGCTGACTTTGTCCGCAATTTTTTCAACACGGCTGAACTTCCTACAGGGATCAACGATACCTTGATTGTGTTACTAGCTAAAGTGGCTAAACCTGTGCTTATTATCCAATTCCGCCCGATAAGTCTTTGTAACGTTCTTTATAAGGTGATTACTAAGATTTTGGCCAATCCTATTCAGCCCTTCATGACAAATATTATTGGCCCGACTCAAGGTAGTTTCATTCCGGGCCGTTTGATAACGGACAACATTGTCATTGTTCAGAAGGCGGTGCATTCTATGAAAAGAAAGAAGGCTTCTCAAGGTTGGATGGTTTTGAAGCTTGATCTTGAGAAAGCTTACGATAGATTAAGTTGGGATTTTATAGAATCCTCACTTAAGGCTGTTGGTTTCCCCCATCAATTGGTTTCTTGGGTGATGGCATGTGTTGCTACGCCCAGACTTCAAGTGCTTTGGAATGGTGAGCTAACAAACCAGTTCACGGCTTCACGTGGGGTTAGACAGGGAGACCCGATTTCGCCCTATTTGTTCCTATTATGTATTGAGCGGCTTAGCCATATCATCAACAATGCGGTTATCAATAAGAGTTGGAAACCGATTAAGATAATGAGAAGTGGCCCGAAGTTGTCCCTTATATTTTTCGCGAATGATATCATTCTTTTTGCTGAGGCTTCGGTTGAACAAGTCAGATTAATCAAAAGATGTCTTGATGACTTTTGTGCTGCGTCGGGTCAACGAGTGAGCGTTGAGAAATCTAAAATTTTTGTCTCTCCTAATGTTGATCGACGAACGATCCGTCGTCTCAGGAGAGAGAGTGGTTTTGCGGTGACAACTGATTTGGGCAAGTACTTGGGCATGCCAGTTCTTCATCAATTGGTGAATAAGGACACGTTCAACGGGCTCTTGGATAAATTTACGTCGAAGCTTGTTGACTGGCGTGCGAATTCTTTGAGTTTCTCCGGGCGTGTGATGTTAGTAAAATCTGTTCTTACCTCTCTCCCAGTCTTTACCATGTCGTCTTTTATGCCCCCGAAGAATGTTTGTGACAGAATCGACAAGATTAACCGCGGATTCATCTGGGGAAGTACTCATGAACACAAGAAGCTGCATAAGGTGGCGTGGGAAGATGTGATCAAGCCGAAAAGTCAGGGTGGTCTAGGAATCTGTTCTATGAGGGAATTGAATTTGGCCTTGATCGGTAAATTGGGCTGGAGGTTCGTCATGGAAGATGGTGATATCTGGATGTCGGTTCTCAGACACAAATATGTTGAGAGTGCGCTAGGAAGATCGAGTGGTTGTTCCCACATTTGGCGGGGCATTAGAACAGGCACCTCAGAGGTCATTATTCCGGGGTCGAAATGGTTAATCAAGGATGGCAGGGCTACGAGATTCTGGTCCGATGTTTGGTTAATGGATAAACCCCTGTTAAGTGTGTCGTCTATTAGCATTACGGAACAACAACGTCGTATGGTTGTTAGAGATTATTGGGATGATCGGAATGGATGGAAATGGGACTTAATTGCTCCTTTTTTACCGACGTCTACCATCATGAATTTGGCAGCTATTGCGATTCTCCCGGCTGATGCTGAAGAGGAAGATGAACTCAGTTGATGGGCAGTATACTGTTTCGACAGGATATGGCATGATTCGGGGTGATTCTGTTCGAACAGAGGTCGACATGGATTTTTACAAGAAGTTGTGGCGCTTGACAACGCCGGAGAGAGTTCGCGGCTTTGTTTGGATGGCTAGCCGAGGCGGGGTCCTGCCCAACGGTGAGCGATGCCGCCAACACATTGCTTCAAGCGTTGCGTGTCCCCACGGCTGCGGGTTGGAAGAATCATACAAGCACATGTTTCACGACTGTCCACAGGTGAGTTATGTTTGGAGAAGTTTCAACGTTACTGACTTTTATCCTTCTTTCTTTCAGGAGCCCTTCGCTCTTTGGATTCGTCGCAATATAATGGATACTTGGCTGGTTGAAAGCGTGGAATGGAACTCATTATTTGCAATTGCAATTTGGTGGTGCTGGAAGTGGAGAAACAACCGAGTATTCAAGGACGGAGTTATTGCGGTGGATAAACGCGCTTTTGTTATCAATCAGACTAAAGAGGCTCGGGAAGCTGCAGGTAAGCTTATGTTCTTAAAGAAATCTAGTAATAAAATTATGCAGGCTATTGCTTGGGAAAAGCCGGAGGAAGGATGGGTGAAGGTGAATATAGACGGAGCGGTTAGAGAGGACAACGTGGCAACTGCAGGTGGAGTGCTGAGGAATGCAAATGGTGATTGGATTGGAGGTTTTGCTCATCGGATTGGAGCTTGTATGGTACCAATGGCGGAGCTGTGGGGCATCCTCAACGGGCTCAAGCTTGCTTGGGAAAAAGTAGGGTTGTCCAACGGGTCGACCCGACCTGACCCGTAAAAAAAATAATGTTGACTCGTGACCCGACCCGTTACGGGTTATGGGTCTACGGGTTGGGTCACGGGTCAACTCGTTTGACTGGGTCAAACAGGCCAAATTAATTCGTTTGACCCTTTAAGTATCATCCTACTTAATCACCCTATTTTGCTTATCATTATGATTCCTATAAACAAACCCTAGTTTTCAATTTCAACGAGCAAACCCCCCAATACCCAATTTTAATAAACAAGCCCTAATTGCCATGGAATGACAAAGTAGAGGGCTTACTAGCCGGTGGAAGCGGGAGAAGCAAGAGCATATGCCACCGAGGGACAGAGAGTGAGTGATCAAAATTTCTGACTCTTGAAAATCGAGCAATAAGAAAGTAGATCGGGGGCTAACTGGAGATGGGTGCGACTGGTGATGGCCGGCGACGTGAGGTGGACAGAATCTCGTAGAAAGGAAGGAAGGAGGCAAGAGGCGGAGATTGGAGTATCGGATGAGAATGAGATTGTATCGGACGAGAATGAGATTAGGGTTATCCTTTGGGCGTTGGCATTAGTTTTGGGCTTTAGGCCCAAGCCCCGAATTATAAACATATAAAGTATAATGTATTAATGTAATATATATATGTATTTTTTTAAAATATTACGGGTCGACCCGTAACCCGTAATTAAAAAAATCTTAACCCGTAACCCGTAATATGAAAAAAACTTGACCCGTAACCCGTAAATTTACGGGTGGGTCGGGTCGGGTTACGGGTCAACCCACCCGTTGGACAGCTCTAGGAAAAAGGCTTCCGAAAAGTCATTCTGGAATCGGATTCTCAATTAGCTATTCGCCTGATTGCCACTAAGGTGAGTAGATGTCACCCGCTCTATAGCTTGGTTTCGCAATGCCAAGGCTTCTTAAGTAGGGATTGGACTATCCAATCCCGACATGTCTTTCGCGAGGCCAACGTTGTTGCTGATCGCATCACGTCCCTTGCTTTTATTTTTCCTGTTGGTTTGCATGTATTGTCTGCCCCGTCTGAGGGGATTATAAACCTTTTGCTTGATGATGTTAGGAGTCGGGCTATCCCCCGTTTGCTGACTACTTAGCCCATTTCTTTTAATATTAATAAAATGCCTTCTTGAGAGGCCGGAGAGTACCACCTCTCCTTCTACCAAAAAAAACATAATGTAGAAATTGGTTCAACCTCACGCACATCGGACCGGGTTGACATGCTGACAGCACAATCTGCACATTTCGGCTCACTTTAGACGCTACAAGACACAAAATGAGGCAGGTTTAGTGGCGTTGGAACCATGATGACAAGCCAAAGACAGCATAAGTGACGACATTCAAATTTTGGACGGAGGGAGAGAACACCAACCAATTGAAGTTGTTATTGCCCTATTTTTCGTAAGGAGGATTGTGAGTATTTGGAGGCTGAAAGCTTGGAGGTTCAAAATAGCGTCGTGTATGTCTTAAGCGAGATTGGAACTGATTTGAGGTCAAATTTATAGTGGTTTTGAAACAAGAAGCATCCCCATTCACAAATCACAATCAACTCCCTTCAATCACATTCAATTTCACATTAAATATGCCTTTAATTGCTCTAATTCGAAGCTTTCCAAAACTGGATGTGAGAATTTCGGAGATGAAATTGAACGATTTTCTAAGTATTTATTTGATTTAATTGAGGCATTGGGTAAAGGGTTGAGTGGGTTGAATGTAGGATTTTATGGAATTGGTTTTCATTGATAAACGAGCGTGAATCTTGCATTCGAAAATTCGAACCAAATGGGGAAGACGAAGAACACTTGTTTTCAACCATAAAAGCCTCTATTTTTATCTTCAACCAAAAAAAGCCTCTTTTTTTATGGTTGAGAATAAGTTTCAATATTTTTAGATTGCTAAATATTTTACATAATTAGAATTAATAACACATTATTCATATTATTATGGCTTCAATATTCTCTTATAGTCTTATTACATCAAAGCATTTTTTTCACTTAATATTACCCGATTCACCCCTATATTTTTGCATTTCAAAGTCAAACTCAATTAAATAAAATCTATTTAATATGGTATTTAATTGGGATAATACACCAAATTCTCTTTGTATTTCACACTAAATATCTCTTCTATTTAATTTTTAAATTTTATGGATTGTAATTGAATGTTTGAATTTTATATAGACTTTTACTCTTCCATAACTAAATCATACAAAATTGTATTATTTTTATTATTTTCTATCATTTTAATTACTCATAGACTCTTTGTCTTCCATAGTTAATATCATACATAATTGTATTATTTTTATCAGGAAAATGACTTTAAATAATACCAAGTATTTACTTTGAACCAATAATAATTCGAACATTAAAAATCGCCAACAACAATATTAGCTATTGTGACATAAACCCAAAATAATACGAGGTCGTTTTCTAGTAGCTTTTCCGGCAAAAATGCTGACGTGACAACTGAAAATCCCACATGACATCTTAAAATATAACACGTTTTTCCCTTTATTTGCGCCATATCATATTCAACTCATAATTATCACAAAAAAGTTAAACTAAAACCTAACTAAAATTAAAATCTAGCTCTCGTACAATATTTAGATCCCAAAATTTAAAATCAACAATTTGCATAAGAAAAGAAAAAAATTAATATCAACCCAATCTTAAACTCAATTGAACATTCAATCGAATATTAGAATGCGGGTGACACCATTCAAGCCAATGAAGAACGCGAATTATTATATTTTTGGATTTTTATTAGAATTCAGGAGACACCATTTAATCGAGGATGCCATTCGAGGGCATCGAAGCTCCAGTCCTCGCAACCAGATAACGACTTCAAGTTTATGGTTTTTATTTTAGGGGTTTCAACCAAAATTCTAGAATAATTCAGTGTCTTTTGTTTGTGTTGCTTATGTTTTGGGTGAGATACAATTGAAGGAGTAGAATTTTGACCAAAAAACTCCCTCTTAAGCTGTTTAATTTTGTAGCATTGCTCTTTTCCATTTCACGACGAAGAGAGAATTTATATTTAATATTACACGGGTAAATAAATCTTTGGTGATTCTTATCATTTTACATAGTTGACGTACAGATCCAATTAGCAAAAAAATTCAGAAACCTTAGCCCAGAAACAAAATCTGCCAATTCATAAATTTGCAAATGCAATTCAGGAACCCTATTTCTTCCATCTCTCTTTGGTGGTCGCACGAGCCTTTTGAATGGATCTAGTTGCTCTTTTCTCGTATTTTGTAATTTCTTTCATTTTGGAAAACAAAAGTCTCAAATATATAAGTTTACACCCTCTTTTGTGTGCCATAGAAATCCTCCAAATTATATAAACTTTATCCTCCTAAACATAAATAAGGATGGAACAATACATGGATTTTATTGCTAAATATATAAATTCTCTTTTTATTGAAAATATTAATGTAATAAATTTAATCTAATCTAGTCTTTAGGGATGTGAGGGGATAGAGAAAATCAATCTGAGGGGCTAAATAGGGGTCACAAAATTGGGGAGTTAGAAAGGTGGCAAAATAGTAACATCAACATATCTTTATTTATTTATTTTTTATTAAAAATTCCCAATTTAAAATTTTAATATAAGACTAAAAATGAAACTTCACATATACTTTATAAAAATAAAATATAGTTTTATATCCCAAAATTACGAAATAATTTGCCAAGTTTTTTTCAAAATTTTTTATAATCATGGTCGGCGAATTTAATGGTGAAAATTTATAGTATTTAAAACATATGCAACCTCTAATAATTTATTTTTAATAATTCATCGTATGAATGGTGATAATGTATAGTATACATATTATAATAGGCAATATTATAAAAAAAATTAATTTTTTGTATTATTGTATAATATGCCGTATTAATTGATGGGCTATTGGTCTTCTTGGTTTAATTGTAGGATTTTCTCTATATGCTTAATTAGTAGCATGAGTCATAAATGACCAAATTTTCTTCTTTATAGTTTACGTGTACTTAATATGAGTGAATTAGAGAAGTCCAAACGATTAGGGATTCTATTTTTACTATATACTAGAGGGTTAATCCTGTCCGTTGGACGGGAGCAACGTATTGGATTAGTATATTATAATTTTATACCAATTTATTATTTTTAGCATGAAAATAATAAGTTTATTGAAACCTATAAAAAATCACCATTAGGTATATATAATTTGGCTTGGGATAAAAAATTTACTATAAAATGATAAAAAAAAATGATATTATAATTAATCGAATACCTCTATATCAACAATATTGTCAATTACCTTCAGATCAACAATATTATAAATATTTTCTTAGGTGTATTTGTCAATATCTCTTCAAACTTTGATATTAATTAATGAATTTCACTTGTAATTGTAAGTTGCTAGACTATATACATTCCAACACATTAATATTACACTCTTAATTTTAAGAAGTCAAATGAGAAGTTAGAAGAATATAACTGAAATAAAAACTTGATTGCTTAAGTAATATTTTATACATAATTAAGATTAAGATTTAAATTAAACTAAAAGATCTATATATCATTCTTATTATTTTCCTATTATTATTATTATCATTATTATTACTTATAACTAAGGTTAAGTAATAATTAATATTAAGGTTTGGGGTAAAGATTAGGGCGATTAGGGCGCGGGTGTGATCGCTGTTGCTGGACGTTCCCCAACTCCGGTTGTCTCGGTGGTCCGTCCCTGCCTCCCTGGTGCGTTCGTTGGTGGTTGCTCCCGCTGCTATTCGTTGGAGGGTGTTGTTCCCGTCGCTGGTGTGTTCCCGACCTGTTGCTGTTCGTTCGTTAGAATTGGTGCGATCAGAGGCGATTAGGGCGATCACTGGTGTCAGACGGTGTTCAACTCCGGTGGTCGTCTCTCGGTGGTCCGTCGCTGGTGCTGCTGCTGTTCGTTGGAGGCTGCTGTTGTTCTGATGTGTTTGTGTTCGTCGGTTTTGGACGCTGCTGGTGTTGGTGTTCTTCTATGTTTGTGATCGTCAATTTTGGAGGTTGTTGGTGTTGGTCCTCTGTTGTGTTTGTGATCGTCTGTTTTGGAGGCTGCTAGTGTTGGTGTTCCACTTTTCGTCAACGATTGTCGCAAGTGTGTTTGTGATCACTTTGTTTTGCAATAGTTTAAGGGTTTTGTTATTGTGCTGCTTTGCTACTGTGTTATTGTGTTGATGTGCTGCTGGGGTTGTTGTGTTGCTGTGTTGTTGTGTTGGCTGCTGTGTTGTTGCTGAGTTTGTTGTGTTGTTGAACCTCTTTCCACGGGCTCCCTTTTACGCATTCTAATGCCTACTGATGTAGTGCGTTTTCATTGCCCTTTTGTGGGTCTTAATGGGTGTCGGGATGGTGGGGGTAATGAGCTTACTAAGATCTCTTTGATCACTCATCTTCGTGATCGCCATTGTACACCCGATGCTCAAGTTGTTACACGACATTCTCTTACTAGTGACTTGGCTATTTTTTCTGAGGCTGAGTTGACCTTCCGCCGCATGGGGATTTGGCTTTGTGGGGTTTGTTTTAAGACGCATTCTCTACGTTCTAAATGTCGTCATGGTCAAGGTTCTGATTTTGTGGCCCCACCGGATGTTGGAGATGGTGTAGTTCGGTTTGTGCTCTATGATCTTCCTAAACCCAATCCTGTGGATTCGGTTGGAGATGGTGTACACAATTCTGATGTTGTGCAAGAACAGGTTTGTGATTTTACCATCACTTTCCTTGACAGATTGCTTTCTAAACGGCTTTGCACTGTGAAATCCATCCCTCCTAAATGTCGTTTGGCCTTCTCCCGGGTTTTGAAAGGCGCACTTGATAAGGTGCTTTGCAAGCCTGAAGATATCTCTTACTGGGTTAATCTTATCGTCTTGCCTCTTTGTATCCTTAAAACCTTTAGTCCGAGGAGTAATCGCGAGTGCTCATCTGTCGTTAGACGAAAACGACAAGAAGAGAGCATAGCTAATGCTATTCGTACTTGGAGTGAGCCGGGTGGTAATTTGTTGCTTTTGCGGGAAACTTTGGCAGTTGGATCCTCACCTTTGATGGATGCTGATGAGGGCCTTGATTTGGAAGAGCGTAATATCAAGCAGTGTCGTAGGAAGATTTCTGATGGCCATTACACTGCCGCAGTCCGGGTTCTTTCTTCTTCTGGTATTGCTCCTTATAATGAGGCCACTCTTGCAGGTTTACAGTCAAAACACCCTTCTTCTCCAGCTCCATCCTTGCCTGATATACCTGTTGATCGTCATCATCTCATCGCTACTTCTGCTATTGTTTTGGACCGAATTAAGAGTTTCCACATGGCACATCATGTGGTAGGGACGATTTACGTGCTCAACACCATATGGATTGTTTGAGTGGTGCTGCTGTGGCGATTTCAGATGAGTTAGTTGGCTCTATTTCTGGGGTGGTTAATCTTTTTCTAGCTAGAAGATGTCCTTTGGTTTTGGGAGAATATATTGCTAGTGCTCCTCTCACACCTCTTCTCAAGCCCGGTGGGGGCATTTGTCCCATAGCTGTGGGTACTGTTTGGCGGCGTCTGGTTTCGAAGGTCGGTGCAGTTATGATTGGCCAATCTTTGGGAAGTTATTTTGATGGTCTTCAATTTGGTGTTGGAGTTCCTGCAGGTGGTGAGGCAATTCTCCATGTTGTGAATCGGTTGATTGAAGATCGTGGTACTAATGTTGGTCTTTCTATGTTGTTGGTGGATTTTCAAAATGCCTTCAATTTAGTTGATCGTGCAGTCATGTTACGTGAAGTTCGTCTTCGATGTCCGACCATTTCACGTTGGGTTGAATTCTGCTACTCTAATCCAGCTAGATTGTATTATGGGGAACACACCTTATGGTCATCTCAAGGGGTGCAACAGGGTGACCCCCTTGGTCCTTTGCTTTTTGCTTTGGTTTTACAACCCCTGGTTTGTAAAATCAAAGACGCCTTTGATGTATGTCTTCAAGCATGGTATTTGGATGACGGCACTATTATTGGTGACACCTTAGTGGTGGGGAAGGTTTTGCAGTTGATTATGGAGGAAGGGCCTCGTTTAGGGTTACATCTCAACGTGGAAAAACTGAAGTTTTTTGGCCTATAGAAGACCCTCGAAGCAGGCTTGTGGGTGTCTTTCCCACTAATATTGCTCGACCTTTGCATGGTGTTAAGTTGCTTGGTGGTCCGACCAGTTCCAATTCTGTTTTTAGTGGAGAGCTTGTGATGCAGAGGGTGACCAAGACTATTATGCTTATGGATAAAGTTGCGAAGCTTAATGATCCTCAGTGTGAGTTGTTATTACTTAGGGCATGTACCGGAGTTTCTAAACTCTACTTTGCTTTGCGTACTTGTCTTCCTGATATTTTTGAGATGGCTCAGCGCACTTTTGATGGGGCTCTTTGATCTTCTTTGGAGCGTATTGTTACTGCTTCGGGACCTGGGTTTGGTGATTGGCAATGGCGGCTTGCCACCTTACCTTTTGCGTTTGAAGGGCTCGGTGTTTATTCTGCAGGTGATGTTCGCCATTATGCTTTTCTTGCTTCTCGGTTACAATCTGCCGGTTTGCAAACAAAGCTTCTTCAAAATGCTGGCATTGTTGGTCTTGGTCATGCTTTTGATGATGCATTGAGTCTCTTTAATAGAAATGTGGATTTTGACTTTTTGAGTAATCCTAGTGAGGTCGCTGCCCCTAAACTCATGAAGAAATTGGCAGATATATGTTTCACAAAGGTTACTACTTCTGCAGAATCCACCTTTTCTTTATCTCCTCGGCAATTGGCATTGTGGAAATCACAACAGGGAGAGCACACCTCTGTTTGGCTTCGGGCGGTTCCCATCTCGGGTTTGGGACAAGCGATGAATGCTAAGACTTACCGATGTGTGTTGTGTTATCGGTTGGGTGTTCCTTTGTTCTCTATTACGACACCATGCTCTGCTTGTTCCAGGGTTTTTGATTGGGATATCTTTGGTGATCATGCGGTGTCCTGTGTTGGTATTGTAGGTATTAAACATCGACACAATGTTGTTCGGGATACTTTGCTTGATATTTGTTATCGGTCTGGGATTTCGGCTAGGAAAGAGGTTGATATTGGCCTGTCTGGCGGGAACGACGGAGCTCTCCGACATGCAGATGTGTTACTCTATTCTTGGGATCGAGGTCATGATGTGTGTGTTGACTTGACAGGATCTTCTCCTTTGACACAATCCGGTTTATCTAACTTTGTTCCAGGACGAGTTGTGGTTGATGCGGCTAATCGAAAGAGGGTCAAGTATGAAGCTAGTTGTCGGGCTTCTGGTTATGGTTTTCTTCCCTTCTCCTTTTCTTCTCTGGGGGAACTGGATAAGGATGCCGTAGCGTTGTTGAAGCGAGTTCAACAGTTTTCTAAGACTCAAGGCATTGGAGCTCGTGTTGCCGCTCATATCTTCACTAGAATAGGTTTTGCTATAACTAGAGGAGTGGGGGCCCATATTGTATCTCGGCTTCCCACTAATTTTATGTAATTAGTTTGAATTTCATAGTTTAAAAAATTGTTTTTTTTAAATAATAATAATAATAATAATTTTTAAGAAAAAAAACTAAGGTTAAGATAAAGATTTGATTAATAAATTTATATATAATTATTAACTATTAATAATAATAACAACAATTATCATTATTATATAATCATAATAACCATTATTTATGGTATTATTTCAAGACCAATTATACTTTTTTAATCTCTTAAACTTTAATTATGGGATATTTATTGTTAAAAAAGGGAGAACTTTATATGCTGTAAAGATTAATTATGGTGTAAATTTTGAAATGGACAACATCATTATGAAAAATAATTATTTAAATTAATTTGTAACTAAATATATGGTACATTAGAAAGGTTTATGATTAATTAATTTTTAATTCATACAATTATTATATTTGACAAAAATGAAACTATTAACAATTCCTATAATTATAAGTAGTCACATGATATTTTATTTAATTTGACCAATTTTATGGATTATTCCATTCACTTGAACATGTGAAAGAGTTTATAGGTTTATAGAACTTATACAATTGTAGATCAATTTTTTTCTTTTGAATCTTTTTACAAGCTATGTTAATTGTTGTGATATTGGTCTTCTTTATTTAAATGTAGGATTTGTTCTATATATTTTATTAGTAGGATTAGTCATAAATGAAGAATTTTTCTTCTTTATAATATAGATAGATAGATAGATAGATTATAGACTATTTAATAAGAGATATACAATCATAACTTACTTGGAGACCACAAAAGTGAAATTAGCAAGGAAGCATATGTTGAAATTCTTACAAGCTATGTTAATTGTTGTGATATTGGTCTTCTTTATTTAAATGTAGGATTTGTTCTATATATTTTATTAGTAGGATTAGTCATAAATGAAGAATTTTTCTTCTTTATAATATAGATAGATAGATAGATAGATAGATAGATTATAGACTATTTAATAAGAGATATACAATCATAACTTACTTGGAGACCACAAAAGTGGTATTAGCAAGGAAGCATATGTTGAAATTTTTGGGGTTAGTGGTGATTACCTTTACGGTCTACACCCAAACGAGACTACTCTTCGGAGTCTACTCACGAGATTACCCTTTGGGGTCTACTCAAACCGCCTTGTCATACAAGGGCCGACTTTTACTTCAACTTGTTTATGCAAAATGCTATTTCGTTTATACCCTAAAAGTCAACAATTTTCAACGAATATTGCCCATATTTCATGCCAAGGGATAGTGCAATATTGTTGTGAGATAAAACGTACCAAAACGACAATAGAGATATTGGAATGACAACTCTATCAAGATTAAACGCACCTTATTCGAGTCCCATGATTCTTCTTCATCCTTGACTTGGACGAAATCATCTCGCCATGATCCTTGTGGTTCTTTCTTCACTTGGACGAAACCATCACACCATGGATCTTGAGATTCCTCCTTCACTTTCACTTGTGAAAGACCTTCCATGATATCACACTAATGTGTTTGTTTTTCTAATGAAAACACTCGACTACACAACCCTAGTCTTGACCGACTACTAGTGTAAGTTGGCACCGATTTTTGTGTCTTCTTATGTCTTCTCGTGTGTCATCAAATGGACGACCAACAACCCTTTTATAGGCGTCCAAGGCTGTCCAAAAACTACCCAATAGAAGTTACAAAATTCAGTTGAGAAGTTGAGAGGTTGAGAGCAAATCTAGGGAAGTTGTAACCAACTTGCCTTATCCATACTTCTCTTTCCTTGTCATCATGGGAGGCGTCCAACCAACCCAAATAAGGAGTCCATTTGCCGTCCAAATCCATCCCAAAAGGCCCATAGAATCGGCCCAAAACTCCTTTAGAAAATCCAATCCAAAAGCCCACAAACAAAGCCCAAAATGGCAAAGCATGTGGCCCATGCTCTAGTCCATGCATGCGGCCCATCAAGCCCAATGGCACGCCCCATGGGCTGGCCCACCATGGCCCATAGCAACCTAGCATAGCTAGGTACCTAGCTAGGTCACTTACCTAGTGTAGCTGATCCTTAGCTAGTTAGCTAGCATCCAGCTAGTTGAATTGGCTTGAGCTGCGTCTTCGCTCGTTGAGCTGACTTACAAGTTATTTGAGCTAACCTTAGCTAGTTTGAGCTTCCTTGAGCTAAACCCTAGCAATATGAGCTTCTTACAAAGCTTGTTCCTTGTGTTAAGAGCTCAGTTAAGCTTCTAGAGCTAACTCGAAACTAGTTTGAAGCTTTAATACTCCTTTCTAGTATGCATAACTACGTGCCTAGCTACTCTCATGCTTTGGTCCTTGCATAATGCATTCACCAAGCTTAGAGATGCTTTCACACATTCATATAAACTTGCACAAAGCTATAAGACTCTCATTCTTAGGGATGCTCACGGGTCGGGTCGGGTCGACCGACAAAAATTTAACTTTTGACCCGCGACCCTACCCGTGCCCCGACCCACAAGTCTAAAGGGTTGGGTCGCGGGTCGACCCGCTTGACCCGTTAAATATATAATATATTAGACTTGACCCAAAAAATTGGAAAAGTAAAGGCTAGCAAGTTGGAATTGCTGGAAGTCTCGAACTCATAGAATGATGAATTGATAAAATTCGTAATTAACCTTCACATACCCAACTCACCAATTGTGCGGAAGTCGACCGAATGAATTGATGAAATTAACTAATTAAGTTAAAAAATTACCCATCTAAGTTACAAAATTAGAGTGGTGCGGAGGTCGGACTCGGGGAAGCCGGGAAGGAGCGGATGAAGAGGACGAGCGCCGCCCTATGCCGGCGGGTGAGACCTAGCGAGCAAGGAAGCTTGGAGCGATCTTGGACCCCTTGGAGCGAGCGAGTGAGCGTAGAGATCTGGAGGGCTGAGCGAGAGCCGGTGGTGGCGTGCGAGCGTCTGGCAAGCGGGAGAGGGTTGAGCGGCGGCCGGATGGATAGATCTAGGGTTTCACGGGTGAGGTAGATCTAGGTTTCACGGGGAACATCAGAATAGGGCATAAAATGAAATGGAGGAGGTGTAGTCTTCCGTCCCCCCGTTTACAGTATAAAATATAAAGGTGAATATTTTTTTAAAGGGTGCAGGTCATGCAAATCGACCCGCAACCCGGCGGGTTTTGCCCGAACCGACCCGCGACCCGCAATTTGCGGGTCGAGTCAGTGTGGGTCACGTGTGATCCGACCCGTTGAACATCCCTACTCATTCTTGACTCAAAACCAAACCTTAGCTCAAATGCTCATACACGGCGCCTTGTGCCTAAACCCTAGGCACGACGCAAGTATCATGCGCAGTTGCATACACCCTAGGCGCGCTGCAACGCGCCCTTGCCAAGGCGTAAGCACGACCCAAATGGCTACACGCACGCCCCACATGAACATGCAACGACGTGCCTCGTCCAAACATCGTGCCAATGCCGTGCAAGCGCGCACCCCGTGCACCGACGCGACTCTATCGAGCGCCGATGCCTTGTGCCGCATCCGAGCGTTGTACGCGACCTAGGCGCGCTCTCGTCTTGCGCTGTTGCACACGAGGTTTCATGCCTCGTTGTTGGTGTGCATCTATTGGATCTTTTCGTTTCCATGATCATTTCACTTCTCTTATTATATCATAACAAGTCACGTTGTCAATCTTCTCAATCGACATTTCTTTGCGACTCAATTTTCTCAACATGCTTACAATGGGATTGATGAATTTTCACAAATCACCAACATCAATCGACAAGAATGTAGGCTATGCAATAACCTTTTGGAGAGCACGTAACACCTCTTTTCAAGATGCGGGTTTACTAGACACACAATGGATCACTTTGCCCCGAACTTGTCAAGGACTATGTCACAAGCGTTTCATGGATCACATAACTTTACTGGAGCATTGAATCAATTAAGAGGGTAACTTTCAAATCAAGAATTTATAAATGTAGCTAGTATATGGTGGTGCGTATGGTATCATACAAATAAAATGATCTTTCAAAATGATCTATCGTATGGAGAGAGAACTTTTAATGAACATGTTCGATTCCAAATGAACAGTTGGAAGACAACTAAAAAAAATTAGTTGAGGAAACCATGCATAAAAGGAATACTAATATTGGCAAGAGGAAGACCGTGAAAGAGAAATAGGAAAAACCAATAGAAGGAATAGAGAAAATAAACTTTGATGGATCAAGGCATATGAATGAGGTTTCAACGTCAAGCTATGTAATACAAAATTCAAATGGAGAAGTACTTACATTGGACGCTGTAAAAGTACAATACTATTACACCATACAAGCGGAAGCACGTGGTATGTCAATGGGAGTTCAAGCAACACGAAAAATGGATTCAAAATGTGTAATTATTGAGGGAGATAGTATACATGTTTTATTTGTGCTGCGAGGAAGTCGTAGCTACCCTTGGACTATAGACATGGTGGTGGCTGATTCACTTGCAATTCTACCATCCTTTGAGGCGGTAGAATTTAAACATGTTCATCGCTCTTACAATTCTACGGTTGATTACATCGTTAAACTACAACATTTCTTTTCCTCTGATCAGCTAAAAACTCACACAAAAGTGGATGTTCTCTTTCGAAATGATGATCTCTTTCCTCATGAAAAAAAAATTTGTAAATTGTAAATTTCACCTAAAATTGCGCTCTCTGATCCCGGCGCGTTGGTTTTCAGCCATAGCTCCCCACCACGATCTTGAGATCCGACGCTGGCTCGATCACCAAATGGGTTGGAAATGCATCTGAAGCACTCAAACGCAGTTTTCGCTCTTCTCGCGCTCTCCACTCTCTTCCTCCTCTATTTCTACTCCTCCCTCCTCTCTTTCTCCTCTCCCACCCAAACCCTAATCGCTCAATCCACCCCCCGCTGCAACCTATTCCGTGGCCGCTGGAAACCTGACCTGAATCGCCGCCCCGTTTATGATGACTCATGCCCCTTCCACCGCAACGCCTGGAACTGCCTCCGCAACCAGCGGGTGGGAATGGATGCCCTCAATTCCTGGAATTGGGTGCCCGATGAGTGCGATCTACCCCGGGTCGACCCGTTTGGGTTTCTGAATATGATGAGGAACAGGAATGTAGGGTTTGTTGGTGATTCTTTGAATGAGAACTTTTTGGTAGGGTTTCTGTGTGTTCTTAGGTCAGCGGATCCTGCCGCTAAGAAGTGGAAGAGGAGAGGCGCGTGGAGAGGTGCTTACTTTCCTCGATTCAATGTCACTGTCGCTTATCATCGCGCGGTTTTGCTTGCGAATTACCGGTAAGCATTCTGGTTCTAGCCCTGTAGTGTAAGTCTGCTCTACTGAGCTTTTGGTTCTGATTTGTTTGTTTAGTTCAGGAATTGGGGTTAGGTTTAGTTCTGGAATTAATTTTCTACAGAAATGTAGGATGAATGGTTTTGCATCAAATTTGATGTGCAAACAAAACAAACATTGGTATCAAGTTGGATTCTTATCTTCAAAATCTGTTCTTGTGAAATCGAAATTTAGGTGGCAACCGAAGCAGTCTAATGAAGATGGGTTGCAAGGCACTTACAGAGTAGATGTTGATGTTCCTGCAGGTGATTGGGTCAACATCACCAAATTCTATGATGTGCTTATCTTTAACACGGGCCATTGGTAATCAACTTTTCTCTCTTCATCTTCTTGTTGTTTATGCATGTTGTTTCCTTTCCTTGGTTTGTGATTTTATTGGTACATGTTTTGTGAGTGAAATTTCAGTAGTTATGCATTAACTCAAGCTCTAAGGCTTTGTTTGTCTGTCAACACTGATATCCAGTCTTCCTACATTCTAGGAAAACTGGATATCAGACCTTGTGATTTGTAGATTCTAGCATAAAATTTCTGATATCTGAATTGACATCTGTGAAAAAAATTGAACTTGGTTTCTGGTGTCTATATGCATTAACTCAAGCTCTAATCTTAGCAGCATTGAGAACAGTGGCTTTAAATCTCTAGATGGATGTGACACTGTCAAATATTTATTACCCATATTTCATGTGTTGACATTCTCCATTTCTTTTATACGAGTGTCAAAATTTACATGTCTTATCGTTTTGGTAAATGGTCTGAACTCTGAACATCTCAATTTCTTTTATCGGGTTCTTATACTCTTGAATTCTTTTAGTTACCAACATCTTTAATGGCTTTGCTCAGGTGGGGGTATCATAAATTTCCACAAGAGACCCCTCTTGTATTCTATGAGAGGGGTGAACCCATAGTTCCTGCCCTTGATATTATGGGTGGATTTAAAGTTGTTATAAAGCATATGATCTCTTACATAGAGAGTGAAGTTAAAAGTGACACAATCAAGTTCTGGCGCCTGCAGTCTCCGAGGCATTTTTGGGGTGGTGAGTGGAATCAAA
The DNA here is from genome assembly GCA_964016875.1 of Fallopia convolvulus. Classification (NCBI taxonomy): domain Eukaryota; kingdom Viridiplantae; phylum Streptophyta; class Magnoliopsida; order Caryophyllales; family Polygonaceae; genus Fallopia; species Fallopia convolvulus. Next base: position 11,344,253 of record OZ024722.1, on the reverse strand, counting down.
ATGGAAGTTGCTTGTTTAATAAACCACTAGATGATGCCCAGGTAATAATTTTCAGATAACACTCTCATAGAATAACCATGACCATCAGATTCCAAGTGCATGTTGATTTTACATTCACTCGGTTCTGGAAAATTACTTGAACTGAAAATTCTAACTAAACCTTCCTTTTTTTTTTGCTTTATATCCATTGGTAAAATAAAGAGATCATTTGCCGTGAAAATGCCTGTGACATTTGATGTGATTCATTGGAGAACTGAAAAAGGAAAACTTCATAGTTTAGATTATCAAATTCTGAAATTTTCTGTTCATCTTGCAACTGTGTGGTCAGTGTCAACATCAACATACTGAACAAAGGCTTTTTGACACTTAAACAGCTTGACTTTTGGTTTGATCCCAGCAATAATGGAGTCAATAAAGAGGAAAGAGAGCTTAATCAGTTGATAGAAGAGGCTTTACACAGAACAAGTATCAAGGTACTTGATCTTGCCCATCTCAGTGAATACAGAGCAGATGCTCATCCAGCGATCTGGCTCGGAAAGAAAGATGCAGTTGCAATATGGGGTCAAGATTGCATGCACTGGTGCTTACCTGGCATTCCTGATACTTGGGTGGATATTGTTGCTGAACTCATCCGCCGTCACTTCGGTGCAACCTGATCAAATTTGCAAGAATTTGACACCCTTTTGAGCAACGGTTTGTATTTGTGAGTCTCAAGGGCTTTAAAATGCCTTTACCACTTCTTAATGCAAGATTAGATGGTCGAGTATACAATTCATGGCAGCAAATTTTTACGTTTTATTGAGGAGGCTATTTGTTTTACGAAAGGGGGAGAGAGAGTGGGGATAAATCAATGAAGGGTATAGCTAGTGGTTCTGATATTGAACTTGTAATATTTTTTTTTTTCAGATCTTCAATGTTAATTCTTTGTATATACTTCAAAATTTTATCAGATGCATCTCATTCTTGTCCATTGAGCTGAAGACTTTCTTTTATTCATTATTAATGATGAATGTAAGCATCCTTAGGACTGATAATTATCCGTGAGTGATCGACCCATCTAAATAACCCCCTCAAATAAAAGGGTGAAAATTCGACGGATGATAGGTGGTTTGGGTGAAATGGGTTATGGGTTCAATAAGGGCATAATAATCAGACCCGAACCACTTGTCTGATCTGACTTGTTCTAACCCTAGTATACATATACATTTTCAGATATTTTGTTCGCATTAAGCAATTCTGATCAGTTTTTGACATGAATTTTGCTTTATAGATTTGTATTTTCGTTCATTCATATGATGTATTGACACTTTATTTGTATGGAATCATTACTTTTTTTTATGTATTTTGTGCTTTTTTTAATTAATTATTAGCATTGAATGTCTTAAGTAGGGATAGAAATGGATTGGGTTATGGATGGATGACCTCGTACCATCACCTGACTCACGAGGTAAATGCTTCACTCAACCCACCCGTCAACCATGAAAGTCATCATCCATCAATTGCCCGTCCATCATCCGTTGGGCTTTTGGGTCGGTTGGGTCAAACAAACAAGTATTTTATTTTACACATCTTTTGGTCTAGCCAATCAAAACATATTTAAATGTTAAATTACACTCTAAAAAATACTTGTGTAATGCATATAAACTACAAAAACAAAAATAGAGAAACTTTTATCTAAAATCCAACTTACTAAAACATAACAAATAATTTAATTGATGAAATATTCTATATTTTTTTTTGATAAGGAAAGGAATTAGGGTGGCTACTAACAAGTTAGTGGTCGCCCTAGAGCATCCTGACGGATGAGAGTAAGTAAATCCGGATCAACTGCAAGCGGGATAGAGGAGACACGTTTGAAGGATCCAACGATGAAATCCGCCACAGAATTGCATTCCCGATAGATGTGAGTGATACTCCAATCCTGGAACCGAGCAAGCAAGCAATGGATGTCCGAACGCAACATCTCAATCTCCCACGGGCAGCGCCAGTCACCGAGCACGGCCTTGACCAGCTGCAAGTTATCGCCTTCAATCTGGATCCGAGGAAAGCCATGTTTGGTGGCCTCGAGAAGTCCCTGGCGCAAGGCGATGGTCTCGGAGATCAAAACAAACTATCAACCAATCAGTCCTCCGTCAATATGGATGAGGGAGTCTCCAGAGTCCCTGAGGATGAACCCGAACGAAGCCACGCCATCTGCATTCACTGAACCATCAAAATTCAATTTAATATAGTCCCTCTTGGGTTTTACCCATTTCTTACGCTTACTTCTTGCTTCAACCCCCACAGTGTGGGTGCGGGGGCCGGGGGAGTCAGAGGCCCCTGATGAAATATTCTATATAAATTCAATACATTAAGACAAAATAAGGAATGAACTCAAATGTGTATATAATTAATAAACGGATGAAATAGGTCAAATGGTTGTATGAGTGATTGATCGAGTGGTGGGTTGGATGACCCTTCACCCGCATCCAACCCACCCATAATTTAATCCACCCATAGTCAATCCATCACCCAACTCAGATTAGATTTTATCCGTATATTCATATCAGGTCTATATATGGATCGAGCATCCATGGATGATTTAATCCTTACTTATTGTTTCGCGGTTAAGTGGATCTCCCAAATAATCAGTGAGTGAAGGATGTTTGTTCGGGTGATACCATGGATGGGCATGATGGGGCTTGTGCCCCTCCTTTGGTTGAGTTGAGAAACTAAGAAAAAACACGAACTAAAAAGATAAGGAAATAAAGATAATCTCGGAAACATCTTCGGAGTGTATGAACTGGCAAAACGGTGGTCACGACCATGAAACCCGTGGTTGCGGCCTTCACTATTTTGACCATCCGAGACAGTGTATTACCGCGATCGCAGCTACAGAATCAACGGTCGCGACCTGAAACTGTCTGCTCTCAGTTGAGAAACTCTTGTCGCGGTTTTGGGACCGTAATTGCAACCTTGTCTTGTGAATCTTGCAGCCTCAGCGACGTCCACCGCAGTCGCGAGAGTGGCACCCGTGATCGCGGTTCTTCAGTATAACGTCAATCTTCAAAACTTTAACTCTAAACCTTGATTCGAACCTTTAGTCTTCAATTGTTGATTTTCAACAAATAGCTCTAAAAGACCTTAAATCTAATGCAAAAATGTACTACAAAATCCTAGCTATAATATAGAAACTACTAGTGGAGGACCTAGGGGGCTTGAGGGGGCGGCCGCCCCCTCAAGAAAGGGTCAAATGCTTGATTCTAAAACCACTTCTGTTCCCTTAGGAGGGCATTTAGAGTTGTCTAAAAGGTCTTGTCCTAGTACACCAGATGAGAAAGCTAAGATGTCTAAAGTGCCTTATGATGTTGCTGTTGGGTCTGTTATGTATGCAATGCTTTGCACAAGGCCTGACTTGGCCTTTGCAATTAGTGTGTTGAGTAGGTTTATGTCAAACCCAGGTGAGTGTCTGGAATGCCATGAAGTTCTGTTTGAGATACTTAAATGGCACCAAGGGTTACTGTCTTGTCTACTCTGAGCATGCTTCTACTAATGTATTACATGGTTACTGTGATTCTGATTGTGCAAGCAACAAAGACAACACGAAATCCACCTCTGCATACTGCTATACCTGGGCAGGCAACTGTATCTCTTGGAAGGCTCAACAACAATCTGTTGTTGCTCTTTCCTCAACAGAAGCTGAATATATTGTTGCCACTGAAGCTGCAAAGGAAGCCATCTGGCTTACATGAATTTTGAAAGAAATCCAATCTGTACCTATGACACCAGTTCTCTATATGGATAGCCAAAGTGCTTTATATTTGTGCAAAGACCCTATGTTCCATGAAAGGTCCAAGCACATTGATGTAAGGCATCATTTTATTAGAGTTCTGATTGAAGAGAAGTCACTTGAGGTCAAGAAAGTAAAGGGAGAAGAAAATCCAGCTGACTTTGGGACCAAGATAGTGACAGCTGACAAATTCCATTTCTGCAGGGATTTCCTGCACATTTGGGACACAGCTTGAGCTTCTGAGCTCATGAGCCGACGATGGACAGGGGACAATGATACTACCAATCCACTACCGGCGGCTTAGGCATTATTACAACCAAGGATTAGGAGGGCATTTGTAATGTTAATAATCCTATGTTGTAATATGTAAACATTTGAACATTATAGTGCAAAGCAAACACACACAAGTAGGTAGAACCTAGGACACGAATCATGGCTCACGCTTGAGATGCCATCGAACCGCCCTCACTGGATCATGACCCATGGCCTGAGCCACTTGACCATCCTTTTGGTCAAGTAGGGCTCTCGACATTGTTGTTATGTTGTGACTTGGGCTGGTTCCTTGTGTGACTTATTGCGTGAGCTCGACTAATGACTTGTTGGGCCTAATTCCGATCTTGGGCCGCTCCACTTCTGATCCATGCACGTGGATTCATTATTGGAGACGACGTCGTCTTGGCTCTAGGGTTTCATATATAAGGGTTGTTTGGAACCCTCGAGAGCTGATCTTGCTCACTTCTCCGCGACGCTCTGGTTTCTAGGGTTTGGCTCTCTCGAGCTACTTCTCTTCGACTCCTTCGCCCTTATGGATTTGTGACGAGATCAAGAGAGAAAAGAAAAGAGAAAGAAGAACAAGAGTGAGATGAGGGAGTTCGGGTATGTGTGGCTAGGTTCTTCATGAGCTTGTCGGCTCTGTTTGCTCTGTTCTTGTTGCTTTGTGCTTATCTCTTTCTTCTTATCTTGTTCCTGGCTTTTGCCACTTGTGTATGTGCTTGCTTGTAACTGTACTTGCTCTTATGGCCTTCGATGCCTAGTGGATTGGGTGAGTCTCCCCTCTTAAGGCTCCGCAGATGTAGGACTTAGTCCGAACTGCGTAAACAACTTTGTGTCCCTTTCTGTTCGTTTGTTTTTGTTTTTCAAAGGTTTTTCAAACTCGTTTGAGAACAATAGAAGCGAACTCGAGTCGATCTAGATCCCAACAATTGGTATCAGAGCCAGGTTCGCTCTGATCTCGAGGTTCCGCTGCGTTTAAGGTCCGATTCGCTAGGGTTAAGCTCCTTCTCCTCTTCTCTGGAACCCTGGGCGACTGACTTCGTGTCTCTTGCCAGATCCATGAGCTGTGAGGCTGGAGAGTGATTTCCCTCGGTCTAGATCTCTTGTTCTCATCTGGATCTTCTTAACTCCTGTTTGCTCTTGTTCAAAAACCTTCAAACATTTGACTTATAACCTTTTGAAAAACGCTACAAAAACCGCTTCTTAGGGTTTGGCCCTTTGATTCGAGGTGAACCGGAGAAACTAGGGTAACGGTTGTGCCGGTGTAATCCCTTTCTCGGTTCATACACTCTCCCTTGCAAAAGGGTTCTGTGTTAGTGTCCAGATCTGAGATCTAGTCTCTCAGGGTCTGGATCTGTGTGTTTACCATTTCTGAGGTTTAATCCCTTGTCTTCCTTGCTTGTTGATAACCAGGACACTTGAGTTTGGCTCAAGGTCTTAGGGCAATCCGGAGAAACCAGGGTAACAGTTGTACTGGTGTAATCCCTTTCTCGGATTGTATACTCGAGCTCTTGCAAAAGAGTGTCTGTGTATTTTGCATCCAACAACCCTTTGTTGGGTGTGAAGCCTATTGTTTATCTATCCTGTGTATTGTTGCTTTGTCTTTGTGATGGCAGAAAACTCTAGCAGGATTAAGCTATTTGAAGGCATATCTGACTTTGCTATGTGGCAAGTCAAGATGAAAGCTGTGCTCATCAAGGAAAAATGTTGGAAGGCGATTAAAGGAGACTTCCTTGCTGGAACAAAAGCAGAGGAAAAGGAAGAAATGGATGAAATTGCACACTCTGAGATTATGGTGAGATTAACTGACGACGTGGCTCGTCAGGTGGTAAGTTTCACTAATGCTAAATCTCTCTGGAAGGCTTTAGAGGATCTTTACCTGGTCAAATCTGAGGCCAGTCTAGTCTCCCTCCTCTGTAGAACCTTCACAATTGTTGGGATCTAGATCGACTCGAGTTCGCTTCTATTGTTCTTAAACGAGGTTGAAAAACCTTTGAAAAACAAAAACAAACGAACAGAAAGGGACACAAAGTTGTTTACGCAGTTCGGACTAAGTCCTACATCTGCGGAGCCTCAAGAGGGGAGACTCACCCAATCCACTAGGCATTGAAGGTCATAAGAGCAAGTACAGTTACAAGCAAGCACACACACAAGTGGAAAAAGCCAGGAACAAGAGAAGAAGAAAGAGATAAGCACAAAGCAACAAGAACAGAGCCAAATAGAGTCGGCAAGCTCACGAAGAACCTAGCCACACAAACCCGAACTCCCTCATCTCACTCTTGTTCTTCTTTCTCTTTTCTTTTCTCTCTTGATCTCGTCACAAATCCATAAGGGCGAAGGAGTCGAAGAGAAGTAGCTCGAGAGAGCCAAACCCTAAAAACCAGAGCGTCGCGGAGAAGTGAGCAAGATCAGCTCTCGAGGGTTCCAAACAACCCTTATATATAAAACCCTAGAGCCAAGACGACGTCGTCTCCAATAATGAACCCAAGTGCATGGATCAGAAGTGGAGCGGCCCAAGATCGGAATTAGGCCCAACACGTCATCAGTCGAGCTCACGCAATAAGTCACACAAGGAACCAACCAAGTCACAACATAACAACAATGTCGAGAGCCCCACTTGACCAAAAGGATGGTCAAGTGGCTCAGGCCATGGGTCATGATCCAGTGAGGGCGGTTCGATGGCATCTCAAGCGTGAGCCATGATCCCTGTCCTAGGTTCTACCTACTTGTGTGTGTTTGCTTTGCACTATAATGTTTAAATGTCTACATATTACAGCATAGGATTATTAACATTACACTATATTTATGTACTATAAAGTTATAGTTATTACCAATTAATTTGTGTATGATTAATTAATGAATTGTTTTAATTTTTCAATTTAGGTGTCACATTATTGATACAATTCTTGTAGCAATCGATCTCTTGCTCAATATATAATTGAAAGCCTTTTAAGGTAACTTTTTAACTATTCTTTCTATTAACCTATCATTATTAGTTTTTTTTTGCTAGAATATCATTATTAGTTAAATATATTGATGAGATATTTTATTTTTTTGAATTTAGTGAGCTACATATAGTTATTACGGAGTATATGATTTTTGATTCATTTCTATTCTTTTTTTTATATAATGAGAATTTTCAATTTTGAATTTTATTGTTCACAAAAAAAAAAACTCAATCTCCCATCTAGAGAGACAATATATACAGTAAAATTCTACTAGTTACCTGTAAAAATAATATATAATAATTTTACATTTAGTTACGTGAAATAATGGTTTAGTCCCCACCTTTTTCCTATGCGTTAATTATATATACCAAGTTTTAATCTATAATCACTTTGTTGAAACTTATAGCCTTATAATCATATTAAAATTAATTCACTAACATTTCTTATAACTTTTAGTGTAAGATAAGTAAGACTTATAATATATATTTTCTCTTGAAACTATATATAAATAATAAGAAAGAGGACATTTTTTAGAAGAACATTCAGAAAGAAAAAACTTTAACATTACGTATGAAAAAATAACAAAAAATATTATATTTACCCATGTAAGTATGTATTAAACTATCTTACTCTATAATCTAATTATTTAATTATAGCATTTCAATAATGTTAATGATAGGCTTGCAGAACGTGAATTCAATTTCAATGAATAGGAGTTGGATGTATGATAACAACTTAGATACAAGTGGTGGTTGGAGTGATGAATTTTATGATGGGGTCAACACATTTATGAATTTTGCATTGACAAATGCAAGTGGAAGTGAAATTCGTTGTCCATGTTATGTATGTGCTAATCAGTGGTATCTAGATCCAGTAACTGTTCGAGACCACTTATACAGAAAAGGCTTCACAAAAAACTATTTGAATTAGATTTGTCATGGGGAGCCTTATTTTGAATCCTATCCAAGCTCTGTTCCAATCATGTCTCATGATATCAATAATTTTCCAATGAGACAAGAATACAGTAATCTAAATCCTCAACAAAGGATGATTTTTGATGCAACTGGTCCAAATTTTATTCCATATTGGGCTGAAAATAACAATCCTAATCAAGATCAGTTTACCAATGATATTCCGACATCGAGTAACCTAAGTATTGACCCCAACGCAACTAACATTCAACCAGAAATGACAAATGTTAGTTGGGATGAGCAGATAGCCTTATCGGAGAAATTTTGGGATGTTCTAAAAGTTGTTGATTCGCCTTTATATGCTGGATGCGAAGAGAAAACTCAGTTGTCTTCTATTTCAGGGTTACTTGCAATCAAATCTGAGTTCAATATGTCTGAAAACAATTACAACAGAATTTGCCAGTGGGTAGGAACGATGTTGCCTCGAGATCATACATTTCCTAGTGATTACTATCAAACAAACAAGATCGTAAAAGGATTAGGATTGTCATTGGAAAAGATTGATATGTGTCCAAAAGGGTGTATGTTATACTGGAAGGACGACATAGAGCTACAATCTTGTAAATTTTGCAAGCAAGGAAGGTATAAATGCAAAACAGGGAATGCATATGTCCCATTCAAACAATTGCATTATTTGCCTTTAATACCTAGATTGCAAAGATTATATGCATCAACAGCTACAGCCGGCGAAATGAGATGGCATAATGAGCATGAGCTTAATGAAGAAGGAATGATGTCTCACCCTTCTCATAGTGAGGCTTGGAAGCATTTTGATAGGACTTACCCTGAATTTGCATCTGAAGCTCGTAATGTTCGATTAGCCTTATGTTCAGATGGTTTTGCTCCCTTTGGTAAATCTGGAAGAACTTATTCTTGTTGGCCGGTAATTGTGACTCCGTACAATCTTCCACCATCAATGTGCCTAAAAACGCCTTATATGTTCTTAACCATGATTATTCCAGGTCCACGCAATCCAAAAAAGTTAATAGATATTTGTCTACAACCGCTAATTGAAGAATTGATGTTATTATGGAGGCAAGGTGTGCCAACTTTTGATATTTCCAAAGGTGAATACTTTCTTATGCGAGCTGCTTTGTTATGGGCAATTAATGATTTTCCAGCTTATGGCATGTTGTCTGGTTAGAGTACAGCTGGATTGATGGCTTGCCCGTATTGTATGGAAGACATTGAAACCTTTTGGTTGGAAAATAGTAAAAAGCCGACGTGGTTTGATGTTCATAGAAGATTTGTAGATCTTGATCATCCATTTAGATGAGATAAGAAATCATTTTGCAGATTACATCGTGAGATGAAAGGTGCTCACCGACGTTTAACAGCAGAAGAGATTTGGGATCGAGTAAAAGACTTGCCAACTGTGATGGAGGATTCACATTCTCAAATTCAAGGATATGGAAGAATGCACAAGTGGACAAAACAGAGCATATTTTGGCAACTTTCATATTGGAAGACAAATTTACTTCATCATAATCTTGATGTTATGCACATTGAAAAACAGAGCATATTTTGGCAGAGCATAGTTGCAACTTTCTTATGAAAGTTGCAACTACAATAATACATTCTCATTACGAAGGACCTTGGACTTGTTGGACTAAAGTTCCTCAAGATGTTAAGTCTTTTTGGTGGAAGCAATTTGAGGTAATATTAATGAATAGTTTTCTATGATACTATGTATGTTTAATCTGATTTAGTTGTGTTGATGATAATGCTATGCTAAATGCTTTTAATCTTTTTATGTTCTAATTTTCTTTCTACAATTGCCATATTATAGAAAGTTTATTTCTGGAAGGATCGTCGTTCTCATATGGTAAGGAAAAATTGGCAATGAAAGTGTAGTCAACATCTACGATCTTCATTTAAAGATGGAAGACGTGATAAAAAGAAGCCAAGATTTGTTAGCCAAGATGATTGGGATACTTTGTTAGTTATATGGGAGAATGACGAGGCTTTCCAAAACCTTGCTGAAAAAAATAGGCAAAATCGAGCTTCGGAAGGTCGTTTTGGTAAAGGAACTTATACCGGTGGCTCAAAGTCTTCAGTAGAACACGCAGCTGAGTTTGTAAGTTTCTTTTTTTTTGTATTGATAACATAGTATGTTATATAGTTTTATAATGTTAGTGACCAATTATTTTTGTAGAAGGATCGTGAGAAAAGGAAAATGACTCAAGAGGAGTTGATGAAGGTGACCTTTCGGAAGAAAAAAACTAAGGAATGGACTGGCTCTGCACCCCAAAACATCATTGTATGAATTATATTAATGTGTTTTACCTTACATATATTATCAATAGAAATGATACTTATTTCTTTTTTTTTCTTTTCAGAAAAGATACAAGGTGTTATATGCTGAGTACTTAAAATCACACCCCGAAGAAGTGTCCGAGGAGGCAAAAAATATGCTTTGGTGTGAGGCTACGAGTTTTGATTATAGAGGAAGATTATGGGGCCAGGGTTCCTTGCACTACCTTGGACAAGATTATCGAAACCCCGCCGCTGTTGTGCCTTCTCCATTAGATCGTGTGGAAAATGAAAATCCAGACCATGTGAGCAAGTGAAGTTCAACGGAGAGTATGATACAAGAACAAAATGCTCAAATTGCTTCTTTAAGAATAGAAGTGTTGCAAGAAAAGCAACGACATCAATTCGAAACAACACAACTCCTTCAAAGGTTGGCGGGGATGCAAAGTGAACCTCACCATTTTCAACAAGTTTCTTCTTCACTAGCTCCTCAATTTATGCCAATGCAACCTCCGCTTGGACATCACTATGTGCCGCAACAAGCTCCACCATTGATCAACCCTACATATACATCATTATTGTTGAACTCTACAACAAATGATTTTGCATCTCCTCTTGGTGGTTTGGCTCCAAACGGCCCTATAATTTCAACTACAAGCATGAGTACTCCTTTAGCTCCCCAAGTTGGAAATGTGTCGTATGTTTCTCGTTCTTCCTTTGATCCTTCCATTTTTCTTACTCCAACTATTGCTAATGTTGGTGGAAACCCCCCCCCCCCCCATTTGATCCCTCCAATCTTCCTACTCAAAGACTTCATAATATTGGTGTTGGAGGATTGCCTAATTCTTATGGTGATAGGGTTGCTGCAAGTTATGTTGGGCAAAATATCAATGTTGGTAATCAATCTCAGTGATATATTATGTTGAAGAAAGGGTTTGAAGTTTTTTGGTTGGATGGCTTGTAACCATTTTGGTAGATGGATATTGAAGTTTTTTGGTTGTATGGCTTGTAGTCATTTTGGTAGATGGATATTTATCTTTTTAGTGCTGCTTAGATTGTAGCCATTTTGCTAGATGGGTATCCATGTGGTTAATTAAGTACCTGATTGATATTTATGTATCATTTATGTTTTCTAATGAATGAATGAATGACTTTGGTTTGAAAATGGTACAAGAAAGTGACATGGTTTAAATATATGTATTGGTTGATATTTATTTTTAATTTATGATACTGCTAAGTTTAAAAATAAACTCAAAATAAAATGTGAATGGCTACAAATTATCCTTTGTGCAGTGTTCACAACAAATATACAATGAAAAACTTGAATTTATAATATATATACCAGGTTTAAAATAGCATAATTATTAGTATTATATTTATAGTATAATATTAGAAATAATTGCAATATAAAAGTGTTTAGTAGGAGTACAATTCAGCCACGACAAGGGCTCTGACATATGAAAATTATATTACTGCAGCAGCCGTGTCAATATACACGGGATAAAACGTGTTATAAAGTTGCACGGAGGAGACCGTGTAATTTGATTTCCCACGACCCGTTCTTCCACGGGAGGTTGTGCACGGCATTTCCCATGGGAAATTTGAGTAGCCATGGGAAAAGAGCACGTTTATGCTCGTGACTATATCTCAATATTCTAGTAGTGTTAGGTGCCTTTTCAAAGTGGATGACATGAGATGGGAAAACGTATCTTTCATGGGATATGCCTGAAAAGTCGATTACTATCTCTTCAACCTCCATCCTAGCAGCAGTTGCAATCCATCTATCAATATGCCGAGCATGTTCTTTCCCAAGAAGAAATCTGACAACAAGTTTGTGCATTTTCTCGCCCGTCCAGACTTGCAGAAACCAGTTAATAGTGTTCACAAACTTGCACTGAACTGCAGGGCTGTCTTTGTGTGGAATTTCCTTCCCAAGGACATTAGGAGAATCAAAGCGGAGCACAACACGGGAATCAGGGAGATGTAGCTACATAGATGATGAAAGTCTCGCTCTACAAGCATCTCCCACGTTTAAAAAGGAAAATATGTAGCAGATTATATCATTAGGTTATTGATTTATTCTGTAAACCCTTGGGCCTCCCATTTGCTGATATGTATGATATCGGTAGCAAAACGCTTGTTTGACTTAATACATGGAGAATTGTAACAGAAGTAGAAGAGGAGGAGAAGAAGGGAGACGAGAGAATAGAATTACGGCAAAGATTTAATTTGCAATCTAACATGAGAGTATTTATATCTAGCCCTAACGGTTCAAAAAAGGCGTCCCGGGAAACAACAGTAAAGAAAACCCGAGAAGAGCATAAATGCTAGTTTATAAAAATTACAAAAACTCACTAAAAATAATAATAAATTCTACAATTAAGTTCGAAATCGACTGGGAGGACGTCGTTCTCGCACCGGACGAGTCCTAGCGATGCTATCCTGAATCTGAGGCGTCTCATTCTCCCCCCGATGACAATCGCCTTGTCCTCAAGGCGGAGATCCGGAAACTTCTCCCTCAGACCGTCGACAGGCTCCCACGTAGCGTCGTCAGGCGAGCCATCGCGCCATTCCACCAACCATTCCTGATGTGGTTTCTCGTCAACTAAAACATTGCGCTCAGCCAAAGCACGAACCGGTAATGAAAGCGGTCTGTCATGAACAAACTCATCCGGAAAAGACATGTGAATCGGCGTAGGGGATCCTGGAACAAAAGGCCGAAGCAGTGAGACATGGAATACGTCATGAATCTTAGAATTAGCTGGGACCTCTAGTCTGTAAGCAACCGGTCCGATTTTCTCTTTGACTTTAAAAGGACCATAAAATCGTTGAGCCAGCTTCGCCGACATCGGTTTTGCAACCGAGTGCTGGCGGTACGGCTGCAGCTTCAACCAAACCAAATCGCCCACCTCAAACATAAGCTCACGGCGATGTGCATTTGCCTGAGCAGCCATCCTCTGTTGCATTTTGTGAAGATTAGCGCGGAGGAGGTCTAGAAGCTCGTTCCGCTCTTGCACCGTAGCGAGAGCCGCCGAAGGCAGCCCGACTAGCTGTGTTGTGCGCGTCAGCGGAGGGGGATCCTGGCCGTATAGGGCTTGAAAAGGCGACATTCATAGCTCCTCATGAAAAGTGCAATTCAGCGCTAGTTCGGCCCATGGTAAAAATTCAGCCCATTTTCGCGGTCGGCCCTGCGTAAATGCCCGCAAATATTGTTCAAGATGCCGATTCTTAACTTCCGTCTGCCCGTCTGTCTGTGGGTGATAGGCCGAGCTGTGACGCAGTTTAGTACCGCTCAAACGATGAATTTCAATCCAAAACGAGCTACGAAAAAGCGGATCACGATCGGATAATATGACTGCCAGGATACCATGATGTTTGACAACAATTTCCACAAACAAGGCGGCAACTTTTGGGGCGTCGTAATGCGCGCTCAAAGGCCCGAAATGTGCATATTTAGAGAGACGATCCACCACAACCAGAATGGCAGAAAAGCTTTTCGAAGGCGGTAACCCCGTAATGAAATCCATTGAGACCTCGTCCCACACCTTATGAGGAACCGACAATGGTTGTAAGAGGCCGGCAGGCTTTTTAGTGTTGTACTTCATAGTCTCACATATCAAACAAGAGTCCACAAACCGCTTAACATCATTCTGCATGTCGGTCCAATAAAAGACATCCGCCAAACGACGGAAGGTGCGATCCACACCCGGGTGACCGGCGCTAGGCGAGGCGTGGTATTCCGCTAGCACCTCGGCGCGCAGCGGTGAATCGCATCCGAGAACAAGGCGATGGCCATAATAAAGAATACCGGAATGTACGCGAAAGGGCGCGGCCAATGTACCCGTGGTCGCGGCTTCATGTTGTGCGATTAAATCTGGATGAGGGTCATTCTCCTGGCGAACCTGTTGTAACAAGTCAGGCAATGGAGCTGAAATGGATAAAAATTGGCTCTGCCCAACTTCGTTCTCAATCATACAGCGCGACAAAGCATCGACAACTCAATTACTAGCACCTGTCTTGTATTCGATCCGGAATTTATAACCCATCAACTTCCGGATAAAAAACTGTTGATCGGGTGTTTGAATAACCTGAGAGAGCAACTCCTTCAGACTCTTCTGATCAGAGAATCAGGAATTCCCGCCCAGGTAAATACTGACGCCATTTCTGCACAGCCACCACAATGGCGTATAGTTCTCTATGATAAGCTGACGAGCCCCGACGTCGACTGCCCAGAGTTTTACTGAAAAAAAGAAATCGGGCGCTCATCCTGAAGTAGAATCGCGCCTACACCCACATCAGAAGCATCGGTTTCAAGGACAAAGGATTTATCGAAATCCGGGAGCTGTAATACCGGCGGGCTCATCATAGTTGTTTTTAAGTGCTGAAAAGCAGTAGTCGCAGCCTCTGACCACTGAAACTTGTCTTTCTGTAATAATGTTGTTAGAGGGGCGGCCAGCTGAGCATAATTACGAATAAATTTGCGGTAATACCCGGTGAGACCCAGAAAACCTCTTAACTGACGGACAGACTTCAATATCGGCCACTTTGAGATCGTTGCGAGCTTGGCCGGATCGGCTTACAACTGGCCAGAAGAGAAGATATGGCCTAAATACTCAACTGTAGTCGTTGCAAATGCGCACTTGGAGCTCTTGACAAAAAATTTATTGGCGTGCAGGATCTGTAGAGTGATGTCAACATGCCGGACATGAAGCTCCAAGGACGAGCTGTAGATCAGAATGTCGTCAAAGAAGACGATAATAAATTCCCGCAGAAACTCCGAAAAGATTTGATTCATTGCTGCTTGGAAAGTGGAAGGCGCATTCGTTAGGCCGAATGCCATGACAAGGAATTCAAAGTGACCATCATGCGTTCGGAACGCCGTTGTATGCACATCCGATTCATGCATTCGGATTTGATGATATCCTGAATGCAAATCCAACTTAGTAAAGAAGACGTCTTTACCCAATTCATCAAACAATTCATCAGGAGTGGGTATAGGGAACTTATCTGTAACAGTAACGGCATTCAGAGCTCTATAGTCGATGCAGAAACGATAACTCCCGTCTTTCTTTTTGATAAGTAAAGTTGGTGAAGAGAATGGACTTGTGCTATGTCGGATAATGCCCTGTGATAGCATTTCTTGTACTTGTCGCTCAATTTCCGTCTTTTGAAAGTACGGATAGCGGTATGGCCTGACATTAACTGGTTTTGCCTCATGTTGCAATTGTATTCGGTGGTCCCAAGCGCGGCGTGGTGGCAGGCCGGTTGGCACCTGAAACACGCTAGAATGCCGTTGAAGCACCTGTAATATAGGCGGCGGTAAATCCTCCGGAAAGGTAGCGGTAGGCTGTGGCCCATCAGCTGAATCAACATCAGTTGTAACAGGTACAATTTCAAGCACTCAGCAACCTCATCAGCAACATAAAGAGATTGCAGTGTATTTAGAGAAATCAGACGAGGGCTCTGACGGTCGCCCTGTAAAAGCACCTGCTGATTATTCAAAGTGAATTCCATTGTAAGTCGAGCATAATCATGAGTCACTTTGCCAAGAGTTTGGAGCCATTGAACTCCCAACACAACATGCGGGCCGTGTATCTGTAAGACATACAAGTCAACCGGGAACTCGAAAGATTGTAATAACAATGGAGTTTCCCGACACTAATGGTTGCAAATAAGAGAATCGCCATTCCCCACATAAACCCGGAATGGAGAAATAGCTGTTAAAGGCAGCCAAAGCTTTTCAGCAATGTCCGGATGAATGAAATTATGGGTACTTCCCCAGTCAATTAACACCTGGACAGGTAGCGCACGGATAGTACCAAAAACTTTCAAGGATTTAGGATTGGAAATACCTTCCATAGTACGGATGCTAGAAACATCGCCCGACACAACCAAAGCATCCAGAGTAGAGTCATCATGCTCGTCTTCCTCGTCAGAATCGTCCGTGCCTAAAAGTTCCAAGAAGCGATGTTTACACCGTGGCCAGCGGGATACTGTTCATCGCAATTCCAACACAAGCCTTTCTTCTGACGTTCGGCTCGTTATGCGGGTGACAAACGACGAATCGGCAATCTGGATACCGTTGTCGATGTCTGAGGTTGCCCCTGATTCGATGATGGAGCTGGTTCAGATGGACCCGGCGCTGATGGAGAAGAACGGAACCCGTTGGCGCCCCAACGGCGGCCTTGCTGTTGTCCGGCTACAGTGTCAACAAAAGAGGCGGCTAGTTCCCGCGCCAGAGCAAAGGCCTGCGCTAAAGAGACGGGATTTCTCAAGTTCAATTCCCGCTGAATCGGTTGTTTGAGGCCGGCCTTAAAGAGGGAAATCATGGTCGATTCTGAAAGACCGGTGACCTTATTCAAGAGAGACTCGAACTCGGTCTGTTAGTCCAACACCGTCGTTTTCCGTCGGAGTTTAGCTAGAAGACCCACATAGTCCTCATAATAGTGTGGATCAAAACGTTGTCATACCTCATGTAAGAACGCTTTCCATGTAACATTCACACTGTTTTGCTGATAATAACGGAACCAATCGGAGGCGGGATGATCAATTAATAAACCCACCAAACTCAAACGATCGTAATCAACTGTGTGATAGTAGTCATAATAAGCTTGGACCTTAAAGATCCAGTCTTGGGGATCCGAACCGTTAAAACGAGGTGGATCGATGCGAATGCGCGGATAATTCTCAAGGCTCGGTGGTGCCCTAATCACGGCGCGGTTTGTGTCATGGTGAGCCGCGGGTGGCATACGTAGAGCGCGGCCATTAAACACCGGCGGTTGTCGCTCCTGTGGAAGGGCTCCGTCGACGGGTACAGGCAGGAGCGGACGGTTGCCTGCTTCCATTGGATCCGGCACGTTGATGGCTGGAGCCGGAATCGTGTGGACAGGCTTTGCTGCCGCGGGTGCGGCCATTCCCGCGGTCGCGAGAAGGTGCTCGGCAGGGTTCCGGCGGCCGTTCAAGATGTCGTAAACATGGTCCATACGAATGCGCTGAACCTCTTGTGCTCGGAGATTCGCGTCCAATCCGACAGCCAAACGCTCAATCGTCTCGTTGAGACGCGCAATTGAGGCTGCTGTCGGGTCATGCGTTCCCGTTTCTTCCTCGTTGTTATCCATAGGACAGTAGTTCAATGATGAAAGCACCAGTTGTTAAAGGTAACAAGCTATTACCTTCACAAGTTTAATGGAGAATTGTAACAGAAGTAGAAGAGGAGGAGAGGAGGAGAAGAAGGGAGACGAGTGAATAGAATTAGGGCAAAGATATCAGATTAATTAATTTGCAATCTAACATGAGAGTATTTATATCTAGCCCTAACGGTTCAAAAAAGGCGTTCCAGGAAAGAACCGTAAAGAAAACTCGAGAAGAGCATAAATGCTAGTTTATAAAATTACAAAAACTCACTAAAAATAATAATAAATTCTAAAATTAAGTTCGAAATCGACTGCGGGGACGTCGTTCTCGCACCGGACGAGTCCTAGCGATGCTATCCTGAATCTGAGGCGTATCACAAAGTCAGTCAACAAAGCAGAATGAGAAATATGTACAAAAGTATCTTAAAAATAGGTGGCCATTTACATGAAAGCAAGAAAGCATGCAGTGAAGCCAATATGCGCCAAAGTACAATTGCCTAACTCATAACGCAGCAAGTATTGTTCTTGCTCAACTAAGTGGAGGGCGATGGTTCTTAATTCTATGCAATGCTTACTTGCTTTTTAATTCTATGCAATGATTAAATGCTTGATTTCAACTGGCAAGCAAGATTTTGTTTGATCAAACTGGTGGTATCAGCCTTGATACCCTTAGGGTTTGGACAAAAACGACTGGATGCAGTGGCGAAGGCAGGTGCGTGTGCCCCCACCGGTGGCCGGGAGTTCTCAGCCAGGCGCCAGCATCACAAAATTGTTGGAAATTTAATGCAAAAAGAGTTTTGGCATTTTGTGGAAATGGGTCTTGTATCCCACATCGGGAAAATGGGGGCAAATGGGTGGCTTTATAAATGCTCTTGTTTTATGATGGGTTAGATGAGTTGAGAGGGGAACTCTCCCACGCACGCGCCGCCGCCGTTGTCCGGCCGGCTCGGTCTCGGGCTTTGTGGCACGTGCGCGGTGTGGTGGGGATACTTAATTAATTTTTTTGGGCCTCGGTGTTACGGATACGCAAATTAATTGTTTGTCTGCAATCTCCGATTTCGGTTTCAACTGATTTTTAAAATCGAATTATTATCTTTGACTTGGCCAAATCTTCTGCTGATTTCTCTCCACTTTGGAGTAACTGCTCGTTGATTTTCGTCCATAAAATCGAACGTGTATCTCAGTTTTGTACACACTGAAACATACAGTTTATCTCCTCTCTCAAAAACTCTCTGGTTCTGAGCATTCTCGAGTGGATTCCAAGCTACCTTAGGCGAGTGCACGCCTTCGGAAGTTACTGTGTGATCCTTGGGGGGCAACGCCTTTGCGGACTTGCACCGACAGTCAAGGCGAAATCGCTTCTAAGGCAGCGGCTCTCATACCACGACACAGCTTTCTGTTTTCATGAAGTTTTTCGATCCTCAGAGGCCCAACATTCAAATCCCGGTAACGAGTTCCATTGTTCAATTCTGTTTATTACTAACAAAAACAGGTGAAATTTTGGATATTTCTCGAGAAAAAATAACCACGGTTGACATACAGATATAGGAAACAAAATTCAATTGAGAGCGACAAGTTCAAACAGATCAACGAACGAGAGGAAGTCCTAGAGATACATACACGAATTTGTAGACTTGACGAGGCAGAGAAGATATGTCGGGCGAATTCTTCATTCTCCTGAGTCCGTCGTTCTGTTCTGAATCTACTGACTTTCTCTTTCTCTCTCTGTGATGCCAGCTAGACCAAATAAAAAAATAAAACCGAAATTTCATCGGGTAACCCTCATATTGAGACAATTCCGCTTGGTACCTTATTATTTTTCAAATTTCGTGTGGTAGCTCACCATTAGGGATGCACAAAAAATTCGTGGGGATGGGGATCCGCGAGGACTCGCCCCTAATGGCGCGGGGATTCCCCGACTTAGCGGGGAACGGGGCAGGGACGGGGATCAAAATCATACATTTGTGGCAAGTTTCTGCAGTTCAAGATGGTAGATGACAAGCCGATTATGGAGCAAGTTCATGAGTACGAGAATCTGGTGGCAAATATACTGGCAGAGGGTATGAAGATGTGTGACGTCCTCCAAGCCAACTTCCTGATCGAGAAACTGCCTGAGTCTTGGGTCAACTACCGCAACCATCTCAAGCATAAGAAGAAGGACATGACCCTCCTCGAGCTAGCCAGTCACATGAAGATCGAAGAGCCGAACCGCCTCAAAGATAAGCTTAAACCTAAACCTTCTGAAAATTCGGTTAAGGCTAACCTGGTGGAATCTTCTTCGAAATCTGACAGGTTTAAGAAAGGTGACTACACCTCAGGACAGAAGAAAGACAAAATTCAAAATAAGAAGAATTTCAAGAAGCAGGGAAAACCACAAGACAAGAAGCTGAGCGGCTGCTTTGTTAGTGGAAAACTAGGACACCGTGCAGTCCATTGTACCCGCAGGGCTGACAATCAGAAGCCAACTCCTAAGCCTAATGGTGGAGATCAGCCTAAGCCGCAAGCGAATCTGACTGAAGAGAACCAGAAGCTGATTGCAGTGATTTCTGAAGTCAACCTGGTGGGCAGCAAAGCTGAGTGGCTGCTGGATATTGGAGCAACTAAGCACTTTTGTGCTGATAGGGAGATGTTTACTGACTTTGAAGAAGCTGCTGATATTGATCAAGTCTACTTGGGAACTTCTAGCGTCTCGCAAGTCCTAGGGAAAGGGAAGGTGTCTTTGAAGCTCACTTCAGGGAAGTCACTCCTACTTTAGAATGTTTTATATGTTCCTTCTCTGCGTAGAAACTTGATTTCGTCTGGTTTGTTTGAAATTGCTGGCATAAAACAAGTGATTGAAGCTAGTAAAATAGTCTTAACTAAAAATGGTGAATTCGTAGGAAAAGGCTATAGATCTGGTTGTTTGTATGTTCTTCAGACCATGATTGAGAATGTTTCATCTTCTGCTTATATCGTTGAGTCTTTGGATTTATGGCATGCTAGAACTGGACACTTGAATGTGAAATTTGTGAATCGTTTTCATGCTATGGGTTTAATTCCGAATTTGGTTAAACAAAGTCAAGAAAAATGTGAGATCTGTGTTGAAGCTAAGTACACAAAACGACCTTTTAATTCTGTGAATGAAAGGACTTCTTCTTTGTTATAATTAGTCCACTCAGACTTAGCTGACTTTAAAAACACAGAAAGTCGAGGACGCAAACGATATTATATTACCTTTGTAGATGACTTTTCGAGGTATACCAAATTGTACTTGTTACGTTCCAAAGATGAAGCTGAACATATGTTTAATGTATATAAAGTTGAAGTCGAAAACCAACTGAATCGAAAAATAAAAAGGCTTAGATCAGATAGAGGTGGTGAGTATGTCACAAACTCATTAAAAGAATTTTGTGAGAATAATGGTATTATTCATGAATTTACAGCTCCCTATAGCCCACAACAAAATGGGATAACAGAAAGGAAAAACAGAACCTTGAAAAATATGATGAATGTTTTGCTTGCTGGTTCTGGATTATCTGATAACATGTGGGGGAAGCTGTCTTGACGGCCAACCATATTCTTAACAAAGTTCCTCACAAAAAGCTAGATAAAACACCTTATGAGTTATGGAAAGGACATGCTCCTAACCTGAAATATTTGAAAGTGTGGGGGTGTTTGGCTAAAGTGGGATTGCCTTCCTTTAAGGTTGATGCAATTGGGTCTAAGACTTTTGATGTTGTATTTATTGGTTATGCAGAAAATAGTGCAGCTTATCGATTCATGTGTTTGAGTGATCATTCTTTGTGTGAATATCGTGATGCTGTATTTTTTGAGCATATATTTCCTTTGAAGAAAAATATCATGCATAAAGAAACTACATCATCAGCTATTGCATCTTCTTCTATGTCTTTACTTTCCATGCATGAAAATGACATAGAACCTAGACGGAGTAAAAGACAAAAGAAGGGCACTAGTTTTGGCCCTGATTTTGTAACTGCATTTATAATAGAACTCAATGATTATGATGAATTAAATGAGACTTTCATTAGTCTTCATATGATAGAGGATGATCCCAAAACATATGAAGAAGCTGTGAGTTCTTTAGATGCTAGTTTTTGGAAAGATGCAATTAAAAGTGAAATAGATTCTATCATGTCTAATCACACTTGGGAACTAGTTTATTTGCCTAAGGGTAACAAAGCTATTGGTTGTAAATGGATCTTTAAGAAGAAACTTAAAACTGATGGCTCTGTAGAGAGATATAAGGCAAGACTAGTTATAAAAGGTTTCACACAAAAACATGGAATTGACTTCTTTGATACTTATTCTCCTGTTACTAAGATAGCGATTATTCGTGCTTTATTTGCTTTAGCTTCTAGCTATAAGTTGTTAGTACATCAGATGGATGTAAAAACTGCATGTTTGAATGATGATCTTAATGAAGAAATTTATATGGAACAGCCTAGAGGGTGCGTAGTTTCAGGACAGGAGAACAAGGTGTGCTTACTGAAGAAGTCACTTTATGGTCTGAAACAAGCGCCAAAGCAGTGGTATGAAAAATTTCAAAAAACTATTTTAAGCTTTGGATTTAAAGTGAATGGATCAGATGCATGTGTAAAATTGTTTGGTGTTGATTGTGTGATTATATGTCTATATGTTGATGACATGTTAATTTTTGGGACTCACATAAATGTGATAAATTCAACCAAACAATTTCTATCCTCTCACTTTGAAATGAAAGACTTAGGTGAAGCTGATGTGATTTTAGGAGTAAAAGTCACTAGAACCGAAAATGGTTTCACCTTGTCTCAACCACATTATGTAGAGAAAGTGTTAAAGCGGTTTAACCACTTGGATGTTGTGCCAGTACGAACTCCTTATGATGCTAATATGAAATTGATGAAAAATAAGCATGATAGTGTATCTCAAAATGAATATGCTAAGGTGATAGGGAGTTTGATGTTTTTGATGAACTGTACTCGGCCTGGCATTGCTTATGTTGTTAGTAGACTTAGTCGGTATACTCATAACCCTAGTAAGGATCATTGGTGTGCACTAAATAGATTGTTGAGATATCTTAAAGGCACAACTGATTGGGGTTTACATTATGTTGGATTTCCTCAAGTTTTAGAGGGATATTGTGATGCAAACTGGGTAACCGATAATGATGAAGTTAGCTCCACTAGTGGATATGTTTTTACATTGTGTGGTGGTGCTATATCTTGGAAGTCTTCTAAACATTGTGACTCACAATCTGCTATTTGTGTAGCTAATAGCAATGCCTACAATGGCAAGAAGAGACACATTCGAATCAGGCATGAAACTGTGAGACAGTTGATTACGAATGGTGTTCTCAGTTTGGAATATGTGAGAACCGAGAGGAATATTGCAGATCCATTGACTAAAGGACTAAACTGAAAGTTAGTCCTTGATTCGTCGAGGGGAATGGGACTTAAACCCGTGGGATGAGGAATTCATGGTGGATCCCCTTTTTGGGGTCAAACGAAGCCATGGAAAGACTCATATGATGGTACACTAATTCCCATTTCTATGACAAGTGTACATAAAGAGGTTGAGCGCTAGCTCTTAATGAGTTCATAGCCCAGGATTTGGGTGGTCGTTGAGACGGACTTGATGAATTCACCGTTGGAAATTGAGAGGTTGAGTTATAAACTCTTAATGACTTCATAGCCCTATTGTGGGTGGTCCTTTGAGACGGACTTGATGAAGTCACCTACGAGAGTGTGAAGGGATAGCCTCCTTCTATGAAAGAACACGGGTGATCTTTCTAGAGCACTCTTTAGCATCCCAAGGCAATTTGGCTAAATGTGAGAATTATCGGGGAATCACCGAGAACATAGGAAAGATGTGTGTTGTTAGGAACTTCCCCAACTTTAAGAAGTTCAAGACTTAGTTCACTTCTTGAAGAAAGGGTTACCTAGCTTCACTATGTGTTGGTTCAATCGTAAGATACCAATGCTTAAGCATCAATTCTATAAAACCATGCTCAGAACTTCGTTTTTCATACTTTAATTTCAAAACTTCTTTTCGCATTGTGGGGGATTGTTGGAAATTTAATGCAAAAAGAAATTTTGGCATTTTTTGGAAATGTGTCTTGTATCCCACGTCGGGAAAATGGGGGCAAATGGGTGGCTTTATAAATGCTCTTGTTTTATGATGGGTTAGATGAGTTGAGAGGGGAACTCTCCCACGTGCGCGCCGCCGCCGTCCGGCCGGCTCGGTCTCGGGCTTTGTGGCACGTGCGCGGTGTGGTGGGGCTACTTAATTAATTTTTTTGGGCCTCGGTGTTACGGATACGCAAATTAATTGTTTGTCTGCAATCTCCGATTTCGGTTTCAACTGATTTTAAAAATCGAATTATTATCTTTGACTTGGCCAAATCTTCTGCTGATTTCTCTCCACTTTGGAGTAACTGCTCGTTGATTTTCGTCCATAAAATCGAACGTGTATCTCAGTTTTGTACACACTGAAACATACAGTTTATCTCCTCTCTCAAAAACTCTCTGGTTCTGAGCATTCTCGAGTGGATTCCAAGCTACCTTAGGCGAGTGCACGCCTTCGGAAGTCACTGTGTGATCCTTGGGGGCGACGCCTTTGCGGACTTGCACCGACGGTCAAGGCGAAATCGCTTCTAAGGCAGCGGCTCTCATACCACGACACAGCTTTCCGTTTTCATGAAGTTTTTCAATCCTCAGAGGCCCAACATTCAAATCCCGGTAACGAGTTCCATTGTTCAATTCTGGTTATAACTAACAAAAACAGGTGAAATTTTGGATATTTCTCGAGAAAAAATAACCACGGTTGACATACAGATATAGGAAACAAAATTCAATTGAGAGCGACAAGTTCAAACAGATCAACGAACGAGAGGAAGTCCTAGAGATACATACACGAATTTGTAGACTTGACGAGGCAAAGAAGATATGACGGGCGAATTCTTCATTCTCCCGAGTCCGTCGTTCCGTCCTGAATCGACTGACTCTCTCTTTCTCTCTCTGTGATGCCAGCTAGACCAAATAAAAAAATAAAATCGAAATTTCATCGGGTAACCCTCATATTGAGACAATTCCGCTTGGTACCTTATTATTTTTCAAATTTCGCGTGGTAGCTCACCAATCACCATTTTTAAAATTTTTGCAGTGTAACCAGCAATTAGTTTTTTTTTGGAGTTTTAAGGGGAAAACGTTGGGTAAAAAACTGGAATATTGTATTGTTGAGCCCTCATTTCCAGCTACGCATAGTGAGCAGAAGCTATGTGGACGAGAATTTATGGCGCCCTTAATTTAAGGGAATCTTAGTCACACACCATATGAAATAGTTAAAAAAAAATAGTGAAATGTAAGGGAAATGAATCTTCATTGGAAATAAACAATGCAGTATGTATAACCTCTGTTTCCTGACATTATAAAAGACGTACATAATCACAACACTATATCGCAAATTATTCAGAACTTGAAAAAGACGGTACCGCAAAGGACTTTGATAAAGATAATTTTAAGATTGAAGAAGAAAGGAATGAAATTATTGTATGAAAGTGGAGAAGGATTGAAGATAGAAGGGGAAGAACAGATTAGGCAGAGAAGAGGCAGAAAAGATATGTGAAAAGGAGAAGAGAGAGAAGAGATTAGGGTTAAGATAATTTCTGATTTTTCATTGATTCCTCCCTAGAATACACTATAGGAGTATATATAATAATAAGCCCTAACACTAAACCCTAACGGTTCAAATAAAGCGTCCCGGGAAAGAACCGTAAAGAAAACCCGAGAAGAAGTATTATAAAACTCTGTATAAAAGTACATTAATTAAAGAAAAACTGACTCTAAATAATCTCAAGTATCAACTTTGAACCAAAAATAATACGAAGTTTAAAAATCACCACCAACGATACGAACTATCGCAATATTAACCCAAAATGATATGAAATGATTTTCCGATAAGTTTTCCGGTGTGATTGATGATGTGGTGACGGAAAATCCGACATGGCAAGTTAACCTTCTAACAATTTATTTTTTAAAATTTTTTTGTGCCATGTAATCCGAATAACCATGTCATTATAAATTAGAACAAAAAAATAAATCCAACCTGTAAAAATTGAAATCAATATCAGAATCTTCTCACAAACCATTAAAATCAACCTAAAAAAAAGAAAACTAAACTCAAATAAAAAAATTCAGAAGAACAAGAAGATTTGCGAATCCTACATTCCAGTTGTCGGCAATCGTTGCCTCCGTCGCCGCTAATACTTCCCACCTCCAAGTCTCTCCACTATCTATTCTTTTGCTCCACCTCCCGTCAGATCTACTGCCTCCTCGCGCACCACCATCAGACCACCAAGCAAACCCTAATCACCGCTAGGACAACCCAGATCTCGAGGAAAGAGGAAGAATGATGAAGTGAGAAGGCGGGTGGTGGGACACAAAGGCCAGATCTTCTCTGCCACCGAGCCGTCAAAAACCAAGGGTAGATTTTATTTCGGTTCCCAAATTGCATTTTTTAATTTAATCATCCATCTGTATCAATGTCTGCTCACATTGTTTTCGTATTGTATGGATTTTGTTATCAGTTGGACATCTCTGCGATACAATGGTACCGATCGATCGATGGCATCGGTTGGAAATCTCTGGATTTTGTTATCATTCACAATAATACAAACCAAACACTGAAATATCGAAAATGGTATCGATCGATCGATGTTTGTCACTTGTGATTAAAGAGCGAATAATAATCTTCGAACCAAAATAATAATGGTAAACAATGGAGAGAGATGAGTGCAGCAACCATAACAGGGTTGTTCTCGATCCGTTTTGGGTTGTTTGTAGTTCTTGTTAGAGATAATATTTAGCATATCTTATCTTTTGTATTTAGTTAAGTTATTATCTTTTCCTTATAATTAATATATGTATCTTTGTATTTAGGAAACACTAGATATGCTATCTTTTAAGGATTATTCCTATCTTGTAATCTCTATTTAAAGAGACCTCTCTTTCAATAATATTCATCAGCTTATACACTTTCTATATGGTATACAGAGCTTGATCCACAACTTCTTCTCACATACAAAATACACGTTTTTTTCCCATGGCTGCTCCATCATCTCATTCCATTCCGAATGATGCCGAGCCTACCAAACCCTTGTTTATGGTGAATTTCGCCAATGTTATCAAACTCAACTCATCCAACTATATCACATGGAAAACCCAAATCAAATCTATTCTTGTAGGTTATGGCCTTTTCAAGTACCTCGATGGCTCTCATACGTGTCCTCCGACAACGCCGCTTGGAACCGCTGTTACAGCACCCAATCCGGCGGTACAGACATGGCAACGACAAGATCAACTTCTCTTTGGAGCATTAGTTGAGACTCTCTCATCTAATATTGCTCCGCTAGTCACACAGGCAGCCACCTCCCATGCTGCTTGGAAACTACTCGAAACTACATATGCCAAGCCTTCTCAGGGGCATATCAAACAACTGAAAGACAAAATCTCCAATCTCAAGAAAGGTTCCTCTTCAATCACTGATTTCATGCAAAGCGTCAAGAATTGTGCGGATTTACTCACTTCTCTTGGCAAGCAACCTGATCTTGAAGACCTCATCGATTACGTCTTGAAAGGTCTCGATTCATCCTACCAAGTCGTGATTGATGGAGTTCACAACCGAGAAACCCTGATCTCGTTTGAGGAGCTTCATGAGCGACTCATCGTCCGAGAATTAGAGCTCAAAACTGAAGGCAACACCACCACTTCCACCGAGCCGACCAGTGCCATGACTGCCCAGTCTAGGTCCCGGTCCAAACCGCGCTCGATCCCAAACCAAAACTGGTCCCTTACCCCGCAATTCCCGCCCCAACAGCCTCCACCAAACTACTCTACCATGCAAAACCCTAATTTTTACCCTACTCCCCCTCCCATGCAACCTGGCTACTCTCCCATGCAAAACCCTAACCCTAGCCCTACTCGACCACCCCCTCGTTCGTTTCTCGATCGCTGCCAGTGGTGCCGTGAGACCGGCCATGTGGTTGGCTTTTGCAATGAATTCCGTCGCGTGGCTCCCCATCTTCGTCCTCCACCAAACCCCTATCGACCGCAGCCACCGAACCCACCCACTCCTCCACCGCAAGCCCATCACGCCACCACCAGTTCTCATCCATGGATCATGGACAGTGGGGCCTCCCATACTGTAACCAATGATCTCAAAAACCTTAGCCTCCATTACCCCTACGATGGCCCTGATGAACTACTTGTTGGGAATGGTAAGGGACTTCAAATTTCTAATCTTGGAAAACTTTCTCTTCAAACGACAACCAAAACTTTTCACTTAGATAATGTTCTTCATGTTCCTGAAATTTCCAATAATATTATTTCCATCTCCAAATTTACTTCTCAAAATCATCTCTCGGTTGAATTCTTACCAAATTCTTTTCTTGTGAAGGATCTCTCAACCGGTCAAACTCTTCTTAGTGGACCTTGCATCAATGGTGTCTATCTTCTGCCTTCCGCTGTCAACCCTAAAGCTTTCAACGCTCACTTGTCTGCTTGATCTCTCTGGCATCACAAACTGGGCCACCCTGCACCTCCGATGTTGAAACTTATGCAAAACAACTTTCAGTTTCCTAGTTCTAGTAGCAAGTTTGATTATTGTTCTTCTTGTTCCATGAATAAAAGTCATAAACTGCCTTTCGGTGTCTCTTCCATTACTTCGCATTATCCTTTAGAGATTATCTTTTCTGATGTTTGGATGTCTCCAGTTTGTTCGTTTGATGCATATCATTACTATGTAATTTTTGTTGACCACTTTACAAAATACATTTGGCTTTATCCTCTCAAACATAAATCCAATACAAAATCCATCTTCATTAAATTAAAGCTCTTGTTGAAAATTTCTTTCAAACCACAATCAAAATACTTTACTCGGATAATGGTGGTGAATATGTAGCCCTAAAATCCTTTCTTTCCACCACCGGCATTTCCCACCTCACCACCACTCCTCATACGCCTCAACA
The DNA here is from genome assembly GCA_964016875.1 of Fallopia convolvulus. NCBI lineage: Eukaryota > Viridiplantae > Streptophyta > Magnoliopsida > Caryophyllales > Polygonaceae > Fallopia > Fallopia convolvulus. Next base: position 11,315,904 of record OZ024722.1, on the reverse strand, counting down.
TAATGGGTATTCCGAACGTCGTCATAGACGCATTGTTGAGACGGGCCTTGCTCTTTTAACCCATTCCGGCTTACCTACCACTCTTTGGCCATTAGCCTTCCAAACTGCCGTCTATCTCATCAATCGGATGCCTACCCCAACTCTCCAAAATCTTTCTCCATATCTTAAACTCTTCCAAACACAGCCTAATTATCAAAAGTTAAAAAGTTTTGGTTGTCTATGTTTTCCTTGGTTAAAACCCTACACTTCCAACAAGTTTGATCCCAAATCCCGGCCTTGCATTTTTGTGGGTTATTCTCTCACCCAAAGCGCATATCTTTGCCTTGATCCCGCCACCTATAAAATCTACACTTCTCGCCATGTTTCCTTTGTAGAGCATGTATTCCCTTTCCTTAATAATCCGCCTCCCAAATTCGGCTCTACTGATATCCTGCCTACGTCCGATTGGACGTCCTTTGCCTGCCCTGTCCTCCCCGAACCGGGTCCAAACCCAAACCCGGACCCTCCTCCACCTGAACTCCACTTGGCCGGTCCAGCTGAACCATCACCGCCGCATACCCTTAGTCCCCCTGGCTCCCCTACTCCGCTACTTTCGCCCCACGCCACACCAAACCCTAATAACCAAAGCCCTAATTTCCTAAACCCTAATCCTCCTAGCCCTAATTTTTCTCCAACCGATCCCACGCCTTCTCTTCATGACGAAGAGTCTTTGGTGTCACCCTCATCTACCTCTATTGCCTCCTCCTCCCCCGATACCTCAAGCCCTAACCCGCCCTCGCCTACACCTCATCGAGTTGTCACTCGATCAATGCACAATATTCACAAACCTTTCCAACGTCTAAACCTCCATACCTCCCTTTCCTCTCACAAAGAACCCCTCAATATCACCCAGGCATTAAAGGACCCGGACTGGCGCATGGCAATGGAAACGGAATTCTCGACTCTTATTCAAAATCAAACGTGGAGCCTTGTACCCCCTGAACAAGCGTCGAATATCGTCGGATGCAAATGGGTTTTCCGAGTCAAGTTCAAATCAGATGGTACGCTTGACAAGTACAAGGCGCGCCTCGTTGCTAAGGGATTCCACCAGCGGCCCGGTTGTGACTACACGGAGACTTTCAGCCCGGTTATCAAACCGGTTACGGTACGTTCTATCTTGGCTCTAGCTGTTAGCTTTGGTTGGTCCATTCGCCAACTGGACGTTAACAACGCGTTCCTTCAAGGATTGTTGCATGAGGATGTCTTTATGGAACAACCCCCGGGTTTCGTTGACAAACGATTTCCTGGTCATGTTTGTAAGATCAAGAAGGCCATCTATGGCCTAAAACAAGCTCCTCGTGCGTGGTACACGGAGCTTCGAAACTTTCTTCTTCAACTCGGTTTTCGGAACTCGGTCGCTGATTCATCATTATTCATCTATCGTGATCGGCATACCACGCTTTTCTTACTTGTTTATGTTGACGACATTATTCTCACGGGTAATTCTGAGTCGTCCTTAGCATGGCTCATTGGCAAGCTCAGTGCACGGTTTTCACTGAAGGATCTCGGGCCTCTTGCTTATTTTCTTAGTGTCGAGGTTCATCATCATCCTTTGGGTCTTTTTCTAAACCAACGCAAGTATATCTTGGATCTTCTGCAACGCACTAACATGGCCGAGTCTGGCTCTATGACTACGCCCATGTGTGTGTCGTCCTCTCTCCGTAGAGATTGTGGTACGCCTCTTGAAAATCCGGCTGAATTTCGTATGATTGTAGGTAGCCTCCAGTATCTCTCTCTTACGCGGCCGGATGTTAGTTTCTCTGTTAACAAGCTATCACAATTCATGCAATGTCCGACAACGGAGCATTGGAGTGCAGTTAAACGTGTTCTTCGATACTTAAAGGGTACATCAGGTCATGGAATTCTTTTACATGCTCGTAATCCTCTTAATTTGCATGCCTTTTCGGATGCTGATTGGACTGGAGATAAGGATGATTATATCTCTACCTCGGGTTATTGTTTGTTTTTGGGACGTACTCCTATCTCTTGGAGTTCTCGAAAACAAAAGACGGTGGCCAGGTTGTCCACCGAAGCCGAGTACAAATTGCTGGCCGACACTAGTTGTGAACTCATTTGGGTCTTGTCCTTGTTTTCTGAATTGGGAATTTCTATCTCTCAACAGCCGGTGATATTTTGTGATAATGTGGGAGCCAAACAACTTAGTGAAAATCTCGTCTTTCATTCTCGTATGAAGCACATTGCGCTGGCATTTCATTTTGTTCGAGAGCATGTTCAACTTGGTACTTTTCGGGTTTCGTATGTCTCCACACGCGACCAGATTGCTGACGTCTTCACCAAACCTTTCGCTCGGGCTCAGTTCACACTCTTGTCTCCAAGCTTGGCCTCGGAAGTCCTCCGTCCAGCTTGCGGGGGCATGTTAGAGATAATATTTAGCATATCTTATCTTTTGTATTTAGTTAAGTTATTATCTTTTCCTTATAATTAATATATGTATCTTTGTATTTAGGAAACACTAGATATGCTATCTTTTAAGGATTATTCTTATCTTGTAATCTCTATTTAAAGAGACCTCTCTTTCAATAATATTCATCAGCTTATACACTTTCTATAGTTCTTACAAATTGTTTATAGTTCTTAGTTGATTTCAGTTTTTAATTTTTATTAGATACTGTTAAATATTGGAAGTCTTTTTGTTTGTTTTGATTACGTTTTAAATTCAACACATCTTATTTGGTTTCAATTTTTTTGGTCAATTAGTAATGATATGGCTATATTACAATGACATGGCACAAAGGGAGTTAAAAAAGAAATAAAAATGTAAAATGTTAACTTGCCACGTCAGATTTTCGGTCGCCACATCATCAGATTCATCGGAAAGTTGACCGGACAATGATTTCATATTATTTTGGGTTAATATTGCGATAGTTCGTATCGTTGGTAGTGATTTTTAAACTTCGTATTATTTTTGGTTCAAAGTGGATACTTGAGATTATTTAAAGTCATTTTTCCTTAATTAAAATACTAACAATAATCCCTAAAATAAATATATTATAACGTATCAATTCTCCCCGTTGACAATCGACTTGCCCTCAAGTTGGAAATCAGGAAGAGAAATCATGTGCCGTTGTCGTAAACGTGTTCCTCCAGGATCAAATATAAAGATGAATCCATCGAATACCCAATAACCAGTAATTAGAACAACCTTCAAGTCTATGCCAGAATCGTTATGTACATCAGTGGAATGAATATCTGATTCTGAAGGTTCATTCTCCTGCTTTTCTGTATCGCCAAGAATTTTAGGATTTAAATTTGCAGGCGGCAGACACAGGCAGACGAAGGTTGCGAAGGAAGAAGCCGCAAGCACGAGGCACGAAACCGCGGGCGCTAGAGCCGCTGTCGCAGACGCGGGACTAATACCCGTGGTAACCGGTGCTGGATTCGTTGTCGCGGTCGCCGACGCTGGAGTCGCTGCCGCGGGCGCGGAGAGGGTAATCGCAGGATCCCGCTCGCCTTACAGGTCGAAAATCTGATCGGTCCGTTGAGTCAACCGATCCGTCCTCCGGCGTTGAATCTCCAGATCACGACGCCCCTTTTGAGCGTCGGCTGTAAGTTTCACCAACATCTCACGAATCTCAACGATTGCTGCCATCATAGTATCACCCGAACTTTCGGAATCTGAAGGCATGATCGAGTTCCGGATGAAAGCACCAGTTGATAAAGATAATACTAAGATTGAAGAAGAAGGGAATGAAATTATTGTATGAAAGTGAAGAAAGGATTGAAGATAGAAGGGGACGAACATATTAGGCAGAGAAGAGGCAGAAAAGATACATGAAAAGGAGACGAGAGAGAAGAGATTAGGGTTAAGATAATTTCTTATTTTTCATTCATTCCTCCCAAGAATACAATATAGGAGTATATATAATAATAAGCCCTAACACTAAACCCTAACGGTTCAAATAAAGCGTCCCGGGAAAGAACCGTAAAGAAAACCCGAGAAAGAGTATTATAAAACTCTGTATAAAAATATATTAATTAAAATACTAACAATAATCCCTAAAATAAATATATTATAACGTATCAGACTTTACGTCACCTGTTTACTGCATGGTGGGGAATTTGATTTTGGAGGAACCCCAAGTGGTCTTTAATCAAAGACAGTACGGGCTCGTGTAGAAGTGTAAAAGAATTCATTCAAAACCATATCATGTGGTGGAATAAAGCAAAGAATATTAATGAAGATGCAAATGTGTCATCCAAAGTGCAGCAAGTAAAACCAAGAAAATGCAAAAGAAAATGGGAGAAACCTCAAAACGGGTTCGTAAAAATAAATTTTGATGGGTGGAAAAAAGATAATGGAAAAGCAACTGTTGCATATTATAAGAGACCAATTTGGAAATATTATAAGCATAAATGCAAAGAAGAATGACTTTTGGACAGTTGAACAAGTAGAAGCTATGGGGTTATTTGAGGACATACAGGAAGCTCATAGAAGGAATCTTCGGTTCATAGAAATTGAAGGGGATAACCTAAAACCACCCCTAAAATACCTTACTTTCCAGATAACCACCACATTTATAACTATTTATTTTTAACCATCTTTAAAAGACATTCAGTTAGCCAAAAGCCGCCCCCAACACTATTCCATCAAAAAAATTTGTCAAATGTACGCATTTACAATTTTATCCTCTAATCAAAAGTCACGACTAAAAGAATGATTCTCACCGGAACCAAAACCTTATTAACTAATATAAATATTAAGTGGTGAAATAATATTGCTTGACTATTGAGGTAGTTTTCCATAACTTGCCCAATTTGGGAACCCAAACAGTAAAAAAAAGGGAGAAAAAACAAAGACCGTTTATCTGGTTCTGTGGTTTTTCAAGACTTTTCCTCTCGTATTCTTTCCTTTTCGGCGTTTTCGCGCAAAATTCAAACCTCTAAATATCCTCTCCGTTACCATAAAAAGCTCGTCTCCATTTCAAAGTGTTTCTGTGTCCACTGACTTTCCATTACTTAGTTTATATTACTATTTTAATCTAGCAGTTGATCACATCAGCTAGAGCTAGCAGCTGATCATTAGCTAGATATATGATCAAACCAATTCCACCATTCCCAGCAGCAGCCATTTACTCAATCTTCTCTATATTCGAATTCAGTCGACAGTTTGTAATTGGGAAAGAGAACATGAATGATCCATTTTCAAGGTCTTTCTCCATGTTCAAGACCTCTCAGACAGTGGACGTCGAGATGGCGACGCGGCAGTGGCTGGAGACGCGCCTCCTCCGGCGCCAATGCCGTCAAGGATCACTGTTCCAAGATGATTCGCCACGTCTCCGACTCCCTTAAGAAGGCCAAACTCATCAAGGTGAACTTCTTCCCTACTCGATTTCCATTTCAGTTCTGCGTAATTTAGAGGTTTTTTCGATTGAATTTGAGCGTGCTTGAGTTTTGCTCTGAGTCTGGTAAACCTAGAAGCTTAAATCGATAAGTTCTAATCGTATGAACAGGTGAGGTTGGAAGCATTGGACAGGGCAAATGCTGCCAACAGGAGTGCGCTGAATTGCGGCCCTGGAAGCTCGGCTGATCGGACTAGGACGTCTGTGGTTAACGGGCTGAGGAAGAAGCTAAAGGAGAAAATGGACGATTTTCAGGAGTTGAGGGAGATGATAGTGCAGAATATAAGGCGACGATTGAGAGGAGGCATTTCACCGTGACAGGCGAGAATCCTGATGGATAGTACAGTGGAAAGGTTGATTAATTCTGGTGAGAGCGAGACCTTCTTGCAAAAAGCCATACAAGAACAGGTGAGTTTACAATTGCTTTTTATCTAATCGAGCAGTCATGCTCTGCGTATTTAAACAAATCTGGTGGGGTGTAGGAATTAACTGGTCTTTCCTTTCCATTTTCGAGCAAAAATACAACTGCTTCACTACAATTCCACAATCAAACATATTTGTATGACAACTCAGAGAAAAAGCATCTTCAATATGCTAGATTGCACTTGTTCAACTATAATGGGACATTGCCCTTGTTCTTGACTCTGAAGTATGCTAGATTGCCAGTTACAGAAGCATCTTCAGTTTGGTAGTTCATCCGTCAAAATCCAAGCAGAAATGGTCAATTCAGGGATGATGTTTCTCCTTCTCAATCATCACATTCTTGTCAAGATCCTTCAGTTTCATCAAAATGATAGAAGCTTCATAATTTCACAGTTAGATGACTTCTGCTGTGCTATGATTCCTGTGAACGGCCAACTCTGATAAATCGCTTCAAGCTGTGCATTTCCTCAAAAAAAACGGAGTACCTAAAATTCGACTTGAACTCAACCCCACTCTTTTGATGATATGTAGGGTAGAGGCAAAGTACTCGATTCAATCTCAGAGATTCAAGAGAGGCATGATGCTGTTAAAGACGTGGAAAAGAACCTGAAAGAGTTGAACCAGATTTTCATGGATATGTCAGTTTTGGCGCAACAACAAGGCGAGCAACTGGATGACATTGAAGCTCAAGTACAAAGAGCTAATTCCTTTGTAAGAGGCGGTACAGAGCAGTTACAAATGTCAAGGAAGATCCAGAAGAACACCAGAAAATGGATCTGCATTGGCATAACTTTAGTGTTAGTTGTCATCTTGATTATACTCATTGCTCTTTATCCTTGGAGAAAAAAATGAGCCAATTGCTGAAACAGATCATATTCCAGTTTCATCTTTAAAAGACATTTCTTTGTGAGGTTCATGATGGGTTTGGATTCCACTACAACATTGAACTTGTATTCAATCTCAACGGTTCATGTAAACACATGCTTGTGATCTTGAATGAGGATTTCAGGACTTTGTTTTCTATGAGAGAAAAGATGCAATGCAAAGAAAATAGAAATGCATATTTAAATCAAAAGGTAGGGTTTTACCAATAGCAATTGTGATGGTGACGTTGATGGATGCCGTCACCAAATGGGCATCCCTCCATCCCTGTTGTTTCACTTTTAGGACTCATTTGATTCGAAATCATGGAAACAAGAAGAGAAATGCATGTTTATTTGCCAATGTTTTTTATTTCACATACATGACAAGTTTTTTTTTTCCACATGACAACAGAAAAATATATAATAAAGCAATTGTTGCCAATCACAAACAAGGAATTAAAAAGATCACAAAAGAAACTGTACTCATTACCTAGCAACAGGAAACAATAATAATAAATATTGCCTTGTACCTTTGATAAACTGTATTATGGTTAAACTGAAAGCAGACTCAGCTCCATGATTTTCAATCAGAAATCCCAAGCTTGTGCAGGTAATTATCTTTCAGTTGTTCGCCAGCAAGTTCCCAGATCAAATTCTTTGGAAAAAATATATAGTGATGAAAACAGAAAAATCAGATAGCAGCTTTTTACAAAGTTGGTTATTTGATAAGTTCTAACTAGTTGTTTACCTGGAATTTAGGATTGATACGGCTCACAATCATGCTATATGCTTGTTAATCATAATAAGATTGTAAGGCTTAGCACTCCTCAAAATGCAGAAGCATAGGTACGTATTTTCCCATCAAGCTATTGAAATTCTGTAAGACATTCTTTTCAAACCATATAGAGGTGATCTGCTTGATAGCTGAAAGATGTGCTGTAGCTGCCAAAATTTGTGCAACCTGAAAGCACAAAAACAACCATTTAGCAGTGTTCAACTAGACACTTTAGAAGTAACTTGTCAAATCCAACCGAAAAGAAGGAAAATCAATATTATAAAAGAAAAGTAGCTGGTCACAAATTGTTGTCAACCGGTCAAACTACACCATCCAAGAACAGATCAGGCATTACATAACTTACATTGTTTTATTGATGCTTTGAATAACTATATAACCCCTTAAGTCTTAATCTTTCTCAAACTTTGAGTTCTCACAAGTATTTGTTGAAACACGAGCTTCAAACACGCTAACTAATAAAGGAATAGGTATAAAAACAACAGCAGATGTGGTAAATAAAAATGGTTACATTATGTGTAAAATACCTGATCATCATTATATATTACCCACAATGCCAGCTTTCTTTCCTCCCGGCCTTGAACTAGATTTTCTAATAGAAGAAAGAGTGGTTTCAGATGGGACCAAGCCTTTATCTTTCATTTCTAGTAGCAATTTCTTGGCTTCAGCTCGGTATGACTTCTTTAAAGACCTATCAATATCCGGCTGATTTGATAATCTACACCATCCAGATACCAATATGCTATACGTTGAAGAGTTGGGCAAAATCCCTCGCACTTGCATCTCATTCAGAAGCTCTCTAGCCTGTCTCATATTTCCAGTATGAGCAAACAAATGAATAAGTGCATTATAAGTGCTAATTCGGGGAAGAAAGCCTTTGCATATCATTTCACAATAACGACTTATCGATTCCTTTTTATCCCCAATCTTTACATAACCACGAAGCAATATATCATATGTGGTAGCATTGGGATCCACGCCTCTAACCTTCATATCATTAACTAATTCGCCTGCATTTTTCATTAATCCTTGAGCAGAAATGCTGGATAGAAGAGTATTGTATGTGTCAATATCAGGAGGAACTCCTTCAGCCAACATACGGGTATATGTTACAAGAGCAGTCTTAGTATGACTCCCTTTGCAGTATCCATATATAAAGCTGTTATAAGTGACAGTATCAGGTGGGATGCCTTTACTTTTCATCTCATTTAGAACTGAAGTAGCTACCCTAGTCATCCCTAACCCACAGAAGGTAGAAATGAGAGTGTTATAACTATCATGATTTATTTCAACTCCCATTGCTACAAGACGTTCATGAGCCTGCAGAATTACTTCAGCCCTTTGGCTCTTTGATGCTGCAGTAAGGACAAATCTGTAGATAGTTGAGGAAGGGCAGATCCCGAAAGTTGACATTTCCTTTAACAACTCCAGGGACTTGTCAGCCTCTCCTTTTCTACACAAAGAGGGCACAAGAATGTTACAAGTAATTGAATTGGGCTTTAAATTCTTCCTCCGCATCTCATTCCAACAACTAATAGCATTCTCCAATTTTCCTTCTCTGCAATATGCATTAATCATTGTGTTGTATGTAACTGTGTCAGGAGACAGATCCATCTGTTTCATTCCATCATGAATAGACTGTGGATCGTATTTACCCAGCTTTAATAACCCATTTGTTAAAACGTTTGCTGCCACAACATCAAACCCCAAATCTGTTTCTATCAGTTCTTGTGCCAAGGTAAGAGCAGATGATGAATTCCCCACCTTGAACAAACCATCCATCAGAGAAGTATAATTGACACGGTCTAGCAGCACACCTTTGGATTTCATAACTTCAATTAACTCCACAGCCTCCTCCATTTTTCTCCCTCTTTTCAAACCATTTACAAGAGCGTCAACGACATAGCTGTTTTCATCTAATCCTAATGACTTCATTTCCTCACATAGAATATGAGCTTGTTCTTGCCTACCTGCCTTTGCAAGTCCATCAACCAGTGCACCATAGACAAATATATTAGGTTGGATATTCTGTTCCATCATCTTCTGCAAAAAGCTAAAAGCTTCATCAAGTTTTCCTTGCTTCACACAACCATTTATTATGGAAGAATAAGTAAAGACATTTGATACAACACCTTTATCTTCCATTTCCAGCAGAGCTAATTCTGCAGCATCCATATTCTGCAACTTGACAAGGCCATCAATATATGCAGAATATGTTACATGGTTTGGGTTTAAGCCAAGAACTGATACTGTCTGGAACATATCTTCAGCATCATCTTTCTTTCCAAGCTTAAATAGCCCATCCATTAACAATGTACACAGTGTTACATCCATAACAAGCCCACGAACAACCATCTGACTTAAAAGGCCAAAGGCTCCCATTTCATCCATTCTTTTTAAGAATGAATTGATGAGAATGGAATAAGACACATGATTGGGTTCCACATCCATTTCCTTCATCTCCAGAAAGAGAAGCTCTGCTTCAGCAAACTTCCCAATCTTGCAAAGGCCATTGATGATGGAAGTGTATGTAACAACATCAGGCAAGTTTCCATTTTTAACCATTTTCTCATACAAAGAAAGCGCTTCATCCACCTGCTTTTGCCTGCAGTGTTCAGCAATAAGTGTTGTGAACGTTATTACATTAGGTACAGCATCCATTTCTCCATCTGTACACCCTATCCATGAAGCTTGCAACTTATCCACTAAACCCTTGGCTTTTGTAAACTCCCCAGCTTTGCAGAACCCATTTATCAACGTATTATAAGTCACAATATCAGGCTTTAAGCCCCATTTTGACATATCATCCATGAGTTTCACAGCCTTGCTCATCTCACCAGCTTTCCAATACCCATCAATCAAATTGTTAAAGCCCGTAACATCAGCAACAAGGAGACTTTCATCGTCATTACTTTTAGCAAGATGAAGCAATTGATCCAACATCCATTGAGCAGACTGTAATGCTCCAATACGGCAAAATCCCTTAATCGATGTGTTAAAAGTGAAAGAATCCAATGGAATTCCAATCTTAATCATACGAGCTAAGCACCCAGTGGCGGAGGCAGGTGGGGGCGGCCGAGGGCTGCTGGGAATTCCCAGGGGCGAGGGCCAGGAGCCAGCGGCATAAAACAAGCGCAAATTTGGATATTTCTTGAGAAATAAGAACCACGAATTCCTCGGTTGACATAAGAACATTAGAACAGAAATTCAATTGAGAACGAGAAGTTCAAACCGAGCAAATTTGGTTATTTAAGAATTTACAAACAAGACGTGCTAGAGGAAACAAGACGTGCTAGAGCAAATTTGGTTATTTAAGAATACACGAAGTTTAAACCTTTGACGAGGCAGAGAAGATATGCCGGTGAAGAATTCTTTCCCCTTGGCAAACTCCCGAGTCCTGAATCTCTAACTCACTGGTTCCTATGTTTGTCATTTTAGACACACCGACAGTATGAAGTATGAACTTGGTGGGCCTGTTTAAAGATGGGCCCGTGCGTGACTGCCAGGCTATGTGCTCGGTGACATGGAAGACATGTCTAAGTAGATGAGAGACCGGAAAAGCAGTCGGGAGTCGGGGCAATCCAGTATGAAAAAACACTAGCAAGTAGCAACCCTAAAACCAAAGACCAAACAAACAAGAAAAAGTAAACAAATAATACCAGGAATAGGCGATGCGGGGAGCCACTAGAAGAGCAATGTTGGATTAGTACTGTATTTATGAATGGCTTCCTTATCTTTTCAATTTTGCCTATCACATTTTGTGTGTGGTCACGTGCTTGTACCTCTCCCAATATAAAAGGGATTTTGTAACAGACTCGTGATATGAAAAATACAGCAATTTTGTCCTGCTTTCCTTCTCCTTCCTTCTCTGCTCCAATGGCTAACGCCATTCTTCTTCTCCAAGTCATATGAAAACATGGTATCAGAGCTCAGGCTAAATGAATCCGAGCAAATTTTGTTGATTTCCTTATAAATCGTTCCTTCGCGATTCAGAAAAGACCCATTTTTCCCCTTTTTGCTTCCCTTGTCTGAAAACCCAGAAAATGGCCGTTGAAGCTGTCGACCACAACGATCCACTTTTTCTTCATTCCAGTGACCATCCTGGTTTGGTTCTTGTTCCCCAAGTCTTTAATGGTTCGAATTTTGGGGAATGGAAGATTTCCGTTCACATTGCCCTCTCAGCCAAAAACAAGGCAGGGTTCATCAATGGAACCCTCGCAAGACCTCCCAAGACTGATCCCAGGCACGATAGGTGGGAACGATGCAACAACATGGTCACCATGTGGCTCCTGAACGTGCTGAGTCCAGAGATTAGAAGGAGCGTCCTCTACATCGACACGGCTCGCGGGATTTGGGACGAGCTGGTGACTCGCTTTGGACAGGTTAGTGGTGCTCAACTGTTTTCCCTAGAGAAAGAACTCAGCTCGCTTAATCAGGGTTCATCTTCTATCCAAACTTATTATACTAAGCTCAAGGCCTTGTGGGATGAGCTGAACTCTATGCATCAGTTTCCGCCACGTACGTGTGGGTGTGTTCAGGCTATTCAGAAGCATGATGAAAATAGAAAACTGGTTCATTTTTTGATGGGACTTAACGAGCAATACATTTCCATTAGGGGGAATATACTGATGATGAAGTCTCTCCCTAGTGTTAGTGAGGCCTATTCTCTGATTGTGCAAGAGGAAAAGCAAAGAGAATTTCAAAGTGCAACTCATATTGTTAATGAATCTGCTACAATGAGTGCAAATACCAGGTTTTCTGGCAGTTCTTCAGGCAATCAGAGAGGAAATGGAGAAAGGAAACCTCTCTATTGCACAAACTGTAAGAAAGATAACCACATTGTCGATAGGTGCTACCACTTGATTGGTTTTCCTCCCGGTTATAAGGAAAACAAGGACAACAAGGGCAAGAAGCAGATCATAGAAATGTAAGGCCCGAGGCCATAGAAGCGCTATCCCATGCCAACCCGAGGACTTCCCAGGAGGTCACCCATCCTGGTACTACTCTCGCCCTTGCACGCTTAACTTTTGAGTTCTTTGTCCTCACTCGAACTCAGAAAAGGAAGAGCTCTTGTTGACATGGGGAGCACCTCAATCCCTTATAAATTATCGGGGTGTTACAATCTCCCCCACTTAAACACTTGACGTCCTCGTCAAGGCCTAAGCACCGCCCTCTAGGTTGAGTCACCGCCCTCCGGGCCAAGTGCACTCATACCCTAGAGTCGGCTCTGATACCATTTGTAAGGCCCAAGCCTTTAGAAGCGCTATCCCATGCCAACCCGAGGACTTCCCAAGAGGTCACCCATCCTGGTACTACTCTCGCCCTTGCACGCTTAACTTCTGAGTTCTTTGTCCTCACTCGAACTCAGAAAAGGAAGAGCTCTTGTTGACATGGGGAGCACCTCAATCCCTTATAAATTATCGGGGTGTTACAAGAAAAGAAACAACAACTAGAAAAGAAATTTGCAGGTGCATCAAGTGCATCAGGATTGGGAGAGCTCACTTCAGAACAAGTCACCCAACTTTTGGCAATTCTCAACACTAGAAGTAGCTCAAGGAAAGAAGTGATACATGATGATTTCGCAGGGTTTGTAGGTACCACTCTTACTTCACACATATTTGATAAGAAAGTCAGTTGGATCATAGATAGCGGGGCAAGTTGTCATGTGTGTGGAGATTTGAACTTATTTGAAAATAAGAGAAAGTTATCAAGACCTTTTGTTGTGTCTTTGCCCACCAAAGAAAGTGTACAAGTAGAAATTGCTGGATCAGTGAATGTGTTGCCTGATTTGATATTGAGAGATGTTTTATTTATGCCAAGTTTCAGTTGCAATTTGATATCAGTGGGAAAACTTGTTAGAGACATGTCATGCAACATGTTATTTACTGCATCAAGTTGTGTATTACAGGGTCCCAGTATCAAGACACCGCTGGTGGTTGGTGATGATGCTCAAAATAGCGAAGCAAGAGGTGGGCCCGAGGTATGAGGGTCAAACCAGGTCAAAGGGACCCCCGAGGATGATCCTGGGGCCCACAACCATACCCACCTCTTATTTTAACAAAATTCCTACCCCACGAGGTCCCCCGCGACCTTGGAGCGAGGTCTCGACCTCGTAACCGACTCTACTTGCGCCCGCCCACCATGACCACTCAGCGAACGCCGCTCTTCGAGCCAATCACCGGCTGCCTCGCCTCTAGGCCAATCAGAGCCCTTGATCTCGAGCGTCCCACATTGGACAACGACCAAAACTCGACTCCCCAATCCTCTATAAATAGAGGAGATTCTCGTATGGAAAAGGGGTCGAAAAACATCTTGAACTCAAGAACTTTCTTGCTCGTTGAAGATCGACGTGATTGAAACATCGTTAAAAGGCCTCGCTATAGATAAGTGAAGTCCACAAAAAGACTTCAAGTCTCACAGAGTTTCCGCTCACATCAAAGACCTCGCTACACCACCTCGCAAGCCTCTTACACCTCGCTCTACCTCACATCAAAGACTCTGCAACTCAACCTCTCTCAAAGGGACCGGCAAGTGACACTTAGAGCTAGCTAGCAACTAGGAGATCTCGGACATTGTTAGGTCGAGATCTTGGATAATCGTAGGAGGTCTAGGGTGTAATTCTCAAATAATCTGTTAGCCTCGTTGGCTTGTAAACCTCGCTGTAAAGAAAATCATAAATAAAGAAGCAAGTGTTTTCACTTTCGAATATAATAATCTCGTTTCTTGTCTTCTAGTGAGCCTTTCATTTCGGATTTCATCACTGGCGCCGTCTGTGGGAACTTCTTCATCCTAAGTAGTTCCTCGATTCGTGCAAACCTTAGCTTCGATTCCCTCAAAATGGCTTGCCCAAACAATTTCTTCCCTCAACACCCCGACAACATGCCAGAAACTACGCAATGAACAGCCGCGGGACCTCCAGGCTGCCCGTTCGTGGTCCCTCCGGGATGGACGTACGCCGCCCCGCAAAATCCATTCCCATTCCAAGGCCTCGAGCAGGGCGGCGCGCCCCCGAACCCATATCCCTACCCGGCTTATGGGCAATACCAGCAGGGCTTCTCCCCTTCGTACATCCCCTATCCCTCCCAGGGTGAGCCGCACTCCGAGTACGTCCCCGCGTACGTCCCTAGGCGTGCGCATGAGCCCGAGTCCTCCACCAACGGCTCGTCAACAGAGAGACCTCCCTGAGATCCCATGCAGATCTCGCGGTCTCGATCGCGTCGATCGAGGCTGCAGGAGCCAGAGTTTTCCGAAACAGCGGGGAGCGCGATGCACTACCCGAGGTCTCGATCGCATAATTCGAGGCCACCGCCCCAAAATGAGGAGGAAGCCAAGATCACCTCCCCGTTCATAGACGCGATCCGGAACGCGCCCATGCCCAAGGGCTTCTTGAGGCCGCAAATGGGGCTTTTATGACGGTTCAGCGGACCCCGAGGAGCACGTAAAACACTTCGCGGTCCAGATGAACGTCAATGCCTGCAATGACGCGATATTCTGTAGGGTTTTCCCCACCACCCTGGAAAAGGCCGCGTTGACGTGGTTCTCAAGCAAGAAGGTCGGCTCCGTGACCTCGTTCGCCCAGCTGTGTGATTCCTTTGTCACGCACTTCAGCGACTCCAGGAAGCGCAAGAAGAACATGTGGGACCTCCGCGGGATCGAGCAGGGGGAGAGCGAATCCTTAGGCTCTTTCTTCACAAGGTTCACGACCGCGGTGGCGGAGATCGCGCACGTCGACGAGTCGTCGGTGCGCGACACCCTCATGGGCAACCTGCGCATCGGGGAATTCAAAAACCGCATTTTTTATAAGAATCCGGAGACATACGAAAGCCTGTGCGCCCGGATCACGGCCCAAGTATACGCCGAGGATGCCGCCAACCAGAGCTCGCGACCACGAACTGACAAAGAGATCGTCGCCGAGGCCAAGGGGAAGGCAATGGTGGCCGCGCCGGCCGCGCGCGATGCGTATGTGACGCAGGCACATAACACCACCAACAACAACAACAGAAACAACAACAATAGCCGGAACAATAACAACAACAACAATAACCGGAACAACAACCGTGGAGGCGGTGGCGGAGGCTGGAACTGCTTTGGCAGGAGACCGCGGGGTTACCGAGGCAAGGGAGGTCCCGCGTATGACCCAAATGAAAAGGGCCGTGCCAACCCCGCGTCAGGAGCCAACCTCGAGCCGCAAGGCCCAAGTCAGACCCAGGCTAACAACAACAACAACGTCGAGCAACAGGCGCCCGCGAAGCAGGCCCGGTCGGGACAAGCGACGACGCTCGATGGGTACATCCATACCATCTCGGGCGGACCATCACCGGCTGGGTCAAGCCAGGCAGAGCGGAAGAGATACCGAACGAAAGCCATCATGAACCCTCGGTATTCAGCGTCGCACAAACCTCACGCGCCCACGAAGGTTTGTCCTTCTCGTCCAAAGATGTCGAGGGGCTTCACATGCCACACTCTGACCCCTTGGTGGTCCACGCGCAGATGGGCTCAAAGATGGTTAAGCGAGTACTGTGGACACGGGATCCTCCGTGGACATCATGTACTATGGCGCGTTCGAGCAATTGGGCATCTCCAAGACCTCCTTGAAGCCCTATGCTGGGAAACTCACCTCCTTCTCGGGAGACGAAGTCGACGTGGCCGAACTCATCGACCTCTAGAAGACGCTCGGCACCGGGTCCACCAGGAGGACCGAAATGGTGGAGTTCACAGTGGTGCGCCTGCCTTCGGTGTGGAACGCAATCATTGGGAGGGTCTCCTTGATGAAGTTCCAGGCGGTAGTTTCTATCTATCACCTGAAGATGAAGTTCCCCGTCGATGGCGGGGTTGGAGAGGTAAAGGGCAATCAGGAGGAGGGTCGTGTTTGCTACGCGACCTCTGCAAAGCAAAAGTGTTCGGTGTTCATGGTGGAATCTCCCGGCGAGGCCGACCTCGAAGTCCGGGATTTCACAGTCCCAACTCCAGAGCTGGAAAGAAGGGTGATATCCCCTTTCGAGAGCGAGTCCGAGAAGATCTACCTCGGGGAATGCCTCTCGGGGGCATCGGCGACGTCGCTAGAAGCCTTGCTCGCTGGGTCCCGCGACGTGTTCGCTTGGACTGCGAAGGACCTCCGAGGTGTCCCGCGGACCGTAGCCCAGCACTCTCTGAACGTCGACGTCACCACTCGCCCTGTGATGCAGCGACGAAGAAAAATGAACGAGGAAAGGGCGAGCGCCGCAAATGACGAGGTGGCAAAATTGTTGGCTGCGGGGTTTATACGCGAGGTCCAATACCCCCGGTGGTTGTCCAACGTCGTGCTTGTCAAAAAAGCCAGCGGGAAGTGGAGAATGTGCGTCGATTTCAAGGACCTCAACAAAGCCTATCCTAAAGACAGCTACCCCTTGCCCTTGATCGACGAGCTCGTTGACTCAACCGCAGGTCATGGGGTTTTGAGCTTCCTCGACGCGTACTCGGGGTACAATCAGGTCCTGATGAACCCGCGAGAAGAGGAGGAGACATCCTTCATCACCCAGCGAGGCACTTATTGCTACAAAGTCATGCCGTTTGGGCTGAAGAATGCGGGGGCAACCTTTCAACGCCTCGTCGACCGCGTTTTCAAGAGCCATCTCGGACGGAACGTTATGTCGACGACATTGTTGTCCGGAGCAAGACCCCTGAGGAGCATCTGGTCGACCTCGCTGAGGTCTTCGCAACTCTCAGGCACAACCGTCTCAGCCTGAACCCCGAGAAGTGCGTCTTCGGCGTGTCATCGGGAAAATTCTTGGGCTTTATGATTAGCGAACGGGGCATCGACGTAAACCCCGCCAAGGTCGAGTCTATCCTCTCCATGAGGTCACCACGGTCTCGCACCGAGGTGCAACGGCTTAACGGTGTTGTCAACTACCTTGGGAGGTTCTGCTCCCGCCTGGCGAAAAGGTCCCTCCCCTTTTTCGCGGCTCTCAAGCAGAATGACAAGTTCGTATGGGACGAGAATCTGGAGCTCGCCTTCTTTGAGCTAAAGGCCTTCCTGACAAAGCTCCCCACACTGTCGCCCCAGCTGGCGGGTGAAGACTTGCAACTTTATGTGGCCGTCAGCCCCGAGACGGTCAGCGCGGTGCTCACCAGAAAGGCCACGCACCCAGTTTATTTCGTGAGCCATGTGCTCCAGCCCGCGGAGCAGCGATATTCCCCAGCAGAGAAGATGGCGCTGGCAGTTGTGACCTCCGCAAGGCGTCTGCGCCCTTACTTCCATGCGCACCCCATCCAGGTCCTGTCTGACCTCCCACTTCGACAAATCCTCCACCAGCCCGCCCTCTCCGGGCGGATGACGAAGTGGGCAGTCGAGCTCTCTGAGTTCGACATCAGCTACCTCCCAAGAACTGCCATGAAGGGGCAGGCCCTCGCTGACTTCATGGTGGAGGTCACTTTCCCCGAGACAGAAACAAGCTTAGAAGAGTGGAAGGTGTTCGTCCACGGCTCGCGATGCGACGCCGGTGGTGGGGCTGGCGTATTCCTCGCTGGGCCCTCGATCGAGACGGAGTACTCACTTAACTTCGCCTTCGACGCCACCAATAACGAGGCCGAGTATGAATCCATGATCACGGGAATCGAGATGGCGCTCCTCAGTGGGCCCGGAAAATCAAGGTCTACACCGACTCCGAGCTGGTAGCGCGCCAGCTCAACGGTCAGTACGACAGCAAAACGGGGTTCCTGCTCGCGTACCGAGAAAAGGTCAAAGCCTTGGTATCATGCCTGGAAACCTTCGCGGTGGAGTCCATCCCTCGAACCTCGAACACCAAGGCAGACGCGCTTGCGAGGTAAGGATCCGCCCTTCCCCTTGAAGTGGGGAACCGCGTGATGGTAGAGCGAAAACTCTCGCGAAGTGTGAACAGCGAGGTTCTATTTGTCACCGCGGGGGATTGGAGGATCCCGATAACACGGTATGTGGAGAGCGGAGTCCTCCCAGAGGACCCCGTGAGGCCAGAAAGTTGAAAATGCAGGCGGCGCGGTATTGCGTCATAGGTGGCTGCCTTTATCGCCGAGGCTACGCCGAACCCAATCTATTGTGCGTCCCGACCGAGTCTATGGAGCACATCCTCTATGAGGCCCATGAAGGGGTCTGTGGCGGCCACCCCGGATGGCGAACCCTTTCGCATAAGATCGCCCACTTGGGGTACTTCTGGCCCACCCTCCGGCAAGACGCAAGGGACTATGTCCAGCGATGTGATGGATGCCAGAAGAACGGTAACCTCTTGCACGCCCCGACCTTGCAGCGTCGCTCCATCCATGCACCGTGCCCCTTCGCGATGTGGGGGATGGACATCCTCGGCCCCTTCCCCAAGGCCCCTGGTCAGGTGCGGTATATCCTGGTCATCGTCGACTACTTCACAAAGTGGGTTGAGGCACAAGCAATGGCGAAGATCACGGGGACTAAGGTCTGCGACTTTCTGTGGAAGAACCTTGTCTGCCGCTTCGGCGTTCCCATGACCATCATGACCGACCATGGCCCCCAATTTGATTGTGAAGAGACTCGGACATTCTGCTCAGAACTCGGCATAACCCTCAAGTTCTCCTCCGTGGCCCATCCTCAGTCCAACGACCAGGTAGAGAACGTCAACGCCCGCATCCTGTCCGATCTAAAAAAGCGGCTGGGCATGGCACAAGGTCGTTGGGCAGAGCTTCTCCCGCTCGTCCTATGGACGTACCGCACCACCGCGCGCCGCGCAACCGGAGAAACGCCGTTCGCCCTAACCTACGGGGCAGAGGCCCTAGTCCCGGTAGAAACCCTGGTCCCATCGGCGAGGGTGTTCGATCTTGATGAAAAGGAAAACGAGGCCAATCTCAGGGTCGAGTTGCTCTTCCGCGACGAGCTACGCGAAGTAGCCGACCTTCGCTCTAGGGAATACAAGCGTCGCGTGGCAGTTTACCACGACAAGAAGGTGAGACCTCGATTCCTGGCCACATGCAATCTCGTCTTGAGAAGAACCGAAGGTGGCAAACTGGACCCCAACTGGGAGGGACCATACATCCTCGGGGAGGAGGTCGCTCCCGGAGCCTTTAAGCTCAAAGACAACGAGGGGCGAACCCTCAGTAAGACGTGGAACGTCGACCGGTTAAAGAAATATTTCGTGTAAACTCTCTGAATTCCGTTACTGCTTTTTGTGAATAAAGGGTTGTGGGACTTTCAAAATCTCTCTCAAAAATAAAAACTCCGGGTTAGAAGTCCAAACCTCGCTTCACGCGAGGTGTTGGAGAATCTCGTTGAGTCCAAACCTCGCTTCACGCGAGGTGTTGGAGAATCTCGTTGGGTCCATCCCTCGCTTCCCGCTTGGGGTTGGAGATTTTTGTTAAGTCCATCCCTCGCTTCCCGCTTGGGGTTGGAGATTTTCGTTAAAAATCCAAACCTCGCTTCACGCGAGGTGTTGGAGAATCTCGTTGAGTCCATCCCTCGCTTCCCGCTTGGGGTTGGAGATTTTCGTTAAAAGTCCAAACCTCGCTTCACGCGAGGTGTTGGAGAATCTCGTTAAGTCCAAACCTCGCTTCACACGAGGTGTTGGAGAATCTCGTTGAGTCCATCCCTCGCTTCCCGCTTGGGGTTGGAGATTTTCGTCGAGTCCAAACCTCGCTTCCTGTGAGGTGTTGGAGAATCTCGTTGAGTCCATCCCTCGCTTCCCGCTTGGGGTTGGAGATTTTCGTTAAAGTCCAAACCTCGCTTCCCGCGAGGTGTTGGAGAATCTCGTTGAGTCCATCCCTAGCTTCTCGCTTGGGGTTGGAGATTTTCGTTAAGTCCAAACCTCGCTTCCCGCGAGGTGTTGGAGAATCTCGTTAAGTCCATCCCTCGCTTCCCGCTTGGGGTTGGAGATTTTCGTTAAAAATCCATCCCTCGCTTCCCGCTTGGGGTTGGAGATTTTTGTTAAGTCCATCCCTTGCTTCCCGCTTGGGGTTGGAGATTTTCGTTAAAAGTCCAAACCTCGCTTCACGCGAGGTGTTGGAGAATCTCGTTGAATCCAAACCTCGCTTCCCGCGTGGTGTTGGAGAATTTCGTTAAATCCATCCCTCGCTTCCCGCTTGGGGTTGGAGATTTTTGTTAAGTCCATCCCTCGCTTCCCGCTTGGGGTTGGAGATTTTCGTTAAAAGTCCAAACCTCGCTTCACGCGAGGTGTTGGAGAATCTCGTTGAATCCAAACCTCGCTTCCCGCGTGGTGTTGGAGAATTTCGTTAAATCCATCCCTCGCTTCCCGCTCGTGGCCTCGGCACAATCGTTGTGCGAAGTCCGAAAAAGGCTCGGGACCTCGGCGAATTGTTGTAAAAATCCGAGCAAAGCTCGAGATCTCGATACATAATTAGAAACACCCGATGTGGCCCGAATACCACAATAGTTGTGACACTCGGGCCATGGGGTTGGGTAGATAATATGTGCGAGCATATACGAGAAAGCTAGAACAAACAAGCAATCATAAGGTAAGGAAAATAACATAAAAAGCTGGGGCACGTGTGCCCAGATGTTTAATTACAGGCCCCGCAGGGCCACCAACAAAACAACAAAACAAAAAAAAACAGAAGCAGACAACGACATCCTTTACATCTTCGAGGCTTCGGCGGCAGGGTCGGAGGTCTTCGGAGGATCTTCAGGGGCTTGAGAAGTAGGTCCTTGGGGAGTCTCCAGGGCAGGGGCGGCGATGGCAGAAGGCTGGGAGCTAGGCGCATCTTCTTGAGCGATGGCTGCCACGGTAGGCGCCTCGCTAGCCACAGTTCCATCCTCATTAAGAAAGAACTCGCACTCTCCCTCAGGCTCTTCCCCTTCAAGTTCCCCCATAGTCTCCTGATAGTTGGGGATGAAGAACTTGATGCGGGGGTCGATGTGCCCATACTTCGCGACCGCCTGCTTAACCCCCATCCTGACGGACTGTTGGAACATCTTCCTCACACTCTCCACCATCTCGGCCTGAAAGGCCTCGGACTTCACATACCTGGGCCCCTCGAGATCCAACTCCTTGCTAAGCTCAACAACACGCCCTTGGAGCCTGGTAACCTCCTCCTCAGCTTTCCGAAGCTCCGCCTCCTTCTCTCTGAAGAATTGGTGCTCCTCTGATAGCTGGCCTTTGAGCTTTGCGACCTCGTCCTTGAAATCCCCGTTCTCGTACTTCAAATCCTTGTTCTCCTCCCTCGCCTTCCTCAGCTCCTCCTTGACCCTCGAGGCGGCCTTAGCCTCGTCCGCTGCAGTGATCTCCGCGGCGCAAACGCATTTCTCGGCCTCTGCGAGGCTCTTTCCCCTCTTCTCGAGCTCGGCGTCCCGCTCTTGGAGCCTCGCCTCCATCCTACCCAAATTTCTATGGAGGAGGATGACGCGGCCGCAGTTGTAGTTCGCGAAGAAGGTATTCTGCATCAATAAAATAGCACGTTAAAACAAGAACAAGAATAGTAAAGCCAATAAAAAATGATGAACAAAAAAGAGCAAGACATACCATCGCGGAGTAGCGGAGGATCTCATCGTTGAGGGCTGCCTCCGAGAGGTTGTTGGCCCATGCAACCTCGTCGGTCCAGGCCGACCTGTCCCAGTCTTCGGACACGCCCCGGGAAGGACCAGGGCAGTGGAACTTCTCGGAAGGAGGCCCGGTGGCCGAGATGACTCGGCTCGCGGGCCCAGGGCGTTCGACCATCACGCCCCCCGGGGTTTCCCCCTGCCCATCCTCCTTTCGTTTCTTCCTTTTCTCCCCCCGGGGAGAACCCTCTTCCTTCGTTTTGGACCCGGCCTTATCCCCGGATCCTCGAGAGTGATGGGAGGACGTCCTCGCAGCGTCCCCCTTGGACGCCACCCCCCGCTCGTCTTCACCACCGGCGCCTTCAACGTCGGGGCTGTCGTCTTTCTTTGCGGGGCAGGAGGCCTCGCCTGCGAGGTCGGATCCTTTATGACGACCCCATGTTGGCCCTGGGGTCTCGGAGCGTTGGAGGAAGAAGTCACAGGCCTTTTGCCCTGTGACTTCGAGGTAAGAGCGCCGAGTAGGTTCACTGTCAGAACAAAAAAAAGGGACGTAAAAATTAGATAAGAAAAGCAAGAAACAAGTTAATGACAGTAATAAGACAAAATAAGCCAGCGAGGTTATAAACCTCGCTCCTCAACTTCAAAAAGAAAAAAATCGAATCAAGAAATGTCAGGAAAGAGATTGAGTACCCTCTTTTCCCTCGCTGGGAGGGAGGCTGAGGCTCAGACCAGCCCGCTCAAGCTGGTCCTGAGAAAGATACACCTGAAACGGTGCCTAACTCGCTGTGGCGTATCGGACCCTGAGCGCCTTGAGCTCATCAACCTCCAGCGGGGTTACGCACCGAACGAATTCGCCCGGCGTGCTAAGGTTGATAAGGCTTCGGGACCGAGTGTCTCTCCTCGCTAGGAATAAAGCCGATAGGAAGTCATGTCTCGGTCCGTCCCCAAGTTCGCGACTGCGAATCGTGTAGGCACACAGCAACCGCCAAGCGTTCGGAAACAACTGTGCGGGGCAGATCTTCATGGCCCACAGATAATCAACGATATGCTGGGCCAAGGGCAACCTGAAGCCCGCCTGAAGGCTGAAGAGGTGCACAACCACGCACCTGTCGTAAGATGCCAAGGAGTGGCCCCCCTCCTCGGGAAGCGCCAGCTCAACCCCCTCGGTCCAAGCAAAGTCCTTGGCGATGTCGGCAAGGTCCTTCAGCTCGAGCTCGGTGGCCACCCCCTCGGACAAACGAGCCTCGGCAGAACCCGGGGTCATGGGGATCCGTTCCTCCAGGACGCTCGGGACGCGGGACACGGCGTCGGTAATATACGCCGTAGGGAAGCTCGGAGGCACGTAAGGAGGCGGCGCCGAGGTCGTTCCCACAACCGGCCGCGCTTCGACCTCAATAACAACCTCGTCTGGGGTGGAGGACGAAGCCATTTCAACGCCCGACGACGTTCGAAGATGGGAGAAGCGCGAATTAATAGAGACCTCGGAGTCGCTTGAAGAAGGCTCGCTGAAAACCAACGAAGGGGACCTCGGATTCTGAGAGTCGCTAAGTTCTACGCTTCCCGCGGACTCCGAAACCTCCTCGTAAAAACCCTCTTGGACTCTGAAAGCGAAGCCGGGCGGAGGGCTAGCAGAGGCTCTCCTAGGCATGAAAAGAACGATGTCCAGGCCGCGGAAGGCTAGCACCTGCTTTTTCTTGGTTGTGACCGCGGACTCCTAGGCATTGAGACGTCGGGCACTATAACCAAGAAAAAACAATGCGAGGTCACAACCTCGGAAGAAAAGCAGTGCGAGGTCGCAACCTCGGAAGAAAAGCAGTGCGAGGTCGCAACCTCGGAAGAAAAGCAGTGCGAGGTCGTAACCTCGGAAGAAAAGCAATGCGAGGTCATAACCTCGTGAGAAAGAGAAATTCCGGATCATAAGAGGCGAGGAGCCACGTGGCACCCTAGGGGCTACTCTGACAAGATAGGACGGCGAGGGAGAAGTCGAATCACCAAAAAGGAAGAAGTCGAAGCGCCAGAAAGAGGAAAGAGAAGATGAAATGGAAGCCAGCGGTGGAGAACGGCGGTGGAGACCCTAACGTCCCATCAATCAGCCGTTAGGACGTTTGGGTTTCCAAGACTTCAAAATTCAAAACCGCCGAAAAATAAAAAGAGACAACCGTCGGTTGGAGGGCGAGGAATCCGAGTGCATGGCGTTCGCCACCCTCACCCCACCGTCCCGCCACCTTGTCGCCGGTGCGAAACGCCAAGGGGCAACCACTGCCCGTTAGGGCACAAGGCGAAACGAAAGAGAAAAGAAGAGAAAGGAGCAAAGGAAAAACGGCGAGAAAAAGCAGGCGGAAACTCACGCCGACCTCACCACCGCTGTTTCGCCACCGTGATGCCGACGCGAAACACCAGGCGACACTCCATCGCCTCTCCAAAACACGGCACAAAAAACAAGCAGGGAGAAATCAAAAGCAAACAAAAAGCGGGAGAAGAAAAGTCGAAGACTTACTTGTTCAGAATCGACAAGGAGGAGGCGGTGGTGCAACCGGAAGATGGCTGAGGCTCGCCGGAAACCGTCTGGAGAAACCGTTCACAGGAAGCCAAAAAGACAGAAAGAGAGAAGGCGAAAATCTGGGAAGAAGAGATAAATGGGGAGGCGTGTGAAGTACGCACTTATAAAGGGCAGGCTTGGGCCTCCCCTACCCAGTTAGGCTTATTGGGCCTGTCCCTCCTGCGCGGCCCATTAAGCAAAACACGAAGAGCAAGCCCAGAAAAGCTTTACCTTTGCCAACCAAAGAAAAGCTAAGTGTAGAACCTCGCAAAGGGAGGGCTTCGCAAGATGCTCCCCAGGAACCTCGGAAACCCTTGAAGCCTCGCAAAATGCCTACCCACCTCTCAGAGCCTCGCACCCCTCAATCTTTGAGAACTTATGCCCTGCGACCCTCGGGGCGAGGTCCCCAGGCCATGGGGTTGTGATGATGCTCAAAATAGCGAAACAAGAGGTGGGCCCGAGGTATGAGGGTCAAACCAGGTCAAAGGGACCCCTGAGGATGATCCTGAGGCCCATAACCATACCCACCTCTTATTTTAACAAAATTCCTACCCCACGAGGTCCCCCGCGACCTCGGAGCGAGGTCTCGACCTCGTAACCGACTCTACTTGCGCCCGCCCACCATGACCACTCAGCGAACGCCGCTCTTCGAGCCAATCACCGGCTGCCTCGCCTCTAGGCCAATCAGAGCCCTTGATCTCGGGCGTCCCACATCGGACAACGACCAAAACTCGACTCCCCAATCCTCTATAAATAGAGGAGATTCTCGTATGGAAAAGGGGTCGAAAAACATCTTGAACTCAAGAACTTTCTTGCTCGTTAAAGATCGACGTGATTGAAACATCGTTAAAAGGCCTCGCTATAGATAAGTGAAGTCCACAAAAAGACTTCAAGTCTCACAGAGTTTCCGCTCACATCAAAGACCTCGCTACACCACCTCGCAAGCCTCTTACAGCTCGCTCTACCTCACATCAAAGACTCCGCAACTCAACCTCGCTCAAAGGGACCGGCAAGTGACACTTAGAGCTAGCTAGCAACTAGGAGATCTCGGACATTGTTAGGTCGAGATCTCGGATAATCGTAGGAGGTCTAAGGCGTAATTCTCAAATAATCTGTTAGCCTCGTTGGCTTGTAAACCTCGCTGTAAAGAAAATCATAAATAAAGAAGCAAGTGTTTGCACTTTCGAATATAATAATCTCGTTTCTTGTCTTCTAGTGAGCCTTTCATTTCGGATTTCATCAGTTGGTAGAGCAAGCAAGGATCTGTTCTTTTTGTGCTCAGAATCTCAGTCAAGTCAGGTTGATGATGGTCCAATGAGTAGTTCAGTTAATCTAGTAAACAGTTGTCATGTAGATGTCTCTGTTTGGCACTCCAGATTAGGGCATTTACCCTTTTCCAAGCTTAGTATCTTGCCTTTTGTCCAAGGAAATAAATGTGAGGTCTCACCTTGTGTTGTCTGTGCTCAATCAAGACAAAGTAGGCTTCCCTTTCCTTCTAGTAATATTTCCACTAGTTATGCTTTTCAGTTGTTGCATGTAGACCTTTGGGGTCCTTATCATACTTTGACATATAATGGATATAGGTACTTCATGACCATTGTTGATGATTTTTCTAGGACCACTTGGGTTCATTTACTTTCTGCTAAAAGCAACGCATTTTCCATTCTGAAAAGTTTTATAGCAATGGTTGAGACTCAATTTGAGAAGAGGGTAAGAGTTGTAAGATCTGATAATGCTTTTGAGCTGGGAACAAGTAGAGAGACTTCAGCCTTCTTTGTTGAAAAGGGCATCAAGCATGAGACATCTTGTGTGGCGACTCCGCAGCAGAATGGGGTAGTTGAAAGAAAACACAGACACATTTTGGAAGTTGATAGAGCACTAATGTTTCAATCAAAGTTACCAATGAAGTTTTGGGGTGACAGTGTCCTCACAGTTGTGCATATCATCAACAGATTGCCAACCAAAATTCTCATAGACAAGTCCCCTTATGAGGTTCTCCACCATATTAAACCTACCTATGATAATCTCAAAAGTTTTGGTTGCCTCTCCTTTGCTTCCACTCTCAAGCAAGGTAGAGACAAATTCCAAGCTAGAGCAAGTCCATGCATATTTGCGGGGTACCCCTTCGGGAAGAAAGCCTACAAGTAATATAACTTGGAGACCAAGCAAATCCTTTTCTCTCAAGATGTGGTGTTTCATGAAAACATCTTTCCCTATCATAATCCTAACCTTCAAGTTCTTTTTCCACCTGTGAACCCTCCCACAATACCTTTTCCTGATGAAGACCTTGAAATTCCATCCCCTCAAAACACAAAAGCCCCTTCAAATCCAGACAACTCACCTCCAGAACCTGCTCCTAGGAGATCATCTAGGAACCACCATCCACCTCCATATTTATCCGACTATATATGCCATGCCACAGTTATTGACAAGCCGCATTTCTGTGGACACACCCTAACTTCAAACATCTCCTTCACTCATGACACAGAGACCTCCTTAGAGTTCCCAGAAGTTGAGCCCACATGTTATGAGTCAGCAAGCAAGTTCAGTGTGTGGCAACAAGCAATGACAGATTAATCTGTGGCTCTAGAATAGAACAATACTTGGGAGGTTGTGCAACTACCTAAGAACAAGAAAGCCATTAGCTGCAAATGGGTTTACAAGATTAAAAGAAAGGCTGATGGCTCCATAGACAGATACAAAGCTCGTTTGGTAGTTAGAGGGTTCACACAAAAGGCAGGAATTGATTACAATGAGACTTTCTCACCAGTTATGAAGTTAACTACAGTGAGAGTCCTTATTTCTGTTGCTTTGAAAAGAAATTGGAAAATCTCACAACTAGATGTTAATAATGCATTTTTGCATGGGGATCTAGATGAAGAAATCTACATGAAGTTGCCTCAAGGGTTGCTCACTGACAATCCAAATTCTGTTTGCAGATTGAGTAAATCACTCTATGGGCTAAAGCAAGCCTCAAGGCAGTGGTATGCCAAACTTTCCTCATTCTTGAAGAAAAGAGGATACTCGCAGTCAATGAATGACTATTCTCTTTTCTACAAGAAAACAAATTTTTCCATGGTGTTTATAGCCATCTATGTTGATGACATTCTCATGACTGGAGATGATGCCGCAGAGATCAGTAACTTAAAGCATTGCTTGAATGAAGAATTCAGGATAAAGGACTTGGGAGACCTTCATTTCTTTCTTGGAATTGAATTTAAGTAGTGCAGTAAAGGCCTTTTAATGAGCCAACAAAGCTTCATCACTGAATTGCTCAAGGACTTTCCTGTAGGCAAGCGTACATCAGCTAGTCCTCTGAATCCAAGACTTAAGTTGTTACCGAGTGATGGAGACACACTTCAAGATCCACTTCCCTACAGACAACTTGTTGGGAAGCTCAACTTCCTTGTCAACACCAGGCCAGACATAGCCTTCTCAGTTCAGCTTCTCAGTCAATTCAACAAGGCACCATGCCAATCACATTTTGATGCAGCCTTGCATGTCCTTTCCTATTTAAAAGGAACTCAATCCAAAGCTATCTTACTCAACAACAACCCAAGCACACAACTTAAGGCCTATTGTGATGCAGATTGGGCAACTTTTCCATACTCTAGAAAATCTGTTAGTGGTTTTGTGATCTTATTTGGGGACAGCTTGGTGTCCTGGAAGTCCAAGAAGCAACAGAGCGTTTCACTCTCCTCTGCAGAAGCTGAATATAGGTCGATCAGACGGGTATGCACTGAACTTGCTTGGCTAAGTCGAATTTTTCATGACTTTGGCATTGAAGATATCACACCAATCCCAGTCAAGTGTGACAATCAAGCCACCATTTACATAGCTCGTAATCCAGTATTCCATGAACGAACAAAGCACATTGAACTGGATTGCCATTTCACCAGAGAAAAGCTTCTTGAAGGTCTTATCTCATTGACGCATGTTCCCACAAACTCTCAGCTTGCTGACTTTCTCACAAAAACCTTACCAGGCACACACTTGCAATCACTCCTTCCCAAGATGGGGATTCAGGAACCTCCTCCTCCATCTTGGGGGGGGGGGGGGGTGTTGGATTAGTACTGTATTTATGAATGGCTTCCTTATCTTTTCAATTTTGCCTATCACGTTTTGTGTGTGTGGTCACGTGCTTGTACCTCTCCCAATATAAAAGGGATTTTGTAACAGACTCGTGATATGAGAAATACATCAATTTTGTCCTGTTTCCCTTCTCCTTCCTTCTCTGCTCCAATGGCTAACGCCATTCTTCTTCTCCAAGTCATATGAAAACAAGCAATGAAAACAATAATTGAAAATTGCACAAGATAGAATTATGGTAAATAACAATGAATATCTCAAATTTGAACTCGTCAAGGGGTCTTCGGACAACAATCACACATCAATGACTTCCCCGAACAAAATCGTTGAACTGAAAGATGTATAAAATATCTAGAATTATTGAAGCTCGGATTAAGAAATAATTTAGTTTTAGTCAAGCTTTGCCCTATAGTTAGAGGCTACAATTTGTTCCACCGAGTGGATCTTTTCGCTTTGATTTGATAATATGGGATTGTAGTGGGTGAGGAACCCTCTTCTTATAATTTTGCGGCGAGAAGCCTTAGATCAATAACGAAGTATGATTGAATGATGAATAAGATCTCTCATTGCTAATATGGGATTGTAGTGGGTGAGCTTTTCGTTTTCTCATTGCTAATAGACCATTCTAGTGATATGAAGATTTTTTTTGGATTTTATTTCTTAAAACTCGTTCCGCTTTGGCCCTTCGAACACCCAATCTGTCGAACTAGTTTCTCGAAACTCAAAGAGTGAGAAGCTCATAGAATACCAAAACAAGTCTAAATATTTTTCGTATTTTTTTTTTGTCTTGCCTTATGGCTCGCCCGTTTCGATCAGTCGGACACCACTCTTTATCCGGACCGGGTACTTCGTGGCCCCATTTTGGGGGAGACCCTCCCAATTTCAGTTTCTCCATACATGCCGCCAGTGGGATTCGAACTTCGAATCTCCTGGAGGGCACTTAAGGAGTCTAGCACCACTTTACCACTAGACTAACTGAGTATTGGTAGATTTTTTCTATCTTTGCTATACAAATTAAGACCTTGATTAAGAAATAAAATAAAACCCTAGATTCCTATGGAAATTTCTTTGAAATTATTGTTTCGAAATTAACTTCTTTCTCTATCACTTTGATATTAAATAGAAACTTACCCCTTTATACTATAACCAATTGATATGAAGATGTATCTTTTGGAACACATTTTTGGAAGATTTGGACTATTTTTGCTCAACGACCTTGACTCATGTTCCTTCGTGCGGCTCCGACCTCTCTTGAACCGGAAATTTCGGACAAATTATTGACTATTTCGAGGGCGAGAATTTTCGATCGTCTTTATTATCTCCTTTCAATCCTCCACTACCTACGACTCTTTCGTCTGACTGGTTTTGATTCCGACCTCTACCTGGCATGTCCTCCACTCGCCCTGTTTGCTTCATTTGTTTCTTGGCCACTGCTTGTTTCGCCGCCCTCCTCCTATGCTGGCTTTTGATGACGCCGTTGGTTTCCGGCATCGTGCCCGTTTTGTGACCTTCGCTTGGCCATGTCGATCGTTTCAGATTTGTTTTTGTGTGGTGTTTGTTCTCGTTAGATTGGTGTTGGGCTTGGGCCGTGTTCTTTTGTTGGTCCAATTTTTTGGGCCTTTTTATTTTTTTGTTTTGTTTTTTTGCAGTTTTATGCGTTCGTGAGTTTGTACAATGTCGAAGTTTGGATCTAGACCCAGTCACTTCATCCTTAATGAGATGCTCCCCCCTTTCTCTGTGAAACCAAAACCCTAAGAACAAATTCTATCCGCTTCAAAATCTGAATGTAATTGACCTGTTAATTAACGAAATCTCATTCTAAGGCTAAGGAAGCCATTTTTATTCCAATTGTTAAGGCTGAGAAAGCCATTAATTTGATAATCATTGGCTGAGGAAGCCTTATTCTTTACCAATTTATGGATGAGAAAGCAAGATGTTCATCTTAATTAATCTCGTTTTCTCCTGAAACTAGCGAGTTGTTTATCATATTTGAACACGCGTGACACCGTTCAAGCAAGTTCGCACACGGATCTGGTTCTTCATCGGCGTCTCCGGTCTTTTTCCGACTAAGATGGGGCGTCGGCTTCCCCGTCAGCCTGTTCGCCCGCCCATCCTCCGTCGACCCATTTGCCCACCTCCTCCGCCGTAGGCCTGTTCGCGCAACCTTCCCAAGTTCCCGTCGACATCTCGGATCATCTCGTTTAGCAAGATAAGGAAAAAAGGGAAAATATGGAAGAAAAAAAGAAGTGTTTGGGGCTGCAAGCTTGGTGAAGGAAAAAGAATAAGAAAAAAAAGGGGGAAAAACGTGCTTGCGCATCAAGCCTGGTAAAAATTTAAGAAAAAAGGAGGAGGAAAAAAGAATAGTAAAGAATTTTTTTGTTTGGCTGCTGGGTGGTTTTTGCTTGTCTTGTTTAGTCTACTCTTTGTGGAGCATGATGGCTCGTGCTTTTCGCGTAGTACATACGGTTTAAGGAGTTGGAACTGAATTTGGAATTGGACCGAGTTGTATTGGGCTAGGTCGTTTGGTGCGTTGTAGTTTTCTGAAGATCCTTCATCTCGGTGTAGGGGACGTCAGCTATCCAATTTGCACAACCTTTGAGGGGTTACCTTTTGCCTACGACGCTATTCTTTGGTGTTTTACTCACCCCGATTCCAAAATTCTCCCTTGTTCTGTCTCTTTGGCGTTTGTACTCGTTTTAGTCATCTTTGCTTTTGTTGTGTGCTTCTTTTTTGATGCACTTGGCCGTTCTTGACTGTCGTTTTTATACGGCCTCTCGGTTCACCAAGTGTGTTTGGTGTCCGAATTTTTACCTTATCAAAAAAAATGTCGAAGTTTGGATCTGGGACTAGGTGTGGCTTGTCGGTGATTGGTGAGGTCGCTTGGACGCTCGTTGCTGCTGAAGATCCTTTATCTCAGTGGAGGCAACGTCAGTTGTCCAATTTCTAACTTGATTTGTACGTTTATGACCTGAATGCTTGCCCCTCACTTTCCACATTAATCTTTTCGTTCTAGTTCCCCCTTTGCTAGTTGTACTTACTTTTCGTTCTGTTGGTTTGCTTATGTCTTTTTTAGTCGGTTTTGGCTGCCGTTTTCTCGGCCACTCGGTTGTATCGGGCTTGCCCGAAAAACTGAATTCTTACCGATTCAAAAAAAAAAACTTAAATAGGACGGACCTGAACCAGTTACATTGTGCCACAAATTCCGAGCCCGGTTTGCAAATACGAGCCACGTATGACGTCGGCAGCCTTGGCGCGAACGCGGCCCGGTGCATTCGCCCAGGTATATTAGACATCTTTTCCGTCAATAAAATTTTTCAAAACTTATTATTTAATGTTAGAAATGAAATTCAATAATAGACTAACAGCTCAAGCGCGTTATATAAGTTCAATAGAGAAAAACAGTGTAGACTGTAGAGGATTCGAACAAAACCCTACTTGTGGCATTTCCAGCATAACGCCGTCGCCATTGTCAGCTTCCAAACCTCCTTCTCTCCATCGATCTCTCTCGCGTTTATCGGCGCCTGATTCATCCCTTTGTGTCATCACCATCATCGTATCTCTCCCAGTCGCTGGATTGTCGGTGGCTCTCTCTCTTTCTCATCAATTGTTGTCGCCGCCTCGTCACTCCCGCCGGAGGTCGATGATCCACTAAATGTAACCTCTTTACTACTTCTCGTTATAATATGCATGATCTCTTTTCATTTTCATTCAATCGAGACCCTAATAGCTTTCGTTCCTCCCAAAACGCATAGCACAACTACTTGTGGTTCATTTTCGCTGGATGCTCGTGGTCCTGTTTCTCTGGAATTAGATATCTGGTAAAAAAAAGAAGCAAATCAGCAGTTAAGATAATGAAAGGGGCTGATTTTATGAATCAAGTGGTTTTTTGAGAGAGATTGTGCCATTTTTGGTTTTTGGCTATGTCCATTGTCAGTATCGGCGTGTTATGTGGTGTGGCATGCTATTCTCTTTTAATCTAAGGAGATTCGTTACAGATAAGCTTGATCAGTTTTTGTTTGTAATTTGATGTGATAAGTTTGACTCCATGGAAATGATGATAAACCGGGATAGCAGGATGGGGTTTTCCCTTCTTTTGAATTTAGCTGCCACCTCGTTGTTCCAATGCCAATCTTGCAAGAGATCTAAACGAATTCATTCAGTGTATCATACACACTCAAAATGCCTCTATAACCTCAAGAACATGGCTGCATAGCTGACATCTACAATCGTGCTTCTTCATGCATTCATCTGATTTTGTCATTCTGAGCTTTCTTTTGATTGGTTAGTTTGGTTTTTTATTCAGCTTTTGAGACGAGAAGGATGGTGGGCTTTGGGAATGTTGGCTCTACTTCAGCTTTCAGTGGATCTTCTGTAAGAAGGCGGAATGAATTTCATTTGAGTGGAAAACCTTTCTACTCTTTTAATGGATCAAAATTTAAAGCTCAAAATCAACGTGGCTCTGATCCTCGGTCCTCACATGCCAATCTTGAGAATGGCTTGGATAATGATGTCAAATTTCGCATGATTGTCCGGAGGATTGTAAGCTGATGTTTTGGAATTTTTGCAACTATTTTGTTGTTTTGCATCAATTTATCTGCATCTATTCATCCTTTTCACTTAAATGATCCAACAATTTGAACGTGATCTTGCAGTAGCATTGAATTCTTGATTATTTTGTGTGCGTTTTTTATTAAAAATTTTCTTCACATAAATGTAATACTAATTTATAGGGATCAAATTTACTGTACTCTCTAGCATCTGCTCCCACCTTCCTACCCTTAAGTTTAAGCTTTTTTTTTTTAAAACCTAGAAGTGTGTGTTAGTTGTGTAAGATGTCATGCATGTCAATCTGATATTTAAAGATGTTTTCACCATACACAGGGTGCTGGTCTGGAGAACCTTGGAAACACTTGTTTTCTTAATTCAGTGCTCCAATGCTTGACACATACAGAGCCTCTAGTAGCCTATTTGCTCAGCGGAAAACATCAAAAATCATCTTGTGAGTCTGTTGCCCTTCACTTCCAATTTTACTCGGCAATCAACTGTGTATTGGCTATACTTTATTTCCGACGTCGGTTAATGGAACACTTACTTTTGAACCCTATTCCTTTTCAATTTTTATTTCCTGATATTTTAGGGAAACCATATGCATATTCTATCTGTATTTTCTTTTTTTTAATTCTAATTTAATTTTTGTTAATTTTTGAAGGCCATGTTATTGGATTTTGTGCTTTATGTGCTATCCAAAACCATGTCATCAGTGCACTGCAATCTACAGGGAGAATACTGGCGCCAAAGGATCTTGTTACAAACTTGCGTCGTATCCTACTCATTGTTTTTGTATTTTGGAAGGAAACTTAATTGGCTACCTGTCTTAAATTGCATTTTATGGGAAGTGTTTTGATTTTTCACTTCATAATCTGGCATTTCCTTAAATCTCTATATACTTTGAAGCTTTTTTGAAATAAAGCCTGGACTAGGTATATATTTGATGATATTATCACTGGTATTCACATTAAGTGCTTATTCCTTTTTGGGCAAAATGCATTCGCTCTGTGCTCTATAAATGCAATTGACACTTTCTTATTTCTGTTTCATTTTTAGTGCCTAGTTGTGTTTGGTAAAAAAGTATGGTAGGCCATTTCACTGAATTTCATTCTTATTGGTGATATATTGGGTTTTTTCTCCTCATGGTCATGTGAAAGTAATTATTGTTTAACTTGTGCCTATATGAGGTGTATGTTATTCTTGACCACCCAATCAGGCATCTCTCGGAATTTTAGAACTTCAAGGCAGGAGGATGCTCATGAGTATATGGTACATTTGCTTGAGTCGATGCACAAATGCTGCCTGCCTTCTGGAGTTCCTTGTGAATCTCCTAATGCTTATGAGAAGAGTTTGGTTCACAAAATCTTTGGTGGTAGCCTTCGGAGTCAGGTAATGTATCTTCTTGCATGTGCATGGTTTATTATCTTGAGAAGCTTCTTATCTCTGAGAAATTATAGAATTAAATTTAAGAGATTTTTCTCAGAAATGGAGTCCCTGATTTGGAGAAATTGATGCCTATATCTGATTTATCTTCCTATATTTGTCAGGTCAAATGCATGCAATGCTCCTATTGCTCGAACAAGTATGATCCTTTCTTGGATTTGAGTCTTGAAATAGTCAAGGCTGATTCCCTGCATAAGGCTCTTGGTCATTTTACTGCTGTAGAGCATTTGGATGGTGGTGAAAAGCAGTATATGTGCCAGCAGTGTAAACAGAAAGTTAGAGCGGTAAAACAGCTAACTATAGACAAAGCGCCCTATGTCCTTACCATCCATCTTAAGCGGTTTGGCTCACACATTTCTGGGCAAAAGATTGACAAGAAAGTTCAGTTTGGTCCAATGCTGAATTTGAAACATTATGTTTCTGGATCCTATGTATGTCTGCTCTCTATCTCCAGTGTGATCATATCTGTCCGTGTTGTGATGTAATTCTGGCATTGAGTATTGCTACTTGCTAATTTTCAGGAGGGTGAATTGAAATATACTTTATATGGGGTCCTGGTTCATGCTGGTTGGAATACACATTCTGGTCATTATTACTGTTTTGTTCGCACATCAAGTGGAACTTGGTATTCCCTTGATGACAACAGGGTATGTTTTCCATCCCTTATCTGTTCTTCATTTACTGTTTATAGCTCTGAAATATAGATTAAGAGGTAAAGTAGTGAATAAATACGATCATGGCTGGAGGTGGTTGAATATAGAAGGTAGGGAATGAGGTGTACGCTTTTAGTTTTGAGATAAGCACTACTATGGAGGTGTGAGATGTCGATCTTAGCTATATCCATTAATAGTTAACAAGAATAATATTTTGTTGATAGTGATTTATAGTGTCAATGTGTTGTCCACTCTGTCTATGTAATATGTATAATGATAATTTAATTTTTTGGGCTCCTGAAACAATTACACATAGCATCTGAAATGTGATGCAAGGCTGAAGGCTTACACAATACACAGTAATTGCAATGATATTCAGGATTCAGTAATAATAATATGTATGATAAGAAATACTATTGGCATGTTGAGGCCATCTATGGAGCCTGCAAATGTATTGCTTTGTCAAGCACGATTTATACATTTGTATCTTTAATTTTTGGGATTTTCCTTTTGGTGCCCCTCTGTTTTTGACTTTTCCTTTTGGTGACCAGAAAAAAATCTTATTCCTTTTGGTGCCCTCCTATTTTTGACAAATTCCTTACCGTAATCTAAACTCACTCAAATTCCAAATTCTATCCATTTTGTCTTAATTCTGTTAAGTAAAATTTAAAAATAATTAAATCCAAAAGTTTTGTTTGAAAACATGCCCTCACATATCATTAAATAATACGTTTTGGGAAGTATGTTAATTATTTGTTGATTTGAACTTTTTTCCTTAGCATTCATCTATACCAATCTAGGAAATACTAAAATAGTTTGGAAAAACTTTCCAACTTTAGCTTCTTAGCATGTGCCCATGGGAACACACTAGAAAGACCCTTTGTAAAAAATGAATATTCCAGGACTGAATGTGCTACTTAGATTACTAAATAGAGAGGCTTATATGAGGGTTAAAGAGAAATTCTGACAATGATTACAAGCCTGAACACAACTTGGTTATAGTGCATCATTAGAAATTACTCTATCAAAGTAATCTTTCCCCCTTCCTTTTCCTTTTCTTTTCCTTGCGAAGGTTAATTTGTTTTGTTTTCCTGGTAATAAACATAGGTTCGTCAAGTAAGTGAGAAGATAGCGTTGGATCAGAAGGCCTACATGTTGTTTTATGTTCGGGATGGAATAAACTTTGGTGCTGGAAACATTGCCAATGCTATTCAGAGTCAAAAGATGGTTCCAGCTTCTATGCCAAATGGGTCATGTAATTCTACCACAAGTTATAGGTGCATGTCCATTGACAAACCAGTCCATGCTACATCTCAAAAGGAGAAGGCAGTGACAACTGCTACTGCTCAGAAGGAGAAGGAAGTGGAAATTGTTATCGCTCAGAACGAGAAGGCAGTGGAAACTCTTGCTCAGAACAAGAAGGCAGTGGAAACTGTTGCGCAAAAGGAGAAGGCAGTGGAAACTGTTACTCAGAAGGAGAAGGCAGTGGAACTTGTTACTCAGAAGGAGAAGGCAGTGGAAACTGCTGAGGTGAATGGTTTATGCTCTACTCCTGTTACTTGTCAAGGTTTTCCAAATAAATCTGATGTCAAATCTGACATAAGTATTGAGAATGATAAATTAGGGGCAAGTATTGTTCAAAAGAGATCTGGTGAAAATGACCTTGAAAGAAGGCTTGGAAGTAGCTCACCTACAAAAAAACTCAGATGCACTGATGATTCCAGTGTTCTTGTTCAGCACAATCTTCCAAATGTACACTCATCAGGGAACTTGCCAAAGGAAAATCCCCTCCAGAAACCTAATGACCAAGACTTGTCACAATTGTCAATGGAGAGTAAGGGTAATGTTTTGGTCTTGGAATCAAATATGCAACATTCAGTACATCCAAGACAGTGCGATGTTGGTGACCCTTCAGCTGATAATCTTGTTCCAAAAGTTGTCCAGCCCACTACTAATATAACTGATGACAAAAGTATGAAGACTGATGTTCCTGTGTCAGTTGCTAAGCCATCTGAGCAGCCAGCTGGTATTGCACTTGTGACAAAAGACCTGAATGCTGATATGGCACAAAAGACTCGTGAGAAGGTAATTGTTGGTGTGGCTTAAAATTTTAGTTGGGTATTAATCTTTACATCATTTCTAATCCTAATACCCAGTTCCTTGTGGGAAAAGGATATATCTTTGTTGGTATCGAGTTTAGTGCAAATTTCCCTTTTAAAAAAATGCATCTCATAATTCACTCTATTGAATCATTCAACTGATATTTGCTAGGTTGCAAGTGTATGTACCCTCACCCTAAAGTTTATTTGTTCTTTTTTATCTTCTCTCTTGCTAGGCTAGAGGTGCTCCAAGGGAACCAGCTGCAAAGCAATCTGAGGTAATTAATAATGCTGGCAGATCAAATGGTGCAGTCACAAGTATAGATGGGTTGCTCTCTAAATCACCCAGTCATTCCTCACTCCAAAAGCCAAAGAAGGCTGTGAAATATAACTTTCCCAGCTCACATCTTAGTACTAGAATTCTGTATGGGACATCCTTGAGCTTGCGAAAGAGAAAGAAGCATAAAAAAGTTGAAAAGGTGAAACAAAAGCTCGATGCTGAAAATCTAATGGATGAAAAATCAGGGCCCTCTACATCTAACACAAGTGCTGCAATTGAGGCTTCCTCCAAGAATTCAAGGAAGAGATCCCGACGCGGTTCAAAAAGGAGCAGTAGTGATCATGTAAAGCATGACAGGATTTCAGCTCATGAAGATTTAGTGTCAGAGTTAAAGAGACGAACAGCCTCGGGCGACATTATTCTTGCTGGTGATGACCAATGCTTTAAAAGGGCAGAAACTCAGCAGCAAAAAGGTGGACATATTTCTTGCATTAAAGATGGCATGAATAAAAATAACAGAGTGGCTGATAAACCAACCAAAAACCTCAAAAGAACTCCTGGTAAGCTTTTCATTGTCCCTATAGATTTCTTTTAGTAGATATCTTGGCATTAATTGTACTTGTAGCATGGATTTTCTTCATAATCTCCCTTCAAAAGAGAAGAAGCTAATGATACAACTTTCTTGAACTGGAATTTAGTGGTTTATAAGTTTCCTGTTTTGTATGTACATTTTCTTGGGCTGGCATCTTTAGTCAAGCACCTGTTTACTGTTCTTTCTTTCTTTCTTTTCATGTTCTTTCACTTTGTGGGTAACTGGGTAAGACATGGCATTTTCTTATGATGTTACTGATGCTATCTTTTCCTTAATTGTGTTGTAGCTGAAATTTGCAATGATGTGGAGCTTCCATCTGTACAACAAACAGTGGAGGCGTATCAAACTACCAGTATCAGCATTGGCTACGTAGCAGATGAGTGGTGAGTGCTAAGTGTACTATCTTTAAATTCCGAGCCATTTCAAAATTATGTCTGGTTTCACTCTCAATTTTTTATTATTAAAAAGCTTTTTAGAATCCACCCAATTGCTTGAAGATTAAAATTGTGTACAAATCGTGTTCTTGCGATGATGGTTCATTGTGTAGCCTGCAATGAAAATCCTGAAATGGCAAAACTGAAGATTCAGTTTGTAGCACTGATCTAATATTCTCTTGTTTCGTCATCTGATTCAGGGATGAAGAGTACGACCGTGGCAAAAGGAAAAAATCAAGGGTATCTAAGGACACATTTGGTGGACCAAATCTCTTCCAAAAGATTGCCACAAAAGCACAGAAATTGAAGAAGGGAAAGAGCAAGCGCAAGCAATACAACCTTGCTAACCAACCCTTCAGGATATGACTGTTGATTGGCAAGCACCATCTGCATTGATGTCAATGCACAAGTATTCCAAGACTGCATCAGCAAATTAGATCCACCCAACTTGGAGGTAGCCAATTTTATCTGTATTAGCTGTTGCAAACTTGATTTTTTTTTTTAAATTTGTGGGCACATAAATAAGTTTTTAACCCCCGTCTTGTGCCTGTTGATTGCTTGTTTCCCCTCCTCTCAGACATCCGATTGTATCCGATGTTTTAGATGGTTTAAATTAAATTACAGTCTCATGGACTTGCATTTGTTCTAAGATATTACGTCTGTGGTTTCAGTGTATCATGGAACTCTGAGCATGTAATGTGGTTTGATTGATTAATCTACTTGCATGTTGAAGTTAGTTTTTGTTCTTCTCTGTATATTATCTGAACTCAAGGAGACAACACACAAACAAGTTTTAAAAACAATCATTTCAGTTCACCCTCACCAAAACATTAAGCAAACAATGGAAACAATTTTAGCGTCTTTCAAAATTGTGACGAAAATAAACCTGAAATACAATAAGTCTACATGTATACCCCCATTCAATTTCCACCAAGAGTTTCCCACATCACACAAAATATCCATCTATTGCCACTTTCCCAGGTTTGTCACCCATCATCAAAATACAAAATATCCCTTGCTGCAATATTCCACAAGGCAACAGAATCACCAGTCATTCACAAAAAGGGAAGCCATACAGTTTCTGTTATGTAGCTGTCACCAGAGTTCCTTTTGTAAGCATGTGTCTCTCAAGAGCTCACTCCAGAAAGAATTTCACTCTCCTCCTCCACTGTCACTGTCTCCTCTGAGCTTGAATCCACTAATGAAGGTGAAGGGCGAGCTCTTTCTGAAGCCATGTTCAGTCTCAAAGGCCGTCCTTCCAACTCCTGATGCCGCAAGTCACAAACAAGGTCATAGAACACAGATTTAAGTTATTAACTAATTCTAGAAATGAAAATGTCAGGTTTCTGCTTACCACTCCATTCATGGCGGTTATAGCAGATGTTGCTTCTTCAGCGGACGAAAAGGAAAGGAACCCAAATCCGCGAGATTTCCCAGTTCCTCTCTCGAATATAACCTTGGCACTCAGAAACCCTGGTTGGTCTGCAAAAGCTTCCTTAAGACCTTGTGTGGTCACACTCCAGCTGAGGTTGCCAACATATATCTTGTTTGGAGTATCCACAAAGCTCTGATAGCTGGTCTTGATTTTTGGCTCTAACACCTTTCTTTCACCTCCCTTTGGTACCTCTGGGAAGTTCACCTTCACCGTCCTTCCTCCAATTTGCTGTCAACAACACTTACTTCCCATCATTACAAATCCAGGGTTTTGATTTCGAAAGAAGCATTAAAATCTAAGCTTACGAAAACTAGAACTATTTGAATGTTGATGCTATGAAATTCTTCTTCAGGTTTCATGATACACTTCAATTCTTTATTCATAGCATTTCATCAAGAAAGCAGTTGGATTTCACTATCACAGAGAGACTGCAGTTCTGAAGTATTGTTTGAGAAGATATTGAGGACAATCGAGACTAGGAGGATAGGGGAACTTACAGATGAATCAAACATCTGAATTGCCTTTTCGGCATCTTCAACGCTTTCCATCGTCACAAACGCAAATCCCCTACTTCTATCAGTCACTCTATCGTATATTATCTGCGAATGAATTGCCAGGAGCAAGATCACAATTCAATTATCCTATTAACAAGAGAAATTAAGTTCAGAAATTGGAACACGGACCTCAACGGACCGAACAGCGCCAGCCTCGACGAAAATCTCGGCCAATTGAGAAGAAGTGATGGAAAACGGCAAGTTTCCGACGTAAAGTCTGCCATCTTCAGAAGACGCTGGCTTCTTTCCCTCTCCTTCACCTTCAACTTCTTCCTCTCCATCCTGTTCTCCCTCGTGCTCCTGCTCTAGCAATTGGTCCGTTTCTGATCCAGAGAGCTCCGATTCTCCCTCTTCTTCATCTTCCACGGCGGCCTGAAGGTCATCGGAAGCAGCGGCGGAACAGAAGAGGCCGGTGGGAGAGAGGAGGCGGAGAAGAGGGAGAGAGAATGATTGGGAAGTAAGCTTGAGCGATTTGGGGGATTTTAGCTTCGGGGAGAGGTGGAAGGTCTGGTAACTGAGTCGAGCGTGGACTGCAAGGGAGGATGATAAGGAAGTAGAAGATCGAGGAATGGAGGTAAGAGAAGCAGCAGCTCCCGCCATTTGTTGGAGCTCGGATGAAGAAGCAGAGAAGCAGAGAGTGCGGTTTATCTGGGAAGCGAAAGGAGCGAGGGGTTTTTGTTCAACGGATAAGGTTCTAAAGCAAACAACAAGTATACAACACAAAATTTCTCCCAAAAAAAAAAGTATACAACACAAAATTTTCTGGCAATTTTTTTTTACGAGGTAAAAATTCGGAATACCAAACATGCTTGGTAATCGGAGAGACCGTAATAAAACGGCAGCCGAGAAACGTCTAATAGAGTAAAAAAAAAACAGGAATAACTAAGAAAGGTACAAAACTTCGAAAAAAGAACTAAGACGAGTTTGAGATCAGGGTGAGTAAAACACTATAAAAATAGCGCCGCAGGCAACAGGTCGACCCGTCCTGGGCGTGCAAAACGGACTACTGACGTTCCCTCCACCGAGATGAAGGATCTTCAGAAGCCTCAAAGCACCAAGCGACTTGGCCTAATACAACTCGATCCAATGTCAAACTCAGCTCTAACTCCTCGGAAGAATAGTACATCAAATAAGCTTCGAGCTAACCTGCCAGAAAAGAAGTCGAACTTGCCTCACAAGTAAAATAAAAAGTTTTACTTGCAACGCACGTAGACATAAAACTTGCTCCGCAAGAAAAGCTTGTCTCGCAAGTAAGAGAAAAACAACTTTATTTTATTTTATTTTAATTCATCTTTATACTATTTGGGCAAACACATTGTTCTACTATATTTTATTTTATTTGAATTCTTTTTCTTTTCCTCACCTTGCGTCTAAGTAGGTAAATTTTTTCCTTTTTTCTTTGTTTTTTTTTTCTTTTCTTCCTATTCCATGCGAAGCAAAGAATCAAGGGACACGCCGACGATGGAGTGCTCAGCAAACAAACCGATGAAGTCGGCGGTGAAAGGGAAGGCGAACTTCCAAACCCGGCTCACACCGGCTACGGTATGGATCCTTCGCCTGTTTAGAAGTGGATTAGATGACGGAGGATCGAGCAATCCAGACGACATCAAAGGAAGGTGGATGTGACGGAGGAAAGAAGACGCTTTATCAGAGGGTCGGAAATTGATTGGAGAAGACACCGGTAAAGAAGCCAGATCAGGTTGAAGATTAGTTTGAACGGGCAAGTAACGGGTCGATGGTATTGGATGGGATCCCGACGAAGGTTCAAGAGTGTTAGAGATTATATCGATTTTCATGGCTTCAAAGTACCAATTGATGGTTAAAACACATGTTTCAGGAGTCTATTATATTTTCTGGCCATTTCTAAACAAGCTCTTTATATACTCCACTATTTGGGGCAAATACAATCAAATTTCGAAGAAAAAATAGGGGCTGATTTGAACCGATTTTGTTGAAAAAAATTAATTTGATTTTTTTTTGATAGGTTAAGAGTTAGGAGACCCCTAGGGGAGCGTCCTAGAGCATCTATACAGATGAGAACATTAACTTCTACGCTCTTTATCAGGTTGTCATTAGGGAAGCTGTGGCCCAACTTTGCGATTTTATCGGCCACAACGTTGCATGCCCTAACAACATGAGGGGTATGGGTAGTAAAAAAAGCAACCTCCTCTTTAATGGAGGTCCATGGAGAGATGATTTTTGAAGGAGAGAGAGAGAGAAATAAATGAGGGTATGGGGTAGTAAAAAAATAGAGGTGGGTCCCACATGCTTATACTTTTGAGGATAAGTTTGCTTAAATCTGAAAAACATGAGGGTGTTGATTATTTTTTTTGCTTATAAGAATCGGAAATAAGTTTACTTAAAATCGATAAGCAAAGTTGACAAACACCCACTTTTATTGCTTATTTCTGCAAATAAGCATTTTTGTGTTTATAAGCACACACAAAAGAACTATCCGAACGCACCCTTAATCCCTAATCTCCTTGCTTTTCTAATACCATCTCGAACTGCTAGAGTTTCCGCTTGAAGAACGGTGTTAGGCCCGTACCTCTTAGCTCCTAAGCTTACTATGTCTGCATTATGGTCTTGGATCACAAATCCTGATGTTGCGTTAGTTGTGTTAAACTTTGATCCATCAAAATTGAGCTTTAAAAACTCTCTGGCTGGTTTTCTCCATCTTGTCATTGTCCTCTTATTTCTAGTTGGAACATGTTTCACTCGTCATTGTGATTCCTCGTCCTCATTCCATCTCTTGGTTTGGTCCCATTGAGTTAATTGGTTTATAATATATTGCCCCAAATTTGGGATGTAGTCATTCGGGGTTTGCTGAAAAACGAGCTTGTTCCTTTGTTGCCAAGTACACCACCAAATAACCGCAAGGTTCGCAAAGTCTTTCGTTCTCAAAATTTGACGCAGTTCATTAATCATTGAAGTAGACGTTTTATTTCTTGTATCATAGTCTAGTAATGTGGTTTCTATTTTATTGTTTATTTTCCTTGCGATCTTTTGGGTATGAGGACAGTTTATGAATAGGTGTCCTACATCTTAATACGTGCAGTGGCACAATAGGCATCGCGGGGGGGGGGGGGGGGGGGGGAGGTCAAGATCCTTTTTTCTAACATTTCTTGGTTCAAGTGATGTCTAACATTTCTTGGTTGAGATCCTTTTTTCTAGATCAGTCATTGAAGTGATGTCTAACATTTCTTAGATTCTTTGTTTTTGATGGTTGTCAACATTCTTGGTTGCACCCGAGCGCACATCCGATCATGTAGACTGGGAGCACGACCAGTCCAGTGTCGGTGTTGGCGACAAACTGAGTCGGGGCGGTGGAGACCCATGTGAGGTTGTGACCGGAGGAGCGAATGGTGGCTCCCGATTGTTCGGTCCAAATGGTGGGAATTGAGCCTCGACCACAATAGATAACAAATGCAACGCGGAATTGATCCGAGCTCTAAAAGCGGCATTGCATGACAATGAGTTGGCTAAGGTTGATTGCACTAGTCTTAAAGGCCGTCTTGAAGGAGAACTCAGAGAAGCTAGTCGTTTGAAATATGCAATGGATAAGATACAAGGAAAATGCCATGCGAACGAGATTGAGACGATTGGGACCAAATGTCGGATCGCTATGGTCATTGAAATCGTCAATGATTACCACGTTCTCGAGCCGTCAAATTTTGACATAGAGGTGACCGCGCAAAGGCCATCCTAATTATGATAGTGATCGTATGGCACTATGAGGACATTGAGAATACCGTGATCGATATGCTACGGACGTTGAAGAAGCCCTAGATGATGAATCATCCCGAAAGAGGGCTGGAAAATCTCATGATTGGCGGGATGGCAACACCTAAGGGCGGTGTGGAGATAATCGCGGTTCCCCCTCTGATAACTCAGAAGGGTAGGATAGTCGGGGGTCACAGGACAACAAGAGAGGCGACGATGGTCGAAATCAGAGATGGGGTGATGTCGGCGGTCGGCGCCAAGAGAAGAGTTGTGACGATGAGAGAGACAATAGTAGTTGTCAGGGTAGGATTGTTGAGGATCATCACGTAGGAATAAAAAGTTAAGCCATGGAAAAGACTGAAAGAGGGCTTCTCAACTTGTTAAGAGCGCAAGGCGGATCCTTGCAATTGGCTCACGAACAAGCAGAGCAAAAATGG
Organism: Fallopia convolvulus; assembly: GCA_964016875.1. Taxonomy (NCBI): domain Eukaryota; kingdom Viridiplantae; phylum Streptophyta; class Magnoliopsida; order Caryophyllales; family Polygonaceae; genus Fallopia; species Fallopia convolvulus. The sequence continues at coordinate 11,271,133 of OZ024722.1, read as the reverse complement.
GCTTTGGTGACTTCTACTCCCTTGTGACTTATGTAAAATTCCGGGGACCGAAAGAAACGGGTGATATGTCGGGAATTTAAATTATTTCGTATATAAGGTCGGAATCCACCTTTTAACCCAAAAGCTTAAGCCATTGACTTGGGTTTCCTCCTTCCTTATATATTAGTGGGTATTACCCTTGTTTTTCCGATGTGGGATTTGGTTTTTGGTCTCCAACAACTTGGGCATAAGAGGTTTGGATTAAGGGACCTCACCCTTGTTCAATTGCTTTGTACAAATTGGTTAAACAGACTGTACTAGTGTGTTAAAATTAACAACGTACGTGATGTCTAGTCAGATGGGCCAATGGATCACGATTGCAATTTGCAAAATCCAATACATTAACTATCAAATGCTAGGACTAGTCATCTAGACATTATTTATACTAGTAAGTTTCAATGATTCCAACCTTTACAGGCATGCAATTATGCAAACAAAAGATACAATACTGAAAATGCTGGATTAGCATCGTTAATCAACAAATAATTCAATTGGGTGTGTCATCCGTAACAATAACATGTCACCCTTCACTTAGTATTTATAACTCAAAATAGCTTGGTGTATAATATATAGCTTCATATAATAGTATAAGCTTGACTATATACTCGGGTACGGTCTTTGATTTTTGTTTTGTGTGACAGCTTAGTTAATAGTTTAAATATTTCTTACATTTCGGTTTAGAGGTAGCAATGTCAATAATGTATATTTTTTTGGTGATGATTTATTTTTCTCTTTTTTTTTTTTTGGGGTAAATTGTAAGGTCTATGTGATTAATTAAATTGATCAAATTAAAGACAAAATGAATGCATTCCGCTGCTATATATAGAAGTAATGCCGTAGCATTTCCATCCACCAACAACCAAAGAGCGCTGATAATTTTTTGAACTAAAACGAGTTGTCAGAATTAAGAGCTAGATCGATCTAAAGGAGGAGAAAATCGTTTGAGGCAAGTGTATATTATTTAATTTACAGAAACTCCATACAGCTTATTTTGAAAGGTTTTTTTTTTGTTGCAAGAATTTACCTAGTAACTACATATCAGTTCCACTTATCTCTTTAATTAAGCATTATATTTTCCATTTTATACCATATATATTAGACGTTCTTGTGTCCTTGATTTCAGCAAAAGTTTTTTGTTCTCCTTTTCTAACTTTGGTCTTAACAACAATCCACAGATTTAGCAAGCTTACCAGCTAGTTTAACTAGTTTCTATAAATGTTAGAGTCAATTATTATTATTATTATCATTTGATTAGGAAAATACTCCAGTTTGGATATAAAACTTTAATTGAATTGAATCTCTTCTCATTTAATTTGTTTAGTGTTGTAGTTGAGGATATGGGGCTGAAGAAATTGGAAATAAATGTAATGGAAGGTGTAAGCAGCATGGGAGAAGCGAAAATAAGACATTATTCGGGTGTGCGGTCACTCGATTTACTTAAATGCAAACAACTTGAAATGGGGTCTTGTAAGGGCCTTGCCTACCTGACTTCCCTCGAGGAATCAAGAATTACACCATGTGAGAATCTATCTGGTTGAGAAGCCAAAGGTGCCGTATTGATCGACAGTGCATCTAATCGTTTCGAGCGATATGTACAAGTCATGTCCCGCTTTGTCCTGTTTTCTTGCGTGTTTTCCTGGATTGTAAAACGTACTTGATCTTTGTATGACTCCGTTGGAGCTTACTTAAGTAGTTAAGTGTTTTGTATCTCACTTTTCCCACGTACGTGCAATAAAGTTTTCCATGGTTGTGTGCAATAATTGGGTGTGCTATGACATCTCCCTTCATAATTTGATATAATTAATCTGAGCTTGCTGAGAGTTCTTAGACACACATTTTCGACTCCTTCGGTCTTCATTGTCAAAAAATTAGCTAGATCTTGGTTTTGAGAAAAAGTACAATTTACCACGTCTCTCTGCAATCAACATCCCATCAGAAGGGTGTAGATTGAGGCCTTACGAAGAGGAGAAAAAAAATAGACATAATAAGACAATTTCAGATCCAAAACATAAATAATCATAATTGTTGGGCAAGTAAATTTGGGCCGGCATAACCAGAATAGAGATCTCTTTCAGATATAAAAGTCCAAACGTTGGTAGCAGGCGGGGAAGGTGCACGTAACGGCTAACGTATTAACGATGGTGGTGAAATATCCGGTATATAGAGACCAGCTTGGTAACGGCTCTTTGGAAGGAAGAAGACTATAAATAGACGAGAGGAAAGGAAGAAGGGCTCATCGGAATACATTCCAACACTTGAGAATCTCTCCCTTCAATCGATATTCTATTTATTTGTGATTATAACTGTTGCCTTCAGGAGTATTTCTAAAAGTCAAGTGGTATCATCCAAGCTCGCTATTACCAATCATCTAAACTCAATATTATCAATTTGCTTGAATCATTTTCTCATTATTTCCATTATACTTCTATTGCTGCTAACGCATTGACGTGTTTAAACTGGTTATTTGACTAAGGTTCCCTCATTATAGAAGATAACACGTTTACGTGTTTATTCTTCCCAAAACAATTAGCGCCCACCGTGGGGCCCTTATCCAAGAAAAATCAGTTGAGCACTGTGAGATTTTACTTCAAGAAGAATGGTCGACAACAACAATCACCCCGATGGTCAAGAGGAGAATGAGATTACTCAAGAGACCATCAACCCGCAAGTTGTGCATTCAAGAGACGAACGCACCTCGACAGAAGGAAATCAAGATCTAACTGCTTCAGCGGCTGCGCATGAACGTGCAACAACGACGGAATCTGCCATCGTCGCCGAATTGCGTGCATCGATGCTTGCTCTTCAGAAAGATCTGGAGAAGTAAAGAGAAGCCCATACCCGATTAACTGAGGTATATGAGAAACAAATTGAATCCCTGACTAATGAAAGGAATCTGCTTCAATCTCAAGTACAGTCAGGTTCAAGCCGGCCACGCGTCACATGAGCAATGGATGGCGTCGCCTGTAACACCCCTATTTTACAACATTGGGTATTACCGTCAGTGACCTCGGACTTTCCCGTCCAAAGTCACCCAAGGCTTTTAGAATGATATTGAACTCATACAAATGCGAAAAATTAATATAAACGTTACATAAATAAACGGATGCTCACGAATGAGACCTGGTTCTTTAATTGAAGATGAAATTGACCAAAAATAGAATTTTATTTATTGATAAGAACTTTCGTTCATTACATTGAGGGTCTTTTTACAAAAGATGTAGCAGCGGAAAGTAAAGCTAATTAAAAAGGGTTTAAAATACGTAATCTAAAATTACAAGAATGTTTTCCCAAGACAACTCATGTGATGATGATTTGCTTGGTTTTTTATAAAGGGAAGAGCTAGTGCCCTAACTTCGGAATGCCTTGCTCTTATGAGGATTCCTTCCTTCCTTCGATGTCGTCTCGCCTTGACCTTCAATCCTCGCTTAACATTTCTTGGACCTTCTAGACTTCTTCTTCAAAACTTTGGTGTACATTCCTGGCCTACAGTCTGGCATTTGTCGCGAAGGGCGAGAAATACCAGGCAAAAATACAGAAGTGGGGAATTAGTCTAAGGAGACTAAGCAAGCGGGAACGGAACTTCCCAAGGGTAATTCGGTAATTTATCAATAGCGAGGGAGATATTATCAGGTTGTGTTTAAGATAAGGCTTATTTATGTGAGATTTAACCGGTACGAAGGAGAGCGTATCTCAAGCGGAGATAGCTCGATAATCGAGAGAAGAGCTACTAGATTGTAAACTTCTTTTAGAATTGAAAGTATGTTGGGAACATTATTACTTTATACAAGTTGAAGACCTCTCGTGCCCTGAGCGGACCGAGAGACGAATCGATCATTTGAGATCGGTCCGTTTTTGATATCTTTTAAATGTGCATTGGGCACTTATCTTATACGATGACGAAAATAATCGATTTCGTTAATGATTTTTAACAAGGGGTGGGGGCACAAATGGCCCGATCCACCAAGGGGAAACCCAGTTTCCCGGCACTTAGCTAGAGTGCGCTCATCCCTCCTTGCAATCGGAGCGGTTGGGATCATGATCCCGAAAGTCGTACTTAAAACACGTAGGCACTTACGACTTAGTAAGATTATATAGAGGCGGCGACGACTATTCCGCACCCCTCACTAGTTCGTTCGACATTGATCTCTGAACGAGACCATAAACAACCAAGGCCACAACCATACTAGCATAAATAGTCCTATCAAATAATAATAGCGAACTATACCAACAATGGTCGTTATATCTAACAATCGATATTTCCTAGGTTCATTCGTTACTTAGCACACAAGTTGTTCCCAACATTGAGAATTTCACGGAAATAGATATAAAAGGTCACAAGGGGGAATTCCACTTGCCTTAACTTTTACGATAGTGTACGAACGAACGAACGAAAATCATTGACTTTACTCGGAACGGAGACTCGACCTATCGACACGAGAGGTACGAACGAACTTTAATAAGAATTTCTTTAATTCTTCTAAAGTTTTGAATATCTCTTATATTCTTTTTATAAGAGAATTAATTACTAAATTATTATAATAATAATTTAGGTGGAGATGAATAAAATAATAATATTCCTTATTATTATTTTATATTGGTAATATCCTTGTATTTCTCATAAATTCTTTATTTGAATTTAATTATTATTATCCTTTGAAGATTAAGGTTTAATAATATTTAAATTATTAAATACTCATTAACTTAAGGTTAATTTTCCTTTTTGATTAATTTATTATTTTCTTATTATAACCAAGCAAGGATAATTTCTTTATATAATCATTAAGATATAGTTTTCATAACTATATGAACTATTGTTTTTAGAAAACTCTTCCTTAGTATGTAAAAAGTCTAAAACGCCCTTGTCATAAAAATATCTTTTATTTTACCTTATTAATATCTTTTTAAATACTAGAATATATCTTTATTATTTTATCCTCTTATCATGCTTATTTTAAGAAGACATGTAATATTTTTGTAAGGATATTCATATTATATTAAGTCCTTTTTCTAGTACTTTCCTTATGTGGAAAAATTCCAATTACTTAATATAACATACTTTCCATATATGAGAGATAATAATAAATTCTATTATCTATTTAAATGATTTCCCCATGTCTTAGAATATTATTTTATAAAACTAGGAGCATGCAACTTATTTATTTATATCTAAGTTAGTAATAATAATATCTTTAGTATATCTTTAATAATATTATTTCTCCTCTATTATATTATTTTAATAATATTTTACATCTATGATTATTGATAAAATCTTTAATATATCTTTTCCCAACAACAAATATCTTTTATATTCCATACTTTACTATATAAAGATATATTATGACTAGCATATCTTATCAACATATTTTTGAGTTTATGATATGCTCTTTAAAATGACATGCAATCCCTTTATATATTGTAAAAAGTCTTCAGATATTATTTTTCCAACAATTTGTTCTAGCTCTTTTATTTATATAGTAAGCTTCAAATAAAGTACACATAATATTTATATTACTCTTTCCAAGTATGTAAAACTAGTATTTTAATCCCATGATTTTATTTGATAATTTTTCCATATCTATCATATTCTACTTTTATATATAAAAGCACATGAAAATTATTTAGTTAATTTATTTAATCCATACTTGTTCTTATTAAAATAATTTATTCAAAAATATCTTATTATTATCCCAAAGCATATAATAGGATTAAAAGACATGTAAGCCTATTTTCCTTTTTAATAGAATTTTATTTTAATAAAATTCCTTATCTTTCATTATTTCATTTTATTTTTATAATAAAGGGAAATATACCTTAGTTAATACTTTTCCAATATTTATTCAAATGTGCTTAAAATATCATTCTTATGAATATTAAAGTTCTAGGAATTCATATATTCTTATTAAAAGTATATTTCTCCTAGATAGGTATGTAAATTAATTTAATTATATAAATTTCTCCTTAATACCCACATGCAATATTTATTCAATTTAATTAAATAAATATTATATACATGTAGAAATTATTTTGTAAAAAGATATTTATTAGAATAGGAGTCGGGAAATTATACCGAACGATAACGAGACGGAAATGGGCACGCAAAACGAGAGGGGCGGAATTTTTTGGGCTTGGATCTCCTTTCTACCTTCAATAAAAAAAACTGATGGGCCTAATCAAATTTAAATGGGCCTTTTTTTTTCTTATTTTTGAACCAGCCTATAAATAAAAATAGGCCCAAAACTCCACCCATCTCCTTCTTCCTTGCTCTTCCACGTTTGATGCCCCAAACGAGAGACTCACGAGGATGGAACGACGGACGACTTCTGGACGGACACCAGGGCGAGGCCAACGACGACTCCGGCGGCTCCCTGGGCGGTTCGCGCACCGTGGCTGGTGGTCCGGTCGGAGAGGGGCGGTGGTCCGGCGACCCAAAGAGGTGAAACAAGGGTTTAGGGATTTTTTTGAAAAAAAATCAGATTTGGGACAAAATTCAATTTGGGACTTTTAGGCTTGATTTAGGACGAAAATGGATTGAAGAGGAGAAGGAGAGGCTTGTGTGAATTTATCCTTGCCCTTACTCCCTATTTATAGTGGTAATGGAAGCTTTTAGAAGCTTCTCCAATGGTGATGTGTAGGCTCCTTGGAGATGGCTTCTCTAAGTAGAGAAAATTGGATTGGTGGGAGGAAAGGTGGTGCATGGAGGTTGATTGGGTGAAAGAGGAGGTGAGGAAGACAAGTGGAAGCCATTGATTCCACATACGTCAATTCAATCAGAAGTCTGATTTGTTCAATTTGGGAAGAAGAAGGAAATAAGGGAATAAAACAATAGAAATTCTTTTATGAGTAGATGAAATACAATGGCATAGCGGATTGTGGGAAGGGCGTGTGAGAGGGATTGCAAGAGGGTCTCGGGTTTGAATCCCGGCTTTTGCCTCTTTTTTATTTGACTTTTTATTTGACTTGTTTCATATTTTTGCCTCCTTGTAATTATTACATTAATTAAAATTCGAAATTCATATGATTTGTATTTGTTGAAAATTTTATTTGTCACTTTGATAACCCTTTATAATATTTTTATAATTTATTAAGAAAATTATAAAAATAATTAACTCTCTTTTTAAGAGAAAAATATTTAAATAATTACCCGACTTGCTTAATATATTTAATTAAATTCTTACTTGTCATTGTAGTAAATGTTTATAACCTTTCATAATATAATATGAAATTATAAAGGTTATTACATTCTCTATTTTAGAGAAAAAAAAATTATTGGGATAATTACCCATTTTATTTTATTTAGAATTTAGCGGATATTACATCGCCCGACAACTGGACTTGGATTACCCGAATCTAGTAACACCACATGAAACCACACAAGTAACCGGGTATCAAGTAAATAGTAATTTACTTCATGTCGTCCGAGGGGACGTAGAGTTAACGCTGTTACGTGAACACCAAGAGTGGAAGATCGCATCATGCAAGTTCCAAGGGCCCCTCAACCGATAGCGATCGAAAGGAGAGATGGATATACCGATTTCCCTTTCGTCCCTGCTATCGCGAGAGTAGATATCTTGCGAAAATACCATGTTCCCGATGTACCAAAGTACAAAGGAATCGTGGATCCGGACCAACACATTACCACCTTTAAGCAAGCACTACTGAACATTAGCATGGTTCCATTTGATATGAAAGAAATCGTCACGTGTCGTTGGTTTGGGAATACCCTATCCGAACCCGCTTTAAATTGGCATTCCTACTTACCACTTGGTAGCATATCCTCTTTTGCTGAATTAGTTGACAAGTTTAGAGTCTGGTTTGCTAGCATGCATGCCAGGAAGCGATCCAATGATTTGTACCGTTTGGTGCAAAAGATCGATGAATCTTTCTAAATAAGTACAATGAAGAATTGGTCACTATCGAAGGATGTGACACTACTATTGTTGTTGAAGCATTCAGAAGGGGAATTTCATCAGGTAACCCTGAACTGAACCGTGAATTGACTAAATACCCTTGCTCAAATTTCGATGAAGTACAGGTCAAGGCCTTGGCTCATGTACGGCTGGTGGAAGACGACCTCTTTTCAACCAAGAAAACGAGCTCATTTCGTTCCGAACAACGACACAGCTGCAAGGATACTAGATACAACGCTTACCCAAGCTCATTACCGCGGAATGATCCGTGAACATAGTAGTGCCAAGGTCGTATGGTTGGCATGACAACGCAAGGCTGCCAACGAATCTATTCCACCATAATTTCAGGGTAGATGCGACGGAAATCGTAAGGACCCTCAGCAAAATGGGAGACACTGTGAAATGGCCATGAAAGAGCAACATACCTTCTCATCAAAAAGACAAATCAAAGGATAGATGAGTGCATCGCTTTAAGGAAAGAGGTATGTGAATTACTTTGCAGGGGATATCTCAAGGACCTCATATCAGAAAGAGCAAGTGAGGAAATGGATTGCAACAAAGGAAAAACGAGCCCACCACCACCTCCAAAGCACACAGGAGTTATCACAGGGGGATCTGAAGCATGTGGGATAACGTATTTCATGAGAATGCTACTTTGTGACAATGAAGGCAACTACCTTGGGCACCTCGAAGGCGTCCCCTGGGAAGATGTCGACCGCATAGCAATTACAAGATTGTAAGACGCTGACCTATTACGTGAAATCCGAAACTCCAGATTTGAACATGAGTACACAAGAGCACGAATATGTAATTACAAATATCGAACATATTTGATGAAACCCGGAATAAACCAACGCTAAAAGACAAGAACGAGATTGTTTTTATTCGATGAGGCAAACACTTGCTTTTATTTATATCTTTCGAAAGAGGTTAAAAATAGCGAGATTATGCCCTAGGCCTCCTTTTAGAGTATTCGAGGTCTCTGTCTAAAAAGGTTCGAGACCTCCTAGATGCCGTGAGATTCTATCACTGACAAACTATCATCGATCTCTGCTCCTGTTGCAAACCTAGGCCCGATTGAGGCGAGGTTTGCGAAGTGATGTTGCGAGATCTTTGATTGAGGCGAGGTCTCTTTGGGCGACTTGAAGTCTTTTTGTGGACCTTCACTTGGCTGTAGCGTGGTCTTTTACAATGATTCAACACGTCGATCTTCAACAAACAAGATAGTTCATGAGTTCAAGATGTTTTTCGACCCCCTGCTACCTTCGAGGTTTTCTTCTATTTATAGAGGATTGAGAAACATGGTTTTTGTCGTTTGTTCGATGTGGGATGCTCGAGGTCAAGCTTTCTGATTGGTCGAGAGTGAGGCAGTCGGTCATTGGTTGAGAATATGGTGGTCGCTGAATAGTTAAAAGGGGCGGGAAATCAGGAATGTCAGCTTTTGAACAACGAGGTTTGGGCCTCGTTATTCATTGGAGGGAGTTTGCTTAACCGCACTTATTTAGTGAATATGACGAGGTTTGGACCTCGTGGTCGTGGTTTTGAGACAGCTTGGGCAAGGATTGCCCTTTTTGGATGTGTATAGTAAAGATCCTCGAGTTTATACCTCAGGAACCCCGCCAGATCCCGCTATTTCTCGTGCCCCGGTCGCACCGTTCATACTATGCTATTTTGCGCACCATCACAACCCCATGGTTTGTGGGTCTCGGACCGAGGGCCGCAGGTCATATATGCGTGATGTTTTGTCCTTCGTACCCGGGGTGCGAGGTCTTAGCTTTGAGGAGCTCTTTTTCACAAGTTTTCAGGGTTATGGGCAACGAGGTTTGAGGATCTTCAACGAGGTTGAGGCTTGTGGGTAACGAGGCTGGAGGATTTTCAGCGAGGTTGAACACTTGACGAACCCGGGGCCCAATCCCCCTTTTCTCATTAATGGGCCCTCGAAGGAATTTAGGCCCATTAAGGTACTTCAAACTGGGAGAGGCCCAACTCCGCTTTCTATAAATGCCTTTATGCATCCCTATTCTTCTCATTCTTCGTCTACTTCTCCAAGCAACCCTATCCTCTCTTTCTTCTGTCTTCTCAATCTCCGGCAAGCAGGCGAAGCGTTTTCACCAGTTCAAGGACCGCAACCGTCTTCTCCACACCTATTTCCGACAAGTAAGTAGTCGATCCTCTCTTCGCATGTATTTTTGGTGTGTTTTTTCTTTTTCTGCCTCGTGCCCTAGGCGGAGGCGGTAGGTTCTCGGTATTTTGCGCCGGTGTCACGGAGGCGAAACGGTGGGAGCGGGGGTGGCGTTGGTAGTCTGGCGATGTTCTCGAGCCTTTTGGTGTGCCAGCTGACGGTTGAGTTCATCGGCGCTTCTCTTTTTTGAATTTCGAATGATTCTTAGGAAACCAAACGTTTCGCCGGTTGGGAGATGGGAAGTTTGATCTTCTAATCACTGCTTTTCACTATGCAATTCTGTTCGTTCCCTTCATATTCTTCCTAGGCCGTCCCATCTGTCAGAGTAGCCCTAGAGTCACACCGCCTCTACGTCACTACCTCGCTTTTTCTTTCTTTTTTGGTTTGCTTGATGTCTCAAAACTCTCCTTCTTTTCCAAGTGCTCGCTTCTTGTAACCTGGACTTCACTTTTCATGCCTAGAGGAGCCTCTTCGAGTCTTCCACCAGGCCTCACATTAAAACTCTGGGAAGGTTTTTACGAAGTATCTTCCGAAACCACAAGAACCGTTGAAACCAGCGATTCTCGGATCCCGAGGTCCCCTTCGATTGTGTTCAGCGACCCTTAACCTCGTGCCTCCGACACTTCTGTTACCTCGCGCTTTCCTCGATTACACACGTCTTCTGGGGTTGAGATGGCCTCATCTTCGATCTCTGATGAAGAACTCGTCGGCTCCGATGTGAGGTCGTCCGACTCCAATGACCAGCCGAGCTTCTCGCGCGGTATATTACCGATTCTGTGTCATGCATCCCTCTAATCATTGAGGAGCGGATACCGATGACCCCAAACCCCGCGATCGGGATTTATCTACCCGAGGGGGCCCCGACAGTTCTCAAAAGGGAGGCCCTTGAAAAGATCACGAAGGATTTTCCCTGGCCCGAGGGGGGTGAGCTGGTGCTGCCCGAGGGGGAGGGTGATGTCCGGCTTTTTAGTCATGTTTTTAGGGTGTGTTTTTAGTGTGTTTGAGTCTTTTTCTTTAGTTTTGTGTTTTATTTTGAGTCGTTTGTGTAGGTTTTTGTATTTCTTTAAGATATGGAGTCTACATAAGCTTTGGTGATGTTTTGTAGGTTTTTAGAAGCTATTTGGAGCAATTTTTTAAGAAAAGAGCCAAGTCGGTGAAAGATAGCACTCAAGAATGAAGAGAAGATGAAGATTAAACGCTCAAGTAAAGTCATTGAAGATCAAGTTTGAGCTTGGAAAGAGATAGAGAAATTTGTTACAAGAACATAGGAAAAAGAATCGAGTCAAACGGAGTTGTAACGAATCTTCTACGCAAGTTTTACTCAAGGCTGTTCGAAGTGCTGAACAGTGGATAAGGTCGTTAACGAGGCACCGCGAGGAGCAGCGCGTCCGAGTCGGTGCTATTAATGGGATTTTATCCTATTTCCTTTTATGTTATTAGATAGATAGAAGGGATATATTTTATTAGAAGATATTATTTCCTTATAGTTAGATTTAAGATAGATTTATTTCCTTAAAGATAGATTTAAGATAGAATAGTTTCTCTATAAATACACTTGTCCCCTCTTTAGTTTTCTTATCATTCAAGTTAGAGGAGGAGGAGGAGAAGAGAGGGGAGGATACGTATGAGAGGGAGAGACGAGTGGGATTTGTGGAGAAGAACTATCGTTTGGATTTAAAGTTGTAAGCTTTCTTTTTAATTCAATTGTTATGTTTTCAATTATGCTTTGTGAGTAGTCTTCCTCTCTAAGGTTGGGGTTAAACCCAACAATGGTTGTGCATGCTTGTTTATGATCATGTTTTGATTGTTTTTATTGCATGAATCTATTCTCTTGCTCTTAATCCTTGAAACGAAAGTTGAAAGGGAATTTCTCATTCATAGTTGAAGCGAAAGCAGAAACCTTAAATCAGAATAGTCAAATTAGGGTTTTAAAGCGAAAGCAGATCTATCCTAGTTGAAGTAGAAGAGATTAGATAGTAAGTTTATTGATTTAGCGAAAGTTGATTGATTTACTTGCTTAAAGTTAACGAAAGTTAGCGCCTTTATGTGATAAAAGCATGATCTATATGTTTCATTAGCGTTTGGCATGCATGATTATTGTTGTGGTGATACCTTTACCTTAGATTTCCTCTCTTCCTTGATAAAAACCCTACCTTTATTGATTACTTGCGCCCCAAGAAAGAACAAAACTTGATACAGACTTTCTCCCTGCGGACGAACCTGACTCTGCTATACAACAGCGGGGTCTTGATATAAATTTATTTGTTGTCAAGAAACCCTCTCAACAGAGGGCTGCTCCTTGGCCTTGTACGACCAGTGCGCGGTTGTTCACCTGCACAACCTCCAGGATGGCTTCCGGCTGCTGTTCTCTCGGCACATAGCCGACTTTTTGTGGTTAATAAATGTTTTTCCCGCGCAACTGTTTCCCAACGCATGGAGCCACTTGTGCGCGTACACATGGCCTAACATGGATGTCATGACACGCTTGTTTTTGGCAAGACGAGAGCAGAGATCATGTCTCGTCAACCTAAGTTTGCCCAGACTCAAGATCATCACCACCCAGTCGAACGTCAGCCAGTGGAAGGACAAGTGGTTCTTGGTTCGGGACCGTACCGGGAAGTACCTCAACTTCCCCTCAGCACCGGACAATTTCCGTAGTCCCAAGGGGTCTCTAGATGTCACCGAGATCAAGACTTGGTTCGCAATGCCGAGCCAGGCGCCTTACTGGGAATACCTGGCGCATGATCGGCTCGAGCGGGCAGGTCCGAGTCTTACCTTTCCGAACCGCGAGGGCGCAGAGGGTACCTATTTCTTTATGTTTTCTCGCTCTTGCATTGTTTCTTGTTTTGCTTTGTGTTAGATCTGGACCACGTGCGGTAACCCCGAGCCTCGCTCAGGTTGCGCACGTCGCGCCTAGATTGTCCACGATGGGCATGAGCGCCGCTTGGAGCGCGCGCTCTAGATTTTGATTGTTTTCGATGATCACGAGCCTCGCTCGGATCATGCATTCTAGGTTTTGATTGATTGCGATGATCACGAGCCTCGCTCGAATCACGCATTCTAGATTTTAATTATTTACGATGATCAAGAGCCTCGCTCGGATCACGCATTCTAGATTTTGATTGTTTGCGATGATCACGAGCCTCGCTCGGATCACGCATTCTAGATTTTGATTGTTTGCGACCTTCTCCCCTTTCTCTTTTATTAACTCGTTTTTCCTTCTCAATGACTCTCTTGGATGCTTTGGCCTTGAGGGCGAAGGGAAAGAAGACTACGGGGCCCGCCACGCAGACCTCTGGGGCCCCGAAGGTCCCGATGCTGAAGGCGCCGACCCTTGCGAAGGTCGCAGGGGTGAAAATTGTTGAGGGGGACCGCCCAAAGGAGACGCTACCAGAGCGTCCTCCTAGGCTCTTCCACGATTCGGTGACGGGGACGGATCCAAAAGGAAGGAAGCGGAGGCGTCACCCCGCAGGGAGAAAAGGAAGAAGCACAAGGGGGACAGTCAACGCAGCTCCTCGGGGAGGGAGATTGTCCCAGGTTCCAGCCTCGAGGGGCGGGTTCTTGCCTCTACTGGCCCTCCCGCCGCGAAGTTCCACTGCCCCAGGCCATCCCGAGGCACGCTCAAGAACTGGAACTGGAGCGACTGGAAGGAGGAGATTGTGTGGGCGAACAATCTCTCTGAGGATGCCCTTAACGACGAGGCCCTCCGCTACTCGGCTATGGTATGTTTTGTTTTTCTTTATAAGCCTCGCTTGAAAGTTTCTTGCTTGTTCTTTCCTAACATATTTTTGATTTTCCAGCACAATTTCTTCGAGAATTACAACTGTAGCCGCATCAAACTCCTCCACAACAAAATGCATAAGACGGAGGAGGGGCTCAAGGCCAGCACGGAGGAGTGCACCAAGAAGGAGTATGCCCTCGCCGAAGCCGAGAGGCGGGTTCGGGCGGCAGAAGTCGCAGCGAAGGATGAGGCCAGGGAGGCGGCCAAGGCGAAGGAGGAGGCCGAGAAGGCGAAGGCCTTGGTTGGGGACCTACATGCCTCGGTTGAGGACCTTCGGACCAAACTCTCCGAGGAACACAAATATTTCAAGGAGAAAGAATCAGAGCTCCAGAAGGTGGAGGAGGAGAACAACAGCCTTCACCACCGCGTCAAGGAGCTCAACGAGGTGGTGGAGGTTGCAGGGCCCAAATACGTCAAGTCGGCCGAGTACCAGGAAGAGTTGTTGAGCAGCATTGATGGGATGTACCAGCAGGCTATTCGCGTAGGGGTGAAACAAGCGGTTGCGAAGTATCAGCATATCGACCCCCGCATCATCTTCTTCATCCCCAACTATGGACTGACCATGGGGGAGACTGGGGAGGAGCCCGAGGGAGAATGCGAATTTTTCCTCGACAACGAAAGCGGGGTTGTATCGAGCGAGAACGAAGTTCCTGCCGCAGACCTCTCGGTCTAGGAAGGTTTGAACCCCGCCTTGGGTGATCCCAACCCCGCATAGGCCGACCCTAACTCCGAGCTCGAAGTTATCGTTGCCTCACCCCTCCGTCAAATGTCCATGGGCCCTCCTGCTGACACGCCGAGCGAATGAAAGGCGCTCTTGTAATTTTTTGTTTCTTCAAATATTTTGGTGGCCCTGCTGGGGTTTGTAATATGATATTTTGGCCTTCACGACCTTACTTTATGCACTTTTCTTTCTATCTTTGATTGTGGTTACATTGCGTGCCTTTTGAGGGTTCCAAAGGCCCATTCCATCCCGATCCAACCCCATGGCCCGAGTGTTGCAAGACTTGCAGACTGCTCAAGCCATAGCGAGTCATTCTTTTATTTTACAACTATGCAACGATCATGAGCCTTGATCGGATCGCGCACGTCACACAGATTATATGCAGCAGTCCCGAGCCTTGCTCGGATCACACATGTCAGATTATATGTAATGATCACAAGCCTCGCTCGGATCACGCATGTCACACAGATTATATGCAGCGATCCCAAGCCACGCTCGGACCACGCATGTCAGATTATATGCAGCGATCACGAGCCTCGCTTGATTGTCTCCTGCTTGGGGAGGATAGATTATGAAAATTACTTGGGATTGCTCCGAATGATCGCGATCTCGCTAGATTGTCTCCAACACCAAGCGGGAAGCAAGGGGAGGATAGATTGTGACGATCACCCGAGATTGCTCCCGGTGATCGTGATCTCGCTAGATTGTCTCCAACCACAAGCGGGAAGCTTGGGGGAGGATAGATTGTGACGATCACCCGGGATCGCTTCCGGTGATCGTGATCTCGCTAGATTGTCTCCAACCCCAAGCGGGAAGCTTGGGGAGGATAGAAAGTGATGATCACCTGGGATAGCTCCCGATGATCGTGATCTCGCTAGATTGTCTCCAACCCCAAGCGAGAAGCTGGAGGATAGATTGTGACGATCACTGATAGAGCATATAGATATAGGTTTTAGAGCATGTTTTTATTTCCGTTTTATGCATGCTTAGCTAGAATTTCGCTTTAAGTTGTAGGTTAAGTTTTATTTCGGTTTAGTTCAGATCTACGCATTTTGTGTGTCTTATTACAGGTTGAAAGGTGAAGAATGGTTGGTGTGAGGCTAAGGACCGAACCGAAGAAAGTGTGGAGAGCATTGAAGAGAAGAACTGAAGGAAAAATCGCAAACCAAGGAGAAGTGCCAAACCACGGTTGAAGGAGCTTGCCAACGCCGAAGGGAACAAGTTTCTTCGGCCAAAGCGCGGGGAGGACCGGCTATAGCGCGTCCGCGCTATGGGTGCACTTGACCGCGTTTCGGCGCATTTGTATGACGCTGACTCGGGCTTTCGTGTTATCTTTTGGGTCGACTTTATTAGTTTTTTTGGATATTTTTGATATCATATAAATACTTTTCTTAGGGTTTTGGATCATTATGCTATATATTGTTTTGCTTTTACGTTAATTTCAATTTGGAGAGAAGTTTGGGAGACAAAAAACCCTAGTTTTGCTTTTACGTTAATGTCTAATTCTAGCTAAATTTCTCATGTTCAACTAGTTAGTTGAATTTGTATGCATGATCGTTTATGAGATTTGAATTATTTTTGTTTGCCTTGACTAGATTGAATTTCTCCGTGCTTGATTGATTAAATTCACTTATGATTATAATAGCTTGATCACCTATTCTATTTCTAGGTTGAATTACAACTAGAATAATTAAATAGACGGTGGAATTTGATTATTCATGGATGAATCCTTTGATTAAACTTATAGACGGTGGAATAAGATTAATCAAAGGCGGAGAATTTAATCACAAAACTTCATGAATAGACAGTGGAATTCATGAACTATGTTTCTATTGAATGCTTTGAATTAATTTGCATGATCAATTTGACATAGAAGGTTTTCTAGGTTAATTGGTTAAAAGGTTGTTAAAGACGGTGTATATTAATAACCACATTAAGCTTGAATTTCATAAATTCACAATAGATTAGTCAAGGGAAATTGAAATAAGAATAATCAATGATCAAAACTCATGTATGCAATGGATACGAAACTAGTTGGACGCTTTTCTCTATATTTGAATTTCTAATCGTTTTATTTGCTTTGCTTTATTTATTTAGATAAATAGTTTGAAATCATAAAAAAAAACCTCTTACTTAGTAATATTATTTAAATACAAATAATCTGAGTCCTTGTGGGTTCGACCCTTGCTTCCACTTTACTCAGGTTAGGAAGTTAGGATATTTCTTTGACAGTGCTTTTACAGCGACATAAAAGTTCTCGTTAAATTTGACGTCGTTGTTGGGGACTCGGCTAGTTATTTGTGTTTATTTAGTGTTACTTTTTATTTTTTTAGGGTATGAACCACTTGCATGGTTCATACCCGTGCTACTAATCCATCTCTTGTTGCGTTTGATTCAGAAATTGAAAGGACAATCTCTAGGTTGCGCAGGGAAGCTCGTGATCTTTCTCGTGAATTACCGTTCAATCTGGATTCTTCTACATCTGATTCTGAATTTGAAAGCATTCTTGAAATAGCAGAGATGGCTCAAACACCGAGACAGTTGACTGCACCTGATTTGGCTCAACAACCATTGGCGGTGAAGCTACCTGAACTCCTTGACGGTGTCCAATTCGAACTGAAATCTGGGTTGATTCACCTCCTTCCTCAATTTTATGGGAAGGTAGGTGAAGATCCCAACAAACATCTGGCTGAATTTCATGTTATCTGCTCTAGCATGAAACCGAAGGACGTCACTGATGATCAAATCAAGCTGAGAGCTTTCTCTTTCTCTTTGAAAGATGGAGCTAGTGATTGGCTCTATTACTTGGCTCCAGGCAGTATTGAGACTTGGGAACAATTGAAGAAGGCTTTTCTTGAGAAATATTTCCCATCCACAAAGCTTTCAAGTCTGAAGAAGAGCATTAGCAACATTGAACAACTCCCAAATGAATCGCTTTATGAGTATTATGAGAGGTTCAAGAAGCTAATCTCAAGCTGCCCTTATCATGGTTACTCTCAGCAGGATCTTGTTATGTACCTCCATGAAGGCTTATTGGATGAAGAACGCCGACATGTTAATGCTACTTGTGGAGGAAACATCCTGAATAAGACTCCTGTTGAAGCTTTTGAGCTTTTCCATGAATTATCTGAAGGCTCCTGTCAATTCAACAAAAGAGCTATAGTGAGGGCTGCCCATTTTATCCATGCTACTACTTTACATGAGGAGGTAAATGAGTTGAAGACAATGTTCATGCAATTCATGTTAGGAGGACAACAACAAGTCAAACCTTGTGGTTTCTGCTCCGACGTTACTCATAAGACAGATGCTTGTCCTACTCTTCATACTCAAGAAGAAGAAGTCAATGCGCATGGAGGCTATGGGCCAAAAAGGCCAGCATATGATCCTTATTCGACCACATACAATCTGGGCTGGAAGGATCATCAAAATTTGAGGTATGGAAATCAGAATCACTAATATGCACCTCCACACGGTCCTCCAGGTTTTAGGCCTCACCTTCAACCTCAGCCTCAAGCACCGAATCAAGGCCCGTCCTTATCCACGGATGAAATGATCCGCACTCTTGCCCAAATTATGACTACTATGCATCAATCTATAGGGCAACTTTAGCAAGAAACCAAGTCGAGCATCGCCAACTTGGATAATCAGATGAGCCAACTTGCAAAGGCAATGAGCAAACTTGAAGCTAGAGATTCCAACAGATTACCTTCTCAGACGGAACTCAATCCTAAATAGCATGTAAATGTAATCTCGCTCCGGAGTGGTAAAGTGTTGGAAAACAAAGACGAAAAGAAACCAACTTTGCAAGAAGAGAGCATTGAGGGGGACGAAATTTCGGAGCTTGTACAGGTTATTGAACACGATCAAACTGGCCAAAGCGCCCCCGCACCATCAAGCCCCAAGCCTCGCCCAGACAGGCCGATTTTCTGCGGCCAAAGCGCGGGCAAATCTGGTGAAAGTGCGCCCACGCCTACGGCGGTCCAAACCAAGCCCACGGTACTGAACGAGGACTCATCTAATCCTTCAACCTCGGCTCTCAAACCTCTTCCACCCTTTCCCGATGAATTAAAGGAAACCCGTAAGATCGAGAACGACAATGAGATCTTCGAGACGTTTAGCAATTGCAAGGTGAACATTCCACTTCTCAAGCTTATTAAGAGCATTCCTTGCTATACTAAATTCTTGAAGGAGCTATGCACGGTCAAGCGGAATCAAAAGCCTAAAGGGAAGCAAAAGATCAAGGTTAGCGAGCAAATATCAACGGTCTTCCAAAGACGAATGCCAAAGAAATGCGAAGACCCAAGTATGTTCACTATTCCTTGCATCATAGGTGAGACGAAATTTGATAAGGCTATGCTAGACTTGGGTGCTTCTATAAATGTTTTGCCTTATTCATTTTATAAATCTCTTGAGCTTGGTCCATTACGTGAAACAGATGTAGTAATTCAATTGGCTGATGGATCCAATGTTTATCCAAAGGGGATTGTAGAAGATGTGATTGTCATGGTTGATAAGTTGATCTTTCCCGCTGATTTCTTTGTACTTGATATGGAACATGACAAGCATGCGGCTCCAATTCTCTTAGGTAGACCATTCTTAAAAACGGCCAATACAAAAATTGATGTGCGTAGTGGCTCATTAACTATGGAGTTTGATGGGGAAAGGGTTGAGTATAACATCTCTGATGCAATGAAATTTCCCTACAATAACAATTCTTTATGCTCTATTAATGTTTTAGATACACATGTCCTAGTTTTCCTTGATATTAATGATAATGATGGATTGAAATCTTCTCTTAAGAATCCTGTAGTTAATGAAAATAAAGTGGATTCTTTGCTATATGCTGACATGAAGGGAGTTGTAGCTAAGTTGAACGCTCATTATGAGCGATCACCCTTGCTAGCGGGCTTTAAGCCCATGCTACTAACATTGCCAAGCAAGAAGCTTGTCACTTTTGATTTGCAGGGTCCTAATGTGGAGATCAAGGAATCACCGAGCCACTCTAAGTCTGCCTTTCTAGATGCTGGGTCCACTCATTCAATGCAAAGTGGGCATGGAAAGCGATTGAAATCGTATTTTGAAGAATTTAGCAATGCTATTCTTGAAGAGACGGTTTTGGACGAGCCTAATAAATGAGCGGTAATGCGTCAAGCTAATGACGTTAAACAAACGCTTCTTGGGAGGCAACCCAAGCTTAAAGTTTAGTTTTTCGTTGTTTTTTTAGAATAAGTTTTGTTTTCAGTTTGTTTTTGTTCGGTTTTTGTTTTGTTTCGTTTCGCTTTTGCTCTTAGTTTTAGGTAAAGTTGGAAACAGGTATACACGGTTCGCGGAAGCCAGGATGCCCTCGAGATCATGGGCCCGTATCCCGGATATTCACACCCTGCTTATCCATACCCGGGATACCCACCACCACCACCGCCAGAGGAGTAGATTCTTGAGTGTGCCAGCTCTTGTGATGAGGTTAGTTTCTTTTTCTCTTATCTTTTATTTTACTTTGGGGACAAAGTAAAGTTTAAGCATGGGGGAAGGGGATTCTTTATTTTATCATAAGTGCTTAGTTGTATATAGTTCATGTAGTTGCATTTGCATGTTTATTTTATTGTTATGCATTGATTAAAAAGTTTGAAAATCCGATAAAAATTTGAAAAATTCAAAAAATCAAAAAAGAGTTTTGATTGCATTTTAGGATTCATTTTCCCCTCGGAACCACTTGTTTATTGAGTGAGCATTATTTCATATCCCATGACTTGTTACTTATTAATAAAAGTTCTAAAATAAGAATTGCTTAATTATGAAGGAGTATACATGAAAGTGAGAATTTGAGTTATTTATGAAGTTCTAACCAAATATTGCCTTGTGAGATCTTTTTGAGCCTTTATATGCTATTTTTGCATGAAATTCTTGAGTGCATCTCTTTGATTGCTTAAACTCTAGAACTTGCATTTAGATTATTTTTCGAGGCCACATTATATGATTTGAATGCATGATGTAAAAGTGATTGAGACAAATTTTCTTAAGCTCATTTATATATTTATCTACCCTACATTATACCTTTGTTTTGTAGCCCCACTGTTTTGAGCCTTAGCCTTGTTTATTAGCTCCACAAAAATTGTTCCTAGCTGTATAAGCTTGACCTTTATCCGAGAATTAGGATTTGACTAGGGGAATTTTGTGGGTTATATGATGTACTTTGGGGTTTGTAAGGAAGTTTGAAAAGGTGTAATTGAGGGGAATGTGCAAATAGAAAAAAAGTTAAGGATGTTGGGAATGTTTATTGAAAATCCTTTGAAGGAAAGTTGGTATGAATGGTTGATTGAGATGAGTTTTGTGTATAAATGGCAAAGTTGTTCGTGTGAGAGAAGAATGAAAAAGAATGAATCTCAATTGGGTTTGTGGAAAGAAAATCAAAAGATGAGCAAAAGAAAGAAAGAAGTGTTCAAAGCAAGTAATGGAAGAAAGGGAAGAGTAAGTTGGGAATATGTTTTGAGAGTGAGTGTTAATGTAATTTGGGTTTTAGTTGATTCTAGTTCCCGGATTTAGCACCACATGGCCAAATAATGATCCCCATCTACTTGTCTATACCTTGGCCCCATTACAACCCTGAAAAAAAGACCTCATGATTTACGTTTTGCATTTGAACATCCGTGGTGAAGATTTAGAGCACTGATGCAAGCATATGGTAGTTGGCTTTCAAAGATGATTTTTGAGCGAAAACACTTACCCTTTTAAACACTTGAGCGTTGAGTGCAAACACATATATCTTGGTGAGGGTTAGAATGGATTAATAGATTGGTTTGAAGCTTTCATTAAATGTATGCAACGATTTCATGGTTAAGTTTGAGCTTCTTGAAAATGAATGGAAGTCATGGCTTGCTTGTTTGTGGTGTGATTGATTTTATGTCTTGCTTGAGGACAAGCACGGTTCAAGCATGGGGGAATTTGATAGAGCATATAAATATAGGTTTTAGAGCATGTTTTTATTTCCGTTTTATGCATGTTTAGCTAGAATTTCGCTTTAAGTTGTAGGTTTAGTTTTATTTCGGTTTAGTTTGGAATCTACGCGTTTTGTGTGTCTTATTACAGGTTGAAAGGTGAAGAATGGTTGGTGTGAGGCTAAGGACCGAACCGAAGAACGCGTGGATATTTTTGATATCATATAAATACTTTTCTTAGGGTTTTGGATCATTATGATATCTATTGTTTTACTTTTACGTTAATTTCAATTTGGTGAGAAGTTTGGGAGACAAAAAACCCTAGTTTTGCAACATTGAAGAGAAATCTTACTCTTGTAAGTTTAATTTTTCTTTAATGTCTAATTCTTGCTAAATTTCTCATGTCCAACTAGTTAGTTGAAGTTGTATGCATGATCGTTTGTGAGATTTGAATTATTTTTGTTTGCCTTGACTAGATTGAATTTCTCCGTGCTTGATTGATTAAATTCACTTAGGATTATAATAGCTTGATCACCTATTCTATTTCTAGGTTCAATTACAAATAGAATAATTAAATAGACCGTGGAATTTGATTATTTATGGTGAATCCTTTGATTAAACTTATAGACGGTGGAATAAGATTAATCAAAGGCGGAGAATTTAATCACAAAACTTCATGAATAGACTGTGGAATTCATGAACTATGTTTCTATTGAATGCTTTGAATTAATTTGCATGATCAATTTGACATAGAAGGTTTTCTAGGTTAATTGGTTAAAAAGTTGTTAAAGACGGTGTATATTAATAACCACATTAAGCTTGAATTTCATAAATTCACAATAGATTAGTCAAGGAAAATAGAAATAAGAATAATCAATGATCAAAATTCATGTATGCAATGGATTCGAAACTAGTTGGACGCTTTTCTCTATATTTGAACTTCTAATCGTTTTATTTGCTTTGCTTTATTTATTTAGATAAATAGTTTGAAATCATAAACCCCCCCTCTTACTTAGTAATATTATTTAAATACAAATAATCGAAGTCCTTGTGGGTTCGACCCTTACTTCCACTTTACTCAGGTTAGGAAGTTAGGATATTTCTTTGACAATGCTTTTACAGCGACATAAAAGTGCTCGTCAATCACCCGGGATTGCTCCCGGTGATCGTGATCTCACTAGATTGTCTCCAACCCCAAGCGGGAAGCTTGGGGAGGATAGATTGTGACGATCACCCGGAATTGCTCCCGGTGATCGTGATCTCGCTAGATTGTCTCCAACCCCAAGCGGGAAGCTTGGGGAGGATAGATTGTGACGATCACCCGGGATTGCTCCCGGTGATCATGATCTCGCTAGATTGTCTCCAAATTGGGTCAATATCGTAAAATAACTCGTCACCCTATATACACTAAATTTAGTGACGACGAGAATTCAGAAATTTTACATATAATATCTCTTGAGCCGAGCGACATTCCACATCTTGCTTAGAGTGCGCCCCTCGCTATCTTTTAGTTTAAAAGCCCTGGGCGCGACTTCTTCTCCGAGGAGATACGACCCCTCCCATTTTGGATCCACCTTGCTGCCCTCGGTGCGCCTTAAAACGAGATGTTCCGAGACCAAAACCCGGGGTCTAACCTTCTTGTCATGATACACTGAAACTCGCCGCTTGTATTCCATGGAGCGTAGGGCTGCGATCTCGCGAAGTTCATCCATGAACTGCAATTCTACCTTGAGATTGATTTCGTTCTCTTTTTTGTTGAAGTCGAAGATCCTCGCCGAAGGGACCATGGTCTCTACTGGAACCAGCGCATCCACCCCGTAGGTTAAAGCAAAAGGCGTCTCCCCCGTGGCGCGACGCGCGATTGTTCGATATGTCCACAGGACGACCGGGAGAAGCTCTGCCCACCGACCTTGTGCTATGCCAGCCACTTCTTAAGATCAGACACGATACGGGCGTTGACGTTCTCTACCTGGCCGTTTGATTGGGGATGGGCCACTGAGGAAAACTTGAGGATTATGCCAAGCTCGGAGAAAAAGGTCCAAGTTTCCTCGCAGTCGAGCTGGGGCCCATGGTCGGTCATGATGGTCATGGGGACCCTAAAGCGACATACAAGATTTTTCCATAGAAAATTGCAAACCTTTATCCTTGTGATTTTTTCCATCGCCTCTTCCTCGACCCACTTCGTGAAATAGTGGACGATGATCAAGATGTACTGCACCTGCCCCACGACCTTGGGGAAGGGTCCTAAAATATCCACCCCCAACATCGCAAAGGGGCAGGGTGCATGGATCGAGCGTAGGCGCGAGGTCGGGGTATGCTGGACGTTAGCGTGCTTCTGGCACCCGTCACACTTCTAAACGTAAGCCCTCGCGTCCTACCTGAGGGTGGGCCAAAAATACCCCAATTGGGCGATTTTGTGCGACAAGGCACGCCAACCGGGGTGGCCGCCACAGACCCCCTCATGTTCCTCGAATAGTATGTGCTCTACGGCCTCGGTCGGCACACATAGAAAGTTGGGCTCTACGAAACCCCGATGATAAAGTCGTCCTTCGATGACGCAGTAGCGAGCCGCCTACATTTTGAGCTTTCTAGCCCCTGCGGGATCCTCGAGAAGGATGCCGCTTTCCACATATCGCGTGATGGGAATCCTCCAATCCTCGAGTTTGACGGAGAGAACTTCGTTGGTCACACTTCGCGAGAGCTTTCTCTCTACCATCACGCGATTGCCTACTTCTTAGGGAAGGGCCGACCCCAGCCTCGCGAGAGCATCTGTCTTTGTGATCACAACGCGTGGAATGGATTCTACAACGAACGTTTCTAGGCAGGATACCAAGGCTTTAACCTTCTCTCGGTACGCGGGCAGGAACCCCGTTTTGGCATCATACTGCCCATTCAACTGTCGCGCCACCAATTCGGAATCGGTGTATATCCTGATCTTGCGAGCCCCATTGAGCAACACCATCTCTATCCCGGCGATCATGGCCTCATACTCGACCTCCTTATTGGTGGAGTCGAAGGCGAAGTTAAGGGCATACTCTGTCTTGATCGAGGGACAGGCAAGAAACACGCCAGCCCCGCCCCCGGCGCTGCATCGCGAGCCATTGACAAAGACCTTCCACTCCTCCGCGCTCTCGTCAATCTTGGGGAAGGTTACTTCTACCATGAAGTCAGCGAGGGCCTGCCCCTTCATCGTGGTCCTGGGTAGGTAGTTGATGTTGAACTCGGAGAGCTCAACTGCCCACTTCGTCATCCGCCCGGAAAGGGCGGGCTGGTGGAGGATCTGTCGAAGAGGGAGATCGGAAAGGACCTGGAGAGGGTGTGCATGAAAGTAAGGGCGCAGGCGCCTCACGACGCTCACCACAACCAGGGCCATTTTTTCTGCCGGGGAGTATCGCTGCTCTGCAGGTTGGAGCACGCGGCTGATGAAATAGACACGGTGCATCGCTTTTCTCGTCAGCACCGCGCTGACTGTCTCCGGGCTCACGGCCACGTACAGTTGCAAATCCTTGCCCACCTTTGGAGGAGACAATGTGGGGAGCTTTGACAAGAATGCCTTCAACCCAGAGAAAGCGAGCTCTAGCTCTTCGTCCTAGACAAACTTGTCGTTTTTCTTTAGCGTCGCGAAGAAGGGTAGCGATTTGTCCGCCAAACGGAACAGAACCTCCCCATGTAGTTTACAACGCCGTTGAGCCACTGTACCTCGGTCCGAGATCGGGGCGACCTCATCGAAGGAATCGATTCTATCTTGGCGGGGTTCACATCTATCCCCCGTGCGCTAATCATGAATCCTAGGAACTTTCCTGATGACACGCAGAACACACATTTCTCAGGATTTAGGCTGAGCCGGTTGCGTCTGAGCATTGCAAAAACTTCAGAGAGGTCGACTAGATGTTCCTCTAGGGTTCTGCTTCAGACCACAATGTCTCGACGTAAGCAGACACGTTCCTCCCCAGATGGTTCTTGAAGACTCGGTCTACGAGCCGCTGGAAGGTTGCACCTGCGTTCTTCAAACTAAAAGGCATGAACTTGTAGCAGTAGGTCCCTCGTTGCGTGATGAAGGATGTTTCTTCCTCATCTCGCGGGCTCATTAAGACCTGATTGTAACCTGAGTATGCGTCGAGGAAGCTCAAGACCCCGTGACGCGCCTCGGAATCGACCAGCTCGTCGATCGAGGGAAGGGGGTAACTATCTTTGGGGCAGGCCTATTTTAGATCCTTGAATTCCACGCACATGCGCCACTTTCCGCTGGTCTTTTTGACCAACACGATGTTAGATAGCCATGCAGGATACTAGGCCTCGTGGATAAACCCCGCGGCCAGCAGCTTTCCTACCTCGGCATTCGCGGCGCTTGCCCTCTCCTCATTCATCTTCCTCCGTCGCTGTACCACGGGATGGGCGGTGACATCAACGTTTAAGGAATGCTGGGCAAAAGTTCGCGGGACGTCGCAGAGGTCTTTTGCAGTCAACGCGAGCACGACGCGGGAGCCAACAAGCAAGGTCTCCAGCGACGATGCTGACTCCCCAGAGAGGCACTCGCCCAAGTAGATCTTTTCTGCCTCGCTACCGAAGGGTGTGACAACCCTTCTCTCTACCTCTGGGATGGGGACCGTAAAGTCCCGGACTTCAAGACCAGCCTCCCCGATAGCCTCCACCATGAATAGCCTCCACCATGCCCTTGACCTCAAACAGCTGAGCGAACGAGGCCACAAACCCGATTTTGAGGCTAATAAACCATGTCATCGTGGCCTTCTCCAGGGTGGTCGGGAAAACGCGGCAGAAAATGGCATCGTTGTAAGAGTTGACGTTCATTTGAAAAACGAAGTGCTTCACATGCTCCTCCGGATCTGCCGCGCCGTCGTAGAGTTCCATTTGCGGCCTATGGAAGCCTTTGGACATTGGTGCGCTTTGAATCTCGTCCACAAAAGGTGAGAGGCTACCATCCACAACATGACGACATCGCAAGCGCGACTTCAGGGTATGCATCACGCTCCCCGCTGTTTTGGACACTTCCAGATCTTGCATCCGGAAGCGTCGCGAGCGAGACCTCGAAATTTTCATGGGGTCCCGGGGCGGCCTCTCCTTTGACAAGCCGTTAGTTGATGCCTCATGCCCCGACACGTGTCCGGGGACGTACGCGGGTACGTACTCAGAATGCGGTTGGTCAGGCTAGGGAACGGGGAGGTATGCGGACATCGGAGGTGCCTGGACATGGACGGGCGAAGGGGCGAAGCTCTGTTGGTATTGCCCATAGCCCGGATAGGGATATGGGTTTGGGGGAATGCCGCCCGGTTCGTATCCTTGGAATGGGAAAGGGTTTTGCGGGACATTATATGCCCACCCCGGAGGGACTCCGAACGGACAACCTGGCGGTGGTGCCATGTTCATCCATTGCGAGGTTTCAGGCATGTTATCGGGGTGTTGAGGGAAGAAGTTGTTTGGACAGGTCATTTTGAGGGATTCAAAAGCCAAGGTTTGCGCAAGTCAGGAAACTACTTAGGATGAAGAAGTTCCCACAGACAGCGCCAATGATGAAACCTGAAATAGACCAACGCTAAAAGACAAGAACGAGATTGTTTTTATTCGACGAGGCAAACACTTGTTTTTATTTATATCTTTCGAAAGAGGTTACAAATAGCGAGATTATGCCCTAGGCCTCCTCTTAGAGGATTCGAGGTCTCTGTCTAACAAGGTTCGAGACCTCCTAGCTGCCGCGAGATTCTATCACTGGCAAACTATCATCGATCCCTGCTCCTGTTGCAAACCTAGGCCCGATTGAGGCGAGGTTTGCGAAGTGATGTTGCGAGATCTTTGATTGAGGCGAGGTCTGTTTGGGCGACTTGAAGTCTTTTTGTGGACCTTCACTTGGCTGTAGCGTGGTCTTTTACAATGATTCAACACGTCGATCTTCAACAAACAAGATAGTTCTTGAGTTCAAGATGTTTTTCGACCCCCTGCTACCTTCGAGGCTCTCTTCTATTTATAGAGAATTGAGAAACATGGTTTTTGCCGTTTGCTCGATGTGGGATGCTTGAGGTCAAGCTTTCTGATTGGTCGAGAGTGAGGCAGTCGGTCATTGGTTGAGAATATGGTGGTCGCTGAATGGTTAAAAGGGGCGGGAAATCAGGAATGTCAGCTTTTGAACAACGAGGTTTGGGCCTCGTTATTCATTGGAGGGAGTTTGCTTAACCGCACTTATTTAGTGAATATCACGAGGTTTGGACCTCGTGGTCGTGGTTTTGAGACTGCTTGGGCAAGGATTGCCTTTTTTGGATGGGTATAGTAAATGCCCTCGAGTTTATACCTCAGGAGCCCCACCAGATCCCGAAATTTCTCATGCCCCGGTCCCACCGTTCATACTCTGCTATTTTACGCACCATCAATATTAACAATGTAACTGAATCACCATCTTCCTCATTCTCCGGATCAACAACATGAGCCTCGGGTCGCAGTTCTAACTCGAATTCAATTTACCGATCAATGTAACACAATATGCTTCATAAACAGCAAAATCCAAACCTCAAATTAGACCAAACGAAACTCGAAATCAATCGCCTGACCAACCTGCGAAGACATGATCGCGATCTAAGTCGGTCCACGCGCATCCCGATCCATCTTCATCGACGACGGAGCGACCTTAATCAGATGGGAAGTCCCCATTAAATTGACCTCGATCATAAACCTAATCTCCTTCAACTCCTGCTCCTCGAGCTCCTGGGAAGGAAAACCCCTTGATTACAAACGAGGACGCCGATTGGACCGGGGGCGTCGATGGCCTTCTTAACGGCGGCGAAATCCCTAGCATCGGCGTTGAAGACGTAGACGGTTTTGATATTGCAATTTCTGAATGAAAAGAGAGCGATAGAAAAAAATGACAGTAAATATGGGCGGTTTTGATATTGAAAATTGAATATATGGAGAGAGAGAGAGGGGGTCAAGATTTAAGGAAGATATTGTAGGAATTTGATGTAATCTGGTGTATTAAACATGATAATTATTCTACAACCTATTTTATTTAATCTCATTCATAAAAAAAAATATTTAATGGCTCTCCTTATTTTCCTGGTTTTTCCAGAAGAAGGGATTTTTTAAAAACCCTTTACATATTTTTTACACTTCCAGGAAGTATATATATAATTTTTTAAATATAAGATCAATACATATTTTATTTAAAATGATTCAAATCTCGTAAAATGTGTATAATATATAAATACTATAAAATATAGTAAAAAAGTGTAATTAATGAAATAAATAGTGTGATAGGAGAGCTTATGGCAAGAAAGTAAAAATATTAGCAGAATTGAACACTTGGGTGAAGACGTTCTTTATAACCAAGATTATATGCAAAATTCGGTGAAGTTACACACTCGGTGAGGGTCGAACCGGTGACTGCTAGGTATAATACTACACTAGCTACCACCAGACCTATCCTACAATCATGCTCTGAATCCTCTCATCTAATACCCTAACAAAAATATACCGCTGCACGCTCTCCCCCACGCCGCTCCATCGCCACCAATCGCGGCGGTCTCCTTCCACTCACTGACGCCATAATTCGCCGCAACAACCGCAAGGGAGAATACAAGCGCCGCCGTCGATCAGTTCATCACGGTTAGCAGAGTTCTCGGACTCTGAATTCCCCCTATTAGGCAAAAAAGGCGCCACCTTTCGTACTCGCCTCTTCTCCCTCTTTGTATCTTAACAATCTTTCTTCTATCGGTGGATCAAATTCTGTTTTTTTTCTTGGATCCTTCAAACAAAATTTCTAACTGTTTTTTTTTTTTGTTATTATATTTATCCGATACTAGATGGCTACAGCCTGGTGTTCTCACTGCTCAAGGCATCAACCGGCTGAGCAGAATTATGAAGGCTTCTTGTCAGTTTTACTTTCTCAACCATTTCCTTTTCTTCATTCCATTACTTTGACAAAGTATATGGTTATTGTTTGCTTAGAAAGTTTTGTTTTGAAATATTTCTCCCTCTATTTGTTCGCCTTTTAGATGCTGTACTTGGTGTGGAAAAATCGTGCAACAGAATATATTTTCGGATGAGCCAACATTTGTTAAGAATTCTGCAGGCCAGGTAGACATTTATTATAGTTGCATTCATGTTTTCTGACAAACCTTTGGCTTATATGTTTTGCAATTGTTATTCATGTGATTAGTATTGACAGCAATCAGTCTAAATGATGTATTCAGTGCTGTTTGTATTTGGGTTTCTATGTCTACATCAGTTACTTGTTTTTGTATGAATTTATAGAGTTTTTTCTGAATTTATAGAGTTTGATTCATACCTCTGCCAACATTCTTTGTCTCTTTGCTTCTGTAGAGCCAATTGTCAGGCAATTATGTGAAGAGTATACAAAGCGACTATTCAGCTTCGCGTGAACGGACACTGGAAAATGGTATGCTAGGTTTTAGTCAGATTGAATTTACTTCAAACTGCAACTTCTTTTCTTACTATTCCTCTTTCCATAGTATCTTAAACTACTTGTGGTCTCTTATGGTGTGGTAGCATATGATTTCATGATGAACATGGCTGAAAACTTAGGAATTGAGGGTGGAGATCGGATAGTTAGCCCAGCTAAGGAATTTTATACAGTAAGATTGTACATGGTTTTCTATTTAGTCCAATTCATTACTGGTCTTTGATTGTGTGAGTGTTGCTAAATTTTGCTTTTTGAGTTTTGAAGATAGCTCTTGAGCGGAACTTCACACGGGGGCGAAGAGCAGATCAAGTTGCTGCAGCTTGCCTTTATATCTCTTGTCGGTGAGTTAAAAAAATTATCATTGTAGTGAGATCTATTTTATTACACAAAGTTGGTTTCGTTTTCATTTAAGTGATTTCTGGGCGCATCCTCATGCTCATTGGCTTTCATACACTGCCTTTGAGATGGATTTAGTCCCTATATCAATTTGGTGCATTCTAACTAAATTCAGTTATAATTGTCACATAGCTGAATTTCAGTTTTTCTTGGGTCTATCCGGGCGTACCCCCTTTCCCTTGGGCAGGGGTACCCCTATCTTGACCCCCCAGATTCCGCTGTAGCGGAGCCTCACTGGGTCAATGATGATGATGATGACGACAAAGTTATATTTAACATTAAGAATGTAGAAGCATGTTTTGAAAGAACAGGGTTGGTAAAGGAGTTTTGTTTTACAAATATTGATGCAGTAGGTACGCAAGGAACATGCTTAATACATGATTAAGCCTTGAGAAAACTGTCAATTAGTTTCAAGAATAGAAACTATGAATTTAATATGAGAAATAAATGGAAAATTATATTGAAGACTGCCAAAAACAAGATAATAAACGCACTCCCGATTAAAAAATCATATTTAACACCAAGGGTCCAAACACACATTTAATGGTACAAAGATTTACAGCAGATAAGTGCCAAATATGGTATGAGGAACTTGTGAGTGTAATAACCAGAACTTGTAAGTTTATAACTAGAAGTTTTCTTCTGCAAGTTTCTCCTCCACTAATGCCAAAATCTGATTACATCATCACAGGGCAAATGAGAAGGCATTCCTTCTGATTGAGTTTGCAGAGTTCTTAGGAATTAATGTGTAAGGACGTTACTCACCCCTTCACTTTTTTAAATTTGTGTTTTTATCTCTTATGCTTCGTTTGGCCTCACCCTTACATGCTCCTGCCAAATTTATGTTGCAGCTATGTGCTCGGTGCTGTATTTTTGCAGCTTTGTAAATTACTAAGCCTTCAAGATCATCCAATTATTACAAAACTAGTTGATCCCAGTCTGTACATCCATCGCTTTACAAACAGTATGCTTTCTTAATCCCTTTGTCCACTGTGTATATTATGATCTTATCAGCAGTATTCTCAGTTCTAGTTTTGTAAGCTTCTATATTACTTTCTTGCAGTTCTGCTGGGTCAGACTGAGATGAATAAGCAGGTTAGGACAACGGCATTATCGATTATGAAGAGTATGAAACATGATTGGATGCAGGTATGTTGAGTCTATTTTCCTGATTGTCATCTTGAATTCTAAAATTTACAGTTCTTTGTTCGTAGTTGTTTTACTGAATATTTTGTTTGACAACTGATACTCAGACAGGAAGGAAACCCAGTGGTTTATGTGGAGCAGCATTGTATATATCAGCGCTTGCACATGGTCACAAGTTTACTAAGACTGACATTGTAAGTGATGACATATCAATGCCATTTTAAGATTATTTTTTATGCTACTTTCTTAGCCAATCTCCCAAATTTCAGTAAGCTGAGTAAATTCTGTACTTTGGGTTTGAGATTTGAGGTTGGCATACAATCTGAAGACCCCTTTCTTTTTCTTTATTATGTAGTTGTATCTTGTACTTCTAAGAAGTCAAATTTTTGTTCAGAATATTTTCCAACTTCCTTACATGAATGCATTTTTTTTAAAAGTTAAATTTGTCTTTTTGCAAAAGCTTGTTTTTTGAAAGCTGACCCAATGATGGTCTTCTCTATAACAAAGGGTAGTTTTTCCAAAAGCCTTCATCACCCTTTATGCAGTTTATACAGCTTAATAATTTAGAGGTTTATAATTCAGTTGATAAAGGAGGTTTTGTTACAAAGAAATATAAAATAAAAAATCCCCGAAGTAGCAACACCTTGGGTAAAAATATCACCTGGGCCGTTACTGCATTACAATTTTTTTAAGGTTTATAAAATAAGGAATCATATGTCACCTGCAATTGGTTACTTTATCTGCTTATGATTCATGTTCCAAATTATGATCAGGTAAAGATTGTACATATTTGTGAAGCAACATTGACGAAACGCCTACTTGAGTTTGAAGACACTGCCTCTGGAAGCCTAACGGTAAGCTTTGCATCAACTTTTTCCTACACAAACTTGACTTTAATATTTGGATGATCTTTAATGAACTTCGTTCTGTAAAATGAAAAAAAAAATCATTTAAGATTGACAATTTATGATGTTTCAGATTGAGGAACTCAACCAAAATGCTGAGGAGCTCGAGAGAAATCTCAAATCAAGCAAGGATGCAAGTCTTGGCCACAACTCTGAGAAGGTTGAATTGCTGTGTGAGCATAAAGGCAGTGAAGTACCTCATTTTGCACATGGATTATGTGAGAAGTGTCATGATAAGGTAAATACTCTGTTTTTTTAAATTTTATTTGGCTTTTCAAGTGGTTTTTTTTCTCCATGTCTTGAGCAAACATTGCAGTTTGTAGAAATTACTGGTGGTCTTGAAGGAGGAGCTGAACCCCCGGCTTTTCAGCGCGCTGAAAGAGAAAGGATCACAAATGTATGTTTATTGCCCCTCTGTATTTTTAAATGTTAATTCATGAAGTTGCCTTGTTTCCTTTTTAACTTTGTGTATATTGACTGTAATTTTGTGTATTAAGAATTGATTATGAAATTTCATTTTTCTTGGTAGCTTCATAAGGAAAGAAGTGTGGATGCTAATATAGGTGAAAGTGTACATTCTGAAGGTAATAATGTACACATTGAACCCTTTCTAACCTTCAAGTCTGTCTTTTGATTTTTGCCTTGATATAATAATCTCAGGAGTTGGTAAGAAAGACACTGATCATGATAAAGTTGGACCTGATTATGCAAGCTCAGAAAATGAGGATGACTCAGGCAACTTTTCTGACATTGACGATGATGAGGTCAGCATTTGAACTTCTGGCAGAAATATATTTATTGGCATTAGCAATTTTTGTGGTAGTTTGTGACATAACATTTCCTCATGCAGGTGGATGATTACTTGCATAATGAAGAGGAGAAGGAGTATAAAAAAATTATATGGGAGGAAATGAACCGCGAGTATCTTGAGGTAATTTTCATGCAATTACTAGAGCAACCTGATCTTTTTTTATTTTTTGCTGGATAACAAAGGAGATATAATTGTTTATGATGGAACAAAAGAGATATTTGATACATGGTATGTGAAGATTCATAGCAGAGCTGAAAATTCATTTCTTCTACCAATTTGACAGGATAAAAGATTATATATTCACAACAATCTTTTGAGCTATGCTATCCATTTAAATTGTTAACATAATGTATTTTTCAGACACAAGTTTTGAACATGAATCAAGTTTGTAGTAATAGGAAGTACTAGCTACTACAGTGTTCTTTTCTTTAATCAGCCATTGGTTTATATACAGGAACAAGCTGCAAAAGAAGCTGCCAAGGAAGCTGAAATGGCAAGTTTCCAGAATCTCTCAGAAGACGAGCTTGCAAAACGACAACTTGCTGCAAAAAATGCAAAGTCAAAGAAGGTGATTTTTTTCAATAATTTAAATCATGGATTTCATTACTCAAATTTTCAAATTCTCTGGAAACCTATTTGCAATTGCAGGAGCAACGTCAGAAAAGAGCAGCGGAATATAAAACTCCTCAGACTGCTGCAGAAGCAACTCACCAGATGTTGAAGCGCAAGGTATGCATTGCTTGCAACATATTTTACAAGGATCATTGAATAAAAATAAATAAATTAGACCAACCAAACAGATCATTTGTCTGTGAATGCTAGTGTTTCTAATAGATGACATTCTAAATTTTCTCTTCCAGAAGCTCAGCTCAAGAGTAAACTATGACGTCTTAAAGGAACTCTTTGACGAACCTGTAAGTCCTAAATACAATCTCTGTTTCTTTACTTGAAGATAATCATTATATCTTAAGATATCTTGTGTAACCCAAATGCACCCTTATTATATCTTGTTAATTGTTACCAGCAAAAAAGATTTAGTACCTCCATTCCATATAAATTTGTTTTCCCACCTTTTCAAATCTTAGTGCCTATGAAAAATCAGATACGATTGCTTGTTTAGTGGTTCTAAATCGACACAAGTTAGGCCTACTCAAGTTGCTGTCTTGGTGAAGGATACTGTATTTTGTTGCTCACCCAAGAAATGTGCAGTTATATTGCTTTATACAAATTGCATTTTATTTTATCAGACGAATATGTAATATGTTTTGTATACTAGCAGGTTAGTTCAGACAACACGGAGAAGATGAGAACTAAATCAAAGTCAAAAGAGAGTGATTTGCCCACAATTGGAGAAGAAGAAGATATTGAAGCCCCGAAAAATGCTGATGATTATTGGGGGATTAACATGGAAGAAGAGGATTACTACGAAAGAAGCAATGCTCAAGATAATGATGATTACAAAGAAGAGGAAGTATACAACTATGATAATGGTGATGATGGCTCTTGGCTCTGAAATTCCAGCTGATATCTGTATATTCTGTTATTCCTTTTTTTCTTTTTTCGTTCCTGATTGATTGAGAGTGGGAGTTCAAGTTTTAGTAGATAGCGTAGCCAAAAAGATGATAGTTTAACAATGAGAGGAAGAAGGTGAAACGAATTATGAGCGGAAGAAGAAAACTAGGTTACATTTAGTGAGAATATAGAGTTTTTCTGATTTTAAATTACCTAGGACAATTAGCAAACTGCTTTTGCAATTATTTCACTTCAAAGTTATGCATTAATTAGTAATTAGTACAGTATTCCGTGCATTGAAAATGAAAATGGAACACTTGATCTGGTTGGCTACTTATCAGGTTTGATTGAGTTATTTGTGGAGATGTTGGCGATGGATTGGATTTCTCCTTACTTGCTGAATCAGACCATTGCTTGCTTGCATGGGTACACTTTATATGGGGACGTGGGGGATCAAGATAAAACCTATTGGTGCCCCCACAAGGCGAATGGACGCTTGGAGCTCAAAGTTTGGTTATGGTTTGGTATATTTGGAAGATGGGAAATGCTAGCATCTTTAAAGCAATGCTCGATAGAGGCCTGAAGTTGGCTAAGTTTCACTTTATTTTAGATTTACTGAATGTTTCCACACATAATCCCTTTTATTTAATGAAATAGGATGAAAATGGAACAAATTTAGTTTAGATTTTTGTTACATATAAGGTTTAAAATGAGAAAATTATGTCCAAAATATAAAGTTTTTTTGAACAAGATTTTGATAGTACTAAATGAACAATTATACAAATGAACAAGCGAGTATACAAATATTGATTGAAATATCTTCAAGTAGTATTAGAAAGAAGAAGAAAGATTGAGGAGGCCATGAGTGATTCTCATATGCATTAACTAATTATTAGTTGGGTACAATTGTACCACCCAACTGTACTTTTGAGGAGCGGGCAATTGCTAAATAATTGCTTATGAGGAACGCTAAATTGTACAAACCGAAGATGTACAAAAGATTCAGATGAGGACTTGCATTAACCTTTTTCCATATTATTAAAAGGCACCTTTTTTTACATGTACAACCCACTTCTGTTAATGTTTGCTATAAATTACTTATAGCTTTATTGTGATCCGATACGGCCTTCCAAAATCATATACATGTATACAAATATACTTTAATATATAAAAAAATATACGTAATATTTAGTGCATGTGACATGCAGTTCGACCAAATCAAATAAAATAAAATGTGACACGATGCCTTTAAACGAGTCCAATTTAACTAGAAACATACAAGGAGGAAGCAGGTTTTCGTACATCAGTAACTATGGTGCAACTATATTAATTAATATTTTAGCGAGTTGCTACCCATCCGTTATCTATCCTTACTTAACTACCATAGTTCAAGTGTTAACTGGTCATCCCAATTGTATTTGAAGGGACGTGTGGAGACGGGCCAGACGGCCATAACTTTGGGACTGTCGAAGATTGCGGTTGAGTCCGACTGTCAGAGAATTATTACTCTTCTAAGGTGGTGAAATCCCGCGAAACACTCTGGGAACGATCCTTGCTCTTGTCGTGGAACTAAGTTATGATATTCCGGTTTGCCACTGGAATTTTGTGAGAAGAGGAGCAAACCAGGTTGCATGCACACTGGTTGAGCAGAAGAAAGCCAGAGTCCCCAAAGCTTTTTACTAGTTTTAATTTTCCGTTAGAGTTTGTGAATGCCTTGTCAAACAATTTGAATGTTGGTTAATGTTATGAATGGTGTTTTTATCCAAAAAAAATGTACTTTTTGATACACACACGACTTGTTTTAATTCACATAGAACAATTAATTTTGATACACATATAACTAGTTTTGATACACATATAAATATCTAAATTGCCAACACATTTAATCAGTTTTAATACACAAAAAAACCAATTTTAATACGCATCACACCCCTTTAACATCTCTTTTGTTTTGGTTGAAGGAGAGGCGGCACTCTCCGGACTTTTAGCCCATTTTATTAATAAAGAAAGTGATTAAGTAGTAATCAAGCGGGGGATAACTAACCTGACCCCTTACATCAACAATCAATAAAGGAATAACACCCCCAGCAAGTCAAACAATAAATAAAATTCTAGGCTAAAAGAAACCTCTTTTAACATCACTTCATCCAATGCTCCTAAATTATTCAATTTCAATCTCAATCCGAATATAGCTAGTGGTTTTGAATAGAGGAACCATTTTAACGGATGCTTTTTTCATATTTTACTCTTATAAATTCCTTTGTACGTAGCCAAAGCCAAATAAATACTAATCCAGCCAAAATAAAAATATAAAGTCAATACCATTACTCAAAAAAAAAAAAAATTAAAAAAAAGCGTCCTATTGGCCACTACCTTTTTGTTTATTTGCAAATCGTTTTGCTCTAGTGCCCACCACTTTCTCTCCTTTTCGGCAGCTTAAACTTGTGCAGACATGGCTCCTGCCAAATGGGGCTTCTCTTCTTCAGCATAGAATCCAAGGCCACGCTTCCTTCTTCTAAGTGAGCTCTCTTCCTTTTTTTCTCTTTACTCTTCTTTCTATTGGCTCACTCTATCTTTCTCAATCTCCACTCCTTGTATCTTTCTTTGGGATGCATCTGATTGGTTTTTTGTTTGGTACTGTGCAATGGTTTTTTTTGCCTTTTTGTATTTTTCATTGTCTTTCCTTTTCATATATACTTCAACCAATTTCGAGTCTTGAAGATTTAGTATAACTTTTTCTCTATTTCTGAAACCATGATCTGGGTGCCGGATTAATTCTTGGTGTTAATGGCCACAATCCTTTTTTCCTTGATTTTCTCTGTGGATGGTAAATTGGGAATGGCTAAGTAAGTTACTCTAAACCCTTCAAAACACTAATGGACAATGCCCTACAATTGCTACTTATATATTTGGTTCTTTGCAAGCTTCTTCTTGATGGTGTTACTTTTTCTGTCCTTTCCCTTTTAGGTTTGGAATCTGGTGTTGAAAGATTGGAAAGATACTTATCATTAGCCTTGTATTGGCAAATCTGGATGTTATTAGACCAAATTTAACCAAAAGTTGTTTACCCACTCTTATACTGTACTTTGATAAAGTTTTATCATTTTGATAGTTTTGATTTCATTGAATATTAAATACCTACTTAGCTTTCCTTCTTAGACCCTATCAATCTTAAACTGATTTCAAGTGTGTTACAACTGATATATAGCTATGAATTTCAATAATTGGCATTGAAATTGCAGGAGCTAAATTGAATATTCTGGCTTTACTTAAAATCTTGAAGCATGACTACTTACTCTAAGGAACATGAAGCTTTAGTCCAATTCCCCGTGCTACAGCTCGATTCCGGGCCATGGTGGGGTTCTGTTGGGTCCTTGGCAATTCATAGTCATAATACTGATTCTAGTGGCCAACTTAAATCCACTGGAGCTAAGCAAACCGAGCGGGGTGCTGGAATTGAAGCTTATGGCAAAGGGATTGAAACCCATGTCTCTGGGTCATGGGGTAAATCTTTTCTTAACAATTGAGTTGGTTACCACCACAAAATTGTTTCTCTTTGATCAGTGCCAGTGGATTAAGATTTTTGTGGTTCCTACATTTGGAGCTTGGAAATGATTTGTTATGAAGATATAATTTGCATGGTTCATATGTAAAAATGTAACTGCAAAATACTCTTTATCTGCTAGAAAATGTTGGATAATAGGATTTGAAAATTTTGAACACGCTAATTCTGATTTTGGCAGATGGACAAAAGACTCAACCTCTGTATTCAGCTCTGCCAGATTATCACACTTGGTTGGAAATAGGATATTCTCCATCCATGGTAAGAATATATTTCATTTCAAGAAGATGGAAAGAACTAATTAAACCTGCTTCTAGCTGAATGATGTGCTCATTCTTTCATGTTTCCGTCATTTGTTTCCAATCTGTTAGATCTTCCCAAAATATCCATATGCAGATCAAAGCTACAGCCTGCTCTCAACCTACGGACCACAAATCGGGGTCAGTTTTCATTTCTACAGATATCTAGTCACTCAATAAAATGAATTATCAATTTTGTGATACTTATATGTACTAGCTACATGATAGTCTCCCTGGGAACATATTTGTGCATGCCTTTTTCTATATAACACAATCATCCTTTAAGTAAAAGTGACAAATATACTTACTGCTTTGCAAGAAGTGAAGTCAATGAGCTGAAATTCAGCTCTGATTGGAACAAAATTGGCGTTTTTGTAGTTTGATACTGTAACACTTGACTACTTGAGATAACAACATTAACTAATCTTATGTGTATTTTTTTTTTGTTGTAGCACTGTGACTATATGATAAAAGATTGATTGCTGTTTGAGATGCATTAATTGGAAGTTTTTAACTCGCCTCAGGGTCGTATTATGCTCCCTTTGAGCTTGACACAAGATGAAGGGCCAGTATTTGTGAATGCAAAGCAGTATCATGGAATCATCAGGCGTAGGCAGTCTCGTGCTAAAGCTGAACTGCTGAATAAGCCCTTGCGTGGTGTTCGTAAGGTCTGACATATGTCTCTTTACAAAAGATCCGTTAACAGTTGATAATGCATAATCTTGCATTACATTGCCAGATATAATGCAACATAATGCAATAATTTGCATTATAATTTGTTGATTTTTCTTCCATTTTGGTTGACAGCAATATCTACATGAATCAAGACACCTGCATGCAAAGAGGCGTGTAAGGGGCCCTGGAGGCCGGTTCTTGAACACAGCTAAAACTCTGAACAAAGAACCGTCTAAGCAAAAAGGGGCTGATGACATGAAAAAGGGTAATAATCTTGCTCAGCCAACTGGATCACAGAACTCTGAGGTCTTACAATCTGACATTAATGGAGGAAACCCAGCTGCATCAGCAACAGAG
This sequence comes from Fallopia convolvulus, assembly GCA_964016875.1. Lineage (NCBI taxonomy): Eukaryota > Viridiplantae > Streptophyta > Magnoliopsida > Caryophyllales > Polygonaceae > Fallopia > Fallopia convolvulus. Next base: position 11,231,483 of record OZ024722.1, on the reverse strand, counting down.
GTAGCGAGTAGCGTCTACAACAATAATTTTCATGGAGACTTTGGGTTTTCATTCAATATTGGAATTCCCCAACCGTCTCCCATGGATACGACGCCAGCTGTCAAATGGACAGACTACTTCAACCTCAATATCTGATCCATGGGGATCAAATTCATGACCTGATACCTTCAATGAAGGCAACTCGTCCTTGGCTCGCATTGGGGCCCTTCATTCGTCGTTTCCCAACGTGTTTGGTGAAAGCAATGAATCCTCAATGCAAATCTTTTTAGTATCTTGTTTACTAGTATGGGAATTCTAAGCATGAAAAAGGGTCAAGAATCCTTTGTATCATGCTTCATGGGTTTGTTAGTGTGACTAAATTGTGGGTGTGATCTTATTATCAGCAAAGAGTGTGTTTGTGTGTCTGTGTATGCGAGCACCTGTGTGTGTTGGTTAATGTAACTGCTTGAAGTTAATTTGGTGAAGTTTGTATGAAAATATATTGCCATGTATGTTACTTAAGAAGCAAAGCGAAGTGGTCTTTCAAACTGATTTAGTGAAGAATATGAAGGAAATAGCTAAAAAGGGGAAATGGCGTATGAAGGTGAGCAATCTGTTGAGAGAAGGGGTAGGTTTGCCTTCCAAATAATAATACTACACCAGCCACAATTGTTCGTGGAACTGAACTTGTCAATAAACTGGTTTTAGGAGACTAATAGATTATTGATATTGCCATGTATTATTTCTTCTTGGTGGTTAGTTCATAGTTGCTTGATTCATAATTATGATGCTTGTTTAAAAAATTATGGCCTTAATATTTAGGATTTCGGGTTAAGGGTTTTGAATTTTTTGGATTTTGGGGTTAGGGTTTAAAGTTTTGTTTTGTAATAATGCATTTTGTTTATTGGTATAAGTTATGTCATTTATTTTTATATGTCAATGTTGTTCGAGGAGTGCATGAAAGATAGATATTCATGACATTTATTGTTTGATATTCACAGGATGTGATAGTCATTTCCGCAAATATATTTACAAGTTTATTACAAAAAAAATAAGCTCTAGAGAAATGACTCCATTTTGAGACTGCGATCCATCCCATCGCGGTATTTTGGAGAAACGAAAAATCTTAATAGGATGTCTTGGATCGGATAAAATAGATGGATAAGATTTTATTAAAATAATGGTTTTAGGATGAGAAGTAGAAAATTATATACTCCATTAATTAGGGAAGAGATTTCTCTGACTCTCCCTCTAATCTTTTAAAATTATTTTTTAAATAATAAGAAAATCAAACTCATTAAACCCATTATTTCATATCTGCAACTATTTCATTATTTTCACACCTATAAGTAACTATTCCATTATTTTCGGTTCTACGACTCTCGTATTTGATGATACATATTTGACAACACTTTGAGTGATGACACATATTTAATAATACTAAAAAATTATACGTAATGACACATATTTGATGATACTAAAAAATTATACGATGACATTTGTTTGATAACCCATTTAATGACACTAAATCCATTATGTAATGACACATTTCTTACGACGCATTTAAGGACACTTTAATTTTATCATGAAAAAAAGTGTCATCAAAGCATCAAAAATTGTCATCAAGGTATTTTTTAGGCCTTTGATGACACTTTTTTTGTCATCAAAGACCTTTGATGACACTTTTTTATCATCATGATCTTTCATGACACATTTTGTCATCAAAGCATTTTGATGATATTTTTTTGTCATCAAAAAATTGTCATCAAATGTCTTGATGACATTTTTTGACTTCGATGACACTTTTTGTCATAAAAAAGTGTCATTTAGGCTTTTGATGACATTTTTTAATCAATAATGACACATTTTGTCATAAAAAGTGTCATTAATGCATTTGATGACACATTTTGTAATGAAAAATTAACATCAAGACATTTGACGGAAAAAAAAAGTGTCATCAAGGCTTTTGATTACACTTTTTTTTATCATCAAAGCTTTTGAGAACACTTTTTTGTCTCGAATTGGTAAATATATAGAAGATGGGAAGAATATACAAGAGCGAGACTTAACAAGAGAAGTCTCACTAAAGTCACCACCATGAACAAGCTCATGGTTAAACCCCACAAAACCCCAAGAGCAATCAAAGAAGCAACTAACGAATACAAAGGTTAACCACTCTTACCAAGATGCAACTTGGAGTGGCAACTACAAAAACACATACCCAACCTCCTAAAAAGAAAAGCCAAGAGCAAAAAGAGCACCATCAACAATCCCACGAGGTGCGGGTTGGGTGACAACTACGCGGCCTTATGCTCACAAAGCTCGGTCGCGCTTTTACCTCCTCTTCCCGAGCCACCACAAGGCCTTTTCCAACCTCCTAAAGCCTCAAAAACCCTTTCCATTTCCTCCCATTCTTCCCATTAATGTCTATTTTGCAAGTCACCCTCATTCGACATGCATTAAGGATGCTCAAGAAGTACCTTGTTGCATTGGGCTCCACACCTTCATAGATCGCTTCATTCCTCATTCTCCATACAAAGTAGACCAAGCATGTGAAAGCTATAAGTCATACCTTGTAGGAGATTGCTTCCTTAGCTCGGGACTCGTGGAACCATAGTAACCAAGCCTCCATGTAGCTCTTCCTCACTCCAATATTCAACCAAGTAAACACTCGGTTAGCTACATCACTCGTAACCGGGAAATTGAACCACAAATGTTCATTATCCTCCCTCCCTTGTTTGCATATCACACAAGTGTCTTCCGCCAAAATCCCCCAAGCATACATCTTTGTCCTCAATGGCATACGATCAAACCCGGCCATCCATGTTTCGAAGCTCCATCTCTTATTATAGAAGCTTCCTCTCCACAAGCCCCCCCCCCCCAAGCCAAGGTGGGCTTCTTCTCTCTAAGGAAGTCATAAAGGACACTTGTTGCATACTTCCCATTTGCCTTTTGGAGCACACCCAAGTCGGCCACCAATTTTTCTCCTACTTGGCGTAGTGTCCTCATACCCGTCAAAACATCATCATGGGCTCTAAGAATGTATCTCCACACCCACGAAGCCCTCTTCTTTGCCACGACATTCAAGAAATTCTTGCCATCGCTTAGGTTATAATGGAACCACCTTGTCCAAACATTAGTTCTTTCAAAATGGATATCCAACCCAAGCTTAACAAGGTTAGCCTCATTCCATGGTAGAAGCTCCTTAAATCCTAGCCCACCTTCTTTAAAAGGAGCGGCTAGGGCATTCCAAGCAACCGGACTCCTTCTAGACCCTTCTTTCCCCGCCAAAAGGAAACTCCGACACAACCCCTCAATCTTCGTAGAGACACTTTGAGGGATCAATGTAGATTGGCACCAAAAAGTCAACACCCCAAAGGTCACTGCTTTGATGAGTTGTATCCTCCCCGCATAAGAAAGCTTCCTAGCCGACCACCCGGAGATATATGGGAGGAGATGGTCTTTAGGAGCGGTCCAAAGTCTCCCACGGGAGACTTCTTGTAATTTAGGGGGAGGCCCAAGTACTTCATGGGCCACACACCCTTTTCAAAACCAAGGGCCTCCACCACTCTCCCCTTTTCCCCTTCCATCAAACCCCCACAAAAGAAGAGACTCTTATTAGGGCTCACCATTAGGCCGGATTCTCGCCCAAAATCTTCCAAAGTACGCCTCAAGACCCCCACCGAGTACACATCCGCTCTACAAAATACAAGCAAATCATCTGCAAAGGCCACATGACACATCCTCATTTCTTCAGAACCCGGATGAAAGTTGAACTCAATGTCTTGACTAGCCTCCCCTAACCTCCTACTCAACATCTCCAAGACTAGCATAAAGAGGTAGGGGGACAACAGATCTCCTTGGCGCAACCCTCTCCCCCCTTTAAAGTACCCCTCAATCTCTCTATTAATGAGGACCGAGAAAGAGGTCGAAGTCACACATTCCATCACCCATCTCACCAAGGGGGGAGGGAGGTTGAAGTACAAAAGTGTCTTTTTAAGGAAGGACCAAGACACACAATCGTAGGCTTTGTGCAAATCAATCTTCATCAAGCATCTCGGTGAAATCCCCTTACAGTCATAGCGACAAAGGAGCTCTTGGGCTAGGACATGGTTATGGGTGATTGACCTACTCGGAACAAAGGCCCCTTGAGCATCGAAAACCACATCCTCCACCACCCCTTTCAACCTCTCCACCAAAATCTTTGAGATCACCTTGACGGTAACATTGCAAAGAGAGATCGACCTAAAGTCGTTCACAAAGGTCGGGTTATCCACCTTGGGCACCAAGCTAATAAGGGTAGCATTTTGTTGCTTAAGAAAGGAGCCGCTCACAAAGAACTCTCGGACCGCCTCCACCATACTCGGCCCCACAATATCCCAACATTTCTTGTAGAACTTGCTACCAAACCCATCCGGCCCCGGTGATCTCTCATCCCCTATGCTCCAAACATTCCTATTCACATCATCCCCGGTCGGAACCTCAAGAAGGTAGATATGTTCCCCATCATCCACCACTCGGCCACCATTGGGTACAAAAAACCTTCCTCCCTCGGCTCCCTCTCCCCTAGCAAGGACTTGTAAAAGTCCACAATATGAGTCTTTATGGTCTCCCTCTCTTCTACTACCGAGCCATCCGGAAGGGTTAGAGATAGAATATTTTTACGGGCCCTCCTCTCCTTCACTAAGCGAAAGAAAAGGGAAGAGGTTTCCTCTCCAAACTTCACCCACTTGATCTTAGCTTGTTGCTTGACAAAACTCACTCTATTTTCCAACGCTTCCCTCAACCCTTTTGTGGCTAGGTCCACCTCCTCATGAAGAGCTTCATCAAAAAGCCTATCATGAAAGTCCCTTTGTAAGGTAGCCACCCTCTCCACACCCTCTTTGACCTTCCTTTCCAACTCGGTCATCGAGGTTTTATCCCAACTCCTAAGCACTCCTTTAAGCTTCTTCAACTTGGAAACAAGAGCAAATTGCTTGGACCCTCTCACTTCGCCCTCCCAAGAATACAACACTCTCTCCTTGAAGCCCTCCTTATTAACCCAAAAGTTCTTAAACTTGAATGACACTTTCAAAGGCCTCCAATCATCAAACACCGAGACCACCCCCGGGGAGTGATCCGAGAGCATGGGATCCCGAAAGTGTGCTTTGGCTAAGGGGAACCGATCTCTCTAAACATCATTAACCATCACCCGGTCCAACTTACACATAATCCTAGCAACTCCTTTCCACGAGTTGTTCCAAGTGTACCGAAACCCTGAGTATTCTAAGTTGGCCACCCCACAATTCGTGACCACATTCAGGAGCTCCTCAAAATCATTAACAACCTCCCTACTAGCATTACATTTATCATCCGGCTCCAACAAGCAATTAAGATCACCCATGACCACCCACGACACCTCACAAGAGTCGGCAAACTCCCTCAAGAACTCCCAAGTAGGCACCCTTTCCTGCTTAGTATTAGCACCATAAATAACTGAGATAAAGGTTTCGAGCTTACCATCCATCGACGTGGCCTTTGCATGCATAAGTTGGTCCGGGACAAACTCCACCGAGACTATGAAGACCCTCGGGTCCCACATCAACCACATACGTCCCGGATTAATGACTTCATTATTCGTAGTATGCTTTCAACCTCGAGGCAACATCTTCTTAATAACCTCTTCCTTCTCTTTATCCACCTTGGTTTCCAAAACTGAAAGTAACCCGAGATGTTGAGCAAAGCAAATGTTAGAGGCCATCTCACACTTAACTTGGTCGTTAAGCCCTCTAACATTTCAAAACCCAAATCTGGAGCTAATCATCATCACCTTCGGAAGGGCTACTACAACCCTCTTCTTCATAGCTCACATTCTTTGGATTTCTTAGCTTGTACTTCCCCTTTTTCCTCACTTCACTCCACCCATCATTATCATTCTTCGGGTCGCCCTTTAAGTTGCCATCCTTTCCTGTCCCTTTCTCGCCCTTCAAGCCGGCCTTAGGGCTATGACTACCTCCTCCTCAATAGTGGAAGGAGTGAACATAGCCAAGTCCTCCGCATAGTTGACTTCCACCGTCACCAAGTCTAGGCTAAGGACAACACCAACTCCCTCTTCATCATCATCATCATCATCATCATCCCGATCACTAGAATTTAGCTCAATATCTCGACCATCAACATCACGATCATCAACAAAGTCTCCATCCTCTCGATGATCCACTCCTTCAAGCAACTCAACAATTTTGGCGGGGTTAGCAACCGACTCCTAAACAATAACATCACTAGCATGCTCAAGTTCGATTATATCCTTACTCGGGCCAAGGGGGCCCTTAGCACACGATTCCCCTTTTTCAAGTCTACCATCATTCAACATGGCACCAATTCGACCACCCTTCTCAAGCCCCTTGTCATCCTTAACCTCCTTGCCCATGGAGGGTGCCTTGGCCTTTCGAGCCATTTTGGTTTGCCACTTTTTCTCCCTTGAATTGGCTTGCCTCTTGCTACAAAAAGCCGAGGTATGGCCAAATTTTTTGCAAACAACACACCTTCATGGCATCCATTCAAACTCGAGCTTGTAGGAGAAAACTTTACCACATTTTGACCTCAAAGTAACCTCCTCTCGGTTGGCTTCCTCGGTAGTAATCTCCACTAGAAGTCGAGCATAAGAGATCCTCTCAACACTTGAAGTCATCTTATCCACACAAACCGGGTTGCCTATCATGTTTCCCATCACATTGATCAAATGCTTTGAGGATAGGACAATTGGATCAATATCAAGAATCTTCACCCAAACCGGAATAGAATTGAAGCTCCCCCAATCTATGGCCATTCCCATCTTCCACTCCTTCAAGATAAGGGGCTTGTTATTGTAAATCAACCATGGTCCATGCTCCAAGACCCAATCTCTATCTTCCATGGAGGCAAGCTTAAATAAGAAGACCTCATTTTCCTTGGCATACTGTTGGGCCCTAAAATATCGGGCTAATTTATGAGGTGGGACCACAAAGATTTGAAGAGATCGGAATGAATTAATGACATTATTCACCATTAATGGAGCATTAAACGGCATGGAGAAAATCAAGGAAAGAGCTGTTGGAATGCATTAACTACATGGGCGGAAATCACGGACGCCTTAAATGCTAACGAGTTGATGATTCAGCAGAAGTGGTAAACTGGTCAATACTAGCCGTTGGAGACATTAATAACAAGGCGAGATTCTAGGGATTGAATCATTAATGACAATGAATATAAGCCTGTAAAAGGGGAGAAAGAACATCAGCTCAAGGACATTCTCTCTCGGACTCACTCTCATACGCTCTCTCTACAACAAAGTAATCTATATACAATTGTATTTTTATTCTTCGATTATTCATCCACGATCTCAAAAGCTATTTTGCTATTCATATTCTCTTTGGCGTATCATCAATTGTTCTTCTACATCTGAATGGAATCATAGTGAAGTTTACCCTCGTTATTCTATATTTTTGCTTATTTATTTCGATATCTATTATTTTACCAATTAACGTGTCTATGACTTACCATTGGTATCTAGAATCGTAAGGAGTAACTCGCAGTAGTACAACTACAATCTTATTTCACTATTTTGAATTCATATCTGTTTCTCTACTCGTTTACTAGTTCATTTGCTATTTCTCTTGTGAATTCCTTATTACTTGCAAATTAACGTGTTTAAACTGGTTTTTGACTAGAGTTCCCTCATTATAACAGATAACGCGTTTACGTGTTAAATCTGCCCAAAACACATACACCTATGGAGAAGCTACACTCCAATTCATTCTAGCTAAGTGAGCCAAAGCACCCAAAGTAGGCCTTGCACCAACCACAAATCCAATCAAGGTGGCCTTCCACTCTTCTTTCTCTTGAGCAATTTCCTCCATATCAAACTCATAAAACTCCTTGCTTCTTAGTGAGATAGGACACAAATGCTCACACTCTCGGATTGTACGATTTCCGGTTAAGACATCCTTGAAAGAAGGTGGTTTGAAGCTTTGGTGGTTCCCTCCATATTTCAAAGATGAATTACTACATTCCCCCCTTTTAAAGCTTGGTGAAAGGCGTTGGAAAACTGATTTTTGGGTTGAAAAATTGACTTGGGAGTTGGTGGGAGAGGCTTTACCAAAGAGGAAAGGGAATCTCCTAGCTTTTCCTTTGCCTTCCCTTGCTTACCCAAATGAGTAGATGTCCCTTTCATCACATGTGTGCCTTGGAAACACACCTTTGACTTTTGTGGTTGCTCAACATTTGAATTTTTGACCAAGTCACCATCTTCAACCCCTTGAGGCTTCCCTTGGTCGGCACCACCACCTTCACATACGCCGCCACCACCGCTCGGTGCGCCCGGCGTCCCATTGCACCCTCCACCACCTTGACTCATGTTTTTGAAGCCCGAATCTAGCCTTTTTCTCTTAGATGATAAATTCCTCTTGAAAGCTTCAACTTGAGCTTTAAGCTCCTCAAGAGTCCATGCCTCAAAATCAAGCTTCTTGCCTTTTGGTGTAGCCACTTCATTCTCATCCACCAGTAAAGAAGTCCTAGTCGCCCCTTTGGATTTTGAAGGAGGAGGTGAGAACTTATGCCTCCTAGCCCTTGAGCACGCCATAGCAATACCAAGAACACAAAGGAACCACCTCCAAACAAGCTCAAAATATAAGGAAAATTCAGCCTTGCTCAAAAACTCCAAAAAGAGCCAAGAACACAAGAACCACCCCTAAACTAGATTTGTTGTGCACTCTCTTTTCCAACTCCAACTCCCTCACGTATGTTGTTCGGACCAAGTGGTCTCAACAAGATTTCAACCTCACAAAGCACCACCACACTCCACTCAAGGTGCTCGTCGGAAAATGTCATCGGGAACACCCTAGAACCGTGTTTTCCCTCAAACCTTACACCACCGGACACCCTCTCATTCTCCGGCCGCCAAGGGAAGCCCCACCGGAGATTCTCCTCGCGAAATGTCACCTAACCACTCACACTCCCACACCCCAACCCCGCCAGGAAGAGGCCTTGCCGCCCTAGGGTTGTCGGCAAGGCTTAGAGCCAAGGTAAGAAAGGAAGAAGGCTAGAGAGAGGAGAGAGTTTCTCTCACTAGACTTTCAGTTGGTGTGTGTGCCAAGAACACTTTTTTGTCATCAAGGCTTTGGATGACAGTTTTGAGTCTCTGGCCGCCAGTCAACGGTCAGTCAACAATCGGGTCAACTCGATCAACTAATAGAGAGAAGGTGGGGTGGAAGATTTTTGCTATTTACCTAATTTCTTTGTATAGTGTAATTAATGCCCAATTAGGATGTCTATTAGTGCTATATAATTAAGTGTTTTTCTAGTGTGTGCTCATGGACACACACTAGTCACTAACAATGATTAGGTCCCTTAATTCGATAGAGAATGGAAATTGAGAGGGGAAAACAATATAAATAAGAAAATCATTAAATTAATTTTGGAAAGATATTATTTCTCTTTATTATTAATTTTAAAATTATTAAGTAATATTTACCTTTAAATTAAGAAAATCTGACCATGAAATTGAACACACAATAAAAAAGTCCTATAATTACTTCACCCTATTTTTTTTTATTAAACCACCTCGTTTTTTCCTTTTTTTTTCTATTTCCTTAAATTACTCATTGTAGGAATTGTCTCAATCTAAGAACTCACATTAGAATTTTCGTTTCTCCTAAGCATGGTATGCCTAAAAATTACAGAGGATCATATTATTGAAAGGGTTTCTTGACAACAAATAAATTTATAATCAAGACCCTGTTGAGTACAAGGGAGTCAGGTTCATCCCCATGAGAAAGTCAGTATCAAGTTTTGTTCTTACTTAGAGCGCAAGTAAGAGAGAAAGTATGGATTTTTATATCAATAAAGAGAAAATCTAAGGTTTTGGTATCCCACAACAACAATTATGCATGCAAACGCTAATGAAACATAAAGATCATGCTTTTATCACATAAAGGCGCTAACTTTCGTCAACTAAGGCAAGTAAATCAACCAACTTTCGTCCAATCAATAAACTTACTATCTATCTCTTCTACTTCAACTAGGATTGATCCGCTTTCGCTTCAAAACCCTAATTAGCTATTCTGATCCAAAGTCTCAACTTTCGCTTCAACAATGAATGAGAAATTCCCTTTCAACTTTCGTTTCAAGGAGTTAAGAACAAGAGAGAAGAATTATGATAAAAACAATCAAGACATGATCAAAGGCAAGCATACATAACCATTGTTTGGTTTAACCCCAACCTTAGAGAGAGAAACTACTCACTAATCATGATTAAAACAAAGCAATTGAATTAATAAAGAGAGGAAAAGCTTACAAATCGAATTCAAAACGAAACTTGTCTTCCAAGCAATCTCTTCCCGTCCTCTCTCTATCTCACGCCCCCTCTCTTCTCTCTTCTCTCTTCCCCCCCCCCCCAAATGATGCAAAAACTAGAGCTAGACAAGAGTATTTATAGAGAAACTAATCTATCTATAAGGAAATACATCTTCTAAAAGATATATCCCTTAAAACTAATAAAAACATGGGATAAAAGATCATTAAATGCGTCGACTCGGGTGTCTCTACCGACCTTGAGTGCCTCGGTACCGACCCCGTCAGGGACGATAGAACTTTGCTGAATTCTCGACTTTCTTCTTTTGCTGAGCACCTCGTTACCGACCCTGTGTACCTTGGTATCGACCCTCACAACCTCGTTATCGACCCTCACAGGGTCGTTATCGAACCCCTTCAACATTGAAAACAGGCTTATAACTGAGAGTAAAACTTCGGTATAGGGTTCGTTACACCTTGTTTTGCCTTGATTCTTTTTTCCTTAGGCTCGGTAATGAGTTTCTCTACTTCTTTCTTAGCTCGAACTTGATTCTTCATCTCTTTATGGACTTCATTTCTTGAGCTTTTTCTCGGCTTTGCTCCTCTCCTAAAAAATGCTTCAAACTGCTTCTAAAAACCTACAAAACACCACCAAAGCTTATGTACACTCCATATCTTAAGAAAATACGAAAACCTACACAAACGACTCAAAACTAAAGAAAAAGACTCAAAACACACCCCAAAAACACAACTAAAAAGCCGGATATCAAAATACCCCATACTTAAACTTGCTTGTCCTCAAGTAATCAACAAGAAATCAATCAAAACCAACAACACATATATCAAGTCAATGCCCTTATACAAAAGCAACATCATAAGCACAAGTAGAAATAAATAGACAAGTGACTCTAATGTCATCACACATATATGAGCAACCTCAAGCAAAAGCAACTATAAATCCAACCTCACAAGGGTAAATGTGTTTCACTCAACTCTAAGTGTTTAGGCTTATAATAACAACTCTCACCTCAATCCAATATACAAAAATCAACATATATAGTCATTGTTATTTATATCACCAAACTCTCCACCGGAGATGTCAAAACAGATAAAAATCATCAAGAGAACTTAGGCTCAATGAAAAACTTCATAGAAGTTTCCATTGTAATGAGGCTTGGTAATGACAATAAGGTATGGAATTATTTTGGTTTGTGGTGCTAAAAATCCGGGAATATAGACTCCTAAACCTCACAACACAAGTCACCAAAACACTCAAAAGATAACCAAACTCTCTCAAACTTTAAAGAACAAACTTTAACTTCTTTCAACCCCTTTAATATTCCAACTAATCTTGCTCACAATAACAAGGAAAATTTGGCTCATGCACACTTTTACTATTCAACCCTTTTTTCACTTTTCTTCTTCCCTTCTGATTTTTCACTGTTTTTTTCTGCTGGGAAGTTCGGTACCGATCCTACTAGGTCGGTATCTATGTGATTGTTTTGATTTTTTTTTCCTTTTTCACTTCTGCATACAGAGAACCAAACTCCTTTTACATGATAAACTGTAAGATGAATCAATTTACCCAACCCATATTACCCCACACTTTGAACCAATACATTTCTTATCAACAAAACCATCACAATAACCAACACTAAGTCATAATCCCCTGATAGGGTCAAGCTAACATCGGCTAAGGAATAATTTTGAGGAGCTAAAAATAAAAGACTTTAAGGCTCAATTTGGCTTCAAAAAGAGGATAATGATAAGGTAGATAGAAGAAAGGATAAAAAGTGGTTTAAAGAAATAAGTTCTCCATCATATGATTTCACATGTAATGAACTAATATCTCATAAAGGCTTCAAGAAATAGATAACCATATCAATGACAAGAGATAATATGCATAAGGAGAGTAAATCACACAAGAAAAGAAGAGGGATTTTTGATGTTCTCCCTATAAGGCCAAAAATAACTCACAAGGTAGCACTTTTTGTTGGATTTAAGTCACTTCTACCTAAGATCATATGTGCTCAATTTTATCACATGCTAAATATCCACATAAAAATAATTTTTCAACAGGATTCAGGCAAATCTATCCAAACATGCTAAAGGAATTACATGATCAAGCAAGTTAAAGCATATCATAGGACATCTAAGTGGAATATTATCAATCCTAAAACACAAAAACAAAGACACAAAAACTGAGTTCCCTTTTCCCCCACCCCATAGTTAAACCAAACAATGTCCTCACTGTTTAAAACATAAAAATAAAGAGGAAAAAAAAGGGAACTCACACAATAAAACTGAAGCTGCTTGAAAACATTGATCAATGAAGAGTTTTGAATTTTCTCGGTTATTTGTTGAGGTCGGTATCAACCATGTGAAGGTCGTTACCGAGCATGTTGTATGTCCACCGAATTTAATTTGAACTGTTGCATTCAGCACCGGGTATATGTAGTACATTGTTCTTCATTTATTTGTACCTGAGTCACTTTAGAAAAACTTCTATCCCTACTACACTACGCTAACCTAAAAACAAGTCAAAAGAAAGCTAGCAAAAAGATCTAAGAAAGCAAAAACTAAAAGCGGGTTGCCTCCCATAAGCGCTATTTTTAACGTCGTTAGCCCGACGAACTTACCTTAGCCCTAAGGTGGCTTCTCTTCGGCTTTGTCGGGTTCAGGGAAACCCCATACTTAGATGGAAAAGCTTCAAAGCTTCTCTCCAAGACATTTAGTCCTCTATCATCCACAAGTATGCTTGGTAATTATACATAAGGGTTAGAAAAATCCGAAAACCAAGGGGGTTTCCACTCCTTCACAGTATGCTTAGTAGGATTTGTAAAAGAAGGATGAGAAAAAAGATCATGACCATAATTGATTGAATTAGAACAAGAACACTCACTTGGATTCTTCAGAGAAGGGCTCGTTATCGAGGCAGTATGGGTCGTTAACGACCTATCTGGCTAAGGGATGGCCTCGATATCGTACATGAATTTGCCACCAGCAGCGTTCTTCGTTATGAAGGGGTTGTTACCATCCCAAGGTGGGTCGGTAGGCTCCTCGATATTCGAGTTGTCCTTGTATTTCTTCTTGCCCGTACTCAGGGAAGGGTCGATACCGAGCCATGGTGGGTCGGTAGACTCATCAGTATTGCAACTAGCAACCTCGTTCACGGCTGGATTGAAGCGAAACTCGACTTTTTCTTCTCCTATATCAAACGTGAGAAGTCCTTTTTTAACATCAACGCGTGCCCTTGCGGTGGCTAAGAATGGTCTTCCAAGAATGATTGGCACCACAGGGTCTTCAGGTATATCTAGAACAATGAAGTCGTTGGGAACAAAAAATTTTCCAACTTGGGTAGGGACATCGTCAACGACTCCAGTTGCCTTGACACAAGATCCGTCTGCCATGTATAGCCTCAAGTTGATCGGTTCTAATGGTCCTATACTAGCTTTTGACCAAATAGATAATGGCAATAGGCTGGAACTGGTTCCTAAATCACAAAGCGTTTTGAAACAATGAGTCCCAATACCAATTGTAATTGCAAACTTACTCGGATCGCCGAGCTTTTCAGGGAGTGTTATGGATCGGACTTCATCAGTTAGCTCAAAAATTGATCTTTTCCTGCTTAAGATCTCTTTTAAGAATTTAGTTGTAACACCCCCTTCCTACCCTGGAGGTATTACCGCCAGTAGCCCCGATAAGGACTAAACCAGAGTTACCCAAGGCTTTAACCTGGCAGAACTTACTAGAACAAGGTAAATGAAACCATTTAAAACCTAACAAAATTAAGTAAAACTTTACAGCGGAAAAGCGAATAAAAGGTCTTATACAAGCCTTAACTTAAAAAGAATTAGAAAATATACAACCTTCTATTTAAACAAAATCTTCATCCAGTCTTCCTTAAGTTCTGATTTCTGAAATTCAGCTTCACTTTGAAGTAGTTCAACCATGATCTTCACTCAAGTATAGCCATTGGAAACCTTTCTTCAACTTTTGGAGCTTCAAACCTCTGAATCCGCCTCCTGAATCAACTACCAAGAAGAGCCTGATATGTCGTATACCAACGGTAGACACCAGCCGACCATATAAAAGAAAAGAAGATGGACGGGTTAGTCTAATGAAAGACTAAGCAAGCGGAGAAACTAACCTGGTTCTTATGGTTGTAACTAAAAATATTGGCATCAAAATCTGAATAGACTCAGATTATGATCCAACAGTTAGCAGTCTTATAGAGAATAAGAAGGAGACTCGCATAATCAAGAGAGAGAACACCACCTCTTGTGGTTTCTTTAAGAAGCATAAACGATTAATGTAAACTTATACTAACCACTCAACATTCACCATCGTCTTCAATGACTAAACAGCTTAACTTAATCAAAGTTTGATTAAGAATCATTCTTAATCAGGAGCAAGAATGGTTATCAAATGGACTAACCATTTTGGTACTTTAATGTGCCTAACGCACCAATCTTTCATTACTTTCAAACTGCGCACTCACACCATTTAATAGTTTTTACGTAGTTCGGCCAACAACCGAGATCAGAGGGTCTATTTTATCCATGATCATTTACATATATCCAAGGCCAACAACCGAGGTTCGGCCAACAACCGAGATCAGAGGGCCTATTTCATCCATGATCATTTATACATGCTCGGCCAACAACCGAGATTCGGCCAACAACCGAGTATCAATTGCACTTAGCTAGAGTGCACCATTGTTTTCCTTCAACGTGAAGCGTGACATGAGTCATGACTCTAATATTGGAATACGCTAGCAAGCTACGCCCCCCAATACAGATTTTGTTATAAAGAGGTCATTGGAGACTCGGCTCCTACCCCTGGACTACCTATTTTGCAACAGTGTTTCAGTACAGGACCACTAAAGAGATGTCTTGGAGTCTAAACTCCCATCTCTAGTTCTCTTACTTTACAACAATGTCTCCGCATGAGACAACTAATCACGCAAGGTCACACAACGGTCCTAAGTTCAGTTCTAGCGCAAAAACTGCAATAACGACATGGTTGTTATTTCTAACAAAATAACAACCTATTAAACTATATTCAACATACAAGTTATTCCCAACATGAGGAACAAATGGAATTCAATTCCTCATTAATAACCATAACGCAAGAGAGAATCGTCCACTTGCCTTAGAAGGCGTGCTCAACGTCCTTAGCAATTCAACATTAATCTTTATCACCCTTCTGCCAAACATAACAAAAGGATTTCTCAACAACGAGCTCACAGAAACACTTCTTAGTTGTATTCTCAACTCCTACAACTTCCTAATCGATAGACGATTTAATTTCCGAATATCGATATATAATAAATCCTTAGTTATCATGCTTTAAGGAGCCATCTTGGCGGAATTATAACTAATTATCCGCTTCACTTTTGAAATAATTTTCTAAATAAAAATTGTTCATTAGCAACAGTTCTTAAAGGTGACCAAATTTCGGGTCAAACGGATTAACAACGAATCTCGAGTAATTATCTGAAGTCCTTTACCTGCCAATCGGTAACCAAAACTTGTATTCGTTGTAACTGAAGATCCTGACGTCCGTTTCTCGGGCGGTTTGAACCTGTGGGACCGTATCAACGTCAAGATTATAAAAACCATAAATTTAATTAGCAAAGCGGACCGAAAGGCCCTTACGATGGCTCCGTAATCAACCCGCTAATTAATTTCGATCGTATATACCTACACTCGAGTCCATGGCTCGTTTGGCTCGATAGTGGCTCGATCCCCGAGCTCGATGGTGATTGAGTATTGCCGGCGATGGCCCTTGCTGTGGTTGGTGGTCGGAGGAGCTACCGATCGCCGACGACGTCGCGCGGCGAGGCAAGAATATAGCCGGCGGTGTGAATTCTTTCCTTCCCGAGTTGTGGTCGTCCCGCTCCTCTTGTTGGTTCTGTTTCAGCTATACCAACCCACCGAAGGGAAGAAGAAGATGAGGTGGAGGAGGTAAGGAGGTGGCTGGGCAAGGAGGAGAAGTGGCCGGCGGTGAGGAGTTCGATCACCGAGTCCGTCGTCCTTCATTTTCCTCTTCGAGCCCTCTCCTCTATTTCCCATTTGTTTTGCTCTAGTTGGAAGAGAACAACGTGGAAAAGTCCAACCTTTTCCAATACTTTACCTCCCCTATTAAGCAAGAGAAGTCGGTTTACAAACAAAACCTGTCTCGGAACGGGACTCGCGTTAAAACGGTAAAATTATGTACCTCGGGTGGAAAAACTCACTAAACAAAAAACGTCCCGTAAATTATGTAGACCAATAAAACCAATTTTCCATGATTTTATCTTGCTACCTTCAATTTTTTAAGGCTTCCGTTTCGTATTTTACATCCTTTACAGTACGAAATTAAAAAGACGGCTTATCTAACAAATATTCTTTTTCCACTGAAAAATCCTAGAATTCACACCGATCCATAAAATCATTTATTTGTGATTTTAGGATCTCACCAAGAATTTTCTAGGATTTAATCTCCAACAAAAATATTGGATTTAAGCGTTAAAACGGACAAAGAGGTTAAAAGGATATCCGAGAAAAATTCAAAAATATTCTCAAAAACCATAGCTATTACATTAGTATAGGCATGCATTTCATTAAGGGCTTCAATAAATGAAATATAAATATTTAACCCTTGAAGAATCTTAACAAAACGTCTAAACTACCCGCTAATTAATTTCGATCGTATATACCTTCACTCGAGTCCATGGCTCGTTTGGCTCGATAGTGGCTCCATCCCCGAGATCGAAGGTGGTCGAGTATTGCCCGGCGACGACCCTTGCTGTGGTTGGTGGTCGGAGAAGCTACCGATCGCCGGCGACGTCGCGCGGCGAGGCAAGAATATAGCCGGCGGTGTGAATTCTTTCCTTCCCGAGTCGTGGTCGTCTCGCTCCTCTTGTTGGTTCTGTTTCAGCTACACCAGCCCATCGAAGGGAAGAAGAAGATGAGGTGGAGGAGGTAAGGAGGTGGCTGGGCAAGGAGGAGAAGTGGCCGGCGGTGAGGAGTTCGATCACTGAGTCCGTCGTCCTTCATTTTCCTCTTCGAGCCCTCTCCTCTATTTCCCATTTGTTTTGCTCTAGTTGGAAGAGAACATCATGGAAAAGTCCAATCTTTTCCAATACTTTACCTCCCCTATTAAGCAAGAGAAGTCCGTTTACAAACAAAACCCATCTCGGAACGGGACTCGCGTAAAAGCGGTAAAGTTATGTACCTCGAGTGGAAAAACTCACTAAACGAAAAACGTCCCGTAAATTATGTAGACCAATAAAACCAATTTTCCATGATTTTATCTTGCTACCTTCAATTTTTAAGGCTTCCGTTTCGTATTTTACATCCTTTACAATATGAAATTAAAAAGACGGCTTATCCAAAAAATATTCTTTTTCCACTGAAAAATCCTAGAATTCACACCGATCCATAAAATCATTTCTTTGTGATTTTAGGATATCACCAAGAATTTTCTAGGATTTAATCTCCAACAAAAATATTGGATTAAGCGTTAAAACGGACAAAGAGGTTAAAAGGATTTCCGAGAAAAATTCAAAAATATCCTCAAAAACCATAGTTATTACATTAGTACCCCCTTAAAAATGGTTTCGTCCTCGAAACCAAGGAGAACTCGGATCACAAAGAAGGATATCATAAGCACACATACACAACCACTACAAAACTATACAAAAGTTTGTAGTACCCCCTTAAAAAAACATGTTGTTACTTCTGCACTAGGCACAAAACAACCACTGCTTAGTTACCAAACTTCTTCTTTACAACGTTTACTAACTTTGGAAAATGACTCAACATTTCCTGCCTGGTTTCTGAAGTCTTTTCTTTACCTCCATAATTAGACCAAGGTAACCTAACCAAAGGTATTTTCTCATTCACGATTTAAACTAGCCTTCCTTCATAAGTGTCATCTGGTTAAATATCCATATCATTATTGTGGAGTACAATAAGATATATTGAACGCATACTATCTAGGAAAACATTACAGATAGAATGCACTGAAGGTGGCAATGCCAACCGATAAACAAGTTTACCCGTTCTTTTCCTGTATCTCGAAAGATCCAACATAGCAAGCATTGACGTTGTCTCGCATTCCCCAGCGGAATACGCCTTTCAAGGCGGATACCAGAACAAAAACATTGTTCTTGACAATGAACTTAACATGCTCTCGCTTAAAACAACACACGACTGTTGTCGATTTTGAGCAGTTAGCACCCTTGGTCGTGCTAGTGTGATATCAGCTGTTGTTCTCTTGGCCAAATTTGGCCCATGAAGAACCTTGTCAGTATTGTCATTCCAACAAATTGACAACCAACACTTCCAGCCTTACCAAGCCTTAAAAAGAGTCATTTTCTTTATCGTGAAATCAAAATTCTTGTATGTGAATTCACTCAAACTCAAACTACCATTCCAACTCGTGTGGAATCCAAAATACATGTCCTCGGGAGTTTGAATTTGTTTCTTTGCATTGTTCATCACTTTGATGAGGGAAGCCAGCGCTAAAATTCAATTCACTCCATAAAGCTTGATGTTACTTCCTTCAAAACTTTGGCATGAACCATCTATCTCAATCAGAGATAATAGTCTTTAGAATTTTATGAAGATGAAATACTTCATACATGAACACCTTAGCTAACTTCTGTACTCTTTAAGTCATCTTAAATGCATTAAAAAGAACACTCTAGATGAGTTTCTTAACAACCTCCATATTACATTCTTCTTTCATTAAGTCCTGAACGACTAATGATAAAAATCCATTGTAACATCTTTCCGCTTCCATTCTGAAATAGGAAGAGACTATAACATTTCATCTCGTCTTCTATGCTCAATCAGGACTTCCAGACAAACTAAACATGTCAAAATGAACTCAGTGACATTTGGCTTCATGTCAGTCCATCAAAAGTTTTATCTTAAATCCTTATACATTTACTTGTTCCAGGATGAACTAATTAAGCAAATAATTATGCCTCCTTTGAAATAAGCTTTCAAAGCTCATCAACAACAGATACACATGAACAGTTTCAAAACCAAGTAATCCATAATATTAAATAACAAATCCCAGTGTCTTACCTTCTTGATCTTCTCCATTGATCTTAAACAATATTACTTTCCCATACTACTTTTCCTTGATCTGGTCAACAAATTCTGAATAAAATCCTAGGGTATTCACACGACCTTGTTGTCATCCAAACTAACCTTTAGTCCTTCTCAAATTATTTTCTTTACAAGGATTACTTAAAATCCTTACTCGATTTCCTTTCTTTTGAGATAAAATCTCAGTATTACTTCACCTAAGAACATGAAATTTATCCAACACATGACAAGATAATAACCTATCTTATCAATCCGTTACATCCTTTTCTCAACAAAACTCAGCTTGGGCATACTGACATTCAAAAGTAGTTATCTCTCTCAACTACTTCAAACTACACTCTTACACATTACTATACCAACATATTGGACAATAATACCTTTAGTCCAATAATTTCCAAAAAAAATTGTCTCCATTGACAATTTTCAGTCTTTTTCATCAAAGAACTGTTTAGACTTCACTTAACATTCTGACTTATTGAGCAACCTAACTCTTAGGATTAAAAACATATCCTCACGTGTCCACTCTCTATATCCAACAACTTATCAGGCTGAGATTGAATATCAATTCTAATTTACATATCCAACAACTTTCTTAGGTCATGACGTCAACCAAGATGAACTACTAGCAAACTGCTTAGAGAATTCCAATAATCATTGACTGAAAACAATCCCAAACTTTTAGAGAAGTACGGAGTTACTCCATGCTCTTCAGAGACCAACACAGATTTGTAAAGAATCTTACCAAATTTCTTTACTTATAATCGAACTGTTTTGGGAAGTTTAACCATACTCCTTAAATGGTATAGGATACCAAGGATATACTAACTCAAAAGAGTTTTACCAGATACTAGATATAGAAATTGCTATAATGCAAAAGAAATCTTGCATCTTTTCATCTCAAACAACTACACTTGCAAAACTCATATAATTGCAAAACTTATATGATTGCCAAATCATACTAGAAACTATTCTTTAAAAACCAAGGAATTATGTGATCTTATTCCACCATGTGATCAGGATGGGAAATAAAATTAAACATAATCCTTTATTGCATTCTCATAGGAATAAGACATGTAATCTTGCCTTACCATGTGATCAAGATGGAAGACAAAATACATTCTTACTCACCACCATGAAAACCGTAGAAAATTTTATTCATGAATTCCGTATATCAAATCAACATTTCTTTTAAAAAAAATTCCTACCAGAATTCTACAAGGTCATAAGATTTTTCTCAAAAGAGAAAATCACAAAGCAAATTCAAATATCCCTTAAATCATAACAGCTTGACAGGAACATAACATAGGTTACTAACATACTTGCTTTAACTTTGAATACTGTGGAAACAAAGATTAGCTACTCTCTTGAAGAAATGGGAGCGTCAAGCCAATGCATCAAATACAATTGTTGACCTTAATTTCATGATGCTACTGACGCTTTGCCCTAGTTCTGTGCTGACATTTGCACATTAGCTGGCCTTACCAACTTGACCAAAGTTTTAAATCAAAACTGAGCCTCAAAGGACCTAAGACAATCCAATTCACTTCTGAGCTCCACATTTCTCTTCAAATGTAACACTTCATTCCTTCCTCAAGGTAGAACCTGATTACATGCCTCGACTTTTTCTTACTTAGAACTGTCAGACTTTTCTATAATCCATAGTATTGAGTAATCTCTGCCTGATTTAACTCAATCTCAACCTAAATTGATTCCGCAAGTTCAATAAAAGAGTGGATCACTCAAATCCACTTACTTGCAAACCTTAGGGAAAGTGTGATTCCGACATCTTCATACTCATAGCAAAGATTCTTCTTCGATCATTCTCAACTTGTATGCCTCCTTGACATACTACTTTAAAGTTATGCAAATATGATCCATTGACAAAATTCAATACTTGAGTTCATCCATTCACAAGACAACGAGCCTTCTACAAGTGAATCTTCATATAAATTCTGATATCCAAAAGTAAACTATCAAACTCTTCTGACGATTTTAAGGACTTTCAATCTTCTTATAACTTAATCTTCTCGATATAAAAAAATGAACTTTCAAACTATGCATCTATTTCAAAACATTCAATCCATATATATCTCTCTATATAATGAAGGACCTTTAATTTCCAATTTCTTTTAACAGAAGAATGAATGCACATGGCCAAACGAAATATTCTTGAACCTACCCCAATTCAACATTGGTAAACAAACTAGACTTCTCCATCATTCTTGTCTTCTTACTTAACCATAAGGAGAAGACATATACTTTTTTATTAGCTCAAGTTCAAACCACATTGCAAAGGAAGAACTTGTGGTTAGGAGACTTGCCGACAACTTAATAGTTTTACCAGTACCACCTTAGACATTAGGTTTGACTGATATAAAATCTTCAAAATCCAAACACAACTGAAATTATCCTTTCAACGATAGAGTCTAAGCCTTATTGACGATAGATGATTGCTATTTTTCTCCCAACTGTTTAAAATATCACAGACGAACATACCAAAATTCTTCCTTGCATGATCTTCTCAAAGCTGAACTCTATCATTTCCATCCTTAAAGAAACATAAATCAATACCATTGGCAAATTAGAACATCTCAATGTTGATTCCATTACTAGTCCATTATAGACCTCAAGTCTTTTCTCATTATCCCGAGTTGGGTATCATACAACGAAACTCCAATAACGTTGTCACATAGGTTAGTCATATGGATATCAACAACTCATTTAATCAATTAACACTTGTGCCAAATAGTTAATTGGACATAAATACATTACTGATGAACTTTTACCTGTTCAATCCATTTTGACCAATCAACCTTATTCACAACAACCTTGATGATTAACCACTTATTCACAACTTAAACTGAACCAACATTCTTCCTTCCTTTCTTACTATAATCATAAGAAATTCCCATTTCATTTAGGATTCTCAATCCTCTTAACTCAAAGGATAACAACATATATGAAAATCTGAGTTCGAATACTATCAGATTCAAAATTGAACTGCATCTTCCAATAGTTTAACAATTCAATTGATCCAACATTTGAGCATTTCAAAGCTCTTTAACTTCCAACTGAGCAAAGAAAAGTACAGAATATCCATGGTTCTATACTATAGAGTCACAAACATAGTTGTTGAAGAAAGTTTCCAAAGACAATCCTTTTCTTTTCAGGATTCTTTTACATCCCTTCATCATCCATACTGATCTTTTTAGAATCACTCAAGACTTATAAGATTCACCAAAACTTACCATTGAGAAGTAGAGGTTCCAACTCCAAACTTCTATTGATATTCGAATTTCAAGATTCAACAATTCCTATAAAAATATTCTCGTGAAACTCTTACTCTTCAAAGAAACTCACTTTAAAATTTCCATTTTAAAGACGACACTTGAACTTTCATATAACTTTGAATCATGAACTTTCTAACAAAAATTCTTAACTTGAAATTTTTCATCATTCGAGCTTAAAATAGGAAACCTTCAAACTAGAAAGTCCTTATGAAGTACAATACTTAATTTCAAAATCTCACAAGAAGTTTCCTAATATGCAAGAAGCGACGAGGGTACACCCAATTCAGACTCTCAAGAGAGAATAGGAATCTATTGAGAACTTGGTCAAGGACCGGTTCAACTTTAGGAATCTTCACCTAATCTTACTTTGGATCCTTCTCGGAATCCATTCCCATCTCCAGGGAATCAAATGTCCACTATAGGACTTTTTTCACAAAAGCTGTTACAAACTTATAACCTCATGTTCTCCAATTTCCTTTCCTCTTTCTATCTCTTCACGAGTCTGACCTCCAATCTTAACCACTTTCCATAAATGGTTCTAAGATAACATCCATATAGAATTCTCCGTAATTCTATATAAAAGATGAAAGTCTTAAGCAAGACTTAGGAACTTTTAGCTCTCATACCACTTCTGTAACACCCCCTTCCTACCCTGGAGGTATTACCGCCAGTAACCCCGATAAGGACTAAACCAGAGTTACCCAAGGCTTTAACTTGGAAGAACTTACTAGAACAAGGTAAATGAAACCATTTAAAACCTAACAAAATTAAGTAAAACTATACAGCGGAAAAGCGAATAAAAGGTCTTATACAAGCCTTAACTTAAAAAGAATTAGAAAATATATAGAACAACCTTCTATTTAAACAAAATCTTCATCCAGTCTTCCTTAAGTTCTGATTTCTGAAACTCAGCTTCACTTTGAAGTAGTTCAACCATGATCTTCACTCAAGTATAGCCATTGGAAACCTTTCTTCAACTTCTGGAGCTTCAAACCTCTGAATCCGCCTCCTGAATCAACTACCAAGAAGAGCCTGATGTGTCGTATACCAACGGTAGACACCAACCGACCATATAAAAGAAAAGAAGATGGACGGGTTAGTCTAATGAAAGACTAAGCAAGCGGAGAAACTAACCTGGTTCTTATGGTTGTACTAAACATATTGGCATCAAAATCCGAATAGACTCAGATTATGATCCAACAGTTAGCAGTCTTATAGAGAATAAGAAGGAGACTCGCATAATCAAGAGAGAGAACACCACCGCTTGTGGTTTCTTTAAGAAGCATAAACGATTAATGGAAACTTATACTAACCACTCAACATTCACCATCGTCTTCAACGACTAAACAGCTTAACTTAATCAAATTTTGATTAAGAATCATTCTTAATCAGGAGCAAGAATGGTTATCAAATGGACTAACCATTTTGGTACTTTAATGTGCCTAACGCACCAATCTTTCATTACTTTCAAACTGTGCACTCGCACCATTTAATAGTTTTTACGTAGTTCAGCCAACAACTGAGATCAGAGGGTCTATTTTATCCATGATCATTTACATATATCCTCGGCCAACAACCGAGGTTCGGCCAACAACCGAGATCAGAGGGCCTATTTCATCCATGATCATTTATACATGCTCGGCCAACAACCGAGATTCGGCCAACAACCGAGTATCAATTGCACTTAGCTAGAGTGCACCATTGTCTTCCTTCAACATGAAGCGTGACATGAGTCATGACTCCAATATTGGAATACGCTAGCAAGCTACGCCCCCCAATACAGATTTTGTTATAAAGAGGTCATTGGAGACTCGGCTCCTACCCCTGGACTACCTATTTTGCAACAGTGTTTCATCACAGGACCACTAAAGAGATGCCTTGGAGTCTAAACTCCCATATCTAGTTCTCTTACTTTACAACAATGTCTCCGCATGAGACAACTAATCACGCAAGGTCACACAATGGTCCTAAGTTCAGTTCTAGCGCAAAAACTGCAATAACGACATGGTCGTTATTTCTAACAAAATAACAACCTATTAAACTATATTCAACATAACAAATTATTCCCAACATGAGGAACAAATGGAATTCAATTCCTCATTAATAACCATAACGCAAGAGAGAATCGTCCCTTTGCCTTAGAAGGCATGCTCAACGTCCTTAACAATTCAACAGTAATCTTTATCACCCTTCTGCCAAACATAACAAAAGGATTTCTCAACAACGAGCTCACAGAAACACTTCTTAGTTGTATTCTCAACTCCTACAACTTTCTAATCGATAAACGATTTAATTTCCGAATATCGATATATAATAAATCCTTAGTTATCATGCTTTAAGGAGCCATCTTGGCGGAATTATAACTAATTATCTGCTTCAAATTTGAAATAATTTTCTAAATAAAAATTGTTCATTAGCAACATTTCTTAAAGGTGACCAAATTTCGGGTCAAACGGATTAACAATGAATCCCGAGTAATTATCCGAAGTCCTTTACCTGCCAATCGGTAACCAAAACTTGTGTTCGCTATAACTGAAGATCCTGACGTCCGTTTCTCGGGAGGTTTGAACCTGTGGGACCGTATCAACGTCAAGATTATAAAAACCATAAATTTAATTAGCAAAGCGGACCGAAAGGCCCTTACGATGGCTCCGTAATCAATTTTTTAAGAAGTGTTTTACATCCTTTACATCCTTTACAGTACGAAATTAAAAAGACGGCTTATCTAACAAATATTCTTTTTCCACTGAAAAATCCTAGAATTCACACCGATCCATAAAATCATTTCTTTGTGATTTTAGGATCTCACCAAGAATTTTCTAGGATTTAATCTCCAACAAAAATATTGGATTTAAGCGTTAAAACGGACAAAGAGGTTAAAAGGATATCCGAGAAAAATTCAAAAATATTCTCAAAAACCATAGTTATTACATTAGTATAGGCATGCATTTCATTAAGGGCTTCAATAAATGAAATATAAATATTTAACCCTTGAAGAATCTTAACAAAACGTCTAAACTACCCGCTAATTAATTTCGATCGTATATACCTACACTCGAGTCCATGGCTCGTTTGGCTCGCTAGTGGCTCGATCCCCGAGCTCGAGGGTGATCGAGTATTGCCGGCGATGGCCCTTGATGTGGTTGGTGGTCGGAGGAGCTACCGATCGCCGGCGACGTCGCGCGGCGAGGCAAGAATATAGCCGGCGGTGTGAATTCTTTCCTTCCCGAGTTGTGGTCGTCCCGCTCCTCTTGTTGGTTCTGTTTCAGCTATACCAACCCACCGAAGGGAAGAAGAAGATGAGGTGGAGGAGGTAAGGAGGTGGCTGGGCAAGGAGGAGAAGTGGCCGGCGGTGAGGAGTTCGATCACCGAGTCCGTCGTCCTTCATTTTCCTCTTCGAGCCCTCTCCTCTATTTCCCATTTGTTTTGCTCTAGTTGGAAGAGAACAACGTGGAAAAGTCCAACCTTTTCCAATACTTTACCTCCCCTATTAAGCAAGAGAAGTCGGTTTACAAACAAAACCTGTCTCGGAACGGGACTCGCGTTAAAACGGTAAAATTATGTACCTCGGGTGGAAAAACTCACTAAACAAAAAACGTCCCGTAAATTATGTAGACCAATAAAACCAATTTTCCATGATTTTATCTTGCTACCTTCAATTTTTTAAGGCTTCCGTTTCGTATTTTACATCCTTTACAGTACGAAATTAAAAAGACGGCTTATCTAACAAATATTCTTTTTCCACTGAAAAATCCTAGAATTCACACCGATCCATAAAATCATTTCTTTGTGATTTTAGGATCTCACCAAGAATTTTCTAGGATTTAATCTCCAACAAAAATATTGGATTTAAGCGTTAAAACGGACAAAGAGGTTAAAAGGATATCCGAGAAAAATTCAAAAATATTCTCAAAAACCATAGTTATTACATTAGTATAGGCATGCATTTCATTAAGGGCTTCAATAAATGAAATATAAATATTTAACCCTTGAAGAATCTTAACAAAACGTCTAAACTTTCCTTCTGTGACATCATTAGCTTTCTTGGTCGAGAAAGGAAGAGTTTTTTACGTACTTGGGATAGAGAGAAGCCCGGATCGAGGCTCTACCGAATCGACAAGCGGGTCGATCGGTGGTGGAGAAGGATCGGTACCGACCCTAGGGGGTTGGTAACGAGGTCCTTATTAATATGGGGATTCAGTTTAGAAGACTTACCAGGAGGGGTCGTTAACGACCTTGGGGCAGTCGTTATCGACCTGTTGAGCCTCGTTATTGACATTGTGGGGGTCGGTAACGGGTCTGACTGGGGCATTCTCTTCATCGACGTGCTCAGTATTTGTAGGCTTGGCTCGATCATGCAACTCTTTTCCACTTATGAGGTGTATTGATGCAATTTGTCCTCTCGGGTTCTCCTCAGGACGACCAGGGAGGTGACCTTGAGATCGTGGAATCTGGGCAACTAGTTGGCCGAGTTGGGAGTTTACACTCTTTCTCCACATTTCGATCTCTTCCAATTGTACCTGTACACCTTTTAGTTCAGAACGGACTCCATCAATCTTGTTGTGGACTCCATTAATACCCTCTTGTAGCCCTTCTACCCATGAAGGTGGCTCTTGATAGCCGGTGGTCTGTAAGGCGGAACCCTTTGGTCTTGCTGAGGAGTTTGGCTCCCTTGGCCATAGTTGGGCTGATTGTTATTCCTCCCTGCATAAAAAGTATTCCCTTGGTTCCTATATGGACCCCTCATGTAGTTAGCTTCTTCATATGCCTCAACAGCACCGACCTATTGCAAGTTAGTGCAGGCAGAAGTAGCATGGGCTTGAGACCCATATTCTTGACAACAAGGAGATGATTTAAGATAACTTACCTGCTTCTTCAGGCGGTTGATCTCATCTTGCAAGAATTGGTGCTTCACTTCAGGGTCGACCTCATCCTTGTTTGGATTATAGAGCCGCCTTTTAGGTTGTTGGGCTTGCTGTGTGCCATACATTGCATCGTAGTTGGTCAGCTTGTCAAGCAATGCCCATGCTTCATCGGAATCCATCTCTATGAAACCTTAAGCAGTGTGCAGGTTGATGCGGTTCTTCGTTTCAGCGTTGATCCCTTGGAAGAAGATCTCTTGGAGTACATATTGTGGTTGCCCATGGGGAGGGCATTGTCTAAGCATCTCCTTGAATCTCTCTCGTCTCTCCACAAAGGTCTCATTAGGCAACTGGTGGTAGGAGGTGATGCGTTTCCTTAACTCCGTAGTCTTGGCTGGAGGAAAGAACTTTGTCAAAAACAAGTCATGTAAAGCTTTCCACGTCCTAACCGACCTAGGAGTAGGGTTGAGCATCGGTTCAAAATCGAACCGACCTAAACCGAACCGAACCGAAAACCGATTTTTTATTTTTGTTGAACCGAAAACCGAACCGAACTTGTGTCGGTTCGGTTCGGTTCGGTTTAGGTTTTTTCGGTTTCGGTTTCACCATAAACCGAAAAAACCGAACCTAATTTATGCAAGTAACAATGTAACATCGAACATTAGAATGCTATTTTCGGTTTCACCATAAACCGAACAAACCGAGCAACAAAATCCAAACCCAACACCTAATTAAAAAGTGCCCACTCCAAATCTCCAATACATAATTAAAAAGTTCAAATCCAAAGCAATACAAGTGCTCACAGACTACTCAGCAATAAAATGCAAATCCAACAAAATCCAGCAGCAAGTCAGCAATACAAGTGCAGGTGCTCACCTAATTAAGTGACAAAATAGGCTTAATTGACAAAACCGAAAACAGCCAACGGCCCAACACTTACAAATCTCGACGCTCAGCCCTAGGACGACCGACGAAGAGGCCGACAAAACAAAGTAGAATCAACGCACTTGCTCGGTGAGGCGGGAGGGAGGCGGCTACTGGTTGCTGCTGCTCGGCCCTCGCAAGTTGCGAGTTTGAGAGTTGAGAGACTCAGAGGTGGGAGGGAAGCCAGGAAGATGCGACTTGAGGGCGACGGGCGGCGGTCGACTGGGCCGGAGCCCGGAGGAGGAGGAAACTTGAGGGAAGTGCCTGCTGCTGTTAGCCTCGCAAGTTGCGGCGACTTGCTAGGGTTTCGGCCCTCTTTGGAGAAACTCAAAAACCGAAAACCGAGTTCATTTACTGTAAATGAGAGACGCGTGAGTAGTGGAGTTCGCTTGCCTAATAAAAAAAATTGATTTTTTTAATTTATATCGGTTAAACCGAACCGACCCTAATTAAACCTAACCGAAATATTGGATTTCCCTATACCGATAACCGAACCGAAATTTCTCGGTTTCGGTTCGGTTCGATTGGTTCGGTCCAAAAAATCGGTTCTGACCGAACCGTGCTCAGCCCTACCTAGGAGGTAGGCTATCTAACCAGCTCAGGCCTTTCTTGTAAGAGACCACTTAAAAGCTTTCAATAGAACATATTCCAAAGAGACACCGTCAGCAGAAATAGTGTCACATAAATCATTAAAGTTTTTAATATGTTCTATTGGGCAGTCAGTTAGTTTCCCTTCAAATTGAGATCTTTTAATCAAGGATATGAATTGAGATTTGATCTCAAAAGCTTTCTCTATTTCTGGGAGAACTATTGCAGATTCTGGCACCCTCAGTTCTGGATGCATATACTGCTTGGCATTCCTTGGGAAGGCATTCAACTGCTCCTGTAATTGAGTACGTTGCTCCCTTTCTTGATCTCTCTCAGTTTGCAATGCCTCCATCTGTCTCTGCAGAGCAGCCATCTGTTGAGCCATTTCTTCAACGGTTGCCATTGCTTTATTTTCTCTTAATCTCCTATGGAAGGATCGCTCAGGTTCAGGGTCAACTACTGGATTAGAGACAACTCGACGTCCTTCAGCTGGCATACATTGAAAGCAAAAAAAAAAAAACAAGTTAAAAGCAAAATGGTTTCTTAGAGAGGGTCGTTACCGAGGCCCAAGGGGTCGGTAACGAGCCTACAGTGATCCCGTAAAACACAAACTAAAGGGAAAAAAACTGAGATCTGTCGACAGGGTCGGTACCGACCTGGGTAGGGTCGTTACCGACTCGACAGTGAACCTGAAAACAAACAGAAAAAGAAGAAAAAATGGGTTTGCCAACAAGGTCAGTACCGACCTTAGGGGGGTCGTTACCGACTCGACAGAGTCCCGAAAATCGCAAAAAGAACAAAACTTGGCATTATTGAAATTTCCCCGGCAACGGCGCCAATTTGTTGAAAGGGTTTTTTGACAACAAATAAATTTATAATCAAGACCCCGCTGAGTACAGGGGAGTCAGGTTCGTCCACATGAGAAAGTCAGTATCAAGTTTTGTTCTTACTTAGAGCGCAAGTAAGAGAGAAAGTATGAATTTTTATATCAATAAAGAGAAAATATAAGGTTTTGGTATCCCCACAACAACAATTATGCATGCAAACGCTAATGAAACATAAAGATCATGCTTTTATCACATAAATGCGATAACTTTTGTCAACTAAGGCAAGTAAATCAACCAACTTTCATCCAATCAATAAACTTACTATCTATCTCTTTTACTTCAACTAGGATTGATCCGCTTTCGCTTCAAAACCCTAATTAGCTATTCTGATCCAAAGTCTCAACTTTCGCTTCAACAATGAATGAGAAATTCCCTTTCAACTTTCGTTTCAAGGAGTTAAGAACAAGAGAGAAGAATTATGATAAAAACAATCAAGACATGATCAAAGGCAAGCATACATAACCATTGTTTGGTTTAACCCCAACCTTAGAGAGAGAAACTACTCACTAATCATGATTAAAACAAAGCAATTGAATTAATAAAGAGAGGAAAAGCTTACAAATCGAATTCAAAACGAAACTTGTCTTCCAAGCAATCTCTTCCCGTCCTCTCTCTATCTCACGCCCCCTCTCTTCTCTCTTCTCTCTTCCCCCCCCCCCCCCCCCCCCCCCCCCCAAAATGATACAAAAACTAGAGCTAGACAAGAGTATTTATAGAGAAACTAATCTATCTATAAGGAAATACATCTTCTAAAAGATATATCCCTTAAAACTAATAAAAACATGGGATAAAAGATCATTAAATGCGTCGACTCGGGTGTCTCTACCGACCTTGAGTGCCTCGGTACCGACCCCGTCAGGGTCGGTATCTGAATTCTCGACTTTATTCTTTTGCTGAGCACCTCGTTACCGACCTTGTCTACCTCGGTATCGACCTTCACAACCTCGTTATCGACCCTCATAGGGTCGTTATCGACCCCCTTCAGCATTGAAAACAGGCTTATAACTTAGAGTAAAACTTCGGTACAGGGTTCGTTACACCTTGTTTTGCCGTGATTCTTTTTTCCTTAGGCTTGGTAACGAGTTTCTCTACTTCTTTCTTAGCTCGAACTTGATTCTTCATCTCTTTATGGACTTCATTTCTGGAGATTTTCCTCGGCTTTGCTCCTCTCCTCAAAAATGCTTCAAACTGTTTCGAAAAACCTACAAAACACCACCAAAGCTTATGTAGACTCCATATCTTAAGAAAATACGAAAACCTACACAAACGACTCAAAACACACCCCAAAAACACAAATAAAAAGTCGGATATCACATATTCAAAAAATAATGATCAAAACCTAAACAATAATGGAGAGAAAATAAATCATCATAACTATAACCTAAAGCGGAGGTTAAAATAATTATTAAACGACACATGTCATTTTTAGATTGGACCACACCACCCTTTGTTTTTTAAAACTAATCTTTGGCAAAATAACCATTAATTTTAGTTTATAAATATAAATTTTTATCCATGTTTTTAGAATATAGGATAGAAAATCTCATTATTAAACAATCTTTTATTTTTGGATATGATAGATAAGAAGATCATTAGGATAATTTTTTATGCTATCATACAAATACTAGAATATTTATTTTATTTTTTAGTTTATAAATATAAATTCTTATCCATGTTTTTAGAATATAAGATAATCCCATTATTAAACTATTTTTCTAAGAAAAATAAATAAATCCATAATACAAAATTTTCTAGGATGAATTAATTAAATAGCAAAAAAAAAGCCTAATTAGGTGGATATTAAGGAGTGTGCAAAAATTAGGTAAATGGCAAAACCCCCCATCCCCCACCCCCACTCCACTCCCACCGAGTTGACTCGCCCGTTGACCGAGTTGACTCGGTCGTTGATCGGGCGTTGACCGACCGTTGACCGCCGTTGACCGACCGTTGACCGGCGTTGACCGTCATCACAATCATCACTATCATCATTTTCAAAACCGTCATCACAATTTTTTTACCGTCATCACAATTTATTTCATTGTCATCACAATTTTTTGATGATAAAAAAGTATAATGAAAGGTAAAAAAGTGTCATCAAAATGTCTTGATGACATTTTTGATGACAAAAAGTATCATTGAAGGCATTCAACCACATAAAAAACCCGTCATCCCCCGTCATCACAATTTTTTCATCGTCATCACAATTTTTTGATGACAAAAAAGTGTAATAAAAGGTAAAAAGTGTCATCAAAATGTCTTAATGACACTTCTTGATGACAAAATGTATCATCAAAGGCATTCAACCACATAAAAACAACCGTTATCACTGTTTATTTCACCTTCATCACAATTTATTTCACCGTCATCAAAATTTTTGATGACAAAAAGTGTAATAAAAGGCAAAAAGTGTCATTACACGGTTCAAACCGTCATCAACTGTCATCACTTGTCATCGTTACTTGATGACGGTTTGATTGTCATCAACTATCATCACTACTTGATGACGGTTCGATTAATTTGTCATCAAAAGGGCCTTGATGACAAACAAGTGTCATCAAACTATCATCACTTAAGCGTCATCAAATATGTGTCATCACTATCATCACTGTCATCACTACTTGATGACGGTTTGATTGTAATCAACTATCATCATAAATGTCATCTCTACTTGATGACGGTTCAATTCTCATCAATCGTCATCGCTATTTGATAACGGTTCGATTGTCATCAATTATCATCACTACTTGATGACGGTTCGATTAATTTGTCATCAAAAGGGCCTTGATGACAATGGTCTTGAAGACAAACAACCGTCATAAAGTGTCTTCACTCAAAATTTGTTCGTTTTTATCATCATCAATAAAAAAAGGTGTCATCAAATCTCATCA
Source organism: Fallopia convolvulus (assembly GCA_964016875.1). Classification (NCBI taxonomy): domain Eukaryota; kingdom Viridiplantae; phylum Streptophyta; class Magnoliopsida; order Caryophyllales; family Polygonaceae; genus Fallopia; species Fallopia convolvulus. The sequence continues at coordinate 11,198,650 of OZ024722.1, read as the reverse complement.
TCACATAAAAAAAGTTGTCATCACCGCATAAAAAATGATTGTCATCACAAATAAAAAAACAAAGTTGTCATCAAATATTTATCATCACGTTTAATTTTTTAGTGTCATCAAATATCATCACGTCTAATTTTTTAGTGTCATCACATATAACTTTTAGTATCATTATTCAAAGTGTCATCAAACATGTGTCATCACGTACGATTTTTTCATAAACTGTCATCAACTGTCATCACTACTTGATAACGGATTGATAAACTGTCATCAACTGTCATCACTACTTGATGACGGATTGATTGTCATCAACTATCATCACAAATGTCATCTCTGTTTGATGACGGTTCGATTGTCATCAGTCGTCATCGCTATTTGATGACGTTTCGATTGTCATCAACTCTTTATGACATTAAAGAATGGTTCATCAAATATCATCGTCATATAAAAATAGTTATCATAAAATCTTGCAATCTTTAAAGTTTATTAGTAAATAAATCATGCCAACATAAAATAGTTGTGACATTGAATAAGTGTGTTGGCTCAGGAGGGTCAGAAGATTGAAAAAAAGAGGTCGAGGCAATGTAAAAACAAGGGCCTTTCATGCAGAGATCATGTGGGCACATGACATGTAAGTACATGCCTATTTGTTTATAATAATCAACTCCCAGTTAATTAATTCCAAGTTAAAGATTGCACACCTCTTCGTTACTAAACATGGAAGTATGAAAGTTTGTCATAAAATTAAAAGAAAAGGGGCATGTGAACAAACAATACTCAAGAATAAAGTTTCCAGATGCCCACAAACACTCCAATCAAAACATTACAGATCTTTTCCTGATTACATCTGGCCGAGGCGGAGCTTTGCCTTATGAAGTACTTTTGTGTGTGGCTCGCCACTTGTGTCAATGTCCTTGTTATCACCACATGCCGAGATATACTCCTCCAGTCGCCTTTCCTGTATTTCTCCAGTCCAAGCAAGAACAGTCTGTGCACAAAGGATTCAGCGTTGCACTGATCATTAGCATCTTCTAATCTTTTACATTGTAACAAGTGACAGCAAACACTGATCATTAACACACTAATACTAATACACTTGAACTCCATATATAACAAAAACTATGTTACTCGAAATGAAAGATAGAAATCTACCCAGCAATGTACATACGTGAAAGATAGAATACCAAATATCAGACTTAGAAACAAGATAATTCAAGCATTCAATAAACCAAATTGAATGTCCCTTGACTAATGGTTTAATGCTTCATTAATCAATGGAATTACCCAGAATTTTAATTACATAAAAACCTAATGATCAATTTGTTTTAAACCCAGAATTGGATGAAAGTTAATGTAAAACTAATATGCTTGAATTCCACCAAAAACTATGCTACCTGAAACTAATCTAGAAGAGTACATTAGAAGAGTACTTCTGTCCTTCCTCATAATGGAGAATTTGAAGTCCCTCTCCATGTTCTGCAATCATCATGAAAATGAGTATTGTCTCATCATGCACAATACATAAGATCAAATATGAATGAGAGACCAATGTCCAATCAGACATAATAAAATCTCAGTTGAAACTTTTCCATACCGCAAGTAACCAAAATATGCTTAGATTAATATACAGCATGACCAAAATATGCAGCATGGTTCTCTTTTCAGATAGTGAAAGTACTTTGGACATGGACAATCTTTTGGCAAGGTAGCTAAGCTTGTTATTCATAGCTGACTACATTCATACGTAGGATCCAGTAAAAAGTTCTTTTCGATCCATCAACTTAACAGACTATTCATCATTGTTTCTCTTATATACTATACTAAAATACGTAGGATCCAGTAAAAAAACGAAGCATCAAAGGAGGGAAGGGAGATACTCAGACCTGGACAATACCACCACAAAGACCGGCTCCAACCATGAGCGATCGACGCCAACCTTTCGATCTCGTCATTTCCACCTCCGACAGTGTCGTCTTCAACTCGGAGCGTAACCTCACAGATCTTGGTGTCGGGGATCTGCTCATTGATGCCGATTTCTATGCAGTGGTGAGGATTGGGAGTACTATAGCACTCCACCGCCTCTCCCTCTCCCTCGGCCCAATCTTCTCCCTCCGATTCGGCTCCCCCAAAGACTAAAGTTCTCAACGACTACAAGATCCTCTTGCATCTTGTGCACAATACCAGATCCACAAAATTCCAAAAATTAGGGTTTAGAACTTCAATCAAACAAACGGAAAAGAAGAAATTGGGGATAACAAGCAAAAAATTTGCACAGGAAGGAAGGAACCAGAGAGAATCGGAGTTCGTTCAACCGATAAACAAACAAACAAGGAAGGAACCAGAGAGAGTGGCGGAATTACGGGAGAAAGAAAAGAATCTGAAGAGGTGAGAGAAAAAATAAAATGGTCTTTTATACTTAACAAATACCTAAAAAAATGGGTTTGCATTACAAGCGGCTAATTAGGTCTTTTATTTTTGCGTTCCAACTAAATTTGTTCAATTTTCTACTCTTGAACTATTTATATATTTTATTTATATTTAATAAAACTCGTACAAGGTACGGGTAAATCTAATTATTAAAATATATTTAAATAATTGAAATTGATCCAAAACTCCACGGTAACAAAACCACAATCCTAATATCGCCTTTGGGCATTTGGTTCAACGATTGGGAGTTTGGGATAGTACCTCAAGGTCACTGTTTCGAATCTATCAAATAGCGGGTAGCGATTTGATGCTATAGACAAGCTCAAATATTGTACTACTTATAGCGACCCTCATTCTTACCCTTAAAAAAACCATAATCCTACTGCGAAGTACAATTTAGAACTAGCATTCCAAAGTCCAATCGTCAAAGAGCCTTCCATTATTTACATAATCTCGATTAGAAAAAGGAAAAAACTACCAGCTGAAGAAAGAATCTGATTAAAATTCCGGTATAAATAGCAGAACAGAACCTCAAAATTCCCACTTCTCCTCGCCAGTCAGTCGCTCGTGTTCTGGATTCTCTCCCCAATCTTCCTCAACGCCATAGCCGCCTTTTCGCGCCGGTAAGTCGACCGCTTGTGTTTTCTCTTCTCCTTCTCCCGCCATCGCTTGCTTTCTTAGCTTTATATCTTCTTTCTTTGATTTTTTTGTCGGTCATTCTGAATTCTGCAATTGCTTGCAACTTTCCTTATTCCGTTGATTTGGAAATCTCTTGTGATTAGTAATTTAGTATGAAGCTATGTTGTATCCGATTACATCGAATCGCTAGGTCACGATATGAAGGATATTAGTTTTATTTAGCGCCGCGGTTGGTTTTACTTGGTAGTTGATTGTGGATTGGAGCATGATGCGTCCAATTCCGTTCAATTATTGAAGGATCTGTAGCCTGTGGATGCTGAAAATGGTTGAGTAGCATCCAGATGTTTTATTCGAGGTTGATTGTGATGTTGATGGCACATTCTGAATATTAGGTGTACTGAGATCTGGCAGAGAGAGTTGAAGCAGAGTTATCTCTATCTGTCCGAGCTGTTTATCTGGTGCTATGTAGGCCTTTGTAAAGTTGAAAATAGTTATCAAAATGTTTATTTATTTCTTATCCTTTTGGTTATACACCATAACATATGTCGTCAGACCTCTGAATGAGATTAGTCCTAATTGCTATAGAGGTCCCAAGATGTGCATATAATGTTATGCTTGAATTCCTAAATATTCTATTATATTGACTGTTTATTGTTTGTTTGAGTCCTGTTTTCTCAGAACTTGACCATAGGTGACATGTGATGTTCAGTTCAATCTAACTGATTCAATCTTTAGAAAGCAGTACAAGTTTTGGCCTTTAAGAGCCTATACTAGAGCTTGTTTCTGTCTGAACAGAAAGTCATCATCACTCATCATCATGCATGGAAAATTCTAACAAGTCTCTTAAACCCGTGCAGTAATCCCTACATATGGCTAATCGAGGTGCAAGAGAAGTAACAGATAAAGATATACAGTTGGTGAGTATCTCCATAAGTTTTTGTTGCTCAGGGTCTCTCAACTTTCTGGATTTATCTCTTAAGCTTTAACACGTATGTTCATTTCCCCAGGTGCACAGTCTTATAGAACAATGCATACAAAACTACATGGATCGTGCTGAAGCTGTGAACACTATATGGTCACAGGCTAAAATCGATCAATGTGTTACTGAACTTGGTAATATTTAAAACAAAATTTCTCTGATATTCTGTCAAATTCCTGATATTAAGCTATAAGAACTGCATAAGCTGTACTGCACATAAATTATAAAGCAACTTATCTCATCCAATAAATTCAGAGCACTTGTTCTGCCAGCAAAAATGTTTCGACTTGAGTGGAAATAAGATTTAGGTGGGGTTATAATCAACTCTCTAATTGCTGATGCTTTTTTTTTTTTTTTGCAATTTGGATTCCTTTATAAAATGTGAAAGTTAGTGCCTGAACAATTTTTAGAAATAAGGCTGTAAAGGTAATCCCAAAGAATCTGATGCAGCTAGGAGAAGATTGTACTGACCCAAAGCTTACTTTGAAGTGCATTGTCCTAAAAAGCACATATTAATTAGACTTTTTATTAGATATGTTAATAATGTGCATTTATTCACAAAAGGTTTAAGGAACATTTTCGAAAGCCATACTACCAAGTTTTTGTAATAGATAAATCTAGTGAACCTGACAAAATAGGGCTGAGTTTAAATTGTCTCACTGCAATATGCTTCGTCTCATATTTCGACTGAGTTTGCAAGCTGTCTCTTGGGCCAATTTACAGTGTCTAGAAAAAATATATATGGAGCAGAATTTAGATGAAATAAAATATTATTTTTTTGTGATTGTATATGGTTAAAATCACTGATGCTTTATGCCTACTTGTCTATATTACTTCAAGGGGAAGGACTGATGGTTGTTTGCAGTGATGAAGATATATTTTGATGTACTATTGAAGTTAGGACTTACTTAAGGTTTGTTCTTCTTTGTCATTATAAATGTCTTATAAAGGCATTTTATACCTTGAAATGTGTGAAAAATAATGTCTTTATGATGAAAAAGAAGAACAAACCCTTAATTTCCCGGCTCAGAAAACATTGTTTTTTCATTGTATTGGCTCATTTGTCTAATATGTGTGGAAATTTCTAGAATGATATGCACATCAAATGAGAATATAAATGGCATGGGAGAAAACAGCAAGCTGTTTTGCGGGCTTTCAAGCTGGATACCTGAGCCTTATAACTTCAATATGAATTCTTCAACTTCATGAATTGGTTTGAGTTGATACTAATTGAGTATCTTACACCCCGGCTTATATGTGTCTCAAGTTATGTGTCTCATTATGGACTTGGTTTCATATTTAGCAATTTAATTCTGAGTTGAGATTGTAAGTTGTTTTCTTATGAACTATCGTTCTCTGTTTAGTTTGGCAGAAGCTTGAAGAAGAAAATAAGGACTTTTTTGAAGCCTACAATCTTCAATTGGAACTGAAAAATCATATCTACATTTTCAATGAACTGCTTAGGAGGCAGGCTCTACTGATGAATGAGCTACAGTCTGCTGCCATGCCAGTTCCCAGTGGATCTCACATCACATATTGTAAGATGGTCTTTCTCTAGTGTTTACTTGAAATAAAGTGTTGCTTTCCATTTTCTTGAGTGAATGCTGAATGTGATATAACAGGGATTTTATTCCTTCGAATATTTGTAGAAGAGTTCCATAAAAGTTTTATTGTATGACTATAATATTTCAAGCTCATTGATTTGGCTTTTATGTGGAACTCAATGATTGATGTTACCTCTTTTGAAGTGTAATTGTTTTATCAATAAAAAATGCTTCATTGTATTTCAGTTCAGGGAATATAATGGGTTGTGGGTGAAACTAAGCGTATGTTTATGTTTACTTACTTTTTCAATTTTAATCAATTTTTCTTTCCCTATATGTGCTAAAATAAATATGGTTCTATGGAGAATACATATTGCCCGTCTGTATGCTGATGTGCTGCTTAGATCTGGGAAGGTGAAACTATGACTCTCATTGCTAGATAACCTCCTCTTACATTTTTGTAGGAATGCTGAATGCATTTATATTTTAAAATTAAAGGTTTAGTTCAAGAACTTGCTTACTTGGGTTATGAGTTTTCCTTTGGTCTCCCACGTTGATGCTTCTATATAATTCAAAATACTGACAAAAATAGATTAAGAATTTGGTAGATTGACTAACATAGTTATGAGCAATGTGTAATATTAGGATGGAATTGTTGAAATTAAGGATAGATCCTTGGTCATGTGAGGTTTGAACTATCAAGCATGTAGTGAAAGGGGCTTTGACCTTCCTCTTACTCTCTCCCAAATGCATATGACACCATATACTGATATAAGATGTTATATATTGCAGAAAGAATATCATTAGTTTTTAATGTGTGAAATATATTTAATATTTCTTGATTGTCATAGTTGGGAACTGGGGTTGGGTGTACTGAATTCTTGAATGCTGGTGGCTGTATTTGTCTGTGATTTTAAGTGGTGCATACACAAGTTCAGTTGGTTTTTTATGCAGTTTTTGAGTGCATTAAAGCGTTTTACTTACATTTACTTCCTTTTGCAGTGCAACAGCAGAATTCTGAATGCTATGCTTCTGAACCTTCAGTGGGAACAGAATCTGTGAAGCAAGAGCATTTAGACATACCTTTTTCTCACAGCTTGCCTCTTCCCTTCACTAACGGCATGTCAACTATGCTTGGAAACATTGATGCTAATGTTCTCTCTAGCTCCCATCTGAGAATGATGCAAGGAGTGAATGGAGGCGGAGGGGTGATCATTAAACCAGAACTTGATGACTTTACAACCAATTCACAGTTCATTTTTGATGCTGATGCCCACATCCTAGAGACGGGTCAAGCCATAGGAAACGATCATGTTGATTCTTATAATGCATTTATTCCACGCTCACAATCCTCAGTAGGACCAAGTTTAGATGACTTGCAATTTAGCTTCTCTGAATTGTCAGCCAATTTCCCTCGTTCTGGTGCGTTCTTTCTCTCTTTAATTGACTTTCTGTTTTTGAAAACAGTTTTTCTATCATATCCCTATTCTAAAAAATCTAAACCCTATAAAAAAAAGGGTTAAAACCTTATTTTAAATTTTCTAGAAAATCATTTTTATTTTGGATTCTTAATAGAAAAATCGCTGTAAAAATTAGCGCTAAATGAGAGTGAACTGGATAGCCTCACACAGATTAAGATATCTATAAGTTACTCAAATGAATGATGAATCTTAAAATTTTAATCAGGCTTGTGAATCATGGGTTTGTGCTAGATTTTGATTTAGGGCTTCTTTTGGTTTTTCTTGTAGATTTACTGGGGAGCTGTTCAAGACAGCCCTTTCTTGGCCCTGCTAACTTTCTATGTTCCCATGAAGGTGGAGAACTTCAAGGTGTGCTACTAGCCTACTAATACTGTGTTTGTATTTCCTTGTTACATTTATGTACGCTAACTGATTTATTTTCCTGGTACAGCAGATGAAAATGGGAAGTTGGCGAATACCTCAGAGCACTTGAATTTTGACGATTTTGGAAGTGAATAGCTCGGGAATGTCAGAGGTTAGACTCTTCTGTTGTGTATGTGCCACTAATATCAGAATTACGTAAATGATGTCATTATGTTATGCGTTGTAATAACAGTATAGCTACTCCCAACTCTTTTGCTTTGTTCTTGAACAACTATTTGGTGAGTCATTTCCATGCTGATTTGATTGATCTCTGGAAAATTTACATGTTTTTTCAGATAGATGTGCTTGTATATATTACTCCTTAGTTACCCTGTTCTATTGGTCAACATTTTGTGGATGTTGTGGTTTTCAAATTTTGTACTTGTGAAGTACCAATCGGTACTATTTCCCCCCAATTTGTGAGTTGGGGGCTTGGGGCTGATTTTATTATTGCAGATATGATTTCCAAATTGAAAAACAATTAGTGAAGCATGAATTCATTATTTCAATTGTGCTATATCGATATGGCAAGACAACGATGTGTGATGAAATATGAGAATATAATTATGTGAAGAGATTATTGTAATTAATCATACGAGAGCTGTTTTGTTTGGTTGAATTATAGTATAGATATCCCCACCCCCACAAAATAAAATAAAATAATAGAAAGTTATATTTTTCATCTTCTTTTTCTGTTTCTGGTTTGTGGCCATCGACCATCGTCCAACCTTGACATTTTCTTCTATCAATACGCTACCCTTAAAGAACGTCTCAATAAGCACAACTATTGGGAGTCAACTCTTACAAGAGTTCTATCTTTTGATTTAAGAATTTATGTTATGTATTTGGACTATTGGTAGCTAATGGGAATACAAGTTACAAGACCTAAGAGACCCATGCTTGAAAATAAAGAATTAAAGGCCCACATGGAAATAATTTCATTGAATAAAGGTTTTCCAAATGAGAAACTTGAGATTCAAGATTTCTTTTCACGCGACAATTAGACATTGAATCATATAATTCATATTGGAAAGGGATTGTTTCCCCAAAAGAACATATTGGAAAGGGATTTTCCACAATTAACATTTAGTCATTTTTTATATTTATAGGAGGGCATCAAACCTTGACTCTACGTAATTACTGTTATAACGTTTCAATAAAAATATACTCTTGATAACAATAACAAGAAAGAGTTTGAGTTAGTAGAGTTGTAATTTAATTTTATGGGTAGATTTGGTGAGATATCCAATATTAAAATGTAAATTAATGGATTGGATTTAATTTCTTTTTCTAATTTTCATTTATCTTTTTTAAGGTTCATTAATTTCTATTAGAATAATAGTAATTCTATACATAGAATAACTCTACTGAATTCGAAATGCAAAAAATCATGATGTGAAATGCATAAATGTAAAAACAAATTTTAAAAAGTCGGACACCTTTTAAAATAATTCCAAACTCAAATAAGGAAGTCCAAACCCTAAACTCAAGTATTCTTGGCATCTATTGCGAACTTAGCCAATCAAGGGCCCCTACATCATGATTACATGATTAGTCATGTAGCTTAAAAAGGAACCAAATATATATGCCCCAAGTTCATCTTAATTTGAACGTGCACTCCACATAAAGATTCGATCAACCAAACGAGAGAGTCAAGAGAGGCTGGATTATTAAGAAAAATAACTAATGAATGTGGTAAATCACAAATCAATTTCAAGTATATATAGATGGATTATAGCACACAGAATTAAGAACGTTAACCTCTCACCACAACGCACATTATATATTTCCCATATCAAGAATCATACAATAATTGTTTTTTTTTTTAATTGTTTGACCTATATGCAAGTTGAAATCTATAATAAAACCCTAGATAATAGATGGTGGGGGTCAAATACGTAACACATATGTATGTATAACTGGCATGATATGTTTGTCAGGTCTTAATAAAATATGGATTAGGTTGAAAGTAACAGGTTAACACTCCTAGTCTAAGCTCAGGTGGTAAGCGACTTGCTCCATATCCATAAGGTCTGGGGTTCAACTCTAATGACAGTCGTTACACCATTCGTGCAAGTCACTACGTATGTGAATTTCGCTACCAGCATTGGCGGCTAATTCGATATTGGCAAGGGTGCGGAAGCGCCCCTTTATAGCTAGAATGCCTTTAGAAGACTTACTCGCCAAAGCCGACCGGGTGTGGACGTAGCCAAGACGAAACTCTGGCGAACCAATAAGCAACTAAAAAAAGGTTTACCACATATTTTCCGCTGATATTTTGATTTAATTTGACATTTTATTTTCAACTTTTCAAATTCTTTTTCCTATCTTAGACCTCAAGTCTATCATGTATTTAACTTTTTTATAAGCCTAATAGCTAAATAGCTATAATATGCGAAATAAACTTTCTTTTAATTTTGAGGAGATTTTTTTTAACTTTTTTTATATAATTTGTTCCTATAAAAGTATGAAAGAATTAACCTTGTTGTGAATGCTATTCTTAACTATTAGTTCAGCTAGCAAATTTTTAATTATAAAATAGTTATTATCAAGTTGTGAAAATAAAGACCAAAATTTCAAATCATAGTTTCTACAATTATCCTAAGACTAAGGCTCCGTTTGGTAAATCAGTACTTATCGATGTTGATGTTGATGCTGATACTTATGGTTATTGATGTTGATCGTGGATGCTGATATAGTGATATGTGATATTTATATGAGTTGTTTATTTTCCAAATAATCCAGAATGTGTTCGGTAAACCGAATTGCTGATATTTTAAGCAAGATGTGTAAAATTACTAAAAATGGATTAATGAAGGGTAAAAAAATAAAAAAATAAAAAATTTAAATGGGAAATCACATGGGTCCCGCTTACTTATATTTTGATAGAAAAGTTAGCTTATTTGACCTAAGGTTGGGGGTGCTGATTATTTTTTTAGCAGATAAGTATCGGATATAAGTAACTTATTTGAAATAAGTAAATTTTGCCGAACACATAAAGCGAAGCTTATTTTTTCCATGTAAGTAACTGGGTACTTATAAATATACAAATAAGTGTTGCCGAACGGAGCCTAAATATTTTGTTAACCCTTTCTCCCCCTTAGACCCTTACAAAATAAAAATAATTATTTCTTTCTCATCACAGTTGACTTTCTTCTTTTCCTATATACTTTTTATTTTATTTGAAAAATAAAACATTAACCATTAATCACCATTCACAACTCCTTTATCAATGCAATTCCATTTCCCTCCTCCTCCTCCTCCTCTCTTCTTCACCTCCTTCCTCTCGTCCTAGACGCTTCCACCGCTCCTGCGATGAACTCAACCGCCGCCGCCGACGGATTCTTCGGAAACAACAACAACGCCGGCTACAGCTACGGGATCGGCGTCTCCGTCGGAATCATCATCCTCATCACCACAATCACGCTCGCCTCCTACTTCTGCACTCGCGCCGACTCACAAACGCCGTCTCGCGGCGGCGGCGGCAGCGGAGCCCTAGGTCAACGAAATCAGCAACAATCGCAATCGCAATCGCAACCGGAGGAAGAGTGCGTAATCGACATCGGAATCGACGAGGCGACGCTCCACACCTATCCGAAGCTGCTCTACTCCAAGGCGAATTTCTCGAAGAAGGACTCGACGGCCACCTGTTGCTCCATCTGCCTGGCCGATTACAAGAGCAACGACGTCCTCAGGCTCTTGCCGGACTGTAACCACGTCTTCCATCTCCGGTGCGTCGATCCCTGGCTCCGACTGCATCCGACGTGTCCTGTTTGCCGGACCTCGCCGTTGCCGACGCCGCAATCGACGCCGCTCGCCGAGGTCGTCCCCCTCGCCGCCTCGCGTCTCAGGTAGCTAGCTAGCGCTTCCGGTGGAGGTTCAATTTTTCTCTCTCTTAATTGACTCTTTTTTCTCTTTCCCCCTTTCGCCGGATAAATTAGTTGGAGTGGGTAGTTACAAAAGTGATGATCGACAGATCTGGAAAAAAGAGAATTCAAATCATTTCGGCCAATTAAAATTGCAGGCTGATATTTCACATTAATGCTGCTTCGTCTCCACTCAAATCCAAACGTCCAATTCCAATTTGATAGACGTTGATCGATCACTTGTTCATAAAGTAAAGCGGCATCGATCCTTCGATCGAGCTAATTTATTGTCCATATTAGAGTTTAAAACAAAAAGAGTCAATTTGTGCATAATTTAAGGCTACACATTTTTTGTCATGCTTTTTAATTTTGAATGGACAAGTGGTGATGTATATGAATGGAGAGTGGTTGGGATTATTGTAGATTTTGAAATGGCGATGGCCGGAAATCTTATATATTGCATATTATTCAAGGTTTATTTATTCACATTAGGTATGTGTTGTAATATTTAGGTGTATAGTACTTTTGATTCTATTATGACTTTCATGAAAAGTGGCCGGCTACTTGTGACCTTGATATAAATGCACTAACATATGCTACAAACGTGCAAACAAATTGTACGCGAGAATGGAAAGGTAAATTGTGGATGGAAGATGAATAAATACACGAATATGAACATTGAAAATATGTCATGTAGGCCGGCTTTAAGAGATAAGTTTGATACTAAAATATATTGAAACTATGACTTCAATATGCTAAAATGTGAAAAAAATGAAGTGGCAAGTTTGAGTTTTAATCAATCATTTCGTATAATTGCTTTATCTAGCTATCTCCATAGTCAGTAGAGCTGTCAAAAACTGACCGAACCCACTAACCTGACCCAATCCGCCCGATAATTTTAGGGTCAAGATCCGAAAATTTGAACCCGAAACCCGAAATCAACCGAACCCGATAGAACCCGAAACCCGTTGGGTTGAAACCCGAAACCCGTTGGGTTGACCGATTTAGTATATTTATAAAAGGTATAAAATTTATTTTTAAAAATATAATATCTTTTATTATTAAAAAACATAAAAATAATAAATTATTATTAAATATTATTATTTAATTAAAAATCTATTTTAATAATCCTAAAAAATTCTATGTTTTTGACCCGTTGGTCAACCCGATCCGCCCGTAAACCCGTATAGACCCGACCCGGTTTAACCCGTGACCCATAACGACCCGAACCCGACTCAACCCGAACCCGAAATGACCGAACCCGAACCCACCCGACCCAACCCGATTGACAGGTCTAATAGTCAGCAATAATGCATGGTTGATCTTTTTTTAAGAAAAATATTGCTATTTTACTATAATTGTTGAGACAAAGTTACAAGATATTGCTTGTCATGACAAAGCTCGACAATCAAGTAGGTCAATTGTTTAGACAAGATGGATATGTTAAACAAAAATGTCATAAGCTGTAAGCAATAACATTAAAAGAGATTATTGTTGTTGAAAATAACCGAGAGTTGAAACCAACAACTTAATTAAACGGATGGTTTAGAAAATAACTTTGAAGTAAACGTATGCTTTCATTTTTTTAATATTCAACAGCCTATAAATAAAAATGGAGTCATGGGAAATGGATTAGAAAATTGTTTTGAAGTAAACATAAATTATACAAATACTTGATACGTAGTTAGAAATATAATGGGTTGTTTAGTCGTTCGATCCTTTCCCTTGATTTCAAACTTGAAATTACATGGAATCTCAATTACCTCAACAGTAGGCTAGTTTAATTTGATTCCAAATTTCAGACGGTTGGATTCAATATACTCTTGGCTTATTTATGTCTTCCTTTTCTTCAATTCCTCAGCTCTATTTATTTTTTGCTAGTGCACAAAAATTCCGTCCCTTTAATGCATTAATTGTGAACTCCTTTTTCGTTTCACGTTCAATCTTCTAATCTAAAAACCTGCAAAACAATTAGGAATGCTCACGGATCAGGTCGATCCGCGACCCGCAAAAAATTTTACTTTTGGCTCGCGACCCGACCCGCAACCCGACTTGCGGGTCGCAGGTCGACCCACAACCCGCAATTTCGGGTCGGGTCATTGCAGATTTGCGGGTCGGGTCGGGTTGCGGGTCGGGTCGGGTTGCGGGTCGACCCGTTTTTTTATAAAAAAATAGTTTATATATTAATAAAATTATAAAAATATACATATTTTTAAAAATATTGCGGGTCGACCCGCAATCCGCGAGGGTTTAACCTGACCCGACCCGCGACCCGCAAAATAAAAAAATTCGACCCGCGACCCGACCCGCACGGGTCGCGGGTCGACCCGCAACCCGCAAATTGCGGGTCGGGTCAGTGCGGGTCGCGGGTGACCCGACCCGTTGAACACCCCTAAAAACAATGGACACAGGGGGCGGGGACCCCCTAATCCACCTCCGATGCCTAAGTCAAAAGAGCAATCTGTCGTTTCGAGCGTCGAGGTACAACGAGAGAACGACGAATCCCTGAACAGTCGAGCTAAGCGAGTATTAGCTTGTTCAAGTTTTCAGAATATGCCGAAGTGCACATGTGGCTCTCCCTACACGCCTAGGGCGTGTATTTATAATGAAGAAGGAGATCAGGAGGGTCGACTTTCTATATTTCCTAGGGCTAGTCAGATTGCTTAAAGCCCAAACTAGGAATATTCCCTCCTTCTCCAAGTTTAATTCCATCATATTTGAAGGATAGAATCTTCCATTAAGTTACACAACTATCATATATTTAATAATATGGAAAATAATAAAAATAATAATAAATATGTAGTAATTAAGAAATACCTTTAATAGTGAAAATAACTATGGTAGCTATGTTTGTTTTACCGGATCACACTTTTCAATCCTTCCCACGAGACGTCGAGACATTAGCAGCATAAACTTTTAACATTCAAACAGTTCATTAGAAATAAATAAAATAGTTTTTCTAAACCCAGCTCATGTACTGTTTTAATGGGAAAAAAGGGCTTGTTATACTTTGAAAAAAGTATTTTTTGTAAATAAGTAATAAGCAATACTTATGTATAAAAAATACTTTTTTGTTTATTGTTAGGCCCGAATTTTAGGCGAAGAAGCATCAACCCATAATCAGGAAATCTCCAACGCATCTAGAGCGACAGAGGATCTTTAGGATTAATTAAGTCGGTTGGAGGAAAGAGAATCCGAGATATGTTTGTTACAAGATAGATTCCTCTCAGAATTGTATCCGTTATAAGATAGAGATAAGTGAAGATTTGTTAGTTAGGGATAAGATCATATCTTTGATTAAGATAGAATATGCTCGAGGGGGCTATATAAGTCGATGTAACCCTTAGGGGAAAAGGACGCTTCATTCACATTGCTTCTCGTGATTTCTACATCAATAAACACGCATTTTTATTCGTATTCTTCTCAGTTTATTCGATCAAGGCCCGATCTAGGTCAAAGTTTTCCCCTTGATAAATTTTGGCTCAAACAATTTGGCGCCCACCGTGGGGCCGTGATCGATACAACCATCAGAAGAATCACCAGTCTACTTCTTTTCGGATCAAAGAACACGATGTCTCAAAACGGTGAAGGAAGCCCTAAAACTCCGATCACTGAGGACGCCCAAAACCTTGAGAACCAAGGCATGCGGTCTCAGGAAGAGGAGATGACGGACCTCAGACAACGCATGGAATTTCTCCAAAAGGCGTTGAGCGACCAAAAAAACTTTTATGATGCTCATGTAGAACGCCTCACTGCCGAAAACAGCCAACTCAAGCAACAGTAAAAGGTCTTGGCTACGGGACGTCGCTCCCTCCGCGTCACCCGACGCACTGACGGAATAGTAAGGAGGCTAGACTTCAACGCTGCAGAAGGAACTTCCGGAAAAGGTGCAGACCCGGACTCCCGAGACAAGGCACCCGCGTGACGGGACGCGACTCCGGAGCCCATTGGCCAAGCCCGCCGTGAAGAAGTCTTCCACGACGATAATCCTCCAATAAATCTCCGGTCAGCGGCTAACCAACGCCGAGCGCCATCTCAGGAAGTCTGGATCGAAGACGATGGCACCGATGGAGAAGATCGAGAACGGCGCGAGCCAATCGATTTAGACGCGGCCATCCGAAGAAAAGTGACTGAACAAAAAGCATCATCGCCGACCAACTCCGGAGGGGCAGCCAAGGTTTCCAGCCTTTGGAGCCTGAAGCACCTGACGGGTTTGACGAATCTCCGTTTTCTCGTCGAATCGTCCGAGTAGAGATTCCCAAAAAGTTCTCAGTACCTAGCATGCCCACGTACAACGGGACTACAGACCCTAACGAGCACGTGGCTGTATACAAACAAAAGATGATGACGAGCGCGGTCCCGTCCCACTCAAAAGAGGCAGTGATGTGCAAGGGGTTCGGCACAACCTTAATGGGGCCAACCCTAACGTGGTTTATCAACCTCCCGCATGGGAGCATTAGGTCCTTCGCAGATCTCTCGGACACTTTTCGGTCTCAATTCGCGAGCAGCCGCAAATTTGAGAAGCAATCTAGCGACCTCTACCGGATCCGCCAACGGTACCAGTAAACTACCAGAGAATTCTTGGATCGCTTCAATCGCGAGAAGATCTCCATCCCGTCCTGCGACGTGACGACCGCGGTGGAAGCATTCAGACAAGGGGTTACCCCCGATGGTGGCATGTACAAGGAACTAACTAAACACCCTTGCGCTACCTTTGAGGAGGTCCAAGCTAGGGCTCTGGCGCACTTCCGGTTAGAGGAAGATAGGTCCCTGAGGAAGAGGTCATCAGAAACGGAAAGAACTAAGAGAAGGGGTCCCGTTGACAACCGTCGAGGCTCAGCAAACCAAAGGAGGGACCGTCGTGCTCATCCTTACTCACGGCCTACTTCAGGGCAGGTCAATATGACCAAGACACGGTCGACGGATGACAAGGAACGATAACACATGCCACCCTCATTCGACTCGTTCAAACTCAACATATCCACGGAAAAGCTGCTCCGGAACATGGCGAAACAAGGAGAACTCGTGAGGTGGCCGAGGAAAGACAAAGCCCCTCGCTCGGGGAGAGACACGTCCAAGTGGTGCGACTACCACGAATATCACGGACACTGGACTCGTGATTGCCTGATGCTCCGAAAAGAACTGGTCCACCTAGTCGCGGAGGGAAGAATAAGAGACGTAGCTCCAGATGCTCGAGTGCCCAAAGATTTGCTAGAGAATCCTCAGTCCGAGCACCGAGAAAGGCGAAATCCCCCAACGCCTGAAAGGGTGGTCAACGTGATATCAGGGGGATCAAGCATCTGTGGACTATCGTACTGAGCAGCAAAACGCCACGCAAGGGAAAGCAGTTTTAGTCGACCTCAATCATCAAGACATCGCGCCAGAGAATCTCCGAGACAAGCCATCGTGTTTGACGACACCGATGCAGAGAACACTTCCGAGCCGCATCATGATGGTCTTGTGATATCCCTACACATTGGTAACGTACTGATGAAAAGGGTATTGATTGATACAGGAAGCTCCACAAATCTCATGACCCTAACTGCCCTGAAGGAGATGGGTTTGTTTGAAAACGACATCCATAAACACCTGGTGCCTTTAGTAGGATTCAACGGCGAGGTCAACCACAGTGTGGGCGATATTGCAATCCCAACCTTCGCCAAGGATGTAAATATGCAAGTCAATTTCCTCATAATGGACTGCCCTTCATGCTACAACGTAATCTTGGGACGACCATGGTTACATGACATAAAAGCCGTAGCCTCCACCTACCACCAAACGGTGAAATTTCCAACGCCATGGGGAATAGACGAAATTCGCGGGGATCAGAGGTTGGCTAGAGAATGTTACAAGGCAGCCCTCAAGCCAACCACTTTGAGACCTGAAGCATAGCAATTACAGAACGTCACCCCTCCACCGGCGCGAACTGAAGATGGAGAAAAAGTGGAGGAGGTGACCCTAGAGGAGGGAAAGGTTGTCAAGATCGGAGAAAATCTAGAACCCTCAATCAGAGAAGAATTGGTAATTTTCCTGAAAAATCACAAGAGCTGTTTCGCTTGGAGCCACGAAGACATGACTGGAATAGACCCTTCCATCATCACACACAAACTCAACGTAGATCCTGCGCATCCTCCAGTTAAGCAAAAGAGACGAAGATTCGCCCCAGAGCGAATACAAGCGGTCGACGAAGAGGTCAAAAAGTTACTAGATACCGGGAAGATCAGAGAAGTCAAGTACCCCGATTGGCTAGCTAACGTAGTCGTGGTGCCCAAGAAAAACGAGAAGTGGAGGGTTTGCGTGGATTTCACCGACCTCAACAAGGCTTGCCCTAAAGATTCTTTCCCTATTCCCCACATCGATACAATGGTGGATGCGACCGTGGGTCACGAACTCCTTACCTTCATGGATGCATTCAGCGGCTATCACCAGATCCAGATGGAGCCGGGGGATCAAGAGAAGACCTCCTTCATCACCGGGCAAGGCACGTATTGCTACCGTGTAATGCCCTTCGGCCTGAGAAACGTCGGGGCTACTTACCAACGATTAGTCAACCGGATGTTCCGTGATCATATTGGCAAGACAATGGAGGTGTATATCGATGATATGGTGGTAAAAAGCGCAAGCGCTTCTCTACATAGAGGGCACTTAGAAGAAGCGTTCGGAATCCTTGAAGAATACAACATGAAGCTGAATCCCCAAAAGTGCATCTTCGGGGTACAATCGGGGACTTTTCTAGGGCATGTGGTAACCAAGCGGGGGATTGAGGCTAGCCCAGACCAAGTTCGGGCGATTGCTTCCCTGAAATCCCCTCGAAGCATGAAGGACATGCAAAAGCTGACTGGCAAAATAGCTGCACTTAATCGGTTCATCTCCAAATCCTCAGATAAGTGCCGACTATTTTACGAAGTACTAAAGAAGAACAAGAGTTTCCAGTGGACGGAGAAACACGAGGCCGCCTTCCAAGAGCTAAAGGGATACTTTGCCAATCCCCTATTGTTGGCTAAACCGACCCCGGGGGAGGTACTGTACCTCTACTTAGCCGTATCGGACAGCGCCCTAAGCGGAGTCCTTGTCAAGGAGGAAGATGGACAACAGGTTCCAGTCTACTTCGTAAGCAGAACAATGGCGTCCGCCGAGACACGTTACTCTCCGACGGAAAAATTGGTCCTGGCAATCGTGATGTGCTCAAACAAACTCTGACCGTACTTCGAGTCGCACACCATCATCGTCCTGACGAATTACCCGCTCCGACAGGTCATGCAAAAGCCAGAATTCTCACGAAGAATGGCAAAGTGGGCAATCCACCTAAGCGGATATGACGTCAGATACGAACCTCGCAGAGCAATCAAGTCACAAGTACTGGCCGACTTCGTTGCCGACTTCACCCCAACTCTTGAAGAATGCGCTAAAGAAGAGGTCTTGGTCTCGTCCCTCGACGAACCTCAGAAGGAATGGATACTAAACACCGATGGAGCCTCAAACGCAAGGGGAGCAGGTCTCGGTGTCGTGCTGAAGTCAGCAAGGGGGGAAAGGATAGCTCAGGCAATCAGATGCAACTTTGAGGCCACCAACAATGAGTCGGAGTATGAAGCCCTCATATTTGGGCTAGAGTTGGCTAAGGACTTATCCATCAAGAAAATCAAGGCTGCTGAACCACCACCAGAGCAAATCGCCCCAGATATTCTCCAAGCATCCGCCAGTCCAGGGGTCGGTTCAGGCGACCACTGGACCAATCCATACCTTGATTGGTTCCTACACGGCGAAGTACCCAAGGACAAGATCGAAGCCAAAGCCTTAAGGTCGAAAGCAACACGATTCGCCATCTTCGATGGAATCCTCTTCCACAAATCTACCGCAGGCTTCCTACAGCGGTGCGTGGAAAAAGAAGAGGCTGAGAAAATCATGCGCGATGTACACAACGAAGATTGCGGTAATCATACTGGGGGTAGAAGTCTTGCTAACAAAATTCTTAGGCAGGGGTGGTTTTGGCCAACCATTCGCCAGGATGCCACCGAGTATGCTCAGTCATGCGAAGCATGCCAACGGCACGCACCAGTTCCACATCAGCCACCAGAGATTCTCCATCCCTGCATCACTCCCTGGTCGTTCATGCGATGGGGGATGGACATCGTTGGCAAACTACCCCCTTCCACGGGGCAAAAGGTGTTCTTTCTCGCCATGACAGACTACTTCTCTAAGTGGATTGAAGCTGAAGCCTTTCGGGAAGTCAAAGACAAGCAAGTAATCTCATTCATCAAACGCAACATCTTGAGCAGATTTGGGGTTCCCGCGGAGATTACTTGCGATAATGGGTCACAATTCATAAGCAAGAAGATGTGCGACTTCTGCAAGGAATGGAACATCGACTTAGTCATGTCCATTCCCAGGTACCCGCAAGCCAACGGACAGGCCGAAGCTAGCAACAAGGTCATTATCAACAACCTAAAGAAGCGACTGATAAAATCCAAAGGGAAGTGGGTTGAGGAATTGCCATATGTACTCTGGGCCGATCGTACCACCCCAAAGGGAGCCACCGGACAGACTCCGTTCTCACTGGTACACGACTGCGAGGCCGTTATCCCGGCCGAGGTCTTAGTCCCAACCGCAAGGTATGGACTCGCTACCCCAGATAGCAACATGCATGAAGTAGAAGCAAATCTGGATACTATCCAGGAACTCAGGGAGGTTGCCCATGCTCGGATCGCGAAGTACCAACAATAAGTGGCTAGGAGTTACAATAAAAATGTTCGAGTAAAGAGTTTTCAGCTTGGAGACTGGGTGTTGCGCAAGGTTTTCCAGAACACCGCAGAAGCAAACGCTGGCAAGCTAGCACTCAACTGGGAAGGGCCATACAAAATCACCAAATTCGCGGGGAGCGGAGCTTACCAGCTAGAATCCAAAGATGGAAAGGCAGTACCGCAAAGCTGGAACGCAACCCACCTAAAAAAGTATTACTTCTAAATTGATACATTATCATGTTTCATTTCTAGACATTTCTTAGCTCTAGCTTAGAGAATCTCTAAGGAAACTTTTGACTTTTTCGAATAAGCGACTCAGGGCACTTGCCCACACTGTCGAACAAAGTTTTCAAGTTCCTAGTTCATAAAGGTTATTTCACACTTTTTTGCATTATGATTTGCGAGAGAATATTCTCCCATTCTTGCATACTTTCTTATTGCTCAAAACGCAAACATGCGCTAATCAACGTTGCATACAACATGAAATGCGTAGAACACAAAAAACCACTATTGAGACACATGGTTATACCGTCTAAAAATGACGAGATCGTCACGAATACAACGTCGACGAAGTAACCCATAAGATGGTTACCCCCTATCTATGTCCGATCAACAAAACATCCGATTAGTACGGGAAGGGGAAAGCTATAGCACATAACCCAAAATGGCCATATGCGCGGGACGCCGCGATGACACCCACATCCTGAGTTCTAAACTTAAGGATCCATTGCCCAAAGACGCGTCAATACCTAATGACCCTAGGCAATGGCCAAAGGAAGCCTAACCGTAACTAACTATGCACGACCCTTTGCAGAAAATTAAAACATCCAAAATGCAAAATGTAAATCCACACAAGATTCACAACAACTCGCTAAAAAGAGGAGCACCAAAACTCCCTCTTAAAACGCTAAAACCTAACGCGTACCCCATCTGCGGGCAACAAATTCATGGAGATTCTCCAGGAATCTACCCATGCTGACATACTATGCGCACTTATTTTCAAACACAGATAGATAAGCAAGCAAATATAATATTGCGCCATTCACGGGGCGTCAAAACCATCCCAAAACGCACCACAAGTGTTTAGGCCACCAGGCCAAAGAGTTACCAAGTCTTCAAACAGATCACACAACAAAACCAAAAACAAAGTACCACTTAAAGTTCATCAAACAGGAGTCGAAGAGAAGCACGTCTAGGGCTTACTGTCCATCGGCTGGGGTCGTAGGCTCCTCCTTATCCATGACCTTCTCGACATCTCCTTCCTTTCTGGTTGGGCCCTCATCACCATCGTCTTGACCCTTCTCCTTGTTCGGAGAGCTTACATCCTCCTCCTGGTCTTCAGTCATCAAATACTCGAGTGACGCCTGATTTGCGACATCCTCCTGATTTGCGACATCTCCTTCTCTGCCTCAGCCATCCTTGCCTCGAATGACGCCTTCTCAGACTGAAGATCCTCCACCTGAACCCTCAGGGAATCCACCGACGATTGGAGTTTGCGAGTCTTCCTATCTGACGAGGCGACCAAGTCCATAGCTTGCTTCCCTTTCTCCTCCAGCGCCCTCATTTCCTCTTGGCAATGGTCGTTGGTGGCCATTAGCTCCTGGAAATCCTACAACAGGGGGAAGTGGAGGAATGAGGAAAAACCAGATAAAAAGCAAGTGAGCACCAAAGTAATACCAAAGAAACGGTAACAAATACCTAGAGACTCGAATGAGCAAACCTACCATTCTTAGTGTCGTGCCCACATGACTGAATGCGGCGTCCGGGGTTAGAGCCTGGAAGTCCAGCTTGACGTTCGGCAGCAACGTGTCCCCGAAAGTGCTGAGGAGGTCTTTGGGCTCTTTCTTCTTGACGACAGGCGAGGTTGGAGAATCTTCAACTCTTTTTCGTTTCAGCGCGAGGGAATTAGTGGCTTCGGAACTAGGAGAGGGAGAGGTAAGAGGTCTGGGACCGCCCGACCTCAGCCGGCGAACCATTGCCACGGCAGAGGTATCCACACCAGCACCTGAAGAATCCAAGGAAAAGGGGGATAAATTTAAAACAAAATTGAGAAAGTTAATCGTGTAAGGAGAAAGAAAAAGAGTGAACTACCAACCTGATTTCTTTTTGGTGGAGCTCGCCATATTAGAAGACAGGGGAGTGACTTCCGTTTCGGTTTTGTCTTCGTCGGATTTTGGAGATTCTTCGTCTTCACCACTACCCTCTGGGTCAGGACGAATCTTTCTGGGTTTTCGTTTCTCGGCCTTGATCTTCAGCAAGCGGCGACACACGCCTGTATCCGTACACTTGGAGTAATTCCCACCGGAACTGCACAAACAGGTCAACATGAGAACAAGGCAGCGGGAATGTATAAAGAAGAAGAACAATAAAGAAGATCAGATCGTCTTACGAGATGTGTTCCATTCATCTCGAAAGACGTCTTTCACTTCATCATCAAGATCGCCTAAAGATGCTTTCTCAACAAAAAAGAAGCGAGATTGCCAACATCGGGAAGAAATTTTCAGTTTGGGAATAAGGGGGTTTTTGGAATCCCTAGCATGCAAGGTGATGCGGCCTGCCCTCTGAGGAACGATTTTGTACGCCAATAGGAGTTCTCCCATGGTCATTTCTAAACCCCTCTCTGCGGAGAGCTCATCGATTCGAGCAAGAGTGCGCCAGGTGTTCGGGAGAGTTTGGCAAGGAGAAACTTTTAGGGTTTGGATGAAGTCTCGGATGAAAAGAGAGAAGGGAAATTTCAAGCCCAAGGTGAAAGGATAATCAAGAAAACAGATCCACCCCGGCCGAACCCAGTCGATGAGTTCGACGGTCGGGGCATGGAAGTGGGTCCCTTTAGGAAAGCCACCGAAGGAGATCCAATCAGCGATCTCCTCCGGCATCATTTCGCAGCGGTAAAGATCCTGGGAACCTAGGGTTGAAGAAGAGGTGAAGGGCGAAGGTTTGGCCATGGAGATTGAGCAGAGTAAAACCAGAGAAGAAGAGGAAGGGATTGTTACCTGAGAAGCCGAGGGCGAGATTGGGAAGGAAAGAAGACGAAGGCGAAATGATGGCAAAAGAAAGAAAGCCTCTCAGGTCATTAAGTAAAAGGCAACCGAAGTGAATCCCGTTTTCCGAGGCATCTCCAAAACGTCTTATCAAGCTTAAATGCAATTTTCGAAATTTAAATTTAAATTTTGAAATTGCATTTAGGGGTATTGTTAGGCCCGGATTTTAGGCGAAGAAGCATCAACCCATAGTCAGGAAATCTCCAACGCATCTAGAGCGACGAAGGATCTTCAGGATTAATTAAGTCGGTTGGAGGGAAGAGAATCCGAGATATGTTTGTTACAAGATAGATTCCTCTCAGAATTGTATCCGTTATAAGATAGAGATAAGTGAAGATTTGTTAGTTAGGGATAAGATCATATCTTTGATTAAGATAGAATATGCCCGAGGGGGCTATATAAGTCGATGTAACCCTTAGGGGAAAAGGACGCTTCATTCACATTGCTTCTCGTGATTTCTACATCAATAAACACGCATTTTTATTCGTATTCTTCTCAGTTTATTCGATCAAGGCCCGATCTAGGTCAAAGTTTTCCCCTTGATAAATTTTGGCTCAGACATTTATCATACGAAAAATGTTAAAAAAAAATTACGTTTTCACTTTATTTTTAGACAAATAAGCAATAAAAAGCCATGTACGTATTGGTTTTGTTGTTGCTACGAGATGAATGCTTCAATATGTAACAATGTAAATCAAATTAAAAGAGGCATGCAAATAGATATGATCAATTTTCTTTCCACCCGTTTTTTGGTAGAAATTTTCCTTCCACCGGTTAACTCAACATATATTACTAGCATATATTTTGTATTGAGGCCTGTATTGGACCATAAGCCACCCTTTTATACATGTGTATATAATTCTATCTAATGAATAGAGAATCCCTCAAGGGGACTTTCACAATTGACGTCTCTCACATGGTATCACGAGCGTCTTCGACCTAACCCTAGCCCACTCCCTCCCTGCGCCGCCGGACGTCTCTCGGTGTCGCCGTACTTCTCTCCCTCGCCTTCTCCTACTGCCGACTCCTAAAGAGCTTGCGCTGCCCGCCTCTTCTGCCGATCCCCTCGGCATCATCTTCCCAATTTCTCTCTTTGCCCTAATTTCTTCTCAATGGCTGATGACGATCCCCCCCGCGGTTCAGCAGAAGGAGTCCTTCGATGACGGTGCCATCAAGGCCGCCAATGCTAATGTCGGAGTTGTCACGCCCGTCGCGGTCCAAACACTTGCTTCATCGTCAGGCACGACGATCGGCGCCTCCAAGACGGGTTTTTACTCGGCTCTCGCCATCTCAAACGTCAAGAATCTGATTCCTATTGTGCTCAATGTTTCCAACATGAAGTACAATTCCTGGGCCCAACTGTTTCGTGTCGCTGCTAGGGCACACCGAGTCCTAGATCATATTGATAGCACTCTTACTCGACCTGATGATGTCGACGACAATTTGTGGGATCAACTTGACGCCATAATCTTGCAATGGATTTACGCAACAATTTCTCCAGATCTCTTGTTCACAATTATCGATAACAATTCCACGGCTTTATCTGCTTGGAACAAATTGAAGGACATCTTTCATGATAATAAGGTGTCTCGGGCTGTTTATCTTCAGCATGAATTCTCCCAGTGTCGCTTAGACTAGTTCAACTCGGTCTCGGCATATTGTCAACAACTTAAAGACCACTCGGATCAACTTGCTAATGTCGACGCACCGGTTTCTGATCATCAACTAGTAATTTAACAGGTTGCTGGTTTAACTCTTAAATTCGACACCGTGGCGAGCTTTATTCACCAAACTCGCCCTCTTCCGGATTTTTCCAAGGCTCGATCCATGGTTCTGTTGGAGGAGACTCAGAGAGCTCAGCAGAAGTCAATGGTTGTCGACTCTAAGGCCCTCACTGTTTCTTCGGACAAGAATTCGGCACCAAGCTCAGACCAAATTGCATCGCAACCCAACATTCCAACTCCTCAATCGTCCAGTCGGCAAACCGGCGGGCGTGGTGGACGTGGCCGCAGTCGGGGAGGGGGGGGGGTCGCGACAATCAGCCGCAGCAACAAATGCAATTTCATCGCGCTCCTTTCGGTTGGGTTCCGTTTCTGGCTCAAACTCAACAACATTGGCCCGCATATGTATGGAACCATCCCCCTGTCCCTACCCCCAAAAATCTGAGGGCGGGAATTCTCGGCTCCGCACCTCGCCAACAGCATCAACAGGCTAATGTTTTGTATTCCGATTCTAGCTATGGATACACGGCTCCCACGGACCTCGCAAATTCGTTCAATACCATGACTTTGTACCCCCCGGACAATTCATGGTACATGGACACCGGTGCCTCGTCTAATATGGCCAACAATCCAAGTATACTCTCTTCTATTACTTCTAAGAGTTCATTACATTCGGTAATAGTCGAAAATGGCAAGAGAATACCAACTTCGGGTCTAGGAAACACCACAATACCCACCACAAATCGGCCATTATACCTCCAAAATATTCTTATAACTCCCAACATTATCAAAAACCTCGTCTCCATTAGACAGTTTACCCGAGAAAATAATGTTTCTGTTGAATTTGACCCTTATGGTTTTTATGTGAAGGATCTTCAAACGGGAACCACTCGTTTGAGATGTAAAAGTTCTGGCGATCTCTACCTTGTCACTGCCCTTTCGCCTTCCCCTTCGTCAGTGTCGTTGTCTGCCGTGTCGTCCGTCCCTTGGCATGAACGCCTTGGACATCCCGGACATCCCGTCTTCAATCAATTGTGTCATTTGCAGCCATTTCGAGTCAATAAGGAGACTTAGTCTTCCATTTGTTCTTCTTGTCAACTAGGAAAACATGTTAGATTGCCTTTTGTTTCTTCTCAAACTCGCACTTTATTTCCGTTTAATATTATTCATAGTGATTTGTGGACATCACCTATTCTTAGCTCCGAAGGGCATAAATACTGCCTATTATTTTTGGATGATTTTACACACTTTCTTTGGGTTTTTCCGATCAAATATAAGCTAAGTCACAGGTTTTCGACCTATTTGTGTGTTTCCATAAATTCATTCAAACCCAGTTTCGGTGTACTATCAAATCTTTTCAATGTGATAACGGTAGAGAATTCAACAATCATCAATTTCAGTCCTTCTTTCGCCAAAATGGAATCAATTTTAGGTTCTCTTATCCACACACATCACCTCAAAACGGAAAATCTGAGCACATGATTCGCACTATAAACAATATGCTCAGAACAATACTTCTTCACTCATCTCTCCCACCTCATTTTTGGCACTTTGCATTAGACACAGTTGTTTATCTCATTAATATCCTTCCATCGTCTTCCATTCACAACAAAAGTCCAACTCAAATTTTGTACAACAGCTTCGAATATTTGGTTGTCTTTGCTTTCTCAATCTTTCCGCCACTTCTGCTCACAAATTGCAACCTCGATCTTCTCCATCTGTCTTTCTAGGCTATCCTAAAGATCATAGAGGTTACATTTGCATGGATCTCCAATCTCACAAAATCATTCTTTCCCGACATGTCACCTTTGATGAAAAAGTTTTTCCGTTTACCAAACCAACTCCTTCCCCTTCTCATGTCTATGACTATTTTCAGTCTGATGACTCAGTATCTCCTCTGTTCACACAACCGTTTTTGAGCTCGTCGGCAACTTCATCTAAGACCGCACCCGCGGGTACCCCACCCGCGCCCGCAGTTTCCCCTGCAGTGCATTCTGCCCATTTTCCCTCACCCGCGGGTACCCCACCCGCGTCCGCGGTTTCCTCTGCAGTACATTATGCCCATTTTCCCGCACCCGCGATTTCCCCACCACATCCACTGGCCATTTAACCGCACCCGCGGCCTCCCCACCAGTGCCCGCGGGCAACCCCATTTTGGCCGGAACCCCACCTTCTGTTGCCCCTCAAACACATCAACCGAAACCCCCAACTCATCCTATGACCACCCATTCTCGGGCAGGCATATTCATACTGCACCGCATTCTTGACCTTAATACAATTACCACTAAAACCAACAACCTCTCTCTCATCCCTACCTCCCACAAAACAGCCCTACTAGACCCGAATTGGTCCTCTGCCATGCACGATGAATACCGAGCTCTTTCGAGTAATGGAACGTGGGTTTTGGATCCCCGACCGCCTAAGGCTAATGTTGTACGTTGCATGTGGTTGTTCCGACATAAGTTTCGCTCTGATGGTTCTCTTGAGCGATATAAGGCCCGTCTGGTTGCTAATGGCCGCTCTCAGGAGGTTGGCATAGATTGTGATGAGACTTCCAGTCCGGTCGTGAAACCGGCAACTATTCGTACTATTCTACATCTGGTTGTTTCTAGGGCTTGGCCTATACATCAGCTTGATGTCAAGAATGCTTTTCTACATGGCTCTCTATAGGAAATAGTTTACATGTTCCAGCCGCCTGGTTTTGTTGATTCTGCTCGGCCCAAACATGTTTGCCTTTTGAAGAAGTCCTTATACGGTTTAAATCAGGCTCCTCGGGCCTGGTATCAGCGGTTTGCATCTTATCTTCTCAAGCTTGGTTTCTACAGCAGTAAGAGTGATACCTCCCTTTTCATTTATAAGAAGGGTAATTTTATGGCCTATTTACTCCTATATGTTGATGACATTATACTTACGGCTTCATCTGATGCTCTGCGTTCTGAGATTATTCGGCTTCTTAGTAGAGAATTAGCCATGTCGGATTTGGGACCACTATCATATTTTTTTGGCATATTTGCTACACGCACTTCTTCTGGTTTCTTTCTCTCACAGGAGAAATATGCTACTGAGATTGTTGATCGCGCTTCCATGGCTAACTGTAATGTTGCGGCTACTCCTATTGATCCCGTCACTAAGCTTAGTGTTGATGTCGGGCCGCTTGTGTCCGACCCCACTCTTTATCGCAGCTTGGTTGGTGCTCTTCAGTATCTGACTTTTACACGACCAGATATATCCTATGTTGTTCAACAAATTTGTTTGTTTATGCATGATCCTCGGGAGCTAGGGGCGGAACTCGAACCATCTTATTGTTTAGGCCAAATTTTTTTTTAACATAGCCAACATTTTTTCAATTTCAAAAAAATACAAAATACTAAAGAATCTTTGAACAAAACCTCAAGAATTATATGCTACGCAGTAATAAATTTAGTGTGTGATTCAAGACATTCCAACCATGACTAATTTGATGATGTCCAAAATGGTAAATTAGGGAATGGGCTCGGAAGGCAAAGAATAAACAAACCCGACGAGATTCTCAAGGTGGATTCTGGGGCCCACAACCGTACCCATCATTTAATTAAACAAAATTCTTATCCCCGCGAGGTCCTCCGAGACCTCGAAGCGAGGTCTAGACCTCGCCACCGACTCTACTGACACACCCGCCCATCCAGACCACTCAGCTGGCGCAGCTCCCCCAAACCAATCACCAGCTGCCTCATCTCCGGACCAATCAGAAGCCCTGATCTCGGGCGTCCCAAATCGGATGATAACCAAAACTCAACTCCCCAATTCTCTATAAATAGAGGAGAACCTCGTAAGTAAGAGGGGTCGAAAAACATCTTGAAATCAAGAACTATCTTGCTCGTTGAAGATCGACGTGACCGAAACATCGTCAAAAGACCTCGCTATACACAAGTGAAGTCCACAAAAAGACTTCAAGTCACACAGAGCTCTCGTCTACACCAAAGACCTCGCTACACAATCTCGCAAGCCATCTTCACCACACTAGTAGCCCAGCCTCGCATCAAGATCAATCAAGTGACATCGAGGTGGTGGAATCGCTTAGTAATTAGGAGATCTCGGACATTGTTAGATTGAGACCTTGAATACTCGTAGGAGGTCTAGGGTGTGAATCTCGTTTACTTGCAGGCCTTGTTGGCTTGTAACCTCGTTGTAAAGAAATCATAAACAAAAGAGCAAGTGTTTGCACAATCGAATATAATAATCTCGTTTCTTATCATTTAGCGAACGGTTTATTTCGGGTTTCATCATTGGCGCCGTCTGTGGGAACCTCTTCATCTTAAGCAGTTTATCGATTTGTGCAAACCTTGGCTTCGATCCCCTCAAAATGGCTTGCCCAAACAATTTCTTCCCCCAACACCCCGATAACATGCCCGAAACCGCGCAATGGACGGGCGCGGGGCCTCCAGGCTGCCCGTTCGTGGTCCACCGGGTTGGACGTACACTGCCCCACAAAACCCATACCCATTCCAAGGATACGAGCAGGGCGGCGCACCCCCGAACCCATACCCCTACCCGGGTTATGGGCAATACCAGCAGGGCTTCGCCCCTTCATACGTACCCGTTCCCCCCGGGGGGAACCTCACTCCGAGTACGTACCTTCGTAACGTCCCTGGGCATGTGCCGGGGCACGAGGCCTCCACCAATGGCTCATCAACGGAGAGGCCTCCCCGAGATCCCATGCAGATCTCGCGGTCTCAAACACGACGTTCGAGGATGCAGGACCCGGAGTTGTCTGAAATGGCGGGGAGCGCGATGCACTACCCAAGGTCGCGATCACACAAGTCGCGACCACCGTCCCAACCCCAAGTGGAGGCCGGGAGCACCTCTCCGTTCATAGACGAGATCCGGAACGCGCCAATGCCCAAGGGCTTCCTAAGGCCACAAATGGGGCTTTATGACGGCTCAGCGGACCCGGAGGAGCATGTGAAGCACTTCGCGGTCCAGATGAACGTAAACGCCTATAACGACGCCATATTCTGCCGAGTCTTCCCGACCACTCTCGAAAAGGCCGCGATGCCATGGTTCTCCAGCATTAAGATCGGGTTTGTGGCCTCGTTCGCTCAATTGTGCGGATCCTTCATCACACATTTCAGCGGCTCAAGGAAGCGCAAGAAAAACATGCGGGATCTTCGCGGAATTGAACATTGGGAGGGTGAGTCTTTGGGCACCTTTTTCACGAGGTTCACGACCGCGGTGGCAGAAATCGCGCATGTCGACAAGTCGTCGGTACGTGACACCCTCATGGGCAACCTAAGCATCGGGGCTTTCAAGAATTTCATTTTCTTGAAGAGCCCAGCAACGTACGACAGCCTGTGCGCCCGGATCACAGCCCAAGTGTACGCCGAGGATGCCGCCAACCAGAGCTCACGACCGAGGACCGACAAGGAAATTGTCGCCGAGGCTAAGGGGAAGGCAAAAGTGGCCACGCCGGCCGTGAGGGATGCGTATATGAAGCAGGCCCACAACCCCGCCAACTACAACAACAATAACAACAGAAACAGAAACAACAATAATAACTGGAACAACAACAACAATGACAACAGGAATAACAACCACTATAACAACCGCGGAGGCGGCGGTGGGGGTTGGAGCTGCTTCGGCGGGAAACCACGAGGTTATAGAGGCAAGGGTGGCCCTGCGTACAACCCGAATGAAAAGGGGCGCGCCAACCCTGCGTCGGGAGCTAACACCGTGCCACGAGGCCCGAGTTAGGCTCAGGCCAACAATAACAACAACACCGTCGAACAGCAGGCCCCCGCGAAGCAGGCCCGGTCTGAGCAAGCGACAACACCCGATGGGTATATCCATACCATCTCGGGCGGACCATCACTGGCTGGATCAAGCCAGGCAGAAAGAAAGAGGTACGCAAGGGCAAGCCATCATGAGCCCTCGGTATTTAGCGTCGCCCAAACCTCGCGGTCTCACGTCGGCTTGGCCTTCTCCTCCGAAGATGCCGAGGGGCTCCACATGCCACACTCTGACCCCTTGGTGGTACACGCTCAAATGGGCTCGAAAATGGTAAAGCGAGTGTTGGTGGACACGGGGTCCTCCGTGGACATCATGTACTATGGCGCATTCGAGCAGTTGGGCATCTCCGAGACATCCTTGAATCCCTACGCTGGGAAGCTCACCTCCTTCTCGAGGGACGAGGTCAACGTGGCAGGTCTCATAGACCTTTAGATGACGCTAGGCACCGGCTCCACAAGGAGGACCGAGATGGTGGAGTTCACGGTGATACGCCTGCCTTCGGTGTGGAATGCAATCATTGGGAGGGTTTCCCTGATGAAGTTCGAGGCGGTAGTTTCCATCTATCACCTGAAGATGAAGTTCCCCGTTGACGGCGGGGTTGGAGAAGGTAAAGGGCAATCAGGAGGAGGGTTGCGTTTGCTATGCGACCTCGGCAAAACAAAAATGTCGGGTGTTCATGATGGAGTCCCACGGCAAGGCCGACCTCGAAGTCCGGGACTTCACGGCCCCCACCCCTGAGGTAGAAAGAAGTGTGATATCCCCCTTCGAGAGCGAGTTCGAGAAGATCTACCTGGGAGAATGTCTCTCTGGGACGTCAGCGACGTCACTAGAAGCCTTGATTGCTGGGTCCCGCGACGTGTTCGCCTGAACTGCAAAGGACCTCCGCGGCGTCCCGCGGACCGTGGCCCAGCACTCTTTAAATGTCGATGTCACCACTCGCTCCGTGGTGCAGCGACGAAGAAAAATGAATGAAGAGAGGGCAAACGCCGCAAATGACGAGGTGGCAAAGCTGCTGGCCGCGGGGTTCATTCGCGAGGTCCAATACCCCCGATGGTTTTTCAACGTCGTGATGGTCAAGAAAGCCAGTGGGAAGTGGAGGATGTGCGTCGATTTCAAGGATCTCAACAAAGCCTGTCCCTAAGACAATTACCCCTTGCCCTTGATCGACGAGCTCGTTGACTCAACCGCATGTAAAGGAGTATTGAGCTTCCTCAACGCATACTCAGGATACAACCAAGTCTTGATGAACCCGCGGGAAGAGGAGGAAACATGCTTCATCACCCAGCGAGGCACTTATTGTTACAAGGTCATGCCGTTTGGTCTAAAGAATGCGGGGGCCACCTTTCAATGCCTTGTCGACCGCGTCTTTAAGAATCATTTGGGAAGGAACGTGTCGGCCTACGTCGACTATATTGTTGTCCGGAGCAAGACCCCTAAAGAGCATCCGGTCGACCCCGCTGAGGTCTTCGCCACCCTCAGGCACAACCGTCTTAGCCTGAACCCCGAGAAGTGCGTCTTCGGCGTACCATCGGGGAAGTTCTTAGGCTTCATGATCAGTGAGCGCGGTATCGACGTCAACCCCGCCAAGGTCGAGTCGATCCTCTCAATGAGGTCGCCGCGATGTCGCACTGAGGTGCAGCGGCTCAACGGCGCCGTCAACTATCTATGGAGGTTTTGCTCCCGCTTGGCGGAGAAGTCTCTCCCCTTTTTCACCGCTCTCAAGAAAAACGACAAGTTCGTGTGGGATGAGGGGCTCGAGCTCGCTTTCTCTGAGTTAAAGGACTTCCTATCGAAGCTCCCCACATTGTCGCCCCCAATAGCGGGCGAAGACTTGCAACTGTATGTGGCAATCAGCCCAGAGACGGTCAGCGCGGTGCTAACCAGAAAGGCCACACACCCAGTCTACTTCGTGAGCCGCGTGCTCCAACCCGCGGAGCAGCGATACTCCCCGACGGAGAAGATGGCACTGGCGGTCGTGACCGCCGCAAGGCGTCTACGGCCTTACTTCCATGCGCATCCCATTCAGGTCCTCTTTGACCTCCCACTTCGACAAATCCTCCACCAGCCCGCCCTCTCCGAGCGAATGACGAAGTGGGCAGTCGAGCTCTCCGAGTTTGATATCAGCCACCTCCCGAGGACTGTGATGAAGGGGTAGACCCTCGCTGACTTCATGGTGGAGGTCACCTTCCCCGAGACTGACGCGAGCTCAGAGGAGTGGAAGGTATTCGTTGACGGCTCACGATGTGATGCCGGTGGCGGGGCTGGCGTATTCCTCGCTGAACCCTCGATCGAGACGGAGTATGCCCTTAACTTAGCCTTTGAAGCCACCAATAACGAAGCCGAGTATGAAGCCATGATCGCCGGGATTGAGATGGCGCTCCTCAGTGGAGCCCGGAAAATCAAGGTCTACACCGACTCCGAGCTGGTTGCGCGCCATCTCAACGGGCAATACGACACCAGAACGGGGTTCCTGCCCGCGTACCGAGAGAAAGTCAAGGCCTTGGTGCCGTGCCTAGAAACCTTCGCGGTTGAGTCCATCCCGCGAACCTTGAACACAAAGGCAGATGCTCTTGCGAGGTTGGGATCCGCCCTACCCCTGGAAGTAGGGAATCGCGTGATGATGGAAAGGAAACTCTCGCGGAGTGTGACCGGCGAGGTTCTATCTGTTACTGTTGAGGATTGGAGGATCCCGATAACGCGATATGTGGAGAGCGGTGTCCTCCCAGAGGACCCGCCACAGGCTAAGAAGCTGAAAATGTAGGCGGCGCGGTATTGCATCGTCGTCGGCTATCTCTATCGTCGAGGCTATGCTGACCCAACCTGTTGTGTGTGCCGACCGAGTCTACGGAGCACATCCTCTATGAGGCCCATGAGGGGGTCTGTGGCGGCCACCCAAGGTGGCGAACCCTGTCACATAAGATCGCCCACTTGGGATACTTTTGGCCCACTCTCCGGCAGGACGCGAGGGCCTATGTCCAGCGATATGACGGGTGTCAAAAGCATAGTAACCTCCAGCACGCCCCGACCTCGCATCTTCGCTCCATCCACGCGCCATGCCCCTTCGCAATGTGGGGGATGGACATCCTCGGCCCCTTCCCCAAGGCTGCTGGCCAGGTGCGGTATATCCTGGTCATTGTCGACTATTTCACGAAGTGGGTTGAGGCACAAGCAATGGGAAAAATCATGGGGGAAAAGGTCTGCGACTTGCTGTGGAAGAACCTCATCTGCCGCTTTGGCGTTCCCATGACCATCATGACTGACCATGGCCCCCAATTCGATTGCGAAGAAACCCGGACCTTCTGCTTCGACCTGGGCATAAACCTCAAGTTTTCCTCCGTGGCCCACCCTCAGTCCAACGGCCAGGTGGAGAACATCAATGCCCGCATCTTGTTCGATCTAAAGAAGCGCCTGGGCATGGCACAAGGTCGTTGGGCAGAGCTTCTCCCACTCGTCCTATGGACATATCGCACCACCGCGCACCGCGCAACAGGAGAAACGCCTTTCGCTCTAACTTACGGGGTGGAAGCGCTAGTCCCAGTAGAGACCCTGGTCCCTTAAGCAAGAGTGTTTGATTTCGATGAAAAAGAGAACGAGGCCAATCTCAGGGTCGAGTTGCTATTCCGGGAAGAGTTGTGCGAGGTGGCCGACCTGCGCTCGAGGAAATACAAACGCCACGTGGTTGTATACCACGACAAGAAGGTAAGACCTCGATTCCTGGCCACATGTAACCTCGTCTTGAGGCATATTGAAGGTGGCAAACTGGACCCCAACTGGGAGGGGCAATACCTCCTCGGCGAGGAGGTCGCGCCCGGAGCTTTCAAGCTCAAAGACAGCGAGGGGCGTACCCTGAGCAAAACATGGAACGTCGATCGGCTCAAAAAAGTATTATGTGTAAACTCTCTAAACTCCGGTACTTCTCACAAGTTTTATCAATAAAGGGTTGTGGAATTTTCAAATCTCTCTCAAAAATGAAAACCTCATGTTTAAGTCCACCCCTCGCTTCCCGCTTGGGGTTGGAGAATCTCGTGTTTAAGTCCACCCCTCGCTTCCCGCTTGGGGTTGGAGAATCTCGTGTTTAAGTCCACCCCTCGCTTCCCGCTTGGGGTTGGAGAACCTCGTGTTTAAGTCCACCCCTCGCTTCCCGCTTGGGGTTGGAGAACCTCGTGTTTAAGTCCACCCCTCGCTTCCCGCTTGGGGTTGGAGAACCTCGTGTTTAAGTCCACCCCTCGCTTCCCGCTTGGGGTTGGAGAACCACGTGTTTAAGTCCACCCCTCGCTTCCCGCTTGGGGTTGGAGAACCTCGTGTTTAAGTCCACCCTCGCTTCCCGCTTGGGGTTGGAGAATCTCGTGTTTAATTCCACCCCTCGCTTCCCGCTTGGGGTTGGAGAACCTCGTGTTTATGTCCACCCCTCGCTTCTCGCTTGGGGTTGGAGAATCTCGTGTTTAAGTCCACCCCTCGCTTCCCGCTTGGGGTTGGAGAACCTCAGGTTTAAGTCCACCCCTCGCTTCCCGCTTGGGGTTGGAGAATCTCGTGTTTAAGTCCACCCATCGCTTCCCGCTTGGGGTTGGAGAACCTCGTGTTTAAGTCCACCCCTCGCTTCCCGCTTGGGGTTGGAGAACCTCGTGTTTAAGTCCACCCCTCGCTTCCCGCTTGGGGTTGGAGAACCTCGTGCTTAAGTCCACCCCTCGCTTCCCGCTTGGGGTTGGAGAACCTCGTGCTTAAGTCCACCCCTCGCTTCCCGCTTGGGGTTGGAGACAATCCAAAAACATCATGCAAGGTCCGAGCGAGGCTCGTGATCTTGGCATAATAGCCATCATGCAAGGTTCGAGTGAGGCTCGTGATCTTGGCATAATGACCATCATGCAAGGTCCGAGCGAGGCTCGTGACCTTGGCATAATAATCGTCATGCGAGATCCGAGCAAAGCTCGGAATCTTGGCGTAAAAACAAGCACCCGATGTGGCCCGAGTATGCCACAAATATTGTGACACATGGGCCTTGGGGTTGGATCGGGAAATATATGTACAAATAAATTAAAAACAAAGAAACACAAACACATCCATAAGACAAAAGAAATCGCATAAAATAAGGCCACAAGGGCCGAGACGTTTAATTACAGACCCCTGCGGGGCCACCAGCATAAGAAAAATAAAAAAAACATTACAAAACCAGAAACGTCCTTCAGTTCTTCGAAACCTCGGCGGCGGTGTCTTTCGGGGCATCAACGGCGGGTTCCGTAGGAGCATCGAGGACGGGCAAAGCAGAGACGACATCGGGCTGGGAACTCGGCGCGTCGGACGTAGGCTGAGGGCTCGTAACGACGGCATCCAGACCTCCCTGGACGAGGTCCTCCGCGGGGTGTGCCTCGGAGGCCACTGTCTCATCCTCTTTGAGGAAGAACTCGCATTCTCCCTCGGGCTCCTCCCCGGTTTCTTCCCCCATAGTCTCTGTGTAGATGGGGTTGAAGAAGGAAATGTGGGGGTCAATATGCCCATACTTTGCAACCGCCTGCTTGACCCCCATGCGGACGGCCTGGCGGAACATCTTTTGCACGCTCCACACCAACTCCTCCTTATACTCCGCCGACTCCACATACTTGGGCCCCGCAACCATAACCTCCTTGTTAAGCTCGTTGACGCGCTATCGAAGGTTGGTGATCTCGTCCTCAGCCTTCAGAAGCTCCACCTCTTTTTCTTTAAAGAATTTGTGCTCTGCGGGAGAGCTTGCCCCGAAGCTCCTCGTTCTCGCCCTGTATAGCCTCGGCCACGGCCTTTTCCTTGTTCGCTTCTTCCTTCGCCCTCGCCGCCGCCTTCGCCTCGTCCTTCGTCGCAGCCTCCGCGACTTTAACCCGCTTCCCGACCTCGGTAAGCTCCTTCTCGTGCCTCGCACACTCCTCTGTGCGGGCCTTAAGTGTCGCCTCCATTTTGTCCATCCTCGTCTAGAGGAGGATGACCTCACAATAACCTCGGCGACATCCTCATTTGAAATCAGAGACGACGCCATCTCAACACCAGACGACGCGCGAAGTCGGGAGAAGCGAGAATTGATGGAAACGACAGAATCACTGGAAGAAGGGTCGTTGTAGACCAATGAGGGAGACCTCAAGTTCTGGGAATCACTAGCCTCTACGCTCCCTACTAATTCGGAAACCTCCTCGTAGAATCTCTCTTGAGCTTTGAACACGAAGCCTGGCGGCGGGCTCTTAACCTCCTCATAGGATCTCTTTTCAGCTTTGAACGCGAAGCCTGGCGAGGGGCTCAAAGAAGCTTCCCTAGGCATGAAAGAGCGACGTCCAGGCCACGAAAGGCGGGCATCTGGAAAAGAAAAAAAGGGGGTTGAGACATCGGGCAAAGCAACCAAAGAAAGAAAATGCGAGGTCATAAGGGGGGAAGGCCACGTGGCACCCTAGGGCTACTCTGACAAGATAGGACGGCGGGGGAGAAGGACAAGCGCCAAAAAGAGGAGAGAGAAGGTGGAATGGAAGCCAGCGGTGGAGGCCCAAACGTCCCGTCAGTTGGACATCATGACGTTTGGGTTTCCAAGGATCTCAAATTTCAAAACCGCAAAGAGGAAACGCCAAAGAAAAAAACACGCAAAGAAAAAACGCAGAAACCTAACCGTCGCCACCCTCACACCACCGTCCCGCCGCCATGACGCCGGCGCAAAACACCGAGAAGCGACCGTTGCCCGCTGGGGCACAAAGCAAAGCAAGAGGAAACGCAAAGAAAAGACGGCAAGAGCACTGCGCAGAAGCACGCGCCGCCCTCACCATCATCGATCTGCCGTTGTGACATAGGGCAATAAACCGTCACCCGCCTAGGGCACAAAATGAAGAAAAAAAATGATAAAAGGCATTGTACGGACGCGAGGGCCACCCACACCCCCTTCGTTTCGCCACCGTGACACCGGCCCAAAACCCCAGGGAGCGTCGGTCTCCCAGCCAGAGCAGAAGGCGGCGAAAGAAAGATGCAAAACACCAAAGACGAGAAAAGAGAGTTGAGCACTTACTTGCTTAGAGTCGGCGCGAAAAAGGCGGTGTTGCAACTGGAGGATGACGGAAGGTCGTCGGAAACCGTCTCGAAAACCGCTCACCGAAAACTGAAAAGACGATAAAGAGGAACCGTGTGAGAGACGCCCCTTATAAAGAGCAGGATTGGGCCTCTCCTCGCTCCCGAAAGGCTCATTGGGCCTATCACACCTGGACGACCCATTAAGCAAAGTGCGAAGAGCGGGCCCAGGAAGCATCACATGTACAAACAAGAGAAAAGCCCAAGTACAGGGCCTCGCAAGGAGAAAACCTCGCAATATGTCCACTCAACCTCCAAAAACCTCGCACCTCGCAAATCCAAAGGAGCTTATGACCTGCGGTCCTCGGAACGAGGTCCCCAGGCCATGGGGTTGTGATGATGTCCAAAATGGTAAATTAGGGAGTGGGCCCAGAAGGCAAAAAATAAATAGACCCGACGGGATTCTCAAGGTGGATTCTGGGGCCCAAAACCGTACCCATCATTTAATTAAACAAAATTCTTATCCTCGCGAGGTCTTCCGAGACCTCGAAGAGAGGTCTAGACCTCGCCACCGACTCTACTGACACACCCGCCCATCCAGACCACTCAGCTGGCGCCGCTCCCCCAAATGAATCACCAGCTGCCTCATCTCCGAACCAATCAGAAGCCCTGATCTCGGGCGTCCCAAATCGGATGATAACCAAAACTCAACTCCCCAATTCTCTATAAATAGAGGAGAACCTCGTAAGTAAGAGGGGGTCGAAAAACATCTTGAACTCAAGAACTATCTTGCTCGTTGAAGATCGACGTGATCGAAACATCGTCAAAAGACCTCGCTATAGAAAAGTGAAGTCCACAAAAAGACTTCAAGTCACACAGAGCTCTCGTCTACACCAAAGACCTCGCTACACAATCTCGCAAGCCATCTTCACCACACTAGTAGCCCAGCCTCGCATCAAGATCAATGAAGTGACATCGAGGTGGTGGAATCGCTTAGTAATTAGGAGATCTCGGACATTGTTAGACCGAGACCTCGAATACTCGTAGGAGGTCTAGGGTGTGAATCTCGTTTACTTGTAGGCCTCGTTGGCTTGTAACCTCGTTGTAAAGAAATCATAAATAAAGAGCAAGTGTTTGCACAATCAAATATAATAATCTCGTTTCTTGTCATTTAGCGAACGGTTTATTTCGGGTTTCATCATAATTGTTTCGACGCTCTTAGGTTCAATTACATTATGAACTGTACAATCTAGCAAATGATAAAAACATTTTAATTAAGTAAATGACTTTTAAAGTAGTTTGTGTACCGTCAATTTTCAAATGTTCATAACGTTTTACTCAAGTGTCAGATTAAAGCTTATAATATATCAAATCGAAACTCTCGAAAAAAGGAACATATATACTAACAAAAATTTGGACTAGGGGCCATGGCCACCACTGGCCCTACTTGAGTCCCGCCTTTGCCGGGAGCGACATTTTGCGGCTCTCAAGCGCATTATTCGATATGTTCATGGCACCACCTCTCTTGGTATTACCATTTCTGGTGCTGATCGGCCATCGCTAGTCACCTACACTGATGCTGATTGGGCTAGTTGTCCAGACACTCGTCGATCCACTTCTGGCTACTATGTGTTTCTTAATGACACACTTGTATCCTGGTTAGCAAAGCGTCAATCCGTTGTATCCAGATCTAGTGCTGAGGTCGAATACAGAGGTGTTGCAAATGTGGTCGTTGAATGTTTTTGGCTCCGCAATCTTCTTCTCGAGCTTCATTGTCCTCTATCTCAAGCTTCCTTGGTGTATACGGATAATATTTCTGCCACCTACTTGGCCAATAATCCGGTACAACATCAACGTACAAAGCACATTGAGATTGACATCCACTTTGTTCGAGAACAAGTTGATCTGGGTCACATTAGGATTCTCCATGTACCGTCTAAATTTCAATATGCATACATTTTCACAAAAGGGTTGTCTAGGCAATTGTTTCTTGATTTTAGAGACAGTCTTACGGTTCGTTCACCTCCAGTATTGACTGCGAGGGTGTACTAGCATATAGTTTGTATTGGGCCCTATATTGGCCCATAAACCACCCTTTTATACATATGTATATAATTCTATTTAATGAATGGAGAATCCCTCAAGGGGACTTTCACGATTAACGTCTCACATATATGAGCTTAGTTTTGTATATAAAGAAGAAGAAAAAAATTACAATCCTTGTGAGTATATTCCCAATGCATTATATTCTCAAGAAATATATTTGAAATATTTTTCGGAAAGTAATTACTTATCCACAGATAATACTATGTGGAAAGTGATTATTTTTTGCTCCAAAAAAAAACGTAATATTGAGCATTGGAATGTTCCACGTAGCCCAATTCTGTGTGTCCGTTAGTTTTGGGCTACAATTATGAGCCCATAAAGCCCATTAGACCACAAATCATGCAAAGGCCCAATCTAAGGCAGAAGTATTAGCAAATAGCAATAGCAGAAAGCAGATTGTGCTGGTACACCTACACACGCAACTTCTTCGAGAAATTTCAGTCAAATCTGCCATCGCCATTTTGAACTTCCTTCCCGTAGAAACCTTAACCACCACCATTCCAACTTCTTCCAAGTCGCTTGCTCTCGCCTGCATCGTCTTCCTTC
Source organism: Fallopia convolvulus (assembly GCA_964016875.1). Lineage (NCBI taxonomy): Eukaryota > Viridiplantae > Streptophyta > Magnoliopsida > Caryophyllales > Polygonaceae > Fallopia > Fallopia convolvulus. The sequence goes on along the minus strand of OZ024722.1, from coordinate 11,158,398 downwards.
TCCTCCTATTCTAAGCAATCAACAATCTCGAACGATGGCTTTGTCTTCCAAGCTCGTGTTGTCTCTCCTCCTGTCCTCCTTCGCTCTTTCCCTCGCAACCGAAGTTCGCTATTGCGGTGATTTTCCTCTCTCGATCGCTTTTCATTTTCCTGTTTCTTACAGTTTTTCTATTTAATTGATATTAGCTTTCATATTCTGTTCGTTTTATTCTGCTTGTTGGCGCACTGATAGTTGTTTTAATTGTTTACGCCACACCACAAGATCAAGTTTTGTTACCCCAAGGCCCCATTCCTTGATTTTGACCATTTTTTCTAGTTTTTAGCTGAAGTTAGCTAAGTTTTACGTTTTTTAAGATCAATGGTCTTTATCATAGAGTGCGCCTGATTTAGTTATGATTTTTGGTCCTCAAATGTGTCATCTTGTAAAATTAGTGTTTGTATTTAGAAGGAAGAGGAGTTATTACCTGTGAATAGAAGCATTAAGAATGTAATAGCCAGTCAATTATGTAGTGTGATCTGAGCTAGATAATACTTTCTTTGCATAATCTCTTCCTTATCATTTGGTTCAGATAAGGTTTAAGATTGTAAGATTGTGTTTGGGTTTAAATTAAAGTGGAAACTAATCTGCCGAAGTAAATGAAAAAAAAAACTACAGATAAGAACGCTGACTACGATGTTAAGGTCTCTGGAGTTGATATATCACCTTACCCTGTTGCCAGGGGCCAGCCAGCTACCTTCAGCATCTCTGCATCTACAGGTAGCTCTTATAAACTTATGGATTTTGATTTTTGATTTTAAGTACTTTCTGATCTCTTTATAAATCCAGTTTCTAACTCGTTATGCATGATGTTGTATTGGCTGCTATATGTATTTTTAGACTTTTAGTTAGTGAGCAAACGATCTTTCTCATGTGCTTCATCTAGAAGAAATACAACTGAGTTTCTGATTTAGTATAAGTAAATTTTGTGATACATTGGTGGCTTAATCAATATATATGTGAGGAAGCACCAAGAAAAAGATTAGTGATCGGTCCAAATGGGAGGTATAGCTACGGAAAGTTTGGTAAACAAATTGATGTTTGGACCCAGCTCTAGTAAATTCAGAAGCCATCAGTCTATTGTAATCTTATCTTCTTAGGCATTTAAGGCTATTTGTTTATACGAGTTTTGGATCATCTATCCAGAAAATTTACCCCCCATCCCCAAAGTGGCTTTATAAAAATGTAATGCTTCTTATGAGACATTTGTACTATATTACAACAGCAATAACAACAACACCAATCCAGTGTTCGCCTCGGGCTTGCCCTGGCATAAAATTGAGAGGGTCTATGTGGAAGGCCCAAGCATTATCATCATCGCCCGACAAACCCAAGGAAAACGGAAATTTAGCTATGTGAAAATAATAACTTAATTTAATTAAAATGCACCAATATTGATATAGGGGCTATTTCCATCTCAATGGCACTGTATAAAAGCCAATAAGCCTGAGGATGCACTCCATATGTTAAGTGTGGTCTATGTCATATCAACTGAGAGTGTTGTTCTGCTTCATTGTCATTTTACCTATTGCAGAAAAAGCAATTTCCGGAGGAAAGCTGTTGATTGATGTTTCCTTCTTCGGGTGGCATGTACATAGCGAAACTCATGATCTATGCGCAGAATCATCTTGCCCTGTTGCAACTGGTGATTTTGTGATTGCTCACTCCCAAGTATTGCCAGGATATACTCCCCCAGTGAGTAATCTTCCTTAACTAGATTTCTCAAACAAACAATCTTGGCTTGTCTCTCATCATCTTTTAACTTCTGGAGTCATGCTATTTTTATGTCTAAGCCCCCGTTTGGTATAATAATGAGGAAAGGAAATGGAAAGGAAACAAATTTATTTGTAAAATGGTAGTGGTTCTCTCTTTTTTGCAAGGAAAAGATGAGGGGAGGGGTAATGGTTAGAAGAGAATAGGCAATATGATTATCTCATGTTAAGGGGGTAGGGAGAATTATCTCAAGCTTTACATAAAAATGGGGAAGGAGGGGGGTAATGGTTTCCATTTTGATCAATGAACAATAAACTAAAAATGGACTAGATTCATGCTCTTAACCATTTCCTTTCCTCAATTAATACCAAACGAGTAAATGGTTGGAATATGTTTAATAATCTGCAAGATTGTTTTGGAAAGAAGCAATTTACATAGGAATATAGGATACCATAAAATATAACTTTACAAAATATGCTGTTTTAATATTAGAGTCAAGCCATTGCACAAGGCAGCTCTTTCAGTTCATCTGAAATTGATTATAGAGATGAAAATTGGAAGCAAGCAGTCTGTTTATATTTTGTGCATTCTTTTGTATTTTACATCTACGTGATTGCTGAAAAAGGTCTGAAGTTCTTGCACCATGGAGGCCATCAAATAATGTTCATAGTTATGTTTTTCTTATAGCTCACAAGACAGAATTTGAACCGTGCTTTTGTCTTACAGGGTTCATACTCTCTCAAGATGACTATTGTGGATGAAAACAAGAAGCAACTGTCCTGCATTGGTTTCGATTTCAGCATTGGGTTTGCATCTTCATTTGCTTCCATCTAGAGCTATTTTGCCAAGTATGATTCAATCAATGTGCTATGTATAGTTACCCAAAACACAAAAGCATGCATCTTGGAATGAGATATGATGTGCATCCTCTTACTTATTCATTTACATATTATATATGAGCTCTATACTGTTGATGCCTGCTGTTATATTGAAAACATGTGCCAGTTTCGCTTCTAAATAATTTTTACTGCTTATATTTCTAGGGGATTGTTTCACTTGTGGGTAGAAAGGGGTTTTTGGGTGAAAAGTGATTTTTAGTGTTTTGAAAAACGTAAAAAGCAGAGAGAGAGTTGCACGGATTTCAAGAGTGTTAAAGGTGGTTTTTGGATAGAAAGGGATTTTGTATAGAAAGTGAAACAAGGCCATTCCAACGAATTGTTGGCAACTGGCAAGCAGATGCATTGGTATTACTGTGCATTGAGGATCTCTTACTCCTCCAATTAATTGTGTTTAGTTGAAAAAAATGCATAAAAATAGTTTAAAAGGGCAAAATAAACGGCAGAATACATAAATGGCCCCTTGTACTTGGGCCAATTGGTCACTTGGCCCCCTGTACTTTAGCCCTAACCGTTTGGCCCCCTATAGTTGCACATTGCGACCTATTGAACACCTGCTTGCTGATGTGGCAAGGCGCGTGCATTTTAAACGCAATTGGACTCTTCTTTGAGCAAGTGAGGAAACTGATATGGCATCTTTTTCTTCTTTTTTTTTTCCATTTTCTTTCCTCTTTTCTTTTCCCTTTTCTCTTGTCTTTCTCTTTTCTTTTCCCTTTTCTTATTTTATTTCTCTTGGCTTAATTTCCATGGATGAGTGTTTAAAGAACACTCAAATCCATTTTTTGAAGTGAGTTTTAATTAGGAGTTGGGCTTGGAATTTTATGTGGGTGGATTTTGATTTTTGATGAAACAAAGGATATGTAAAAATAGAGATAAGATTTGGGGACCTTCTTTTATGTTCTTCTTCACACATTTCTTTCACCTCCTCCCATGCCTTTTTCAATGGAAGCTTACATAAGGTATTCAATTAAGCATGAAAATTTAAGCAATTTGTAATCAAATTATGGGGCAAACATAAAGTTAACTCAGATCTACTCATATCTTCAAGTAATGTCAAGATTCAAGGCCATAAAAGTATGAATTTCGGATCTGAAAATTATGGGTTCATGAACCCTAAAATTTGAATCCGAAAATTGCTTCAAAAATAAAATCTACCATGCTCCATCAACCAACAAAAACAATATAATGCTAGATCTAAGCAATGACATGAGGCAAACCTTTTATTCAAGTCTAAAAAAAATTCATGTAACTATGTAAAAGCTTGATGAGGAAGATGAGCTCAAGTTTATTTATTTTTATTTATTTTTCTTTATTTTTTTATTTTAATCTTTTTTCTTTTTTGCTTTAATTAAAATAAATGACATGGCATTTACGTGGCATCATTGTGGCAAAAAAAATGCACACCTCAGCGCGCGTGCAATACACGTAAAAAAAATCTCGGCGAACAGGTGTTCAATAGGTCGCAATGTGCAACTATAGGGGACCAAACGGTTAGGATTAAAGTACAGGGGGTCAAGTGACCAATTGGCCCAAGTACAGGGGGTCGTTTATGTATTCTGCCCAAAATAAACTAGTTATTAGTTGACATGAAAACCTCAAGTTTTTTTTATTTGAACAATGAGCTACTAGCTCATTACAAAGCAAACATTAGATCGCCTCAATATTACAAGGCCGATCTAAATCATCATTGCGGATGATCTTAAAAAAATTAAAAGCTAAAGGTTGCAGACAAAACAACTGTCTTAACCTTACTAAAGATATCTCATCAAAACAAACATCTAAGCAAGAGGAAGATATCGCTTGGCGGATAAGAGGAACGCTGACATGTCTTCTTGCTAAGAAGTCAGCGGCAAAGTTAGCCTCCCTGTAACAATGAAAAAGAACCACCTCTGAAAAACCCGACACCAAACGTCGGATATCCTGCATCATAGAATAAATTTCCCAGGGTACTTTCCAAATGTTTTTTAAAGAATTAATAAGAATTAAATTATCTCCTTCTATAATAAGTTTCCGAATATTTAATTGTACTCCCATTTTCAATCCCTCTAGAAGTGCAGATGCTTCTGCTTTGAGAATTGACATTGGTTGAAGGCCTACTCTATCACAACCTAAAATTGAACTCTTATGATCCCTAAAAATAAAACTTGCATAGGTCGCCGAATTCTTTTGTTTGGAGGCATCAAAATTAAGTTTTATCCAAGAATGAGGAGGTTTAATCCAGCTGGTACCATTCCTTCTTTTCGGTCTATTCATCAACTTTTTTGTTGGACATTAGAGTTTGCAGATTCCCATTGTAAAAAATGAGAGTGCCAAATCACATTGAAAAAGATGAGGAATTATCCTTGAAGGGTTAAAAATTAAAGAATTTCTATGACTCCAAATAAGCCACCATAAAAAACATAGGATATTTTTGTTTTTATTTAAATTAAGGGTTGATATAAGGTTATCATTAAAGCATCCAGAAGTTGCAAACTCAAAGGAACATTGTAGATTAGATTCTAATTTAGCAATCATTTTCCTTGTAAAAGTACAATGGAAGAACAAGTGATTTAAAATTCTCGTCTTCTAAATCACACAAAGAACAACAATTTAGAACACAATTATAATAACGATTTAATCTATCTGTTGTAGGAAGGCAATCGGTACACGCTTTCCAAAGGAAATTTTGAATTTTAGGTGGAAGTTTCATTTTCCAAATCCAAGAAAAACCAACTGAAGTAATATTCCTTGAATTATTTATAAGAACCAACGTGGATTGGACAGTAAAGCTTCCATCCAAAGATGGAGTCCACACAATGTGGTCTTCAAAGTCTGAGAAGAGAATCCGAATTTCTAAAATTTGATCTATGATAGAGGGAGGTAATATCTGTGTAAGACCCTGAACATTCCATAATTTAGAAGAGGTAATAAAAGTAGAAACCTTAATGAGCAGATTACTACTATCACAGTAGCAAAGGAGATTTGAATATCCAACCCACAAGTCGGTCCAAAAATTTATAGACTTTCCATTTCCCACTATCCATTTAACCCCTTTCGAAAAATTATCCCTAATATTTAGTAAGCGGCCAATTTGCCAAGAAGTATTTTTCTTTTGATATTGAAAAAAATCTTGTGATCCCAAATATTTATCCCTGATAATTTGAACCCATTTATTGTGAGGTTGTGTTAAGATTTTCCAAAGAAGTTTCATCTGAAGCGAAATATTCATATTTTGAGCCGTCCTAAGACCAATCCCTCCATTTTCCTTTGGAGTACAAATTTTGTCCCAACTACAAAGAGGATGATATTGATGATTAGGAGTAAACTTATTCCAGAAGAACGATTTATTTATCTTGTCAATGTCATCCCAAACTCCTTTAAGAAGTAGGAAACTCTGCATTAAATAACTCACTTTTCCTAGCAAATTTGACTAAATTAAAACCGCACGCCCAGTTTGAGAAATAGAATTAGCTTTCCACTGAGATAACTACGATTTTAAATTAGCAATTGTTTCAGCGGACATAGCATTTTGAACCCTACCTTTAAGAATAGATATACCCAAATATTTTTCCATAGTTGTAGTGACCAGTATCTTTAAAATACTTGCTAGTGAAATAGTAGAAACCCTGGATATATTTGCTGAAGTTTGAAAAGAGCTTTTATGAAAATTAATAGAAAGGCCAGAAATGCGAGAAAAAGTAGTTAAAAATGTTTTAATATATTTCATATTAGAGAGAGTTGCATTCGCAAAAATAATAGTATCACTAGTGTAATACCCGTGCCCTGCACAGATTTATCATATATATTATTTGACTTTCTTATAAATGATGAATTGTTAAGAAAATAATGAAAAGTAAAAGAGAAGTAACATTTAATGTTCAAAAGAACAAATAATTCTCATATATAATCCTCAAGTTGATATGCTTAAAAATATAAATCAATATGGTTTAATAAATAAAGATTGTCTGTTGTAATTCCAACATTGTGCTCGAGTACTGGAACCTGTAAGATATTCACAAATCACTCAAAATCAATAAAAAAGAATTCATATTACTTAAAAAAATATTCTTTACCTTTAAATATATTATGAGATAAAAAATAAAAACAATAACAGCAAGAAAGGATACCTTGTTTGGAGTGTTAATCTTCTCATTATTCAAAGTGGCTCAATTTTAGACATTAATATGAACCAACTTTATCTTGTCTTGCAATTTCTAGCATCAATGCACAAAATTCAAAACAGTATTACTAATCTTTATATCTAGGGAAAAGGTAGTATGTTAACATAAATTATGTTGTTGGAAACGTTTTATTTATTAATCAAGTGATTAAGAAATGTACTGGCATTTGTATTTAATACTTCTCACAGTGTATACAAAAAGGTGTAATGATGATTTAATAATTTTTATATCTTAACAACTAAGAAACAAAGATGACAATAGCTTACACAATTGTTTGTTAAATCTGTTGTTTGGTCCTTTGCAAAGTTGGACTCTTATCTGCAAGAAAGAGCAACATTAGTGAACAACATCAACGTTGATTATCCAGTAAAACACAAATGTACGGAAAAAAATACAATTGCATATCTAGAAATGAAAAACCCAATTGCATATTAAGATCTTTTATCCTTTTTTGCTAGTCACTCTTGATGTTGTAACATAAAATTGATCATGAGCGAAAACAGGTTTTGGGAGATACAAACCCACAGTTGCAAGAGATTGACCTTGACTCTTGTTGATAATCATGGCAAAACAAAATTTGAAATTAAGTAAGCATCTCCTTCCTTAATGAAAGGGAATTTCTCCATAAAAGCTTCCTTAATGACTTAATGAATCTTATCAACCTGAAATAAAAAAAAAATAATAGTCAAAATTAAAAAAATATTATAATTAATGTATTCATAATTTGGATTCAGTATATACCTTTTCATCCATTAAGATAATTTCGGTAGTAACATAACTGGTTGGATTATCTTTCTTTGTAAGCCTCCACATACGAATTACACGACATTGTAACTTGTACCTATTTCGACTCGAGACAATATCCTTTATAAAATTCATATTGTCGAATATATCTACATGTATAAAATTAAACAAACTTTAGGTAAATGTGATGTAATCATGATATATATATATATATAAAATTGCGAATTAGATGAATTTAAAGCAAACCTGATGAAAACCTGTACGCGTAATTCACAACATGAGAGGACGATGAGTTAATAAAGATAAAATGAAGGAGAGTACACATGGTAGAGGATTATATAGAGTATTGTTTACGTGTATTGTGGCCTATATATATATATATATATATTAAGAGTTAACTTTGGATGTAATCTCAATTTTATAGAAGTTTTCCAAAAAAATTATGTAATCTTAAAAATATGATTTATTAATTAATTTTTGTAAACAATAAAGATATGGTGTGATATAAAAATTCGGATTCATTTTTATTTTATTATAGAAATAAAAATCGGATTCATTATTTTACCCTAACAACATTAGTTAACGATATATGGTGTGATATAAAAAATCTAATTAGTTAATTTATTATGGATAATATATGTAGAAGTTTATCTAATAAAAATAAAGAATCTTATTTGTTGGTTCGTTTTCCAAATAAAAAAGATATGATCATATTGTTAGGGTAACAATAATATCTTTGTGATCTTCTAATTTTGAATATTTTGTTAAAAAAATACAAATTACGTTTTAAAAGTTGCCATGCCAAATCATATGTGGTGTTTGACATGTAAGAAGTAGTATATGATGTATTATTTAAAGTAAAAAAAATATATGACATGGAAAATAGAAGGGGCAAGGAAATGTCAACACGTGTTAAAATCTGATGTGGCGTAATGTGGGATCGCCAAGTGGCGAAATCCGACGTGGCGCAACGTGGAGGCTCGAATCCTTAGGGGTTTTAATTATATATATAGATTTGCAAAACTTAAAAAAGGGATACAAGTCCCATTTTTAACTAGTTGGATACCTATATGAGGAATAATCTGGACAGAATCAGCTTGAAGAGTTCGGGCAAGATATTCCATTGCAACTATAAATATAAAAGGTGATAACGGATCACCTTGTCGAATTCCACAGGTAGGATTGAATTCACTACCTAGCTCATTATTAACAAGAATAGAAGAAGAGGAAGTAGAAATATAAGTCATAACTAAATGTATTCAATAATTATTAAAACCAAATTTAAGAAGGATCTCTCTAATAAAATCCAGTCAATTTAAAAAAAAAAAACTCAAGTTTTGAACTAGTTGTTGGTAGTTTTTTTTCTTTGAGTTGACCAAAATATCCTTATGCTTTTTGTTAAGGATATCCTTGAGTAGGGTTGGTCATGGGTCGGGTTATGGGTGGGTGGAGCACTTCCACCACCCGACCCGCGAAATAAATTTTATCACCCGACCCACCCATCACCCGCGGAACCTTTCACCCGTATCCGACCCACCCATCACCCGCGGGTGAAGCGGGTGAGCGGGTGAGCGGCGCGAGAGTATTAAGCAGAGGTTGCAGAGTGGCGGATCGAGCTGGCGCTCTTGAGAAACCCCAAACTGAGAAGTGAGAAGGGCGAGGGTGAGAATTAGGTCTGGTCGTTTGGGGCATAGCCGCATATCACATATGGGCATATTTCCATTCGGGTATGTATAGTTTTTTAATATTTTAAAAAAACCCATACTGTTTTTCTAAAAAAACTCCCAAGTCCCAAACTTTCTTTTAAGAAAAAACCAAATCTAATTTTAATTTAGGATAAATTTTTATGGGTGGTTGGTTGGCGGGTGAAACGGGTGGTGGGTGACGGGTCGGGTTAAACGGGTGTAAAACTTCACCCATATCCAACCCGTCACCCGTTTCACCCATCACCCGTCACCCGTTTTTTTACGGTTTTTCACCAGTATAATTGGGTCGGATGAAGCGGGTGGGTCGGTCACCCGCGGATAATGTCCAGCCCTATCCTTGAGCTTTATGTAAGTGCAAAATGGGATGGGTAAAAAATGTAAAATAGAGATTGAAATCTAATTTTTGCTTGTTGTTTTCTATGAATTGACCGAAATAACCTTATGCTTTATTAAAAGTACATAATGACGAGGAAAATAGAGATTGAAAACTAGCTAATTGCAAGTATTTGTTGATGTTCAAATGCAGTGTAGTCTATTTCTAAAACACATTTCTTACCTAGTTATCCAAGTAGGTAGCCTTTTGAAGTTCAATTAGATTAAAAAAAATACTCCGTAGAAACTATGTACATAGATACACACCCGAAACAGCTTGCAATACAATTATACAAAGGAAACTTGACCCACGTGTCCTGTATTGCTGATCACTCCTTTAGTCCTTTGCTTGATGATATTCATTAAAATTGCAAGTTCATTTGGACCAAACAAATCACACAATTATACCCTCGGTGCACGTACACATTACAGTGGCATAGATCGGATTCCCCCACGGTTTTGATGGCTGCCATTGTTGTCACATACCAAAGGCCCAAGGAATAACCAGGGTTATTAAGTCATTGTGACCAAAGTTTAACAACAAAAAAATACACGTTCATGCCATAAAAAGAAGCCTTCTAAGTTCCAATGAAGCCTCTGGCGCTCACATTCATGATTGAGTTTCGTGCACCAACAAATCTTCTTTAAAAAAAGGTCAAAAAAATCCCCTTGTCAAAAAATAAAGGTGGACATCTTAACCAACACATGATTTGGAAATTTATCTCAATAGTGGTGTCTAAAGTGGCTAGGAAAAAAAATGGGTCATCATCTTCTTGAACATGAAATTTCAAAAGACAGATTCTACATATATTGGTGGGATAGCAAAATCAAGGCCTTGGAGAGAAAAAGGGCTGGACGGACATGAGGGCCAGAGTGAGTGCCAAAAGGCTCAACCACCACTTCCACATATGTATATATAAAGTGACACTTTCATTGTCAAATGTATTTATCTAGATGGTTCTTGATGAACATGAAGGGAAAAGGTGATAAAGGCTAAAGGGTAATGGACATATGCTCTCTTACACATGCTATTGCCTCATGATCCTTGCCACAAACTTGTCTCCCACATTTCAGTTTTTGTTACCCTAAATATGGGCTTACCATTTTATGCCCTATCTTAGCTTCTAGTTCTCCTATTTTTGTTCTAGTTATGATTATGAAATCGGTTTCAAGGTGTTTCAGTTACGAGTTGAGACTGCAATATCGACTAGGATAAATTATGCTCTATTTTGTCGGACCTCTCATCCAATATGAGCATTACTTGACGCGGTCTAAATCGTCTGTCCCATTGTAGTGTCTCATAGTGATTAATTTAGGCCATTTTTATAACCCTAGTACTTTTTAGTGATATTTTAACTATTTTTTGCCAATCGCAATAGAATGAAATAATGGTGAGGATTGGAAATGTGACAGAAGATTTAGACCGTTATCCTTGATGACATGGAAATGCTTGATTGGTGTATAAAACCCGACAAAGATGGCAAGTTGTTGTTTTTCTGATCCCCTCTTTCTCTCACTTGCAAAGGCAATCAAGAAAATTACAAAGGCTAACTGACGTAAAAGCCTTTAGGCTTTTCTATGGTATGAGCAATGAGCAAAGGAAAGATTGGCATTGCCTCCTTATCTTTTCTTCTTTAGGAGTCACCCTTAAGGCAAAATATCATCCTTTCTTTATTACCCACATATCATTTCATTGCCATTCTTCTTGAATTAGACAAATCCAAGCTACTTCAATGAAGGGGATCAGGGTCAGAGTCCTAAAGAGGTTCAAATCTCTCCAACAATTCCACTCATCCAACAAAGATCATATCGTAGCAATCTATGATCACACCCAGTCCCCAGAAAGATTCTCTTCTCAAACCCCACAAAACCCTCCAAGCTACAAAGAGCATGAGCATAATAGAACAAGGGAGGAAGAGTTTGAATTTAGGCTAAATTCAAGTAGGAAAGGACACATTGAAACTAACAACAAACTATCTGTCAAAGATGTGATTGCCTATGGCCACACTGCTACGCTTAACGACACTGAAGACCTATTTCAAGAATGTGATCAAGAATCATTCCATGATGAGCATTTGGAAATGGAGTCAAATGGAGATAGTGAAGGTTTAAAGAGTTTGGATCCAAAAAAGTGCCCACCAGGAGGGAACAATTCAGTCATCCTCTACACAACAAGCCTAAGAGGAATAAGGAAGACTTTTGAAGACTGCCATAGCATAAAGTTCTTGCTAGACAGTTTTCAAGTTGTCTACCAAGAAAGAGATGTTTCAATGCATTTGGAGTTCAGAGAGGAGCTTTGGGAGATCCTGGGTGGAAGGATTATTCCGCCGAGGCTTTTCATCAAGGGAAAACTCATAGGAGGGGCCGATGAGGTGGTAACTTTACATGAATGTGGGAAGCTCAAAAGCCTTCTTGAAGGGATTCCACTTGTTCCTTACAATCAAAAGTGCAAAGGATGCAGCAATTTGAGGTTTGTTGTGTGTTGTACTTGTAATGGAAGCCGAAAGGTTTTCCATGGTGAAGGGAAAGATGGGTCATTTTCTAAGTGCTCAAAATGTAATGAGAATGGATTGATTAAGTGCCCTCTTTGCTCCTAATCAATATGTATATGTATATGTATATTCTGTTCTTCTTTTTTTTTCTCTTGTAGAAGTCTATAATCTATTGCTTCGCTTATAGCGTGTTGCAGAAGCCTTGTTGTGGTTTAATGTTGCTGGGTTTGATTGGTGACATTCTCATAACTAGAAATGAATGCAAGCATGCTTTCTGGGTACGCCTTGTTCAATGTCAAAATGTCGTGTTTGGATAACATAGCACGCGCACTAGAGTGCACAAGCAACTTTCTTCTATACACAAGGAAAAAAAGCACGGAGGAGGAAGAACAACTTTTGGGGTCGGCCACTTGTGAAATGATATTTCACTAATCAATTTGCCATTGTCTAAATTTTTTGACTAATCTCTTTCTGATAATCTTATGTGTAATGATCTGCAGGATCTTCTGTTTTCTATCTTCTTCTTCTGTAACATATGCTTCTATCCTTTTAATTAATTGTTGTCGGAATGATTCTTCTGCAGGATTTCAACATCTCCATAATGTCAGGTTTCATCTGCTGGTTCTACTGCTGCATATTTTACTTTAGTATTCACTTTTTAAAACTTAGTATTCTCTTTCTGATTCTATATTGCACTCATAAATCATTATGATGAGCTGAAAAAGCGTATTTTTTACAAGTTATTTGTAAACTAAAGATAATTGTAATCAACCAGGTTCTTCTAACTGAATTCTCACAACCCTTTAAATCAACTGAGCTTAGAGCGTGTTCAAACTTGTTCAAATTCTTGATTTTGTAGTTGAAATTTTATTACAGACATCTTGAAAAGAAATAACAGTTGGGAAAAGATTCAAAATGGTAAGTGGTAATGAATGCATAGCATGTGCGGCTGTATTAGGCTACCAGCAATGCTGACTCTAGTGGGGAGTAAGGAAAAGATTCAAACTGGTAAGTGGTAACTGAAACCAAGTGAAAACAACAGTGAGCCAGTGACAAAATATGAACAGAGACACCAGTGGAAGGCAATGAATAGACAGCATGTGCCATAAAAAGCAAGCCCCCATCAAAAGTGGAGGGATAATTTATAATTACAAGGAGAGGACTCCAACTGATTGAAGAAAAAAGCACCAGAGAATATCCTCACTTCTGCACTACTGCTTGCCAGCAGAGTCATGGGTCCATTTGAACTACACTGGCCAGAAATTCACAGGCCAAGTATTGCAAATTAATCAATCAAACCACCAAACTTGGAATAATCATCACAAGAAGAAGCCTTTCCCCACAGAGAGAGAAGGGCCTACCCTCCACCACAACCAACAAAACAGTCAAACCATCAGGTTTGACTGAAAAATCCCTGCCAGACAACAAAACCAGAGATGCTCTTTCTAATGCAGGAAAAAAATTTGCAGAAATTATTTCTATTGAAGTTAGAAAGATCAGGTTCAGTACACAGCAGCAAGATAGTAATACTTTTCACCTAGTCATGTACAAACTAAAAGGTTCTTCTCCGGGTGTACATTGTCATACTGAACATATAAGGAATAGGTAAACTAAAAGCTCCAATTTGAGCTCTTTCTAGTTAACCTAACAAACCAAACACCGTAGTTCTAACAGCGCGATTATCAAAAAGCAGTTAACAGTTATTGTACTCGGGGCAGCTTCAATTAACAATATCCGCTTCCATTGCCTGTCTCGGACTCTGGACGGCTTCTACACTGGATTGTAGTAACTGTGTGTAGTGAAATTCAATCTGGAGCCGTTGGTGAAGTGGGACTGAGGAAACAAGCCCTTTCTTAAGATCTGCTTGCAATTCCCTAATTGGTATTGATGCCAAGAAACTTTTTATGTACTCCTTGCAAGACTCCTTACCTTGGCACACCAACTCCTCTTTTTCTTCCTCGCCTTTATCTGGTTCCTCGCTTTTGGATTCTGATGCAACTGAATCCGCTAGCTGATCACCACTTCCGGGTTTTTCTTCATTTACTGGTGAAGTACTACTTGGGAGTTTAAAAATTTTCGTATCCCGGTCAAACTTCAGTATATAAGCCTGGTTACAGCCTTCATAGAGCCGTTCACCCAATGTATCAATCACATAGTAAGCTTCAGGCTCTATCTTGAGAACAAAGAAATGGTCGTTCCAGCTAATAATGTAAACTTTAGGCTCATTGCTGTAATTACCATTATGTTGTGGCTCTTCACAAGTGATCTCATCCCATATACCATCCAAGGACATGGCTCCGTGCAAAAAGTCAAATTTGCCCTCAGCCTCGTCTACACCGTCAGGGTGGAAGAACCCAATAAAAGACTTGCCAGGATGAACTGAGAGTGACCTTATCTTGGCTTCAAGAACGGTTTCTAGATCAAAATGCTTGTCGGGGAATCTTTCCTTGTACTTTTCATCCTCACAAAGATTCCTCCACTCCAAGGAGCCGTCTCTGATCAAACTGTCGAACTGAGACTTCACTGGCATCGTCTCTGGGTTGTTATGGAACCAGTCAGCAATTACTGCAACAAGAGCTGTGCATGCACTTTCTCCAGCTGCTCTTTCACTCCTTTGGTCTATAGATGCAAAGAACACCTGGGTCTGTAGTTTCATGTGCCCATCTCGACTTGTAATTTCCTTCAGCTCCCAACTGCCAACGGTGAAACTGTCATCCCCGAACTCAGATACCGAAGAACGATTTGCTGCTGAATCCTCGTCAGTTTTCTGCCACTTCAGAAAGAAAGAAGAAAACAAGCATGGTATTTAGCTTATTAACCAAGATCAAAAATAGATTTCCATTCAAAGACACAATTATTAGGTACAAAAATTTCTTACCCCAAGTGACTCGTCAGAGGTAAGCTGTCGGCGATCAAAGTCTATATCATCACCACCTTCTTCACCATAAGCTTTCTTTAGCAATGGCTCTCCTTTTGCTTTAGGAGACCTAAAACTTAATTTTCTCTTACGCCAAGGTAAAATACTACGTTTGGAGCTCAAAACCAAAGGTGGCTCACAAGCTGTTTCTGTCACAGCATCTTCTTTAACTGAATACCCAACATCAGACTTACGGTTGCTATAGTAGACCCATCCCTCATCTTCACCGTTAACCCTCATGCTAGAGAAAAAAGATCCACCAGCATAATTTGCATAAGGTAGGGTTCCATAGCTGAAAGATTTTCTAAAACTAGAGGAATCACCCTTCACTAAGTTGCCTTCATCTGTTTCTCTTGCCTCAAACTCATCAAGCGAGTCAGAGTCAAATGGGTAATCATCTTCCTCGCTCCTAGCTGAGCATTTTCCCTCACTTGCATCTTCTTCACGGTCACGGAATGCCTTTTTCACCCTTCTAGATGACATATACTCTGTCAATATTTTTACCTTTCTTAGACCAGCTTTTAGGGCAGATAGTTCATCTTTCTCTAATGTGGGTAATGGTGCTTCACTGGAAGCATTGGAGGATGTGCTAGTAGCAGGGACTAAATCTACAGAATCTTGAGTAGTTCTTAACTCCACCATGCTCAGCATTATCTGTTATTAATTGCCACATAGATGTCAGATCACTGATTACAAGTAATATAAATAAATCCACCAATGCAGAAAGAACTTGAGAAAGAAGTGCACATACACAAAGTGACGGGTGAGGCTCAGCAGCTGGAGGACCTGGCAACGTAAGAGGGATGCTTAATTCAAACTCTTTCTCTTCACTCCTAGAAGCAAATTCAGCTAGGTTCAGCAATGCAGTTCCAATAATGGTATCCTTGTTCTTTAGACCTTGCTTTGTGCCCTAAAACCAGAAATATTGCAATGAGATCAAGGACACTGTTACATAAATTATCGGGAATTTCTGGTGTCACGTCAAAAAAATCACACAAACACGAAGCTGAGTGATATTAGATAGCAGGCAACAAAATGGGAAGCATTGTCAGTTAATGAGCTAAAAGAAGGGACATATCATATAAGTAGTTAGAATATTTTCTTAATCAGTCAGTTTCATGTTCCTATCCAGATTCCAGACAACATTGTATAACAACAGTTTCAATATAGCACAGCCAATAATAACTATGTGCACATTACCATTTAGCACTACAAAAGAGTCAAAACAACTCAGACTAGTGGCATACAGAGAAACGAAAGAGAGAAACAGCAACAGTCAAAGACTCAGAACCACAACGATCAATACAGAATAACAGACAATCAGCATCATACAAATCCAACTTAATTCGCCAATCACAAAATCAAAGCTCAAGTTGAGGGCGAAGAGAATATATTCTTAAAACAAAGGTGTCATTTTATATTCATTTGAGCTGGAGGAAGCATATGCCCCTATTCAGCATCTCATTTGCATACAAAATCAACACAAGACACCCGAATATTCCTGCGCTAAGATACAAAGCTCACCTTTGAACCATTAAGAAGCGACAATTAAGCAAGTGCAAATTACTGTTGATTAACACAGTTGGGGCCCCTGAAAATGATGTCATAGCAACTCCACTTTGACCCACAAAAAACCTTTCACACTAGTTCCAAATAGAAACCATCGAGCAAAAAACATTCTGGCAAGACAAAAACAATCTAAAGGCAAGTTTCTACAACTCCAGTTTTAACTACGATTCTGCAATTTGAATCCCTCCACATCTATGATGACAAAAGTTCATGAAACGCCCAAAACAAAATTCAGCTCAAATTAGTCAACAAATAAGCAAACAAATTAGCTGACAGCAAGAAGAATTCAATTAATTCCCAAAAAATGAATATAAATAATAAGTACTGTACTAGGAAAGAAAATTAAAATTAGAAGAAGAAGAAGAAGGGAGAGATAAATATCAAGAGACTGACATTGAGAAGAGTTAAGCCGATCTCCCAAGGATGAAATGAATTGCTGTCTTTGTAATAGGCAGAGAGATTGCAAACACTCTGAAACTCCTCCTCCCAGGCCAAAACGCCGTCGTTTTCGTCCGCAACGACAACCTCCTTGGTGAAATTCCTCTTGACAGTCCTCCTGAGCGAGCTCATCAAGCTAACCGCCTTGGGGCCTCTCCAGCGAATCTCGACCGTCAATCCCCCTCCAATGGACGGCGGATCTCCTCCTCCCTTATCCGGGTTGAAGCCCTCCAAGCGCCTAACGACCACCTTCACCTCGTACTTCCTCGTCACTAGCGGCGGCCAGGGAGGCCACCTCATCATCTTCACCACCATTCCAATTTCCACCACCCGCCGATTCAAGATTTAGAATCAAAACTCACTCTTTCCTAGAACAGTTACAGTTGAGAGGGGAACTCTCTGTTTCGCTCAAATCTCTACATTGCTCGACCGGAAAACATCAGAAAATTGGGAAACGGGGACAGGCTGGGGGAGATTGAACGGTGATACTATAAATTAGTAGCCAGAGAATTCGGATCTTCAAGACGAAACTTGTTGTGTTGGGAGGAAAGCAAATTTGAGGAAGCTAAGAATTTTTAAATGGAAGAATGCTGTGTATTTGATTGGAGATTTGGATTTGCTTGCCTTTTGCGAGAGGAGTGAATGTTTGGGAAAGGGAGAGAGAAAGGAGAGGAAATATGCCGTTAATGGAGAGAGAGAGAGAGAGAGATGCGAAAGAGGAGAGAAAAGGAGTATTTTTTGGGTTTCTTCTTGCTCTGCTTTTTTGCCTTCCGTGTCAAACGTAAAGGGTTAAGTAAAGCGCGTGGGTGATGGGTTAGTTTAACCAGGGGGTGGGGTTAAGTTGACCACGTGTGGGTTCGTTTGGCAAAGTGAGTTTGGTTTGTTTGGTGTTTCTGTCTGCTTTGGTCGGATTTTTGGCCCGTCCGTTGCGGTCGCTTAAACGACGTCGTAACAACTAACAACGTTGTTTGGTACATGTAATTGTAACCAACTAACTATGTGAGTGTATTTTGAATGTGGATAAAATTTAATTAATTTTCTATTTGTGGATAATGTAAATTACATTAAATTGCATTAAACCTTGATTTAATATAATTTTATGCAACTAATGCAATTTAATGCCCAATAATATAATGCATTATTCTTGAGAATTTAAACACACCCTTAGTGTAAGTAGTCAGCAAATATTGGTATTGTATATAGTTAACCGTGATATTATAAGTAGTATTATGAGTTTGAATGAAACCAAAGGAGGTTGAAGATCCAACTAATTAACTAACACAAATGATGGGTTATGATGCTTGAAGAAACACATGAATAGGATGGATGGATGCATGATTCGGTTCATTGGTCAAACATCAGAAGTCAATGGGCCAGCCAAACAATGAATTGTGCATGCTTTGTCTTTTGTTTACTTACAAAGCAAACACAAGGGACAACTCACAACGCAAAACTACACCAATATTATGAGCTGTGTTTGGGTGCATCAGTGCATGTGCAACCATTCTTCATTTCTTGTGCTTTTAATTTGCTTCAATTCTAGGCTAGGCATTTCAAATTAACTTTCTTCCAATTTCAATTGCATACCTCTTTTGTCTGGTTTAAGTATCACCCACAATTTTTTTTTTAAAAATAATTTTTATTATTAATCACTACTATAAGAAAAAAAAATTGCATGCTAGCCACCATATTTGTGAATTTGAAATGTGTGTTGTGTTTGGGTGATTGGATTAGCTTTACAAGCCGGCAAGATGGAGTTTGGTAGCTTTATCATATTTGTGGTGAGTTTGGCTCTTATTAGGTTAGGTTTTATGTCAGTTATGACGACATTCATAACTATGGAATTAATTGTGGAATTAGCTTACTGGCCCAAACATTATGATAACATATCACACACTTTCTTCACTTAACGAATTAAAGACATTTCAATCATTCTCTATAAATTTATCTATTTGCATTTGAAAAATTATATGTGAAATAATAGTATAACATAATAATAAAGCATTAATATATAAACTAAATATAAATTCTCTTTATACTTTGAGTCGACCGTGAAACTAAAGAAAAAACATATATACTTGACTTTCTCTAAATACAGTATATTGATTTAATTTATCAACTTGGAAAAATTAATGGACTAAAGGAAGAATTTAAGAAAGGTCTTATATGGTAAATACGTGATTTGAAATCGGCGCGATTTTAAAAAGACTCATAGGTTACAAACTAACGTTTAGAGGAAATATGCCCAAATAATATTACAAGGGATTTTAATATCACTGTCTCGTAATTTATTAATGTAGATAGACAATGGAAGAGCCAAGATCTCAATCGGTGTCTACCATCTATTTGAGTGTCACAAATTATGTCCATGGTAATTCTGAAAAGTGAGATTCATAATAGATTATACTAACATCTGAGTAAAAATGGTTGGTTTTCCACCCATTTAGCCACATACCTTGTTTCTAAGGACGAGAATACTCCAAATTGTGGAGTTCATTGTATTTGGAAATTGGATACTATTACGAAAGTTAAAATGTTTCTATGGAAAGTATGTGTCAATGGTCTTCCTACTATGGATAGACTACTATAAAAATGTCGCAGTAACTTCTGAATGTCCATTGTGCCAACGACAGAATGAAACGTCGAAACACCTTTTAGTGCATTGCCCATTTGTCCTAGCAAATTTGGAACGAGTTGACCCTCTCCTTGCCAATACGGTTTTACAAGAACATGGTAATTAATGGAATGGGATTTTATCCATTACTAGCCAAGTCAAGCCCGTCCGTTGGACAGGGCAAATTTTATATTTTAATATTTGAAATGCATAGATGTTTGCAAGCATTTACAAAAATAATAAATATCACAATAAAAAGAAATTAATTTAATAAAAATCATATAAATTTGAACTTTAAAAAAGTTCTTTTGTGTAAACCTAATTACCATCCACCAAAAACCTTCATGTCTTGCGTTCTCACATTCACTCTCCTCGTCTCAATTCGTGTTTCGATTTGATCAATCTTTCTTGCAATTTGAGGGTAGTCTTCATAGTGGATGAAATTATGATGCGTTCATACAAAAATAAAAGATGTATATAGTGAGAAATAAAAAGATAGAAATTAAATTTTATATTATGTTTTGTTAGCTATAATGTCTACAATTGTGTATGATGTTGTGTTTTGTATCTAATATGAAAGGTTTATAATTTAACGTGTAATATCAAATGTTATTATTGTTATTTGAAATATCAAAGGTTGCAAAATTAACTATTTTAAATTAAGATAGTTAATTATTTCGCAAATCCTCCAACTTTAAATAAAAGGATTTTAAATATTTCAAGACATCAATAAAAAAATATTTATTTGATTTTGATGATATATAAATTCGCATGTTGTAAGATTATAGCTTTAGTGATTTGGATTAGTCTAGTAACGCTTTCAAAAATTGTCCATTAAGATTCACGATAGGGGTATAATAAATCTATTTTTTATGAATTATTTCGTCTATTATATATAGCCTTATTGTATCATTTGAAATTCTCTTAATATCCATCTAAAATTGAATTTGATCCTATAGCAACTGTAGGCTAAATAAAAAGAGATTCATCTAAAATTTTAAATGCACTCTTATATCTAATAAAACTGCATTAAATTAAAAATATATAGTAAAGTCGTTTTGATTTTTTTAAAGAATTGGATCACCTTATTACAGAATGTAATCAAATGGATTGGTGTATACTTATCAAAATCATATATTAGTTAACACATTTTTACATTATTTTGTGAATTTTTCTAATACAACTTAGCTCATATGTTTAATAACAACTATAATTTTTTTTATAAATTAATTGTAACAAACGTTTTAAATATTTAAAAAAATATGAGTCACCTTATAACTACATATAATCAAATAGATTGATGTATAATTAATTAATAATTAAAATCATATACTCTGTATCATCATTTTTCATACACATATGCAATTTGTAATATAAGCATAATAAAGTTTTTATATATCATTCACATACTTTTAATATCAAATTTAAATTGAATTTAGTCTTTTGTAGGGGGTCTTTTGATTGTGGTAAAAAAGTTATCCAAAGCGATTATTTGAATAATCGAACCTTAAACCTCCAATATAATTGTCAAAGCTTCAACCATTGAGCCAAAATTTTATATTAACATATAATAAATCAACATAATATAGTGAGATGTTTTTCATAAATTTAATATGTTCACCTAGTACATAACATTTTAATGTATAAATTTCAAAAATAAAAATTAAGGTGAATCTAAAACAATTTGTTTTATTATATAATAGTGTAATAGTGTAGTTGACTATACACAATGGTGCCTAAAATATAATATACCAATGATTAAATAGTAAAGTATTTCAATTAAATAAAATATATGCAACAAATTAACAATGACCAATAAAGGATGATAATATATAATAGTATATACCAATTATAATTAAGCCTTAATACTAAATGTGAATAAAAGGATCTACCTTGTTATTTAATAGTGTAATTGACAATGCATATGGTACATATGACATAATATATCAACAATTCAAAACTAAGAGTGTGTTATCTACCGAAATAAATAGTTGTCAAGATTTGAATCGTGATCTATAGGCAGTTTGAAAGATTCTTTACCACTAAGTTATATAAAATTATTTTATTATTTAAAATGATAAGTTCTCATAAAAATAAATATTATGTAATAAATGTGGCATTGAATGTGGTTTTGTACATAAATTTATCTATTTAGTATAAATCATATTAAAGGTGAAAAAACAATTAGGAATTAACATTAAGTGCATTAAATATGGCATGTACACAACTTTATATATGTAGTATAGATATCAAAAATAAAGACTAGCTTGTCTCTAATTAAATTTCAAGAGCCTTTAATAGCCTGGTGAGGTATCTGGTATTGTCAAAATAGAACGATATTCAACCAACTTGTTAACGGACCATCTACAAATGTCGCAAAATTCATACAATCCCAAATTAAGTTATGACAATATTCCAAATCAGAAGATCATGAACTTCAACTGTGGAGAAGAAAAGGACCTACCAAACGGATATGTCGCAAACCAAAGAAATGGTCCAAACCACCTAGGGATTTCGTCAAGATCAATTTCGATGGATCCAAGAGAGAACATGGAACCGCGGCAACTGGATATATTATCAGGGATCATCATGGACAAACCCTTTGTATGAATGCAGCCTTAAATGAATTTTGGAGTGCAAAACAAGTTGAAGCACGAGGTATATATGATTTTGTATGTGAAGCTAAAAAAGATGATTTAAGAAAATTGTGATAGAAGGAGACGGTTTAATTGTAATAAATGCATCAACACAAAATAAATCGTGCCCATGGCAAATCGAGATGTTAATCGCTGACACTCTTGTTCTTTTGTAGTCCTTTGAAGTAGTTCAATTTCAACACGTGCCTCGTGGCTGAAACAAGGTAGCTGATTTATCATCTGAATTCATAGATTTTGATCCTTTTTTCTCTTACGAAATTCGGAGTCGCAAAATCCGATCCAATTTATCGTAATCCTATAGTATCAATCAAATTCAAACCCATTTGGTCTTTGAATCTTCATCCATAAGGATGTCTTAGGATAACCCATGTTGGGCCTAAAAATTTTCTACTTAATAAATAATAATAATTGACATTAGATAGATCTTACGAAAGCATGTACATTGGAAATTCCTTATAAATTCACAACATAAACATCATTACCACGGTATAATTTCACGCAAGCAAGATCTGGAAGATTAAAATAGGGGCACCCATATATTGAACATGTTAAGAGGACGCACCGAATAGACCTAAGAAAAACTGAAATTTTAACTATGTGATAATAATAACTTAACTTAGTTAATATGCACCAAAATTGATATATATATATATATAATAACTATATCCATCTTAATTTAATAAACAAAAGAATGTGCCTAGACTTGTCGATCGGGTCGGGTCGGTCGGGTTCGGGTTCGATCATTTCGGGTTCGGGTTTAAAACGGGTTCGGGTCAATCGGGTTACAGGTTAAGTCGGGTCAGGTCATGGCGGGTTATCGGGCGGGTTCGGGTTGACCAGTGGGTCAATAACATAATTTTTATTTTTCAATTACTATTAAAATAAGTTTAAATAATAATATTAATAGGTCTAAAAATTGATTTAAAAATAAAAAATTTATTGATTGATATTTTAAAATATAATTGAGAATAATTTTCCTAAACCATTATTTAAACTATATTAAAATACAAGTTCTAGGGTGGTTTTAGTGGGAATAAGTTTTCATTTCACGCTATTATACAGTGTCGGGAATTAGCTCAATGAAATATGCAATGACAATAGTTATATAGTAGTATGACATTATGACAGTGTTTCAATTAAATTTGACCCAGCGGGTTGAACCCGACCCTAACCCAAAAATTTTCGGGTTTAGCGGGTTCGGTTTTTTTCGGATTTCGGGTTTAAATTTTCGGGGTTTGACCCAGAAAAAATCAGGCGGTTCGGGTCGGATTGTCGGGTCGGGTTGTCAGGTCGGGTCATGTTTTGACAGGTCTAAATGCACCCAAAAAACTAAAATTCGTTATATTATATATGATTGATTTTTTTGGGTCCATTATTTCATTGGGGGGGGGGGCGCATTTTTTTCCCATTCAACTTAAACTTAGCTTCTTTTTTTTGTTGAAAACTTAAAATTAGGTAAAAATTAATTTAATAGGTTGTTGAATTTATAACTATATATTAAAGTTGTCCCTTTTCGAGCCACCAGAACGATTCTGGCCCCACCTCATATTTACAAAATTAATTTTTATTTCTAATATTTTAACTTTACCCTATTGTATTCTTTTTTAACTATTTAAATCTATCTTTAACATCAAACAAATATCTATTTAGTATAACAATATCTTTTGAAAACTTCCTTATACAAATATTTAAAATTAAAGATAACAAATTTAAAATATTTTTAAATAACTATAAATATCTTTTACTTTTTAGCATGATGTCTTTTCATGAAATTATTTATAGATATATTTTTTCTTTTATAATAAAAAAATTAATGATAAATACTTATAATTTTTAAAAATAAAAAATAGGTAATATCTATAACTATATATTAAAGTTTTATCTTTTCGAGTCACTAGAACGATTCTAGCCCCACCTTATATTTAAAAAATTAATTTTTATTTCTATTATTATAACTTCTTTCTATTAAATTCTTTATAACAATTTAAATTTATCTCTAACATCAAAAAAATATCTATTTAGTATAATAATATTTTTTGAAAGCTTCCTTATACAAGTATTTAAAATTAAAGATAAAATATTTAAATATTTAAAAATAAATATAAATATTTTATCATATATCTTTTGATGAATTTATTTATAGAAATATAGTGATTTTCTTTTATAAAAAATTATTGAATAAATAGTTAAAAATTTTAAAATTAATAAAAATGGATAATAAAATATTTAATAGATATTGAAATATTTGATAAACTCGAAATTTACGTACATGAAAAGTAATAAAATAGGAAGAATATTAAATAAATTACTTATATTAAAGTTTATATTATATTTTTATTTATTTATTAATATTCTATTTATAATATTTATAAAATATCGAATCGTAGTCATACATGGTACGACGGGTAAAACTAGTTCTACTTAAAATTCGAGGAAATTTCTCTAATAAATATTGTTCATATTGACTTAGATAGGTAGATATATCCTTCTTACATGTCATTTTCCTAATAACTAATTTATTAGATAGGTGCATTTTTCATTACAAAATTTTTGGTACGTTTTTATTTTTGATAAAATCGTGGTTAACATACTTTTTTTTGTCGAAAAAATCGTGCTTAACGTACTTGAATGCATCATAACTATATACTAAAGTGGAGGTTACAAAAATTATTAAACGACACATGTCGCTTTTAGATTGGACCACACCACCCCTTTTATTAAAACCAATATTTGGCAAAAATAATTAAGTTTAATATAAATATATAATTTTTTTAAAAATAATCTTTTATTTTTTGATATGATAAATAGGAAGATTATTAAAATATTTTTATGCTATATATTTTACAAATATTAATATATTTATTTTATTTTTAAATAGAATGCATATGCTAGGTTTAGATAATTAAGTTTAACATAAAGATAGTGTAATGTACATAGAATCTTATAATATTGTGATTAAGTTTATTTTGAACGGTCCCATGTATATAATAAATTGATAAGTTTTTATCTTATTACTTATATATTTTCATTATTAAATAAATTATCATGTTTTGGATATTAATTTAATTCGTAATACTGATAAAATATTATTGTTTCAAATAAAAACTTTTATAGTTTATTGATTTTAAATATTTATTCAAAATTTATATTTAAGCATTTACATGATTATTTTTCTCAGATAATAAATATATTTAAAAATATTTTATTATTAATATTTTATTTTTAAAAAAACTCGTACAAGGTACGGGAATACATACTAGGTATAATAAGGTAATTGTGGAAGGCGTGTGCATTAGTTAGCTTATACGTAATATGGAGTATTGGATTACTTACTGGTATATTGGTGGGTAAACTCAACAAGAAATAAAAAGTTGGTTGCCTCATAGCTTGTTCTATACTAATCCATCTCACATTCTCACATATAATTTTGTTTTTTGTTTCATTTTCTAAGCCAAAGAAAGATCATTTGTATGGTTCGCAAATATTACTATATAAGTGTGAATCATTTGCGGCATAAAAGTTATGTGTAATATGAGGCTCACTGTTGGTCGTTGGATGCACTTCATCTACGGTTCTTATTAAAAGTGCATTGTAAAGTGTAAAAAATGCATTTAAAATAAAAATGCATTTTTGATGCTTTACGATGTACTTTTGATGTTTTATGATGACTGTAACCGTGCTATTTAGAAATGCACTTTTGAGACTTTACAATGCACTTTTAATGTTTTACAATGCACTTTTACAAAGTTTCAAAGACATTACAACGGAGCAAAATACAAAGGGGCCTCATAAAGACTTTAGGGCCCGTTTGGTATTCATATCAAAGATATCGGATATCAGATATCGGTATGGTATCGGATATCGGGTATCGGTAAGAGATTGATATCAATATCTCTTGTTGGGTATATTTTAGATATCAGCCATATCTAAATTGAAAATCCAATTTTAAAAAATCAGAAGCATCCAGATTTTGGCGAGGATTATTGCCCTTCACAAACAATACGTGTAATTGACAAATCCTAAAGTTTGATTTGTCAATTCAGTGCCCTCTTAAAGAACGTTTCGTTATTTAACTAAAATGGCCACAATTTTGGAATGGATTGTAATCGAACGAGCCGAGCCAAATTTTTAAATGCTCAAGCTCGACTCGGTTATTCAAAGGCATGTTCGGACTCGGGCTCAAGCTCGGTTCGAGCTCAAATTTTTGTACGAACTCGGTTCGTTAAGGGCTCGTCGAGCTCGAGCTCAGCTCGCGAGCCTGCTCGTTCACAAGCAAACTAATTACCTCACCTGCTCATTTAGTCCGTTGGTGGACAAATCAAACAAAAAAAACCTGCTCATTTAACAATACCACCTGCTCATGTAATTACCTCACCTGCTCATTTTTCATTTTCAATACCAAATACAACCTACTCACTTTCATTCAAATACAAAATACAAACCTACTAATTTTTCATACTCAAACAAACATAACCACACAAAAAAAGTTTCACAAATCTTTCATTCAAAATACCAAATACAACCTACTCATGAACCTCCTCTGCATCATTGTCTTCAGTTGAGGTATTGATAGGGGTTGTATTTACAACTTTAATAACTTCATTCTCTTCTAGTTCTAAAACTAGGGTAGATGATGAATCCACAATTAATCCAATAGATGCATCCATTTGCCTATAAAACAAGAGAATAACACATTAATATATTATAAACAACACGGTCAAATTATAGGTAGTTTAAAGTTCTCACTTCAATATCAACAAAAGTTATTCAAACAGCATAAACTTAAAACAAATTTCAAAAACTGAACATTTGATAATCACTTTTCTTTCCCTGACTTTACTTCTCTTCTTGATTCATAACATATAACAATAATAATAGTAAATAGAATACAACAACAACAACAACATTTACCCAATGGGCTCCTCTTGCGGGAAATTTGGGGGGTCAAGATAGGGGCACCCCTAGCTTAACGCAAGGGGGTACGCCCAAAAGACTCGACAAGACCACAAACGCAGATCGAAAATAAAAGCGGAAGCCGAAGCAGCAACAACTTAAACTTATAAAAAACTTATAAAAACTTAAAACCAACGACAGGGCGTCGAAGCCTCCCGACCCCCATGGATCGGTCTGCTCAGGTGACTAGCTGTCCACCACTCAAATCCTCTCTCTCCAATTATCTCTGCACACTACCATATCTGTCGAAATCCCCAACTGACTGACATCTTGCCTTATGCTATCCTTCCAACAATTCCTCGGTCATCCTCTCCCTCTACGTACTTCTCCAAGGGTCAGACTCTCACATCTACGAACTGGGCTCCACAGAGCCCCGCCTCTGAACATGTCCAAACTAGCGCAGTCTAGATTCTCGTAGCTTATCACCTATACTAGCCACCCCCACCCTGCTTCTGATCACTTCATTTCTAATTTTGTCCAGTAACGTATGCCCACTCATCCACCTTAACATTCTCATCTAAACTACCATTAGTCTCTGTTCCTGTGCTTTCGTGGTGGGCCAACACTCTGCCCCATAGAGGATGGTCGGTTTGATCATTCTCATGTAGAACTTTTCCTTTAACTTAAGCGGTACCTTCTTGTCACACAAAACCCCCGACGTCGCCCTCCACTGTCCTCATCTATACCTCCGTCACTCTGCAAAACTGACCCCAAATACCTGAAACTCTCCTTCCTCGGTATGACTTCCCCTCCTAGAAGAACTTCCTCATTAGGGGTTGCATCTTGCCCAAACCTAAACTCAACATATTCTGTCTTGGTCCTACTTAATTTGAAACCCTTAGACCCCAGCTTCTCCCTCCAAGTCTCAAGCCTATTGTTCACTCCACCTTTAGACTCGTCCACCAAAACAATATCGTCCGCGAACAACATGCACCAAGGAATATCCCCCTGAATCTCCCTCGTCAAAACATCCATCACCAGCGTAAAAAGGAAGGGACTTAAGGTTGAGCCTTGGTGTAGACCTATCTCCACCTTCAAAACTCGGTATCCCCACCTGAGGTGCACACATTGGTCAACGAGCCCTCATACATGTCTCTGACTACCTTGATAAACGTGCCAAAAACCTCTTTAGATGTCACACACTCCCAAATTAGCTCTCTCGGTACTCTGTCATACGCTTTCTCCAAATCAATGAAAACCATATGCATATTCTTCTTCCTCTCTCTGTACGCCTCTGTTAGCCTCCTTAATAGATGAATGGCCTCCATGGAAGACCTCCCAAGCATAAAACCAAACTAGTTTTGTGACACTTTTACTAGCCTCCTCAACCTCATCTCAATAGCATTCTCCCATTCCTTCATTGTATGACTAAGAAGTTTGATGCCCCTATAGTTGTTGCACTAGTGCACATCTCCCTTGTTCTTGTAAACCGGGATCAACTTACTAAGCCTCCACTCATCTGGCATCTTGATCATCTTGAAAATTACATTAAATAGTGTTGCTAACCACGCTAAGGCTGAGCCCTGGTGTAGACCTGTCTCCACCTTAAATAATAGTAAATAGAATAATTAAACAAAATAAAAACAAGAGATAATTCCTTTTATGTTCATTGAATAAGACATTTTTCTTCATAAATCCAAGCTTTGTTATTTTTTTCCTTCTTGTTTATGGCTAGATTACAAGTCACATCTACAGCTTTTTAATATAAGGTGACTATCCAACATGATATGGACTAGCTAAATGTTTAGGCTATTTCCAACATTTCAAAAGGAAAACGAGACAAAATGCAATATTATTAATATTTTTTAATCTAAATGACATCAAAATAAATATATAGGAAGCAAAGTACTAATAAAAAAGGAATAAGTAGGCAAGCACTTTTGTCACGGACGGATAAGGTTCTGGAGAATTTGACCTAGTAATCCGAGGAAGGATATTAAAATGAAATAAAATATATTATACTCCTTCATTTAATTTCTTAGTTTTAATCCATATAATTCTATTTTATATGAATAAGGAATAATCTAAATTATTATCTTAATAATTTAGTTTAGCATATTCCATAATAATATTCCTTCGTTATTCTTATAATAAGGTCATTTATAATTTTATAAAAATTATAAATTATCTAAATGAGCATGCATTTAAATTTATTTCATAAATTCCTTTGTAATAGCCCATTTATAATATTTATTCAATTTTTCTTAAATAAATATTATTTATATGAAAAAATAATTTCAAAATAGATAATAAATAAAAAAAGTCGGGAATTGTATAAATATGCGATGGGAGCGGAAATGGACACATGAATCGAGATGGAAAGGCTTGGGTCAAAAATATTCTTCCTTTCTCATTAGAACAAATTCTGACGGGCTTAAAAATGCTTATGGACCTAATCCTTAAACTTTTGCTACAACCCAATATCCAAAAGCTCAACACATTTTTGTTTCTTCTTTCCTCCTCTTCAACGACCAACAACAGCACCGCCCGATCGGAGCTCTAGTGGTGGTGCGCGGAGATCAACGGGCGATGGGAGGGTCGTTCGGCGAGGCTATGGCGGTAACGTGGTGGTCATAGAGGGAGAAAATGCCCCAAAACAGCCCCCAATTAAAAATAGAAAAATCAGCCTTGAAAAAAATTGATTTGGGGAGAAATAACTTAAATTTGGAATTTGGGGATTGAAGAGACGAAAATGGAGATAGAAGAGAAGTGTTGGAGTGAATTATGTGGATTTTCTTCTTGTCCAACACCCTTTATATAGGGGAGGGAAGAGGAGATTCGAAAAATTGCCAATGATGATGTATATGGCCTAGGTGTTGGTGGGAAGAGGAAGAAGGAGGGCAATGGTTGGCAAATGAGGTGTACCTCTTGGAACGATAGAGAAGAGAGGATTGGATAGTGCATTAGGGAAGATGTGCTTCCAACTGTTGTGTTGATGCTACAAGCCCTCTTTTGCATGCATTTTGAAGCTTCTAAGGAAAATTGATATAAAAGATTAAATATTCCTTTGATAAACAAAAGAACAACTTGACATAATGGTTTGGAGTGTGTGTGGAGTGTAGAGGTCTGCAGTTCGAAACCCACATCCCTCATATATTTTTTCTTCCACTTGGATATGTAGATGGGCTGAACCATTGGGCTTCGCCTTAGGCCCAATTCGATTGGCTAAAGTCCAATAGGAATATGAGTGAGTCAATTTATTTGACCCGCTCATTTTATTCATTTTGCCAAATTCCATCTTCATAGATCATTTAGAATTTTTTAATTAACTTATCTATATAAAGTAATTTAATTTGTAAATTTTTATTTATCTCTTTTTCAAAGACGGAATTTAAATTGACTATGATCAAATAGAGGCATTCTTGATTCTATAAAATAAAAATATTTTTTTGAATATTCATTTATAAGATAGAGGCTATTACATAAATGATGAGGTTGAATCTAGAATTGGCGATCTACAAAGAGACAAATGCGTGCATATTCCAGATCAGCCTATAGGTTTCAATGATACCAAGACGCCATCTTTTAGGAGCATGATCTAACAAATGGTACGAAGCTATACTTGAGGTCGTAGCCAATCAAGCAAATGTAGTTAAGACAATTTTGGTTGAGGATAGAAGGACCAATGATACTCGTGACTGAGAAGATGGGTCAAGCTTCACTAGTTCTTTGAAAACCTTCAATGTCATGAAACTTGATATTTATTATGGTACTACTGTACTAGAGAACCCGATAGCATCTATTATTAGTTCTCCCATGTGGAGAGATAGATGAGGAATGTGCACTGCTCTGAAGTTGAGGACCTACTTTACCTATAGAAAGGAAGGACACGTTCGTTCCTATTGTCAACAAAACAAAAATGCTTCAGGTTAGTCTAGGTCAGCCTCAGTTTCCCAAATCAAGCAAGCATCAAATAGAGTTGGAGAGACAACTTCTGTTCAATCTACATCTCAGAATAAGAGACGAGGACAACAACATCTCAGAGTCAAGGTCAACATCTCTACGAGATGCGTAACAACGATGAACTTGGAGCTCCAATAAGTCAAGCTACACTATATGTCCGCTCAAGTGCTGCTTTCTTCTTATTTGACTCTGGTGCTTCACACTCCTTTATTCCCGAAAGTTGAGCAGAACTCCAATGATGTATTTTTCAGACATTTTACCTATCAAAGAAACTTTAGCTTTACAAAACTCAGTAGAGCGGTAAGTAAGGGTCGATCCCACAAAGACTCGTGTAAATGTGTTTTACTTAGATGCCAAATAACCAAGTGGGGGTTTTATGATTGAATATTCTAATCTACTATGCAAATTGAAAGCAAAATATGAATGCAGAGGTGTTTAAATCAATGAGAGACAAGTGTGTTCAACTAGTTAAATCCATCACGACATTGCTTTGTTGATCATTGATTCTCTTGATTCTCTTCTCACTTGAGTAATCTAATGTGGATTATGACCCACCTAAGGATTATGAACCAAACTTCAGATTTAGTTGATAGAACTACTAGTCTAACAACCCTAATCATCTAACAACCTAGAAGACCTTCTAGATTCAATTATACAACATCATAATGATTCAAGTTATCAATAGAAATAAGCACTTAGAGCAACCAAACATCTAAGTGACTTGTGAATTTATTCCCTTCTTTAACCAACTAGTCCAACCGGTACTAAGTTGATTAAAGTTCTACTCTTAATCAAATTAACTCCGACCGGTAATTAATAAGATTCAGTTATAACTAGAAATTCAATTAGGTGATTAATCTAACAAAACCCTAGTTTAGATTCAATTAAGCATAGGGAATAAATTCTATTTAAGTTTGTTGAGAATCAACCAAACCTCACAACTCATGCAAATCATGACTTCAATTAATTAGCCAAACACAATGGAATTTAGCAACTCATAATTAGATTAAAGAAAAGCATACAAATTGGTTTAAAGGTTGCTCCTTGAGAAAAGCTCTCTATAATTAACCCTAGCCTCCGAATTGTCTTCTAAGTTATGAAAAAGATAAACTAACAAGGGTTTTTAAGTATCTCTTAAAACTACTGAAGATAACAAAGGAAACAATCCTAAAAAGCCTACATACAAGCACAACTTCGGACAAACATCCAAACAAGGCCCAAAACTCAAACCACAAGTCGGCCCAATCGTCTCCGCTTGATTTTCGGATTCCGCGGCTTGGCCTCCAAAAGCGCGGACGTGCTTTATCCTGCTACCTCGCACAATTGGCTTCTGCATGAATTGCTCGGGTTGCATCCTTGCCAAAGCTCGGGTTGCATCATATACTTGTAAGCCGCGTCTTCCTTGTTCTTTGTCTTCACTTTGGCTCTTCATTTGATCTCTTGTACCACCTCATAGCTTGCTCAAATCTTCTAGCACACCACCATAATCAACTGTAACTCGTCCCGCTTTTGCTCATGTACCTAAAATCCTGCAAAATCGAGCAAAACAAGCGCAACTACCCGAAAACACAAGATCTTAGAAACTAAACTAAAACCAACTAAAACTAACTAAAACTATGCAAAAACCAACATAAATATGCATCCTAATCTACTCCTAAATGCAAGCTATCAAACTCTTATGGCTAGAATACCATGAAATTTGTGAACCATTTGTTGTCAATATCCCCAATGTGGAAAAGATTGTAGGTACCAAACAACTAAGCAACTTTCCTATAGGCATTCAAGGTTGAAAATTTAGTTCCAAATTGATATGCATTCCAATGGCCCCTGTGATATCATCCTTAGAAGGGATTGATTATCGCAACATGGAGCCGTGATTGACTTCAACACGCGAACAATGACCATCAACTCTAGAGGAAAACAAGTGTGCAAGTTCAAAGGGAGACGAGAATAGGAAAATGGAAAGTTGATCAATGCCATGAAAGCAGGAAAGCTGCTCTGATAAGGTTGCACTGGTTACCTATTTTAACACCCCTTTCTGACAAATACCTAGGGTCACAAGGTGGTAGGCCTCACAATGGGTCTACCAGAACAAGCTGACAACAATAGACTGTATTGGACCTTGCAACAAAAGCACTGCGAGTAAATTCAACTAAACCATCCAATTTAGATATTCAAAAATTCATGTCATAAACCATATGCATGCAAACGCCAGAAATCTAACAGTAATGACAAAAGGGACCCTGTAGCTAGTCTAAGCATCAGACAACTCAACATACTCCAAAAGATTCACTGTCAAAGTATAACTGCTCAAGTCTAACAAACCAAAAGACAAAAACGCTAACATCACTCTCCTAGAACACGTCACGTCAAGACCGAGCTCCACCACCTGGAATGCAATCTCCTGGCACATTTCCCAAGCCGGAATCCTTACCTAAAACGCCACAAGTTGATCACATTAGCCTACGATCCCAGTATGGGCCAAACAAGTAAATCAAACATGTAACAAAACATTTTTAGTAAAATAAACTTGCATATATCAATATGCCTAAAGATATACACACAATTACAGTCACAATAGAAGTAGGATAGTAGCCAAACAATATAGTCAAATGTGAAATCATCCAAAGTAATGCCAATAAGGATATTAGCAACAAGTAGAAGTGTATTACCAAAGCACACATAACCACAACTTACATTCTCTTAGATCATCACTCAAGCATTTTAGACATTTCAAACAAAATTCATCAAATACAATAGCAATCCAACGTCATCCTCAATATATGGCACCCTCCGGCCTCTCATCTATGGCGCACGGTCAGGGCGCGTACCTAAACACGTGCCCATTTCCTCCGTTCACCCTTCTTTCCCCGGCTAAACCTCTACTAGAGCGTTTGCCAAAACAATTTAGTTTATTTTTTTAGAAGGGGGTTCCTTCCGGCCGCATGACCATGCCCGGGGGCCACTTCGTCTCCAACTTGTCCCGTGCTCCATGATCATGCCGGTGGAACCCAGTGCACGCATAAAGAAAACATTTAAAAGCGGTTCCCGTAATTTCAAATATATATATATATATATATATATATAAGCACGTGATATGGAATCATTACAAAATAAGGGCTACACATTCAATTTACTCGTTTAACGCATAACGAGTCGTAAGCTAAGTAAGTCGGCAAGCAACTTACCTTGAAGGCGAGACACAAACACGTAGCGGGAGAAAGGAAGCTCGAACAAGTCACACACGAACGTTATCGAATCCCAACAAATCAATAACGAAAACTATAACATTCGAAGAGAAGAGAAACACAAACTTAACACCCCAAAAGCTAAGAGTTCTTTCTAAGCAATGCTCGTTCACGTGTATCGATTTTAGCTTATCCCTTCCGAATCCAAACCAACCCATCCTTGTTTCCCGTTCGATTCCAACCTAGGGTACTAGTTACTAGCACCCTTCAAAGCAACACTTTTATTTTACAAGAAGGATCTACTTAAACAATATAGTAATATTTAACCTACTAATCTTATCCAGACATTTATTTAAGACCACCACAATTCAATAATCACTAACAAATGAACGATTGAACCATTCCATGACCACGTTACAATTGATAATCCAATCTAGTCAACAATTCAACCTCCATATTTTTTTAATTTCGTAGCTAAAATCGACAGTGGCAACACCTCAACACACATGACTAATTTGACTGAAAGTAAACATTATCACTTCCAAAAGAACTCTCTACAACAACATGCCTATTGACCCAAAATTTACCCAGAAGTTCGACTCTTCAAAATACGACAATGACCAACATCGGCCTTACTAATCCGGCAGACTAATCATGCTTAAACGATCGGAATTTTAAATATAAATCCAATCCTTAAGAACAACAACACCAACAATGTTTTATATTGATTTGAACGAGAACAAGATTGCACAAGGGACACCACCTCTTGCACTCCTATTGTTTACAAGAATGGAATGCAGGTTGGCCTCGAACTCGATTGAAGATGATGATGGTGAACGGCGGTGGAAGAGATGGCGGCTCGAGCAGAGGAGGGCTACCGACGGCGACGGGGAACGACGAGCTTGACTGGAAACGACGCGCTCGAACAAAGGACCACCCACGTCGACGACTTCTCCGTTAATTGCGACGTCGACTGCCCCCCGTGAAAGAAGACTCGCGACAACTACTATCAATAGAAGAGAAGGCTGGTGGTAGCAAACGATTTCTCCGATCCCGGTGTCCGCCTTCAAACAGAGGCGAGAAAGATGGAGGTCGGAACGAGAGACAAGAGAGGGGAACGAGAAGAGTCAGAGAGAGTTGGGTGAGCAGGAGAGGAACAAGATGAACCAGAGAGTTGATCGAATGAGGGTAGCGGCTCTCAGAAGAAACGAAGGAAGAAGATGAGCAACAGGTCTCCAAAGAAATTAGGGATAGAAGGTGGAATAAAATGATGGGCTAGGTGGGGGTAAAATGATGGGCTTCGGCCCATCTGAATCTCAAGCCTAAAAATACAAGCGTTAGTATATAAGGCTCAAATTCAAATATTACACCTATGCTATTTGGAGTCAACCAAGAAGAAGATTATTGATGTTCGAGAAATTCCAATTGTTAAGGAATTCCTAGATGTTTTTCCAAAAGAACTTCCAAAATTGCTCCCTCGCACAAGAGGTGGAGTTTTCAATCAGTCTAGAGCCAAGAACAACACCAATCTCCAAGGCACCATATAGAATGGCCCTAATCGACATGAAGGAACTCAAGAGTCAACTTAAAGAGATGCTAAAGAAGGGTTTCATCAGATCGAGTGCTTTGCCTTGAGGATATTCTGTGCTATTTGTGAAGAAGAAGGATGGGACTTTCCGCCTACGCATCAACTACCAAGATTTAAATAAAGTCACCATCAAGAATAAGTATGATCTACAAAGGATAGATGACCTACTGGATTAACTGCATGGTGCAAAGGTGTTATCTAAAATCAATTTGAGGCCAAGATATCATCAACTTCGTATTCGTGAGGATCATATTCCAAAGATGGCCTTCCGTACCCGTTATGGCCACTATGAGTTTGTAGTGATGCCTTTCAGATTAACTAATGCACACGCAATGTTCATGGATCTAATTTGTGGTTGTTTTCAAGAATACCCCAACAAGTTTGTGGTTGTTTCATCGATGACATTTTGATCTACTTCGGGAATGAAGTTGAGCATGAAGAGCATATGAGGATCGTTTTGCAAATCCAAAGGTGGAAAGCCCCAAGGCTAGGTCAAAATAAATAGAATATTCTACAACTTGTTGGAAGTTACACAAAGGGAAGAAATACCATTAGACTACTATCTATGCGCTTCTAAAAAAATCCAAGAATATATTCACAAATCAAGAAAACCAAAACAAACAAGCTCCGTATATCTTACCATTGATTTTTTTTTCATCATTGAGTTGCTTGTGAACTTCGAGTGGAGTTTTGGATTCCTCTTCCTTAATTTCTTGATAGAAGAACATTGTACTTGAGTAAATGTAATAATATTTGATAATGTAGGATCAACATACACTCTATCTTCATGAAGATTTGAAAGGATTGGAAATTTGTGTTCATTCCTCTTGAACCACCATTTAAAAACACTAAATAAATGTAAAAGAGTAGTTTGACTAGTTTCTACAAAAGAATCTAAGTGAGCGTCGATTCAAACTTCTTACCAAGCTTTGTTCTAACAAGAACAGTTGGGATGTTTGGAGCAAATCAACGAGCTCTTCTTCATTGACGGTTGCCGAATTCGCACTCGATTCGTCCTCCTCAGAGCTTCTGCCTTTCTTCATCGCCACAATTTTTTCTCTAGTAAATTGGAATCCAAAATTGATAGAAGTATACTCAAAATCCTCAAGTAGAGAATGTTACAATTGAAGATTCTCAGATAATAATTTAGGATTTTGAGAACAAATAAACCACAAAATCATGCATTGATTACTCTAATCAACAAAAATCAAGTAAGGAAGCTAAGGGCTTACGGGAAGTAGACAAGATAGCAGAACAAACACTTATTCAAAGGGGGTATTGGAGCTAGTGCTCGTGTTGGATTTGAGATCACTAACAAGAGCTTAATTATCGTTCTCAAAGAAGCTATTCGGCGGTTGCGTGAGTACAAACTCAACGACAATTTCCATACAATTAACGCGGCTATTGGCATGTTTGGAGTGGCGAGGAAGAGGAGAGGTTGCCGGAGAGGAGGAGGTGGCAAGTGAAGGGAGAGCAAGTGCAAAATCCAGGGGTAGGGTAAGTGTTTCTAATTTTACAAAGGCAAAATTGTGGTAAATAGCCTCACCTTTGTAAGTAGTTGCGGTTAATAGCCTCACCTTTGAAAATTGCAAAAAATAAATTAATAGCCTCACCTTTGAAAATAACTTATAATTTTAATAGTTTATGTTTTGTGCCTAGGTCATTTCACGCAACAATTTATATAGGTTAAGTTATTTTTTGCAATTTTCAAAGGTGAGGCTATTAACCGCAACCACTTACAAAGGTGAGGCTATTTACCGCAATTTTGTCTTTTACAAAAGACAACAATAGGGGAAGGGGAGGGTTAACTGGAGGGGAGGGGGGTAGATTTTGGTCTCATACTTAAACTTGAAGTGGAAACGACAAATATCTTGTTGAACCATAACCTCTCCTTTGATTGATGAGTGAAAGACGGGAGATTCGTCCTCTCGATTCACTTTAATGCTCAAGTTAGTCTATATAAAACAAAAATAAGTGTATACAATCTTTTTTTATCTAACATTAAAATCTTTTCCATGCTACTATTATTTGTTCTTATCTTTTTATATTTTGTCTAGGTCCTGTTTGTCAAGACCAAAATGCTAGCGTTTTAGCTTTTAAAATTCTATTTTAAACACTATTAGGATGTTTGGTATAATCAATGGTAGGGTTTTTACTAGAGTTCAAAAGCTTGATTTTTGGAAGCTACTTTAAAAAGATTTTTGTGATTTGAACTAGCGTTTGAAATTTCTTTTCCATAAATGTCATCAACCAAAAAGGAAAATCATAGCTTGAAAAATAAATTATATTTCCTATAATCGTCATTTTATAAATATAAGCTAAACTCAAAAGCTACATCAACCAAACACGCATTAACGTTTTATTTTCCTTGGATCCTTACTTTCAACCGCTATATCAACCGCACTAAAGTTATCCACTACCACTAGTTTTGATAAACATGCTATCTTCAAAAATCAAATCTCTTTACCTTTTCATATAATCAAATGAGAGAACATTTATATATTAATTTTTTAATTAATATAAACATAATAATTTGTAATTTTGTATAGATATTTTTTGCTCTCGTATGCTATCTCTGAACTATTATCCCTTTTTATTTTTCATAATAACAAACTATACTACGGAGTATCTTTTTGCATAAATAATTTTCTTTTTGTTGATATACAATCTTTAGCATGTTTGATTTTTTTATAAATTGCTATCTTCTTAAAAAGAAGATTATTTAATTATCTTATAAAAATATCATTTCATAACATCTTATTTTTAATATTATTTATTTTTTATTTAACGTGAAGATTTTATTCATCATAATTATATTTATATGTTTTATATAAGCTATATATTATGTATTTTTTTTGGTAGAATATACTATATATGTATTTGATCCGGAAGAAGAGAAGAAAAGCAAATTAGGATATACTTTTTGTTCACGCCCGATTGTGCATACTCCCGTCACGTGTGGCTTGCTTGGGAGTTGGGACCTGACCCCGCGGTTCATTCCCCCGTTCACACACCAACGAACGGGGATACCTCGAGAACCATCCAGAGGCCACACGTCTCTTCCACACGCGCACTGTTGGCGCGTGCAACTCACCGCGAGCCATCAAAGCCAAAACCTGACAATTTAACCAGCACGCTCCTCCACTCGCCACGCCCCACCGATCAACTCACTCATTCTCATGCGCTCTCCTCCGTCTTCTTCTTCGAGTCTCGCTCAACGCCTCAAACTCCGATTCTCTCTCCTCCAAGTCGCCGCTGCCTTTCTCTCTCTTCTCAAGTCCCTCTTCTCTCGATCTCTCTCCGTCTTCTCCGTCTCCATGGACGATCTATTCCCCGAAGACGACTTCTTCAGCACTTCCAATGTCGTCGACGATGCCAACGACGCCGACTTCCTTTTTCCTCGTCGTATTCGCCGTCCCAGCCACAAATTATCCGGCGCCGAGGATCGTCTCTACCTCGTCCCCTACAGGTAGGGTTTTTGGCATTCTTCGATCTTTCGATTTCTCTTTCCTAGGGTTCCGCGACCGGGTTTTTTTTCAAAATAAAAATAGGCGACAACTGACAATGCAACTCGACGTTGATTTTGACGACGCGAAGAAACAAATGACGGGAAAAAAAAATTGATTTGCTTTGGTTTCAGGTGGTGGGAGGATGCCATGAAGGAGTCCTACCGGGACTCGGACGAGGTTAGAGGCGATGTCTATGAATCTCCGTCGTCTTTGCAGGATCATTCAAATTCAACTGGGGTGGGAGGAAGTGATTTGGACTGGGAAGTGAGTTTCAGTTTGTCAAGAAAAGAAATGGGTGATTCCGAGGGCAGGGAAAACCTTTCGAGCTGCAAGTATGCGTTGCTGCCTGAAACTATGTGGTTTAAGGCGCTAATGTGGTGAGTGGGTTTCTGGTTATGAAACATATCCATTTTTGTGTCTGAACATGAGCATGAGCATGGTAGCATTGCCCGAACCAACAGTATCGATGTCAATCAACAATTTCATCTATGCTGTTGCATCTTATTACGTCACATTGTACTTGTGACGTGAATAGGTTTGAAGAAATATATGGGTCCCCATTTGGTACAATGTACATTACCTTGGGTCCAACCGGATTTCAGGTGTTTGGTTATGTTGGAATAGGTATGGAATTCAGTCCCCATACAAGGTTATACTCCAAATGCCCATTTCCTCATGCACACCCCTCACCTCAGGCTTCTCTCATCCCTATGCCCTTTTTCATTCACCAGCTCTGCCCTCCTCCTCATCTACTCTCATTGCCATGCCGGTTGCCCGTGAAACTTAGTGATTTTTTTTCTTGTTCCTTGTTTGGTGGTGGTTCAAGCTCTATAAATGATAATCTGATTTTTAAAATCCAACCAAACTAGAAGTTCAAGAAATGACTCAACGTATTACCATTTCCCTTGAATTATACCAACTGATCCCGAGTGCTATTCTCCCTACAATATTTAGTCAAGGTCTCAGATTAGGGCATTCCTAGGGTCATTTACAGGCTTCTTTTCCATATAAAAAACTAGATGCTTATGCGAGGCTATATAATGCAACGTGAATCATATAGATTCTATTGGTTGTAGTATGTGCAGAAAGTTTGCAACTATTATAACAAATAACTATTGCTTCTATTTGATACTGATGCATATATCAGGCTAATTAGTAATTACCACTAATTCATATTAGTCTGGACTGTGGACAATGATTGGTAAGTGTTTTTGCTTTCTAATGTTAAATAGCTTGCATTACTATGTTTCTATGTCTGTTGAATTTTGCCACTTGCCTGTAGACTTCATCCCCTCCTTTTAGTGTTGTTTTTTTAGCTGTTTTGGCCTTTTGTTTTGTACTTTTATCCCTTCTAGCTAACTGATCATCTCATCTTCTGTAATTCTACTTTATCTTATCCATGCATACAGTGTTGTTATATCTCTCATTTCTAATTATCCACACGCGATGTTGTCTACTTTGTGTATGAATCATACTGCTTTCCTACAGGCATAGTGATTATAGGACAGCAAATAAGGATCTTGGATGTTCTTTGGCTGCAGAAGGTGACTCCTGGGATCTTTTTCCTGTTCAAATTAGACTCTCAGTGGTGTGGCAAACTGATTCAATAATTGTGAAGATATGCCAAATGGTTAGTTCTGTGGTTCATATTTTTCATTGATTTTTTTTTCCTAGTGAGTAGTAGATCCAACAAATATCAACTATAGGGGCCTATTCTAAGTTTATTTTTTACTTTGTTCAAGTAAAAAAAAACCTTGAAATATTATAAAAATGGTAGAATATATTTGAACGAATTTGCATCATGTTGGATCATCACAGAAACAGTCGAATCAGTGAAAGGTATATAATTGACTGCAATTTTTTGCTCAGATGATTGTAACAATCATCTGAGTAGTACGGTAGTACCAAAGAGATATTTGTCGAGGACGTGGCGGGGGAAATAGCTTTAGAGTTTACTGTTTAGACTCTTGAACCTGGGGCAAGGATGAATGACCTCATCACATGGTAACCTTCACTTGAAGATAGAATAAATTCTGAACCCTTGTTCTGATAATCCAATTTGAATAGTTTAGAGATATCTAAGATATTTAAAACTTATTCTATGTTGGTTCAAGTGCAATGCATGAGCGGTTTAATGCTTATTAATAGATGTAGATATACTTCAGACTCCACATTTTTGCAATAGATACCATTTCTAGAACTTCATTTCTATAGTGCCATTGGAGC
This sequence comes from Fallopia convolvulus, assembly GCA_964016875.1. Classification (NCBI taxonomy): domain Eukaryota; kingdom Viridiplantae; phylum Streptophyta; class Magnoliopsida; order Caryophyllales; family Polygonaceae; genus Fallopia; species Fallopia convolvulus. The sequence continues at coordinate 11,116,717 of OZ024722.1, read as the reverse complement.
ATTAAATGGAAGAGTAGTGGATTTGATAATAGAAGGTCATTGGGGATAGGAACATTATTGTAGCTATCATTTCTTGTATTTGGTTGACTAGAATTTCTAAGACTTCGTATAATTGTTAATTGTGTTTGCATACTTCTGGTATATAATAGAAGGTTATTGTGGATAGGAACATTAATTTGGCTATCATTTCTTGTATTTGGTTGACTAGAATCATTAAGACTCTGTATAATTGTTAAATGAGTTTGCATGCTTGTTGGACCATCTTGTAGATTGAACTTTTTTGGTATGTTTTTTCTTTAATGCTTTTGGAGGTGTTTTAGTTGCAAACTTGATTGTCTGGGAGTACTCTTAGTTCTCATTGCTTACCTTAGATTCCATAGTGCTGAATTTATGATCGAGAACTTGCCTTGCATTCTAGTTTTTGCATGCTATTCTTCGATTTGATAACCTTTATGATGAAGAGTAACTTATCAACTGGTGGGGCACCTTTTATAGATGGTGACGAGATACATATGTCTGACAGAATAACATATTTCCCTTTCACAGGACAATATGTTCCAAAGTTACAGAAGAGCCTGTGAGCTATTTGGTCAACAGTCCACCATGGTAAGTAGCGGAGGCATTTGTGTTCTACATTAGGTGTGTCACATGGCTAATTAAACTTCTTACACGTTAATCGTTATGTGTACAGGTACAGATATGGGATTTCTCTGGACAGATAACCAAACTACTGAAGGTTGACAATACAGTGCCACAGAATGATGTATCCCAAGCAAATGGAGAGGTAATAGTCTTACTAATACTTCAGTTGTTGTGGGCCTTGTTTCACTTTCCTCACAAAAACTCGTTCTACCCAAAAACTACTTTTAATACTCTTGAAATCCGTGCAACTATCTCTATTTTTTATTTTTTCAAGACACTAAAAATCACTTTTCACCCAAAAACTCCTTTCAACACACAAGTGAAACAAGGCCGTGATGTGGCGATGCCGCAATGCATTTGGGTTCAATGTTCACTCCATCATTTATCTTAATTTTTTAAATGCCACAACGCATTTACTCCTAGAAATCTCCAAGGATGATCCTTTTTCATGCCTTTTTAAACTTTCCATATTTAAGTAGATTCCTTTGATCAACTAGGCACTAGGTGCCTTACTTACCATAGTCGTCATCGTTTATTGCGTAGGTTCTACTGGAGTTGCATATTTATCACTCATTGGGTCCTGACTCTCTTAAAATGAATGGTGATGTTAGAAGTGAAAAGAACACATCTTATAAAGAGTCATGGGGCGAAGGACATGGAGAAGTTCACTTACTTGGTTTGACTGGATTGTTGAACCTTGGGAATACTTGCTTCATGAATACTGCTATTCAGTGCTTGGCGCATACTCCCAAACTTGTTGATTTTTTCCTTGCGGACTACAAGAAGGAAATTAATTATAGCAATCCTTTAGGGTTGAATGTAAGTGACTTACTTATATCTTTTGGTGAAGATCCTAACATTGTCTTGGACCATGTGATTCTCTATCCCTTCATTCTCTAAGAATAATTTGTTGATCTTGTCAGGGTCAACTTGCGTTGGCGTTTGGAGACTTATTCAGGATGCTCTGGAGACCAGGTGGAACTGCGATTGCTCCAAGAGCATTCAAGTCAACCCTAGCTTGCTTTGCTCCTCAGTTTAGTGGATATAACCAACACGATTCTCAGGTAAATGGATATTACCTTCACTATTATCATGGGACCTTTTTTATGAAATCAGACTTGTAATACTTCTGTGTTTCTGCTTCTCGTCATAAACCTGAAGTTGAAACTCCTAACTGCAGGAATTTTTATCTTTCCTTTTGGATGGTCTTCATGAAGATTTGAATCGTGTGAAAGAGAAGCCTTATAAAGAGGTCAGCGACACTGATGGGCGTTCAGATGATGAAGTAGCGGATGAATATTGGCAGAACCATCTAGCTCGAAATGACTCCGTAATTGTGGACTTATTCCAGGTAATTTCTGATTAATTAAGGACTGTAATGACTCATATACTTGTGCTACTGCTAGAATTCTTGCTAAAAATTTAATACTCGTACTTCATTTAATTCAGCCTTAGAATAGTGATGCTGAAATGTATTTAAATAAAAGCTCAAGCATAGTTGTGGAGGTACTGATGAAGTTGGTGATATAGGACCATTATATATGCTTAAGCTCGACCTTTTGTATCATGCAAATTCGTTTGCATTGGGTGTTTGGAAATTTGGGCTACAAGCTTGTGTAAGCTACAAGATTCCTGTGACAGCCTACTAACTTACAGTTTGATGTGTTCTTTTAATAGGGTCAATACCGATCAACATTGACTTGTCCAATGTGCAAGCATGTCTCTGTCACATTTGATCCATTCATGTATTTGTCCCTTCCCTTACCTTCAACAACAATGCGGACTATGACTGTTACAGTGGTTAGCAATGATGGAATAACGCCGCCATCTGAACTCACGGTAACCGTGCCTCATTGTGGAAGGTGCAAGGATCTTATTCAAGCCTTGAGCAAAGCATGTTGTTTGGTAGAAGATGAACTCCTATTATTGGCTGAGGTATGTGGCATTAAATATTATAAGATGCAAGTAGTATAGTTTGTGTCTTGAATAGTTCTACATTGTACCTCTATAGCAGCACAAGAAATTGGAATATTAACTACAGCTTTGCTTGTGAGGCTTAACGGTTCTAGCTCTTGTAATACTAACATTAGCTTCCTTTTTCTGTTTATGCAATAGTGAAATGAGTGATTGAGTAAAACCATATCTTTACACAATCCAACTCCAGTATACTTTTAATATCTGATCCGCTAACTTGTCTGTTTTTGAACTATGAGAAATAAGTGATCTTCTTTGGGAAATATGATTTCTTATAGACACAAAGATAGGTGATGGTGTATATCAAGGGTATGTTGCCCAAATGAGAAGGAAAGCAAGTCGGCCCGACTTGCTTTCCTTCTCATTTGGGCAACTGTTTGTGTTCATCTGTATCATGGAGTTTCCTGTCAGATATAGACATGAATTTTTCTTATTGATTTGCATTGACACTTAAAGAACTTACAGTCTGTAAATTTTAATGCTGAAGCAACACACAAACTGGAAGCTATTGGCATCTGCTCATGCTTTGCAAGCCTACACGGCTACATCAAGGCGTTATTTTATGTATAATTGCTTTCGAGCTTGAGAATGTGTTTTTATTCTCCTTTTCCAGGTATACAATAGCCGCATTCTTCAATTCCTGGACGATCTCTCTGGTTCATTAGCCTTGATAAGGGATAGTGACTGCCTTGTCGCATACCGCTTACCAAAGGATATTGAGAGTGGTCAGGTGGTTGTTTATATGCATCAGCAAGAAGAAAGGTATTTTCTTATTACATGTATTAGAAGAAAGACAATTGCTGCTTCTTTACTTCTCTTAAGGTTCAAGTATATGGAAAGAGAATAAAAGGAAACGACATTGCAAGTGTTTTCTATGTTTTTCAGACCATACATGGAACATAACAAAGAAAGTAGACTAAAATTGGAAATTTAAAATCATGGAGGTGGACTTCTGTTTTATGGGGGACCATAAGATGTATATGGCTTATTTAGCCATTTGGGGACTCATCAGCTAGCATCTTTTTGGGGGTTCCTCAACAAATTAATATGGAGTTGGTATCATTTTGCTTGCTTATTATCACTCCTGCATGTTATGATAGGTTTCCTTTTCAGGTCATACTTGTATGGGAGGCTAAGGACAGATATGAAAATGTTTGGTGTTCCATTAGTAACACTACTGTCAAATATTTCAAGTGAATCCTGTATCCGTAAGGAGTTCTTGAAATTAATAAGCCCATACAGACTGCATGGAGATGAGATCGATGATCATGTTGATACAGGGAGTTCAGATAATGAAGATACAACAATGGAAGAAGCTAGGCCATTTTCAGATGATGATTTTATCACTGAAGATGAAAAAGTTCGGTCACGGTTGGATAATGATTTTCAATTTCATCAAATAGATGAGGGTGAGCTAAAGAAACCATTTTGCATTTCTGGTACTGTTAAAAGCCTCAATGTTGTTGTTTCTTGGCCATATCAAATGATGAAAAAGTACAATACTCGTCGTCTCAGCTTGTTGCTTGAGGTATTTCAGCATGGTTCCTCTGCTAAGTGTCCTCATGAATCGGTCTCATTGGACAAGTGCCTTGAAGCCTTCTTGAAGGAGGAGCCATTAGGTCCTGAAGACATGTGGTAAGTATGCTATGCTTAATTACCTATTTATCCAGACAAATTACCTATTTATCAAGTAGTACAAGATTATTACACAAGAATATTTAACTTCAGTTTGCTTGTATAAGCTTTTCTTGTTTGCTCTATTAAATCTCTAATATTGGTGACGTCTACACTAGGTATTGTCCTAATTGCAAGAAGCATCGACAGGCTAGTAAGAAGCTGGATCTCTGGAGATTGCCTGAGGTTTTGGTAATTCATCTAAAGAGATTCTCCTACAGCCGTTTCCTAAAAACCAAGCTTGAAACATATGTGGATTTCCCTGTGAATAACCTAAATATAGCTGACATCATTGGCCACAAGAATAGTTCAGTTTCAAACTGTTACAAGCTGTATGCTATCAGCAATCATTATGGTGGCATGGGTGGTGGTCACTACACTGCATTGGGCTTTGTAAGTTTTCTCTTTTCCCCTTCCTCTTTTTGTCTTCTCAGGCTAGGGGAGTTTTCTCTTGAATCTTGATATGCTCATAGATAGTTGCTCTTTCATGTTTCCCACTCTTATTTCACCATGACGTCTGCTATATGCACACATGGTATGATTTTGAAATGGGTATATCAAGAATTCTTTGTTCTAATACTTGCTCTTTTTTCTGTATACGCACCTTATTTGGAGCTAATGTATGAAGAGGATTTGCATGGAAATAATCAATATGTACAATTTTCAATAACGAACCTTGTAACTCATCAACAAATCAATACTTGAAAAAAATGACACATTTTCTAACAAGATTAGAGGGCTAAAATGACAAATCATTTTTGAACAGAGATAGCATGCTATAACATAGTTATGGAAACTAATTTCTTAATCCTCTGCGACTTTGATTGTTTTGCTTTGCTAAGTGTGGCTGATATGCATTATTTTGTAACAGCTTGGGAATAAGTGGTACGAGTTTGATGACAGCAGTGTTGATCCAGTCAGTGAAGATAGCATAAAAACTCCAGCTGCCTATGTTCTTTTCTACCTGAGGGTTTCGGATACTTGAAACTGACCCAAATTATATACCAATTGAGCAGGCTGAAGATGAGGGGGGTGCCTGCCCCTGAATGCTAATTTTGACTTTATTTTGTAAAGATAGGTTTTGACAAAAGTGAAAAGTCCCAACTGATGCTTACAGTTTTGCATCATCTTATTATGTACATATCACCATCCCGTGTGACATTTATCGAACCTTTCAGCAATTTCATGATTCTTTTCTGCCTATAACTTGTATTTTCCCCAAAATGGAAACCATGCTTGTTTTTGCCAACCCAACTGTGGTGTGGGGTGTGGAAATCAATGAAATGATATTGACCCACCATACACAAGACTAGGAATAACACACCCTCAGTTTTGTTTTTGAAGGTGAATTGACTGAAGTACTTTGAACAAGCAAAAGGCTAACCTTTATAGCTCTGTGCTCTCAAGTGTATCAATTAAACAATAACACTGAACCCCTCTCAAATACAACAATTCCTTGCTTCTCAAAAGGTCAAAACAGTTTCAAGGCACAAGCATTTCCAGTTCAATTGCTTCTCTATTCTCATCATTTAATGTCGTCATCCAACTGCCAAAAGCTGTACTGAAATCCGAAATCATCCAGCTTTTGATGTTCTTACAATAGGTGGTAGGGTAACTTTGTCAAGATCCCCGGGATAAGGAGTCCATAGCCCTAATCCTCCCCTACTTTCTCTCAGATTACTGTTCTTCTTGAACTCCTCTAAAGACTTAACCCACTCCACCTTGGACGAATGTTCTCTATTGTGGGGATGCAGCACGAAAAGAGAATTGTATTCGCAGTTTGGGAACATAAAGAATTTGAATTGACCCTTGAGCCTGTACACGACGTATCCAAAGCTCAGCTGATCTCTTGGAGTGAAGAGGTGAACCTCATTGAACCATAGGCAGCTGAAGAGATTGTTCAGGGCAGTGTGCTCCCGAATAATAATAGCTCCCTCAGGCACATCTGTGTATACGTATTAAGAACAAAGGATGTTTATAGCACAAACACTTCAAAACTTGGGCAAAAGATAGAAAAAACAAACAAAGTGCTATGTTCAATGGAATACATAGTCAAAATTCAAAATTTCTGCCCAATCCCACCATGAAATTAGCCTTCTCTCAACAGAGTTTCATTAGATGAAGAATATAAAATGTCCCATTTGTAATTCTCACATGTGGCATCCAAACAAATCATTAGGTTCAATAAGTCTGACAAAATACATGCATAGAGGGGAGAGATTGTTTCTTACCACTCTTGGTACTTTTCATAGGAGTCCATGGCTCTAATCCTTCATAACGATATATCTTCATATGTAGATCAATAAGAGGCCTCGCATACCGCTTCCTACGTTTATTTGAATCGGCCTCCTCGTATATATTACGGTGATGCTTGTGCTGAGCAATTGCATAGGTGTATTTCCCACGCCATAGGTACCTGAAAAGTGAATAATTAAAAATCAGCTAAACACTAGTCAGATTCACTAGGGAAATTAGCTAAAGACTCCAGGTCACATAATAACTCTCATAAAGTAGTTTTGCATGGATTTCAGGATTCTGTATAGGAATGTTCCATTTAAACTCACTATGACAACAGAAACATACTTTACACATACCAAGCAATTGCTGCTTTAAATTTAAAAATCTCAAAAACATAAGGAGGAAAAGAAATGAAGGTCATTTATTGAGTTAATGTGGTTTGTGGGATGTACGTACCTTTCTAATATAAGCAAGGGATCCACAATAAGCTCCATTTTACCATCAATCCAGATGCTGTACTTCGCTTGAGGAAACAATCTATGGACTAATATCTTAGGGACCTTCCCGTTTCTCCTAGGCTCATCATATGGTTGATCTTTTAGAGGGATTAGGCGCCATATTCCCACCCAATGACCCCCATCTTTATCCACTCTAACTGTTACATTTTTGTTCATGAAATCAAAGGACTTCTCATCAACTACCATAAGGAAACAGAAGAGCTTCTGGGAGCGAAGGCTTATATTTGATGGCTGATGTGGTGTGTCGTATCCATCAAAGATACCAGATGCAACTACAAAACTGCATTTCCTAACATATTCCACGTCTTTTGGGTCCATATCATCACCACCATTGTGCATAAACCCACAATGAACCTGAAAAATTAATTCATTAAATATATATATTTTCTACTAATAAAACTTTTATTCAAGTTCCAAAGTCAGCAAGAAAAAGGAAAGGGAAACACCATGGAACTTTGCACAGTTCAATCTTTTTGTCCAAAATATAGAATTTTACAAATGGGATAAAGCAAGATGCTATTAAAAAAAAGATATTGCATCTTATGGGAGTTAGACATGCAGTTTCAATTCCAAAAAGGTGTTTTAAAGCAGAAAATTTCAGTTACCTTCATTGTTAGTTTCAAATTGAAGCTTTCTTCTCTTTGCTTCCAGCTTATATACCCCCCAAATAAAGGGGTTGACTGAGATCCATTATTTGTTTCCTCATCCTCCAAAATATATGTTAAGTTTTTCACTAGTACATCGGGTGTTCTTTCCCGTGGGATAACAACTGCATCAGGATCATCAATCAAGGGGATTGAACAGCCTACACATGCAACAACATGACTATCATTGACCAGTTTATGGTATGATAACATAAGCCTTAATGAAAGACGAGTGGCAGAAGCTTACGGTGAGGTGGTTTAGGTACAAATCCAAGGGAATCTAATACAATAAATACCCTGCTTTCTCGATTACAAATAGCTGCACTTTAGAAAAACCAAATTAGAATCACAATATAAACCATGGGAAGCTCAAAGCAATAAGAGAACAAGACAAATAAAGATGCAACATGGTAAGACCATATAACCCAGCAAATATAAAAATCAACATGAGCACTCCTCGGAAGATTATGGATTCGTATATCTAGAGCATTAACTTTTCTCCATTGCAAGCTTGAACATTTCTCATTTTACTTAAGTAGCACTATCAAAGAGCTGACCTCAAATTAAAAACAGGGCCACAGTGTTAGACTAACCCAATAAAAATAAAAACAACTGCAGAGAACAGATGAAGTAAACAGATCATAGTGAACTTATAGGAAGAGAGAGTGCTTGTTTAACATCGGCTTTATTTGGTATATCAAGCATTCTTCCCCTATTTAATAATGCAATCACAAAACTAAATTCTATAAAACATCTCAGACACATTAGTTTCTTAGCCCTCATGTAGGAATCTTATTATATTAATAAGGCCAACTTTTCAAAGCATGTGCTTCCTAAATCAAGCAAAGAAGGTAGTCATTGTAGCATATCACATAGTCCAACAGTTCATCTCAAGGGTTACAATTTTCTTAAGCTATTCAGTTGAGCTTTACATACCTGTACCACCTAATTTATTAATTTCCTAACTTCGGAACATGTTTCTCTAAGCACACGAACAAATTTCATTGGAGTACACAACAACACTTTAGACAGTAAAAATAGGTGCTTCATTCATGAGAATAAGCTAAAAAGATCAGTGAGAACATGCAAGTACATAAAGAAAAACATACAGGTGCATTAGATCTTACAGAACTTGATCTCTATTTGACAGTTGTAGTTATGATACCTGAAAAAAATGCTACAGAAGACTGACAGGACCATATATGAAACGAAAGAGCAGTTAAGATGAGCAGCATCCATATCATTCCTCCTACAAGAACCAACCTAATGAAACCCTTCTTCCACACTATCTTCAAGGGAGAGTCCGAATACTGTCTTCTTGGTGACAGAAGACCACTTTCCTCTGCATCCACAAACACATCTTCCATGAGTATTTTCTAAGCCATTTATCCCAGCAGATTATTTTTTGAAAAAAGCTTACACTGACCTTGTGTTTGTTGATTTTGTGCATGATGGTCCCCCCTACGAATTACACGTAGGGAAATTGATCGCTGAAAATCGTTCTCCATCATTGTGCAGAACAACACCTCATCATTCTACGAAATTGATCGCCGCCCAAGAAAGGTAATTATCAGATGCAGTACTGGAATTTGTTTGACAATCAAGTCACACTACAGCGACATGCGAAAGTGGCACGAACAGGCATACCTAAGCAACAGACAACAATCACTTCTGCTTTATAACTCATGCAAAGGATGCAAGGAGAAGAAAGGGAAAAGAAGGAAGTGAGTTGAGTAAGCACTAATGCAAATTAGATTTCAATGGATGAATAGGTATAAGGATAGTTGATACACCAAAAAGTTTTGGCAGAATATGAAACTATTCCAACTCTGATAAGATACAAAATTTTGTACTTCTAAATCATTTGCACTCTCTACAATCCATCCACCTCCTTCATAAGCTCATTCTTAGAGAATTACCACGATTCTTGTGATGCCTCTGCATGTTTTTATCATGCACATCAAAATACACTGCATTGGATTTATCGTTCATATAGAGAATCGTGATTTTATTAATGTATTAAAGAGGATCCCGCTAAATCATCTTGATAACCAAAAATAGTTATTGCAAATACGAAAGCCAATCAAAAGTAGAAAAAATATTCCCGAAGGGGCAAAACAAGAAGCAAGTGGTGAGCACTCCAAAACCCGCTTCAAGATCAACTAAATTTACAAATCTATGGGAACCAGTAGCGGAGGCAGGTGGGGGCGTGGGGGCGGCCGCCCCCACCGGCGGCCGGAGTTCTCAGTCAGGCGCCAGCGGCACAAAAACAATGAAAATTTGGATCTTTCTCAATTGAGAAATAAGAGCCACATTTGACATAAAAACATCAAAAACAAAATTCAATTGAGAAAGACGTGTTCAAACCGATCAATTTGGAGACGAATTTGTAGACTTTGACGAGGCAGAGAAGATACGCCGGCGGTGAAGGATTCTTTCTCCCGAGTCCGTCGTTCCTCCCTGAATCTCAGATGAATGAACAAATCAGTAGAATGAACTTGGGCCTGTCGGCGCTGGACAAATAAAAAGGAAAAAGGAGGACAGGCTCGTAATCGGCCCGCTAGACAAAAAAAACGAAATTGGTCCAAATATCCTATTTTAGGTTACTAATTGGGAGTAAGTTAAATAAAACGTTTTAATATGCCACATAACCCTCATCCTGCTCGCCACAGACTTCTCTCCTTCCATAGACTCTCTCCTTCATCTGTAGAAATCCAATCTCAGTACGCATCTTATTTCTCATACTATCGATCACGAGAAGACGATAAAAAAATGAAAGTTGGTAGCGGATGATAATAAAACTCGTAGATAATAAAACTCGTATCTTCTTCTTCTTGTTTCGTTGTCTTGTCTGTATCTAAGTTTGATTCAAATAAAACAACTCCTTGTCATATAAAATAAGGAATGTTTAGAACTCTTGGATCTCCTTAATCCAAGGGCTCATATTCTCAAAAATTAGGGACGCGATGACATTTTCGTAATTTCTCAAATTTTACAAAAGTACATCGTTATGATAAAAAAGTGCATTACGATATACAAAAAGTGTATTACTAAACCTAAATATTTTGGGCGATTAATTTGACATCCAAGATGATGCACTTTTTTGGTTTAATAATGCACTTTTTGTATTTCGCAATGCACTTTTCTACCATAACGATGCATTTTTATTAACCCGAACATGGAGCGTGTGCCTTGTTGGCTTCATTTTTGTTTGCACTTTTTGGGTTTACTGATGCACTTTTTGTATTTAACAATTTACTTTTTCACGATAGCGATGCACTTTTGTAAATTCCGAAAATTACCAAAATGTCACCGCATCCCTAAAAGGGATAAAACATCAACTCTTAGATCACCTTGATCCAAGGGCTCTAAACACTCCTTATTTTATAGGATAAGGGGATGTCTTATTTGAACCTTACTCCTATTAAGATATATTATACAAGATTCACACCAAAAAAAGTTACCATTGTGGCGTGCGACTCCCTTCACTCATTTACCGATGCTGCATATAAAGTAGTACCATGGATTTAGAGTTTGGAGCTTTGTAATCTTGACGGTGCATAGAAGGTTGCAGCCTTTTGTGTCATGACAATGATATAAAATGCTAAAGTTATTGGAAGAGGCAATTGTATTATTACATCTGAATTTGTAATACAACTTTACCTATTTTTTAGCTTTGGACCATTCCAACAACTCTAGAATTGACCCTTCTTTTGGTAGCATGTGCTTAACCTCTTGGCTTGAAAAAGGTGTTGACTTTTTAAGCTTTGCTATTGCAACATTCTGTGAGATGCAATGAAAACATATTTCATTCTTTATGGTGAATATGTCAGGTTTATTTCTCATATTTCAGGGTATTTTCAAACCTCTTTGACTGATATAGGGAAGGCGTCGTTGCAAATGAAGTGGTTGGAAGTTCCTCTTGGATAGTAAGTGCATGTCTTGGTCTCTATAATATGTCTTGTCATAATCATATTTTGTAGAGTTGCTGGTAGCTTAGAAGCATCACTTGTCGCCTACAAAACACGCAGGTCAATTAAAATGTTTCTAAAAGTCTAGTCTATGTAGGTTGCATACATGAGTATGAGTGTGTGTACAATTTTTACCTCATCCCTTTTTTGGAGTAGTTTGACTGCATTTTTGTGGGCTATTTTTTTCACGGTGTCATCAAAGATACTCATTATAATTGAACCTGTATGGTTTGCAACATCTACATCTAGCCTCAATCTATCTACATGCCTTTTTATTAATAAACAATTTTGATGCTTTGCATTTCAATTAAATATAGATTACAATGTTGTATTTCCTTTTTTTAGGTATTCAGGTTAAGTACCTTATACGCGGGGATATGATGAAGTCTTCACATGTTTCACACCAGAATTGGTTCTCAATTTTGAGCAAGCCCGTTTTGCATTTCGTGTTGGAGCATAAGTAGTGATACCGACCCTTTGTTTCCCGAAGGTTAGTCATAATGACTTCACATTTGAATGTTGTTCCCTATAAAGAAATGAAAGAACAAATTAATTTTTGGAAGTATAAAAGTCATAAGACTTCAAAGAGTCTTGGCATGGAAATCACCTTTGAACTACTCTTACACCAATTAAGCAAGTCTGAAATTGTTCCTTCAATTACTTTCTCTGCACTTACCTCACCTACTTGCTGCTGCAAAAATAGGATAATAATGAATTTAGCATTAACAATATGGGAAAAATGGAGAATAATCAAATGCTAACATCTTACTTTTGAATCAGATAATCATTTTTCATATACTATAGGGAAATTGATATTTACACAAACGCAAACACTCACCAATGGAACCAAAGATGACGACATTGTCTTGACGTTTGAATTGTGAAGAAAGAGTAAGAAGTACTTGTTGCTACGTTTATGAGGCTATATATATAGTGTGAATTTGTCAGGTTGAGGGAAGAGTGGGAAGTAGTTGTTCCTACGTTTATGAGGCTTTATATATTGTGAATTTTTAAGGTTGATGGAGAATTGTAACAATGATGGGTCAATTATGTTGGGTTTTCTTTTAATGCCAAAAACATGTATAAAATTGGATGATTACCGACGACCGTTTTCCATTCGATTGCAACGCTTGAACCTTCATATTCTCTGCATTAAATTTCAATATAATAAATGGGATTATTTTTAATGGGATGATTATGGTTAATTGTGTGTCATTCAATTTAAAAACGTTTCAAACATTGATACTATTTACATTGTAGGTAATTTTTTTAAATGGATTTAACGTCATTGGGTTCTTTAAGGGCTTAGAGGCTTAACTTTTCTTTTACCATTTCCTTTTTTACTCACTCATTATTACATTACATGTTTAGTCATTAACTAGTTATACCCGTCGTGCACGCACGACTATATGAATTTAATACTAAATTTATTTAATGAATAATTATAATTTAATATAAAAAACAAAAATAACTTATTTATTATAAATATTTTATATAAAATTTTACATATGTTATAATGTGAGACAAAGCCAAAATCATCAAAGCGAGCTAATATGATTTTGATGGCTTAATGATAATTTATTAATGGAAAAATATAAATGTAAATTATTTTAATTACTCTTTTAAAAAATACATAAAAACAAAAAATAATGTAAATTCTTATAATAATTTAATCAAATTGAATTATTTAAATTCTTTTAAATAAAACTTTTAAAATATAATTAATAAGAAAATATGAATAAAGACTGAATTTTTAAAAATAATTTTTTTATATTTACATGAATAAGGAAAAAAGAAAATTAAGGGAAATATATGTAACACCCCGACTTCCGACGGGACGCTACCTAGAAATAGACCTTACTAGGTACTATTAAATAGGTTGACAACTACACTTTAGGATCTTGCAACGCGGGCACGACGAGAAAACGAAATAAAAACATCCAACCTTTCTTTGATAAAAATATAGAAAACGTAGTTATGCATGAATTCCCGAAAACCTAATTATAAATATCCTGAATCTGACGAATCATCACCAACAATAAAATCATTCGACGAAAACAGAAGACAAGTCATAATACCAACTCTAACATATTAATAAAAATAACATCCTAAAAATAACACAACTAAACTATCGTAAAAATAATCCCATCCCACTATGACACGCGCTCTTTACCGCTCCGGCCCGCCATCTGGCCTCGGTTCCTGCACGACTCCCTGATTCATACCTGGAACTGAAAAATATTCCCCGAAGGGTCAGCGTCTAATCTACCAAGCTAGATAGAATACGGAAATTGTAGAACGTTTCGAAAACATTTCTAAAGTCAGCATACAAATCCTCAATCGCAATCATATCTCTAAAGGCCAATACCTAAATTAGTTATAATCAGTCACACAGAACCACATATGCATTCACAATCACAATCTCATAACACAACAATTCCTCATTTTCCACAATCCGACTACCAAGGCGCTCATCACCGCGCCGAGTGCAGAGGCAGGCCCTCCCACTCCACTTCACAATCTTCCTTCTAACCCCTGGCTAAGCCTCCACTGGAGCACTTGCCAAAAACACATAGATAATAATTTTCGTTTCAAAGGGGCACGGTTTCCCAGTCACACGGGTCAACGTAGCCAACTCTTCCTCCACGCCAGCTACGATGGGCCGTGTCGGAAACGGTACCAACACAGAGAAAACGTTTCCAAAAAATATCCTTCCGATAAAACACATTCAAAACCATTTTCACACACAACAATACGAGAAGTTCAAAACAGTTTATAAAGGCATTCGGGACTAGTTCCCAAAACCCGCCCTACAATGTCGATACGCAATCTAACAAGGTAGAGAAGAACCGAGCAAGTCGAAAAACGACTTACCTCGAAATGAAGGATCCTCAAGGAAGTCGGAAATTAAGAGTGTGAGCAAAGACGATTCCCTAGAAGAAAATTTTACCATGACAAGTTGGATTAGGTTCAACCCACACTTATTCTAACGAGGTATACGAACGCTCATTCCCTATATTAAGAATTCGACTCAAAACGTGATCCAACTAAATTTTTAAGCTCTAATAAATACTATCATTTTTCTATATATATATATATATGATCACTAACCTACCTTATTGATCATACGTAATATTTGACTTAACAAAATTCCTATTCTAATACCATCACATACATTCCCAAAATGCTAATCTAACAATTACCAAGTTTCGTTATGCCCAATTCGGAACCCAATCAGCCTATTAACTAATAAAAGCAGCCAGCCCAACTTAAAAATTAAATTTGAAACAAATCCGGCCCAATTTGGGCCAAATTAGTCTGAGCCCCAGCCCATCCCATTCGGTCCATTGACCGAATCGATTGTTGACCCGCCTCGCAGGCCCCACCCTGGCCTTCTTCAACCTCGCGACAAGCTGGATCTCGTTCACTCCCCCCGCCTCACCGCGCTCTGTAACACGCACTACTCCCCTCGCCTCACCTTCGTTCCTAACCCTGCCCGGCGGCCTCGAAAGAACGCAGAGACAGGATTGCAAGGCTTCCTGTTCGCGCCCCTGTTCATACCCCACCGGCGCTTCGAGAGAGCTACGCTCCTCCTCCTACCAGCGACCTCTACCAGGGTCAGCCACCGCCCTTCGTCACTGACTTCCGGTTAACGACGCACTCTGACTCCCACCTAAAGCTATTACCCTCCCAACAACAACAACAAACACAAAAAAATAGAGGACAAGAAACCTCACCGGTAAACGATTGACGATGGCGGCGATGGGTTCCGACGATCTTCGCGGCCCCCCCAAGTGACGTCCTATCCTACAGGTGGTTCGAACACTTTGATCGGAAAATCAATGGGGAACGAACGCAAGAAAGAAGAAGGAGAAACAAAAAAAAAACAGAACTTCCAAATTGCTGGAGAAGGTGGACGGAAACAACGGCCTTACCGAATCCGATCGTTGCTGGCGTTGGCAGATCCGGCGAATGGGTGATCTCTGGACGCGATAGCGTGGTCGCGAATTAGGGTCGGACCACACCGGCTGGAGTAGGCCTTCCACCGATCGGAACGAGAAAGAAGACGCCTTAGGCGATGGTGGACAATGGCGGCTAATAAGGAGGATGATGAACGATAAAGGGAATTGAAAGCAAGGGGTGGGTTGTGGCCGAACAGTTTTTAACGAGGGTGATCTTCTCCTAGATTTAGGATAACTAAATTTTTAGGATAAGATATCATTAGGAATAATGATAGAAATTTTGTTAAAGTTTACGATGATTTAGTTTAGGTATGGTCTCACAATATATATACATATATATATATATCTATATCTATATGTGATCAAATCCTGACTATTCAAATCGGGCTATCAACACATATATATATTATATATATTTTTTTCGTTTCAAGAACCCGAATAGTACCTAACTCGTTTTTCCAACCTCGACGACAATCGAACTCGAATATTACAATATAATATAATTTTTTTTATCAAAATTCAATTTAGGCAAGTAATTATGTAGCTATTGATTTTTTTTGTTATCAAATTTTGATTTAAGATAAATCATTTACATAAATAGATGAAAAGATGAAGATAGAATAATTTTCATTATTTTTAATTAAATTTCTAATTTTAAAATTATTTTTCACATAAATAGATAGAAAAGAATTTAATTGAAAAAGTTAAATTAATATAAATAAAAATTAATTTATAATTAAAAGGTGAGACCACAATCAACGTGGTGGCTCGAAAAGGTATAAGTTTAATATATAGTTATAGAGAATTGCGATCAGATGGGAGATATTGCTACATTGTTTTATGCGGGCATTTATGAGCCGTTCGATCTCTTGTTTTAATGGCCAAGATTGCTTACACGTGTTTAAGTGATTTTTTTATAAAATGAAGAGACATAGGGTTATTTTCGTCCTTTCCCCATTAAATTAGAACATATGTTGCAGGGGTCTTCTTCAACCTAGCATCGTGGGTTTTCATTCGCATATTTCGATCGATTCCTCTCCATGCTTGTTGCATCTTGCTTCTTCTGATTTGTTTGGCTTCTTTTGTTGATTCCGACCCCAATTTATATTCTCTCTTCATAGAAATTGTTATAGATCTATTTTCTATGGTTCCAAGTTCACAATTGGGGTTTTTTTTTCAAAATTTGGAGATTGGTACTTCGGTTGCACACTTTTGTGTATTTTGGACCGATTTTTGTTGATTATAATCAAACCTCTGAAGATTGTGTATGTTTTGCTTTACATTTTCAAGTTTTTGATTGAAAACAAAGGCTAATGTCCAATGCTCATCTAACCGCCCACCATGTGTTCGACAAAATGCCCAAATGGTCAACTTAGTGTTTAGAGCACTTTTTTTTACCAATTGGTCATAAATAATGAACCTAGCATACCAAATCATAAAGTCATACCATTTACGAAAACATAATATCATTTACGAAAACATATAATGACTTGAACCGACATAATATCATTTACGAAATATAATGACTTGACCATATAATGACTTGACCATAAAATCATAAAGTCATACCATTTACCAATTGTTATGAACTTAACCATATAATGACTTGAACCAACATAATATCATTTACGAAAACATGACACAAATAACAAGTATTGTGAATTAAATTTTCATGAACCTTATTGACAATTGTTATGAACTTGACCGTCTAAAGCCATGAACCACTAGTCCAACTTTTATGATCTAAAAATCGTAAGATGAAATATTGTAAACTTATACTTATAAAAAACATGAACTAAAAGAACAAAAGTCATGAACCAAAACAACTAGTATGATTTAAAAACCATGAGCTATAAGACAAACTATTAAGAATTAAAAGTCATGAACCATAATAAATAAAATTTATGAACTATATGTACCGCTATCATTAGAGTTTTTGTGACGAAGGAGAATTTGAAATATTGCTTAATTATGGGTTGAGATGAAGAGGTATTTTGTTCTTATAGATGTTATGACTTATAACATTGTAATTGTGTATTGATGAACCCATATATATAATACGGTGTCTTGCTTTTTGTTGTGTACTTAAAATTTATTCTCTGTGTAATGATTGTGAAAAATCATTTTAATGTCTTTTAACCAAAAAAGGAGAGTAATGTGTGTCATTGCATATGATTTGGGTTCGAAACCTACACAAGAAACCACAGAATAAAACCACTTTCATGAATCTAAAGTCATGACACTAACTATTACGTGCAATAAATTCATGAACCGTAAGATTTTTTTTTTTGATAAGGAAAGAGGTTAGGGTGACCACTAACAGGCTAGTAGTCACCCTAGAGCATCCTGACGGATGAGGGTAAGGAGGCCCGAATCGAATGCAAGTGGGACGGAGGAGACGCGCCTGAACGATCCAACGATGAAGTCTGCCACAGAATTACACTCCCGAGCAACGTGAGAGATACGCCAATCCTGGAAACGAGCCAACAAGCAATGGATATCCGCACGCAGCAACTCAATCTCCCACGGGCAGCGCCAGTCACCGAGTACGACATAATACCATTTATGAACCATAAGATTACTTATTATGAACCTTAACATTTAAATTTATGAACCCACATAATACCATTTATGAACTAGAATACACGACATAAAAAACAAGTATTGTTAATTAAATTTCATGAACCTTTATGACATTTGTTATGAACCTAACCGTATAAAGGCATGAACCAACAAAATACCATTTATGAATAAATGACACAAAATGACAAGTATTGTGAACTAAATTTAATGAACCTTTTTGATAATGGTTATGAACCTAACCATATAAGGACATGAACCAATAGGCCAACTTTTATAAACTAAAAGTCATGAACCGTGAAATGAAATATTATGAACTTGTGTTTGTAAAAGCATGAACCAAATGACTAAATATCATGAACCAAAAGATTTGAACAAGATTAACAACTAATAAGACTTAAAAGACATCACTTTTAAGATAAACTATCATGAACCTAAGGATATAAAAACATGAACAAAAAAAGAACTACCATTAACCAAAAGACATAAACCGTACAAAGAGTTAGCCTATATGGGATTTGAACCCACATCTATGTGCGTCTGCACATTGCTCTACCATTTGAGCTAATAGGCTACCAAATAACATGAACATTTTAAAAAGTTGATATCCAAACATTTAAACTCAAACAAAATCACCAACATATGTAATGAATATGATGTTTTATTATAGGGATATCTTTGTATCAAGGGCAAGCAACAACATACAGAATTTGCATCATTAGGCACACCACCAAATCCTTTGAATCATGTGCTTGAGGCGATATCAAATATTTATTTGGACAAATGCACATCAAAATGAGAACTTCATCTCAAACAAGACAAACAACATGGCAAAAATCATCAACTTGCAATCAAAAACTGAGTTGCATATTAACTTATCAACTTACAAGAGTAAATTCATAAAACAACTGATAACCTAAAAATGAAGAATTATAATCGATGGAGAGTTAGTAACAAAAAATAAAAAGTCTTTTTTCCTAATCATAGTTGCACTATGGAGTTGAGAGGAGAAGTTATACTCACTTATGGGTGACATGGTTATATCGAGTATATATAAGCTTGGTATATATCAAGCATGCATAAATAAGTTATGTAATGCCATATATAGGTTTGGACCAAGAGACATGAACCATAATCACGCAGTGAATCAAAATAACATTTATCATGAACCAAATGTCATGAGATAATAACTACCATGAACAAAAAAACCAATGAACCGTAATAGTGCTTACTATGAACCTCATCATAAAAAGATGTGAACCAACAGAATAATTAATACATTTTTTTACTACAACCATCTGAACAATCAATACAACGATCAATCACCAGATTTTCTTCTCATGTTGTAATTCAATAGATACACATTTCTTAGACTCAAAACATTCAACAACCAACAGTACAACAACAATTTTGATTCAATAATAGATCTAGAAATCTATATTTTAAAAATACATTACAAAGATCAGAATTAGAAGCATCTTGAGGTGGAATGAAGATGAAGAAAAAGATTAAAATGTATCAAGAAAGATGCAAAGACCGAATCTAAACCATTCAAAAAAGAAAGTATCATTTACCTCATGAAGAATGAAAGAGAAGCCAAGAGGAGCCGACCCTAGCCTCGTACTCGTCGTTTGATGGGAGAAATGGAGCGAAGGAGAAGAGCCAGAAAGGAATTGGGGCTGGAGAGAAATAGCGGCGAAGAAACGACGGTAGAAGAAGTCATTGATAACCTAGAAACATTGTAAGCGTTGATTTTGGGACTAGATTTGTTGGTAAGGGTAGTTTCGTCTCTGAATAGAAAAATTAGGTTATTTACCCGTGTTGCCACTATAAATGAACTGCCTCTTTTTTTCCTATTTTCCACTAAACCCATATTGTCTAATCTCGATCGTTCATTTGTTTAATCTAACGCTCCAGATCTGCTCGCATATTTCACTGTATGAAAATTGTACACCCGAGCGTGACTCTAGTTATAGATATATGATGATTGAGGATCAAATGAGAATTATTCTTATCATGTAAAATGAGAACAATTCTCATCCGTTGATTTTGTGAGATTAAGGGTCTAGATGAGCTGCTATCAACACTCACACTTCTTTATTTTTTAAAGCTGAAAGGGTACTTTTGTCATTTTACTATTCTTTATTTTTAATTTCACCTTTCAACCCTAAATTGCTCCTCCCTCTCTAAGTTATGAATGGCGACGTGATGAACGACAACAAATTCGTGCGAGATTAATCTCGATCCCTCTTTCGATCTCGATCTCCCTTTCGATCTCAATCTCCCCTTCGTTCGATACATACTCTTACTCCAAATTGAAGACACAATGAATTTAGGTAAGTGGTTATGAAGAATACTTAAGAAGTGTTTAGTTTGGTGGATGATTTGTTGCTCTCAAATTCCTAAATTTGTTGTTGTTTATGGTTCTTTGTTGCTTGAGATTATGGAGAAATGTGTTGTACTCTTGGTTTCGGGATTGGAAACAAAATTTTATAGAAACTAGAATTAAAATTTGTATGCTTATTTGATTGCCCACAAAGTGTTTGATAAAATGTCTCAATGATCATGTTTTGCTAAAATATTTTGGAATATTTTTAGTGATGCTTTTGTGTATATGTCTATGCCTAGTTATCCATATTGACTAGTAGGAGATTGTTTTGAATCAATAATTAGTACCCTTGTGATATTTGCTAGATCGCTTCACTTACAATACGTATTGTGATTTTATATGAACCGCATTGTTATTTTCAGTGAACCTTCTTGTTTAATATTATGAACTACAATGACAATATTTGTGAACCAACCTAAAAACGGTATTTTGCACATTTTTACTAGATCTCTTTTTTTCCCCTTTTTATTAACATTAGAATTGATAGAGATTGCAAAATAAAGATTTGTGTTTGTTTTTTGCATTTCAATTTAAAGGATTTGGTAGAAAAAGTGGTTGATTTATTCAAACTTATTTGATTGCCCACCAAGTATTTGATAAAATGCCTAAACCTTTTTCCCCCATGAAAACCTAAAATCTTGCTTGGTTGCTTGAATGTTTGATGGCTATTAGTTATTTGTTGCACATTCATAGGCTGCTTAAATCAATGGCTATTAGTTTTACCTCTTTTTCACTCTTATGTCATTATTTAAAAGTAACAAAAAAAGAGGTGATAAGGGAATTTGTTGTTGTATAATTGATGTCTATGGTGTCTTTTTTGTTCATCTTAGGGACATGAATATTTGACTATGTTGAGCTGGCTTATGTTACCTCTATGCCAACCACAAATTTATAGAATATGTCCAAGATAAGTAGATAACTTTCTAAACCAGTAAACTCAAAACAATACCACTCTTAATTGGCTGAATATGTTATTGAAATCCAATGTTGGTTGGACAAAATCCAATGTTGTTAAGAGCGACGCACAAGAGGACCTAAAATTCAATAGTTATTTGGTAATGTTGCTTTATTCAACATAATTGAAGATTAGGTGATGTTTTACACGTAGACGAGTATAATCTTACATTGTCATATATTGTTGTTATTTTACATGAACCGTATTGTGATTTTTAATGAATCTTATAGTGTAATATTATGAACCATAATGACAATATTTGTGAACCAAAGGAAAAATGTTTTTTTTCTTCATATTTTTATTGTTATGTGTTCCATGTTGCTTATAAATAGCTTAATTTTTTCCTTTTTTAATTGTAGGTTGTTCATCAAGTTCCGATCATCCTAACTTGTCTCATTCGGATAATGATGCTAGTATTGATGGAGTTTCATTGAAGGGTCTTGATAATGATGAGAATGTTGATAAAGTTCCATTGGACGATCCTGATGAAGCTAGTGATGCCTACATTCTTCACTTATCACAAGATTGTTCTTATTTCATTCCCAATATTAATTATTGAAGTTTCAGTTCTCTATTTGTCATTTTAGTAGTTGTTATGTGTTTTAGGGATTAAGTTGTCTGTTTTTTATGTTACTTTGTGTTTGACAAATCACTTTGCTACATTGTAATTGATTTTAAGGTTGTTTTAGACTTCTCGTTGAACCCAATTGTAACACCCCGACTTCCGACGGGGCGCTACTAAGAAATAGACCTTACTAGGTACTATTAAATAGGTTGACAACTACACTTTAGGATCTTGCAACGCGGGCACGACGAGAAAACAAAACAAAAACATCCAACCTTTCTTTTAATAAAAATATAGAAAACGCAGTTATGCATGAATTCCCGAAAACCTAATTATAAGTATCCTGAATGTGACGAATCATCACCAACAATAAAATCATTCGACGAAAACAGAAGACAAGTCATAATACCAACTCTAACATATTAATAAAAATAACATCCTAAAAATAACACAACTAAACTATCGTAAAAATAATCCCATCCCATTATGACACGCGCTCTTTACCGCTCCGGCCCGCCATCTGGCCTCGGTTCCTGCACGGCTCCCTGATTCATACCTGGAACTGAAAAATATTCCCCGAAGGGTCAGCGTCTAATCTACCAAGCTAGATAGAATACGGAAATTATAGAACGTTTCGAAAACATTTCTAAAGTCAGCATACAAATCCTCAATCACAATCATATCTCTAAAGGCCAATACCTAAATTAGTTATAATCAGTCACACAAAACCACATATGCATTCACAATCACAATCTCATAACATAACAATTCCTCCTTTTCCACAATCCGACTACCAAGGCGCTCATCACCGCGCCGAGTGCAGAGGCAGGCCCTCCCACTCCACTTCACAATCTCCCTTCTAACCCCGGGCTAAGTCTCCACTGGAGCACTCGCCAAAAACACACAGATAATACTTTTCGTTTTGAAGGGGCACGGTTTCCCTGTCACACGGGTCAAAGTAGCCAACTCTTCCTCCACGCCAGCTACGATGGGCCGTGTCGGAAACGGTACCAACACAGAGAAAACGTTCCGAAAATATCCTTCCGATAAAATACGTTCAAAACCATTTTACGCACACAACAATTCAAGAAGTTCAAACAATTTAAAAGGTATTCGGGACTAGTTCCCAAAACCCGCCCTACAATAACGGTACGCAATCTAACAAGGTAGAGAAGAACCGAGCAAGTCGAAAAACGACTTACCTCGAAGATAGGGATCCTTTGAAGAAGATGACGGAAAGTCAAGAGTGTGCGCGAAGACGATTCCCTAGAAGGAAATTTTATCATGACAAGTTGGATTAGGTTCAACCCACACTTATTCTAACGAGATATATGAACGCTTATTCAACGTGACCCAACTAAATTTTAACTAAACTAACCTATATCCATAAAATAAAATCTAGGAACTAAACAAAAACACACTATTCTATGCTACTATATAACACGTAACACTAACTTATAATAAATACTACTATCTCCCATCTTATTCCACTAATTACGAACAAGTTTATTTTAATATAATCAAACCACACCCTATTACTATATTTATAGAACTTACCTATCAACCTACTAATTACCAATAATCTACACCACACAATTCAATCAAAGCAAACTACCACATTGTTTAATGAAGGCCGGCCCAGTCTCTCTACCTAAGCAAACCACCGGACTGGCCCAAGTTCAACCGTCTCCCAAACACAAAATTACAATGAATCAAACCCTTTGACTATTCCACGCGGGGCCCGCCTATCTTTCTTCTTTTGACCGATTGCAATCAACTTCGTCTCCTACCTCCCGCTGCTCATACGTCTCGGCCCGTCCATACTCCGCCGGCGCTTCTGCGGAACGGTTTCCGCTCCTGCTGACCACCCTAACCCATCACCGGCGGTAACGGAGGAGAGCAGCGACGACCCAAAATCTGTCGCCCTGTTCGTGCCCCGCCGACGTCCCCAGATCGCTACGCTCGTCCCCTCCTACCGGCGACCTCGACCAGGGTCAGCCACCGCCCTTCGTCACTGACTTTCGGTTGACGACGCACTCCGACCCCCCCACCTAAAGCTAATACCCGCCCAACAGCAGCAACAAGGAAAAATAGAGGACAAGAACCTCACCGGTAAACGATTAACGATGGCGGCGAACTCCGGTGATCCCGCTGGCCTCTTCCGCTGGCGTTTTATCCTATGGCGAGTTGAAGAGATCGGTCGGAGGATGCAAAGGAAAATAACGAAGAAAGTAAAACCGAACCTTAAGAACGAATGGCTTCAAACTTACCGGAAAAAGAATTGATCTTGCCCCGGACACGCGAAATCGTCGTCGAACACGCCGGTTGAAGACGAGGTCGCTTGAGCGGAATGAAGAGAGGCAAAAACACTACGGTGATGGAGCACAAGAACAAGAACAAGAGGTCGACTGGTGCGACGCTCGAATGGGAAAAGAAAGGCGGAAGGAACCTCGGTTTATAAGGTTTTCCAAATTGTCGAGATCAAGGATCGGATTACGTATGGTTAAAAGATATGGGTTGGTTACGATATAGAGATTGAGATTAAGGGTAGATTTAGCTTAATATATTGTTATATAGTTTTTATTATTTTTATTATTTTTTTTTTCTATAAGGATATACTTGTTGGATTTAATGGAAAAAAATATATATATATATATATATATACGTACTAAATATCTACGTATGTATATATCGAGGCTCCGGGAAAATTCTAACGGATATGAGTAAGAACTCCTCTACTTCGATTACTAGCAAAATAAGTAAGGAGATTACTTGTAAAATAAGAAATTCGTTTTCCGACCTCCAAAAGGGAAAAGTCGGGAAAAGTGAAACCCAATTATTACACCAATAAACCGAATTTCTTCTTTACAAATTTTATGCATTTTTTGTTAAATGAACTGTTTATTTAAAATCCATGAACCTTCATGTTGAACACTATGAACCTTCATGTTGAACACTATGAACCTTCATGTTGAACACTATGAACCGTGTAACTAATACTTGTAAAATAGATTTCAAAGTCTAAAATATTTTTACCCATCTCTGTAAAATACACAATTTAGGTTAACGTAATAGATTATGACATTTATATCACTAAAAGATCAACATCGAGCAAAAACCATTAGATATTCATGCTATTTGTCAGTGAGATTAGATAATGAAATACTGGCACATGTAATGTCATTGAAAAAACGTTTAATCCATTGAGCAAATGACTTTATGCATAATGTACCATATGCAACAAGCAATCAAGGATTAATCTTTTACATTGTTTTCTCAAAATAGACCCTTCCATTTGCGTAACACCCGTAGTTATTTCCACTACTCCAATTAACTATTGTAATAACAATGTAATTTTAAAATCATAGTTAGTATTCAATCAACCTACAAGTATAAATTGAAATCACAAGTACGATTAAAAACGCATGAACCAAACTTTAATGTACTATGAACCAAAAGAACAAATGTCATGAACCAAAATTACAACTAGTATGACTTAAAAGACATGAATTGTAAGATGAACTATTATGAACCAAACTTTAATGTACTATGAACCAAAAGGATAAATGTCATGAACCAAAATTACAACTAGTATGACTTCAAAGACATGAATTATAAGATGAACTATTATGAACCTGAGCTTACAAAATCATGAACCGAAAGAAGAGTTATAATGAACCAAAATATATAAAGCGTTTATAGAATTAGCCTATGTGAGATTTGAACCCACATCTATGTGCATATGCACATTGCTCTACCATTTGAGCTAATAGGCTTTTAAAGGGATAAATGATTTTACACAAACACCACATCATATACAAACAATGTGATTTTTCTCCTCTAACCCACAGATAGAGCGCGCACAAGATGGACAAAGCCATCCATTTAGTTGTTGTCTGCATAGAAGATCATTATATATATATATTATATACAAGTTATTACCATCTACAAATCTACAATACAACAAGAAGTCACAACCTCCTCCCCCTAATTGAACCCCGGTGCTTCCAATTTAGCATAGAATTTCCTAGGAGCAGCAGAATACTAGCACTCCTCAACAGTGAAACCAAAATAAATGAAGATGGACTTTTCATAACTTCCCATTTTATATGTGGATTTGACAAACTTGAGAAGAACAAGATTCAATTGAGAAAAATAGATGTGCTAATAATAATAGTATAGTAGTAGCAATGAAAAAAATAAAAAAATCGTCTTATTCATGTATTATAAAGAGAGGGATCTCGAGTCTCAATTGTGTACAAATCGGAAACAAATTTCATGAGAAAACTACTATTAGAACACGTCATGTGTTGCACCTTACTTTTAAAAGCTCTTCTTTTATATAAACTAAAATAAGAACCACGATTGACAAATTGGAACCACGATTGAAAAATCGGTACAATGATTAAAAGCTCTTCATCTGTATAAATAAGTGAAATTTTGGATATTTCTCAATTGAAAAATAAGAACCACGATTGGCATAAAGACATAGAAAACAAAATTAAATTGAGAACGAAAAGTTCATACCTATTAATTTTGGAGATGAATTTGTAGACTTTCAGGAGCAGAGAAGATATGCGGCGGTGAAGAATTCGCTATCCCCGAGTCCATCGTTTCAGTTGCGTGAAAGGGAGATTGAGGAAGTGGGAAGGGTTTGGGGAAAAAAGGAGGGTATTTTTGGAATACTGTGATATTTTTTTTGTAAATTACCTTCTGTGCCATTATTAGTCTTTTTCTTTCTTTTTTGTCTGATCTAATCTCATGCGTCCGTGCTCCTCATCCAACGCTCCTAATTTGTTCTCATTTTTCACCTTAAGAGATATTTACACCAGAACCCTCCTCGATATATGATTGTGTGTGTAATCTAGAAATTATCATTTTTTGGATTTTTTAATTTAAAAATATACAAGTGATTTACGTAAATCACATAGAAAAGCAATAATTTTCTTATCTTTATATTTAATAGGATAATTTATTTTTGTTAGTATTTTATATGCTAATTAACTGTTTGATGGGATAGTATTTTAAATATAATAATAGTGAAAAAATTTATCCAAATTTAAGTGAAAAGATTACATGGTGGAAATCAAAATACTTAGTACATTTTTTTAAAAGGTAGAAATTTATTAAGGTATAGCTTGATACATAGATTAACTTCCACAAATAAATAAATCATACCCAAATCTTTGTATCCAAATTTAGGCGAAAAGATTATATAGTATTTTAGCATGAAAAGATTACGTGTAAATTATGATGTGGCAAAAATCTGATGGTGTGTAAATTACCTTAAATTATATGGATTAATGACAATAAGACACGTGTCAAAATCCAACATGGCACAATGTAGAAGTGACATGTGTACAAAGCTTACGTGGCGCAACGAAATTGCTCCAAACCTTATTGCTTTTATACATATAGTAGATTACTCAAAATTTTCTATTTTATAATATATATATATATATAGATAGATAGATAGAAGATTAGCATATATTGTATTTATCTTTTAGTTATCTTTTCCTTATTATAAGCCTCATGCTCTAAGATAGATAAAATCACTTGACTCTAAGGAATATTGTGTATATAAACTCTTTGGGTATTTCAGTTGAATACAAGATTACATTCACACAAAATCTCTCCCTTCAAATGGTATCCAGAGCTTTTACAATCCTCAATTTTTTTTCAAAACCCTAAATTTTCATTATGACCGACGACACTCAGAAACAAACTCTACCGGCCATCACACAATGGTGATCACGCCGGATGACACTTCTGGGAAAACCAGCAATGGTGCTTTACTGGCTGCTGCTTCCGGTCTCACCATGCCAACATTGGCGTTTCCGACGCTCAATGTCAAACTAGAGCGCACCAACTACACATTGTGGCGTCATACGATGAAATCAACACTTGAGGCATATAACGTTGATTACTTTCTTACGACTGACAGCGCACCACATGAGACTCTTTCTGTTGCTTTGGATTCCACTGTTCCACCATCGTCGAATCCAGAGTTTGTTGCATGGACATAGAAAGACAGGTTCATTCTATTATGGATTCGTTCCACTTTATCTACTCCTTTACTCGCTCATGTCACTTGTGCTAAAACAACGCATGAGGCTTGGGCTATTCTTGAAAGAATGTTCTTTGCCCAAACTAGGGCTTGTTCCATGTTTTTGAAACAACAGATGCAAAATCTGACTAAAGGCAATATGTCAATCCTTGAATTTGTTGAGAAAAAGCGAAGCTTTTCTGATGCTCTTATACAGTTCCAGATTCTGATTTTATTAAATGCATTCTAAATGGATTGGATTCCTCCTATTCAACATTTTTAACATCTTACAATATGCAAAAGGATCCAACTTCATCTGATGAATTGCTTGGTCTATTGTTACGTGAAGAAGAAAGAATTTCGGCCTCTTTATAACCGATTTCTGACACCTCTCTTTCTGCCAATGTGGCTAACAAAGGTGGCCACGACCGCGGTTCATCTTCCCGCGCTGAGCCGTCTGCTGATTCTAGCTCGTCTTCGTCCCGAACAATCTGCCAACTATGCGCAAAGCCCGATCATGAGGCTATTAATTGTTGACAACGACAAAACTTCAATGAGTTCCCTCCCACCAATCCCAATTATGGCAGTAGGGGTGGTCGAGGAGGTCACGATCGCGGTGAATCTCGCTCTTACAGTGGCGGCCTCGGGGACACATATCAGCATCAGCCGCACAACTTCAATCAACAATATCAATACCGGAACGTGCAACAGCCTCGTCAAGCGTATCAAATGGGGTATTCGCCCTCCACACTTGTCGGTCCTAATTGGTGCTTTGATACGGGTGCTAACCCTCATGTCACCGCTGATTTTGGTAACCTTTCTGTGCACTCTGATTACACTAGCAATGATGGTTTACAAGCAGGCAACGATATGTCTCTTCCTATTACGCATTTGGGCAACACTACTTTACCTGCCTATCCTAAGCCTATTTACCTTCATAATATCCTGTGTGTTCCTCAAATTAAGAAGAATCTTATTAGTGTTTCTCAGTTAACCAAAGACAATGATGCTTACATGATTTTTTATCCCACTTGTTGTTTTGTGAAGGACAAACAGGGGCGAACCCTCCTCAAAGGAACCGTTGAGAACGGGCTATATCACTTGGCACCATCCACTCCTATCAAATCGTCTCCACGAGCCTATCTTGTTGAACAGACTTCTCTTCAAACTTGGCATGAGCGTTTTGGTCATCCCCATGAGTCTATTTTTTGTCGTTTGGTTTCTAGATTTCAATTACCAGTGTCTTTGAATAATTTAAAATCTGTGTGTGAGTCTTGTCAAGTTGGGAAAAGTCATCGACTTTCTCTACCTAAGAGTCATGTTTCTGGTTCTTATCCTTTTGAATTAATATACTCTGATGTTTGGGGTCCTTCCCCGGTTTCCTCTTTCAATGACAATTCATATTTTCTAATTTTTGTGGATGATTGCACTAAGTTTGTATGGATTTATTTTCTCTCCAAAAAATCATCTCAAGTCTTGCCCCATTTCCAACTTTTTCAAAAGAAGGTAGAGACTCAATTCTCTACTAAAATCAAGCAATTTCAATCAAATTTGGGGGGGGGGGGGGGTAAAATCGAACTGTCTCTCAATACCTACAAACTCAAGGCATTCTCCATCGTGTGTCATGTCCGCATACCCAATCTCAAAATGGGGTGTCCGAGCGTTGTCATCGTACAATTGTTGAAAAGGGTTTGGCTCTCTTATCTCACTCAAAATTACCCACCTTGTTTTGTGAACATGCTTTTCACACTTCGGTTTATTTACATAATTGAACCATTACTCCTCTTTTTAATTATAAATCTCCGTTTGAGGTTCTTTATGGAAAAATTCTGGATTACTTGTTCTTAAAATGTTTTGGGTGTCTCTGTTATCCCTTTCTTAGACCATACACAGCTAATAAACTTGAGTTTCGGTCTTCTCCATGCATTTTTCTTGGGTATAGTTCCAAACACAAGGGTTATGTGTGTTCCAATGTTCCCACAAATCGTGTCTATATTGTGCGCCATGTCATTTTTATGAGAACACCTTTCCCTACCTAAATCACATTCAACCTCAAAATTCCCACCCTACAATTTTTCAATCACCACCGGCTTGCTTGCTACAATTGGCAGCCTCGCCCATGCAAACCACGTCCCCCACTGAGCTCATGCAAACCACATCTCCAACTTTTCCTATGCAGCCCACATCCTCTCATTCACCCATGCGAAATTCCCACTCACCTTTCCCATGCAATACGTTGCAAAACACGATTGACCCCACCATTCCATAGTCCACGTCCCAAACCTAAAACACGCAACCCCTATCACCTGAGCCGAGCCTTGCAGCCATCAAACCTGTCCAAGATGATGCTTCGGTCTCACGGTCCTTAAATGGGGAGCTCGCCACAGTTTCTTCACAAGACACAAGTAATTCTCCTTCCCATTCTATACCTTCTTATTTCTGTCCTGCCGAAAACTCCACTCATCAAATGGTTACTCAATCCAAAACGAATAATCTTAAACCCAAATCATTCTCCTCCACCAAACACCCTTTACCCGTGTCCTCTGATAAGTTTGATGAACCCAAAACCTTTTTATAGGCTTCAAAATTTCCTGAATGACAACATGCTATGCAATCTGAATTTGATGCTCTTTTGCATAATGGGACTTGGACACTTGTTCCTCGCCCTTATAATTCTAACATTTTTGGTTGTAAGTGGATGTACAAGATTAAACGAAAAGCAGATGGTTCTATTGAGCGGTACAAGACATGTTTGGTGGCCAAGGGTTACAATCAAGAAGAAGGTGTTGATCATTTTGACACTTTCAATCCCATTATTAAACCCACCACTATTCGTATTGTTCTTTCTATTGCTTTACAACACTCTTGGCCCATTAGGCAAGTTGATATCAATAATGCTTTTCTCAATGGCGATTTGTCAAAACAAGTTTTATGTCTCAACCGCCCGGATTTATTGATCAGTCTCGGCCTAATCATGTTTGTTTGCTTAAAAAGGCATTGTATGGCCTCAAACAGGCTCCTAGAGCCTGGTTTACCAAGTTGCGGCAGTTTCTTCTGTGTCACGGATTTCGGTCATGCCGTTTTGACACGTCACTATTTGTTTGCCGACATGGTTATGCAATGCTCTATATTCTGGTTTATGTTGATGATTTGCTTATCACAGGCTCTGTTTCTGCTGACATTGATCGCTTTGTTCATTTACTCAATTAGACTTTTGCTCTGTCTGATCTAGGTCCTCTAGATTACTTTCTCGGCCTAGAGGTCACTCGTGGTTCTGATCATTTTCTTCTGTCTCAGCAGAAATACATTCGTGACATTCTAATTCTCAGTAAAAATGCAGGACGCTAAGCCAATTTCTTCCCCTGCAGAGCCGGCCTCTCGACTAACACGATATGGTGATCCTCTCTCTAATTCGTCTTTGTATAGGAGTATTGTTGGCGCTTTACAGTACGCCACTATTACTAGACTCGAGATTTCGTATGTTGTGAATCGCATTTGTCAGTACATGTATTCTCCCATTGAAGCTCACTGGTCTGTTGTCAAACACATTCTGGGTTATCTAAAGGGGTCTATTTCAGTTGGACTTGTTATTCGTCCCTCAATGGAAATCGACTGGTTGCTTACTATGATACTAGTTGGGACTCTGATGCGACCCTGCCCTGGCTCGGACCCAGCTCCTACGGACCCGAGATGGCCTAGACCTTGGAGACCCCCTTGGATTAGGACTTAGTCTCTTTTATGTATTTATTTATATTATTTCTATTTCCGTCATTTGATATTCCGTCTTTACTATTTAGGCGTGTGCTCTCTTATGTTTAAGAGGATGGCCCATTATGGTAGAGTAAGGCCCATTAGGGTTTGTTGCACCTTTCTATTTATATTAGTTATTATATCAGATTTATGGGCTTTTCGGATGTGGGCCTTGATTGCATGCTAGGCCCAATCCGATCCCCTACTTTGTATATAGGGTTTCGAGCTTGCTGTCTATATAAGAGGCACTCGGGACTCCTTTCAATTCACGTCAAATTAAGCCAAGTTTAAGTAGAGTGAGATTCCTCCTTATTTGGCCCGACATCACCGTGGTTCCGTTGTCGAGTCCATACCTTGGATCGACGTTCTATCCCTTTACCTCACCCCACCCTCGCTCCTACGAGCATTAGAGGCCCGCGAGTCCACTTTGTGGTCTCGTATTTATCTCGGTTACTTGTGTCGGAGAAGATCCGGGCGTTTCGAGCCTAGATCCGCCCCTTGTGACCCTAGGGTCGCATCAATTGGTATCAGAGTGTCAGGCGGCTCGACGAAGGCGTCCTTTTTCGACATCACTGTTCCGCATCCGTCGTTCCGGTTCCCCGCCACCTTGCGCAGCCGCACGACCCTCCAAGAACTTATTTCATGTGCCAAATTGGTTGAAGTCGGATATCTTCAAGATGGCAGTATACGGGACTGTACGCATAAGAAGAAGAAAATTCAAAATAAAAAAGGGGAGAAGCAGCAACCGATTGTTTTTATTTTTTTCCATTTATTTGTTATGGTTTTGTAAAGATCTTATCTTATAAAAGATCTTCTAGTTATTTTCTTTCTAGGATAGATTTTATTGTTTCCATTTTTAACGAGATGTTTCGGATTGTGAAAGATCTCGCAATATTGTAAAAAAAATCGAGAGCCCGAGCCATGTCTTGGACCTGCTCGGCAATTTGGAACGATTCGGACTCATGGGATTAGCCGCATCGACGAGTCAACACTCGTCCATATAAGCCACTTCCAAGGGACGATCCGGATTGGATCCCACCATATCGACTCCTGGAGAATCGGGCCCGCTACTACGACGAAATTCCAAAACCCCGACGTCGCTCCTACGATGAACGGGATTGGAGTCTGCCCCCTCGGCGCTCGCGTCCCCGAGACCGCACCCTAGAGGCCGAGAGGTCTCCCCCAGCTCGCACTCGATTCCACCACATGGACTCCTGTGCCACACCCACGACTACCTCGGCGCACCATCGGGATGCGTTGCCCGCACAACTCGCGAAAAAGGACACACGGATCGCGGAGCTCGAGCACCTTCTCGCCATCCGAGCGTCTCAACCGTGGCCGACACCCCAAGTGCCGACGCTCGAGTCCAACCCAGTGCCGCCATTGGCACTGGTGCCGTGCGAGCCTACCCTCTTCGAGGATCCCACACCCTCTGCGCCGACGCCCGAGCCGGTGCCGAGCGCGCCCATCCTTACCGAGGATCAGCTTCTTCCCGCGTCGACACCTAAGGTCGAGAACCCGCCCCAGCTTGACGAGCCTTTACCTACACCGGCGCCCTCCTTAGAGTCCGACGCTGACCCCGAGCCCATGCTCGAGCCTGTCTTTGTGTCGACACCATACTTCCTAGAGACTACCTATGTCGATGGCAAGGCTGTCATGAGATCATCGCCTTCTTCCCTTGTCCACTCCACGTCAAAGCGAGGACGCTTCGAAGCTAAGCTGGGGAGAATGATGCGACCCTGCCCTGGCTCGGACCCAGCTCCTACGGACCCGAGACGGCCTAGACCTTGGAGACCCCTTGGATTAGGACTTAGTCTCTTTTATGTATTTATTTATATTATTTCTATTTCTGTCATTTGATATTCCGTCTTTACTATTTTAGGCGTGTGCTCTCTTATGCTTAAGAGGCTGGCCCATTATGGTAGAGTAAGACCCATTAGAGTTTGTTGCACCTTTCTATTTATATTAGTTACTATATTAGATTTGTGAGCTTTTCGGATGTGGGCCTTGATTGCATGCTAGGCCCAATCCTATCCCCTACTTTGTATCTAGGGTTCCATTGTCGAGTCCATACCTTGGACCGATGTTCTATCCCTTTACCTCACCCCACCCTCGTTCCGACGAGTATTAGAGGCCCGTGAGTCCACTTTATGGTCTATTATTTATCCCGGTTACTTGTGTCGGAGAAGATTCAAGCGTTTCGAGCCTAGATCTGCCCCCTGTGACCCTAGAGCCTCTGATGGCGATGATTGCCGATCCCAACACGACTTTGCCATTTATTATGGTGGTAATTTAATTAGTTGGTCTTCCAAGAAGCAACATGTGGTTGCAAAATCTAGCACTGAAGCTGAGTATAGGGCAATTTCCTTTACTTCCACCAAACTCATTTGGATCCAGCAATTACTCCTTGAGCTTCAGGCACCTCTGATTCGTCCTCCCATTAACCTTTGTGATAATCTGAGTGCCACTTACATGTCAACCAATCCGGTGTTTCGTCAACGCTCCAAATATATCAAGATTGATTACTACTTTGTGCGTGAGCCGGTTGAAGATGGTTCTCTTATAGCTCGTCATGTTCGAGCCTGTGATCAGACAACTGACATTTTCACTAAGGCTGTTGGTACTTCTAATTTTTTGCAGTTATGCTCTAAGCTCTATGTTCGGAATCCACCATGAGCTTGTGGGGGGGGGGGGTATTAGGATATATATTATCTTAGCATACATTGTATTTATCTTTTCCTTATTATAAGCCTTGGGCTCCAAGATAGATAAAATCACTTGGGTTCTAAGGAATATTGTGTATATAAACCCTTTGGGTATTTTAGTTGAATGCAAGATTACATTCACACAAAATCTCTCCCTTCACAGATACTATCTGAACTCGACGCCATGGTGGAAGCGGTGTTGTCTAGCGTTGCTGAGCAAGGAGTCTCAATCTTGATCGGAATTGTGTGATTTCGATCGTTATGCCGACGATGGCTTCTCCATGTCGAACTTATCACCTTTCTAACTACTGATCAGATTGATAGGTTTGTATTCTCATATGAATTTTCTGTTTTTTCTCTTTCTAGCATTTTATGGCGAAAGATTGGACTCAAGATGACAAGGTTTAACAGTATTTGCGTTGCGTTGCGTTGCTCCCTTTGCTAATTGCGTTTGAAATTCTGGATTCCATGTACCATTTCTTCATCTTCTTTGTGCAATTTCTAGTTTATTTTGATTTAAAAAGTATATATTATCCCTATCTTTCAACAATTATTAGACAATAACAATAAATATTATACCCTTATTATGTTTAACTAATTCTTATTCATACAAATAAAAATTAGTTTATTTTTTCAACCCCAACTCTTTTTTCATCTATTTTTTTAACTACCATTAAAATTTAAACTTTAATTAATTTTTAAACTAATCAGTACAAATACACTACCTATCCTATATATTTTAATGAATTTAGCTAAGATAGAGTTACTCTACATAGAGTGTGATAAATCTTAGTCATTAATTATCATCAGTTTTTCTAACCTATCTTAGCTAAATTTATAAAAATGTTATCATTTTAAGAAGTTTAACCTATGTCCTTGAATATAGGTTAAAAAATCGAATTATCAAATGAAGATTTGAGATTGATTCCTTTTTTTTTCAAGTCTTTTTTGTTTTTATATTTTCTTATAAAATTTATTACTTTTATAAGAAGTTTATAAATCTACATGTAGAGTTAAGACAACAACTCCAAGAAAATAAGACCGATATTTTGTTTACTCGGACGGTGTTCTTTGAAAAGTATAAGACTCCATTGTCCAAATAAATTCTCTTTGTTTTCTCTCTTTCTCTCGTTTTTTTTTTACATTCGCAAAATATTCTCTTTTTTTGGGCTCAAACTTTGAACTTTTTGTTTTGGTAAACAAACTTGAACTTTCATTCCTGTAGGACTGTAGAGTTAAGACAACAACTCCAAGAAAATAAGACCGATATTTTGTTTACTCGGACGGTGTTCTTTGAAAAGTATTAAGACTCCATTGTCCAAATAAATTCTCTTTGTTTTCTCTCTTTCTCTCGTTTTTTTTTACATTCGTAAAATATTCTCTTTTTTTGGGCTCAAACTTTGAACTTTTTTTTTTTGGTAAACAAACTTGAACTTTCATTCCTGTAGGACTGTAACTCATGTCAACGACGATACAATCAGGTCCCCACCACTTATAGGAAATCCGTCTCGGCGACGAAATTAAGCTGATCCGTATTATTCTTCCCAACTTCCAACGTCTTCTCTTTGAGATCTGCTATTCTCCGGGTCCTTACCGATGCGTTTCACAGCGATGCTAGTAATACTATATTGATATAAGCTTCTATAATGCTGTGATTTCTCATGAAATTTTGCCTTCTTCTCATCTGGGTATCTCCGATTTTGCCTCTTCAAGGTTCGCAATCCCTTATCCCCCTTTTGTTGTTAGAGTTTTTAGAGCTCTTCTAATCGCTTGAATCAGTTTATCTGTACCACATGGGAGTATTATGATTATTATTATTATCATCTTTCTGATTATTGAGTTGGTCTTTCTCTATTGCCCTTTGTTTAGATGAGGGTGAGCTGCTAATTAAAATGCGATTTTTTCAGCTGGGTTTCAATAGTTTTTGTTGTTTGTCTTTCTGTGTGCTAATAAGGATTATTGATTGCTTGCACCCAAAAAAAAAAAAGAATTGTAAATGGTTGTGCATTAGTGCTGATGGGTTTATATTTGTTGTGAACCAATTAAGCTTCTATCTTGCTGTTTTGAGCTAATGATTGCATATCAGGGTAAAAGATTCAAAGTTGTTGGTAGAGGTGCAGTAACGTTGCATTCTAAAACACATCCTTCTAAGCTCTAAGTGCGTGTTTTGTAAGAGATGTTGATAATGATCATGTAATCAGTGTTGATAAGGCCTGATGGTAGTTGATAAGGACTGATAAGGTGGTAGCGTTTCGTAAGTGAATGCTGTTTGGAATTGAATGCGGACTAAACCCATGCCAGTATGCCACACTCTGAAATATTTCAAAAATTGGGGTAATCAAGAACTGAAACCCTTTTCGGTATCTTGTGAGTTCTGTCAGTCATCGTTATCTTTAGTTGAAAATGAAATCTGAACATCTTAATTACGAACCTGAAACAGTGTCAAATACTGGAGCTTCTGTCAGAAATGTTATCTTGGAGGCCTGTACCCTGAACCTAAGTTGATTGATTTATCATCACTGTTTATATCTGTTTGCATTTTTGACAATTGTAAGCATAATTACTTGGATAGTTAATATTCATGTGACTCTGCTACATCTGCTAGATTTAGCTTGATTGGAGATGTGAAGATGACTGTGGAAGGGGAAATTGCCAAGTATCGAGAGAGGTTGGACAAAACATTGGCATCTCATTATCTCACAGATGAAGAAACTCTTAAAACCCTTGTGAAGGATCATTTGCTACGCTCAAAAGAGCATGAAATTCAAGGTTGGTAGCTAAAGAACCATCGGGTTTGTTGGTATTTAAAATTTAATCTTGCACTTCATGTAGCAACAGCTGCTGCTTCTGTTTGGCAGCTGAAAGTGGTCATTAAACTAGTAATTTTGTGGCCATATGTGTATATTGTAGAGTCTACGGAGTATGCTATAGATAAAAGGACAAGTGAGCTATCAAATTTTCTTGGCATGCTGAGAAGTCCATCTGAAAGCAATGAGGGAACGCTACAAAAAACAGCTCATGCTACTTGGAAAGTAAGCAATTGTCCACTCCTTTGATTCCTGCTTGAGTGTTCCTTTGTTGACAAAGTTGGATTGTAATTTGTTAGTGTTCTTATTTGTATTGAAATGAGCACATCTACTTTTTGCAAGGCTAATGTGATTCATTGCTCAACAGTTGAAACAGGATACTGAAGAGTTACGTGTTATGTACCGTGAGGGACCAGAAGGTTCTCCATATCATACCTTACTTGCTGAAGGTTATGTTGATGCGCCAGTAGATGCTTGTAAGTTTATATTCTTGTTTATTCTGCATACAATCTGTTAAATTGCACTACTTTCAGTCTGTTAATGGTATTACTTTTCTGAATCAATTAATAACTTTCCATATTCTGGCATTTACTTCTTAATAGGTTTATGTATCTCTCTCGAAACAGCTCTTTATCCTACCTGGTAAGAAATATCTATGCAGCATGTATAATCATCCTGCAGCAACTCTAAGAGCAGTCTATTCTTTGTGATCAATTAGTGCCTGTCCTTATACTAGTAAACCATGTATTCCAATGAAGTTCATCCTTCAAATAATCTTCATAGCTTCTAGAGATATATTGCTTTTTTCACCTGTTAAGATCATGGGGAATTCTGAGATCAACATGAAAGCCCTATGCACCCTATCACTTTCTAATCTCTAGATCTCTAAGGGGTTGGAAAAATGTATTCTTGGAAATTTAATGCTTAAATCATAATCTCGGAGAAAATCATGAATTAGAGAACTCTAAGGAAATTATCAGTATTCTCTTGCAAGTGAACTGAAAAATGAAGTCATGTAAAAGCCAAGTGATCCTTGAAGATCAGTTTTTGGTTATCACAATGTTCTATGTTTAGATTATTCAGCAAAACATTTGAGCTTTGTCTAATAACATTCATGACCTAAATCTTAGATAACCACTCCTAGTATGTAACATTCCTCTTGATAAACCGCGTGCAATAATTATCTTGAGAGTGTAGAAATTAGCAAACTAGTAACTACAGACTACAACCAACCTTGAAAAAGAAAAAACCAGTAACTACACTCATATAGTTGATGTTTACTTCAACCAATATGCTTGGTGTAAGTATATCCATAAACAACTGTTGTAAAAACAGTAAATACTTGCAACAACAACAACATCAACCCAGTGTTAACCCGCTTTAGGCGGGATCTGGGGGGCCATGCCCAATACAAAATCGAGAGGGTCTATGAAGAAGGCCCAAGTATTATCATTGCCCGGAAGACCCAAGGAAAACTAAAATTCAGCTATGTGGCAATGATAATTGAATCTAGTTAGAATGCACCGAAATTGATATAGGGGTTATATCCATCTCAAAGGCATTGTATACTTGCAATATTACTGTTGATAAAAAAGTAATATTTTCCTTCTTATTTCCAAAAATGTTTCTAGGTTTCCTGAGACCAAGGTTCCTACCTTTAAAATTATTCTTGCCCAGTGCCTCAAAAGGATAAGAATCGGAGAAAATATTTCCTTAGTGAGGTTTGTACAGGTCACAGCTTATAAAAATACTCACTAAGTTCCTTAATTTCTTGGAATCTTTTGTTATGTGATTCTGAATTTCCGTAATTCTTTGGAAGGAAGAATGAAGCTTTCATGGCCCTTATCCAACAGAGAAGCTCTCATGCACTTTTTTGAGTTTGAGTACTTAGAAGACGGTCTAGTCATTGTTGTGATAAACACGGTAATTACTTAACAAGATGATTCACATAATGTTTGGCTTAGCTACAGTGGTTTTCAATCTATTGTGATTATGTCTATCATTTTTAAAAAGTTTATCTGACTGTGGATATTCCATTAGCCTGACGTAGAGAGCATCCAGAAGGAAATACATGATTTCTCTGATGACAAGATACCAGAAGCAGGGCAAACTGTGAGGGTTGGTCTTGTGGGAGGTTTTGCTTTACAGAAGGTGACAGAAGAGAGGAGCTACTTTAGGTGTGTTGTTTCTAGCTGAACTCCTAATTAATTTCTTAATTTGTCAATAAATTCAGGTGGGTTTGAAGCAAAATAAATTAAATAATACCTTTTTCTTTCTATAATTGCTTTAAATGGCTAAAAAGATTTTAAAATTTTAATGAGTTAAAATGAACTTAATACATTATGATGAAAGCCTTTCAATCCAAACACAGATAGGTTTTATACTTGCACGTCATTTTATTTGTGCATTTTAGAAGCAGCAGCAAAAATGATCTCTTAGCTTTATGAACCAGTAGTAAGTTGATGATGACTTAATGGCTAACATTCTGGATTTTGACAGGACAATAGCAAATATGGATGTGAAACTGGATTTTTTTCCTCCATGGCTTATTAATTTTGTATCAAGGCAGCTAATAGGCACTGGTTTCAAGCTTTATAAGAAGGTGACATTCTGAGACATAAATTTTGTATCTAGGCAGCTGATAGGCACTGGTTTCAATGATGGAGTGATGGTCAAATCTTTTTTATTGAGACAATTTTCTTTTTCTTGCAGATACTTACCTCTAAATCTAAAGATGATGAACAAATTGCCAAGGCCTTGAATGACCCTCTTTACATCCGGATTAGGAAAGCTTTGTATCAGAGTACTGAAATTAATAGTAATGCAAATATGATGATTGATCATGACGATACCCTATCAAGCCCCAAAGAACAAGGTAACCAGGGAGAGTTGGATGATGAACAAGTTCCTGCAAATGACTGTGTTTCTGAATCTTCACCAGAGTATATAGTATCTAGTGATTGGAAACCTTGTAATGAGATTGAGGAAGAAGAAGTCCAAGAAATCAAGAATTCAGAAAATTATGCCATGGAAAATCATCAAAACACAGAGATTGAGAATCATCCTAAGGTAAATTACATAACAGAAATTCATTTTGACCATCATAAGAATGTTCGCTTGAGTCCACAAGTTCAGAAAGCACTGGGAACTTTGGACAAAGCTATTTCTGTTGTAAGAGAGGCAAGAACGAAAAGCCAATCTGTTAGTCCAGTTCGCTTTTCTACTGAAGACTCTCCTAAAGTGGAAATTGCTCAAGCTAAGCTCATGGCCATGGAAGATTATAATGGGATACACTCGGATAATGCCACTCCTTTGACACCTCCAAAAACAGAAACCATGAACAGAACTCAACTCAATTTTAGCAGCAAGAGCAGTTTACCCAGTTTGAGGTATAAATTTTGGGTGCAATTGGATTATGCATTATAAATTATAATGCAATGTAATGCATTACCATTGATAAATTATTGTTTTTCATTTCCAGGCTAAACCCACCTGCAAAGGATGTGAATGCTCACAGATTAGCACCATCATCACCAGAACTGATTCTTTCAAGCTCAAATGCAAGCCCTCAAGTTATTTCAGACTTGATAGAAAATGGGCATAGTATGGGAACACCGAATTCAAACATTAGTGCCAATGGAATAATACACGAGGGTAAAACTAGTGAACACAAGAGAAATGGGCAGCATAAGAAGTGGAGGATATGTTGCTTACACCTTGTTTCTGGGCGGCTTGTTTCTTAGTAAGAGAAAAACAGATATGCCAAAGTAGTATACTATTTCAACAGCAACAAAATTATTCCTAGATGTGAATGAGTAAAAATGTAAGATTATGTTGCTCCTGTGTAATTTACCATGCCAAACAGAAATACATCTCCTATTGAATGCAATGTTTTTTTGTTTTCTTTTTCTTTTTGTAGAATGAATGCAATGTTGTATTATGAATGGTACTAAACGTAAGTAATGTCCCTTTCTTGTCCTATCAAGACTTTAACGGCAAGTATGACATTTATGAAAGTTATTTCTTCCTCTCTGGTTATTTCAATAGAAAAACATAAGGAAAAAAACATAAGGAAAATGCTGGATTCACAAAAGTATTCAGGAGGTGCACGACAATGGCTCCTGACTTACAGATTTATGGGTATTTTATAATGATCCAGCTTCAATGGAGTTCAAAAAAAAAACTCAACAAAAGCCAGCCTTGCTTAAAATTTTCCAAATTTTCTTTCTCTCAACAACACAATAATTACAACACACGCCTGACAATAAGAGCTGCTAATTACAACACACGCCTGACAGTCGCATGACAACGCTGGAAGACACGGCGATGGCGGAGGCTCACACCGCCCAGCCACCAGCAGGAAAACCACCAGATGGAACACCACCCCTTTCCTTTCGTGACATGCTCACACAAGGGCT
The DNA here is from genome assembly GCA_964016875.1 of Fallopia convolvulus. Classification (NCBI taxonomy): domain Eukaryota; kingdom Viridiplantae; phylum Streptophyta; class Magnoliopsida; order Caryophyllales; family Polygonaceae; genus Fallopia; species Fallopia convolvulus. Next base: position 11,074,879 of record OZ024722.1, on the reverse strand, counting down.
GGACCCCAAACCAGATAACGCCCTAAGCGACCAGTGGATTGAGGAGAAAATCCGGATTGAGTTCCCATATGGAGAGAAAGGACTCCCGAAGATCACAATTGAGCCTGAAGTCCTGGAGACGCTAGCTAAAGCGTGGAGCACTGCTGTTATCATTAAGTTACTGGGGAAACCACTGGCGTTCCAGGTCTTGGAGAAGAAGTTGAAGGAAATGTGGACTCCTTGTGGCAAAATGGTGATTATGGATCTAAATAATGGATACTTAGTGGTTAGATTCGAAGTGGAACAAGACTTCTGGCGGGCTCTAACAGGAGGGCCATGGAGTATATTCGGACAATGCTTGATGGTGAAGAAATGGAGTTCGAGCTTCAACCCCAAGAAAGACGAGATAGACACGGTTTGCACATGGATAAGGCTGTCCAACCTCCCGATAGTCCTCTATGAAGAACGGGTCATACGAAAGATTGCCTCCAGTGTGGGTCGGCCCTTACGGGTGGACCGGAACACGCTCCAAGCCACAAGGGGGAAGTTTGCGAGAGTTTGTGTCGAGCTAGATCTGAGGAAACCTCTCCTGGGGGCAGTGATGGTCAATCAAGAGACGGTTTTGGTGGAATATGAAGGCCTCAACGCCATTTGTATAAGGTGTGGAAAGTATGGACATCTTATCGGTGATTGCCCCCTCAATGACAAAAGCAAAGGGGTGCAAGCATCACAGGAACAAAAGGAGCCAGGGGGAACTCACCGACGGGAGGAATGTTCGAAACGAGGGGAAACCAATGGTGGTAACAATCAGGTGGAAATGGAAAAGGCTGAGAGAGATGAAAGAAAGGTAGGGAAGGAGACGCCGGAGACGCTGCCGGAGGAGGAAACAAACCTCGGACCGTGGATGATGGTAACACGAATCCCAAGGAAACCAAAAGGAAAGAAAGTGGAGGCTACAATATCGGGGAAAGAGACGGAGAACAGACTACAGAACAGCTTTTCTGTATTGACTCTGGAGGCGCCAGAGAGGAATGAAGTAGTGGACAAAAGAGAGAATGGAGAAGGCGACAAAACCCTAGCTATTTTTAAGGCTAACAAAGAGGCAGGCAAAAGTGGAACTCTGTCTCCAGAGACGAAAACAAATAACCCCTTTCAGCTAGGGTCAACATCAGGAAAAAGGCATGGCAGTACCAGCGCGCCGTCCTCAACAGGAAAGCGTGTAGGGCGTCCAAGGAAAGGAAACAACGGTACAAAAGTTTTCTCCAACGGGCCGAAAATGAACGAGTTGGGCCTCCAGTCTGGGCCAGCAAAGAGACAAAGGCCCACAGAGGAGGGAAACGGTAGCAGCGAAAATGCCAAACCTGGGCCCACACAAAAACAAAGACCAGGGGTAGAGGCGAGCCCACAACCAGCTCCAAAACAGAATCAAAATTCATTGATGGGAAAGGGAGACGCCCAGGATCAAATAACACCAGCAGAGAAGCCACCAGATTGGAGTGAATCGAAGGGGGGAAAGATGACCTCGAATATGAGTGGGGTGGAAGCAAATCAGACACATTCCCTAACTCAGGAGGGGGATACAGAGATGGAAGAAGGCGAACTCACCCCAATGAGAGGGGTGGAGGCACAAGGGGCTTAGAAAGGGGAAACACCAACTCCTTGCATTAGCTTTAATATGAAGATCATGGTGTGGAATGTTCAAGGAGCTGGGAGCAGAGGCTTCAGAAGAGCCTCGAGATACTTACTTAAACACAATAAAGTGGATATGATGGTGATTCTAGAACCTAAAATTTCTGGAAGCAGAGCACAAGAAGTTTGTGAGAGACTTCCTTTTCCAAAACACTTCAGAGCTGAGGCAAGAGGCTTCAAGGGTGGGGTATGGATGCTGTGGAACCCCAATGAAGCAGATGTGAATGTGATCTCTTATAATCTCCACTATGTTCATGCTGAGATCGATTCGAAAAGTGGAAAATTTCACCTACTGGCGGTCTATGCTCCCCCAAATACGCAAGATAGAAGAAGATTCTGGGAGGATACCAAAAGAATAGTGGAGCGCACCCAGGGGCCTTGGTTCATTGGGGGCGATTTTAATTGTATTTTAAACCAAGAGGAGCGACAGGGAGGATCAGGAGGTCTATGGGAGGACACAGGGATATTTAACGAGTGGGTATCTAGTCTCGGTCTAATTGATCTGGGGTATTTTGGATCCAGATTTACGTGGAGGAGAGGCAATGTATCTAACACTAGAGTGGAGAAGAGGCTGGATAGATTCTTCACGAACGACAGGGGAAAGCTGAAGTGGGCGGAGGCTGGGGTTAAGCACCTACCGGCCCTCTCATCGGATCATAATCCCCTCCTCTTAACGCTTGAGAAAGCTGGGAGGTGTAACAAAAACAGACGCCCATTCCGCTTTGAGGCGGCATGGACGCTCCACCCGGAATTCCAAGATTTCATCAAGAGGAGCTGGTGCGAGGATGAAGGCTATAGAGCAGCCCTTCAGAAGTTAAGAGGGCAGCTGCAAATCTGGAATATGGAGGTGTTTGGGAATATTCACAAGCGGAAGAAAATAATCATAGACAAATTGACAGGGGTACAAAGTCGGCTAGCACGAGGAATAAATGATGACCTGCTCAAGCTCGAGAGTGACCTCAAAAGGGAGCTGGAGAGAGTCCTAGAGGAGGAGGAAACCCTGTGGTTCCAAAAGTCAAGGGAGGAGTGGATAACACTGGGTGACAGAAATACCTCATACTTTCACTTGAGCACCCTAATTCGGAGAAGCCACAATAAAATCAAGGCGCTGAGAAACCAAACAGGGGATTGGATACAAGACCCAACAGCTCTGGAAAAGTATGCAGTTGATTATTTCGCAACACTCTATGCTGAACAAGACAGAGGGAGCAATCAACAAGGCCTCCCCAGTGAGGGCTTCCCGAAGCTGAATCATACAGAGTTGGCAAACCTCAATAGAGCTGTAACAGATGAAGAGATTTACCAAACTCTCAAGCATATGAAGTCCTACAAAGCGCCAGGAATTGACGGCTTTCAACCGGGTTTCTACAAAACCTGCTGGAGGGTGGTGGGGAAATCCTTTACAGATTTTGTGAAGGACTTCTTTATAAATGGGAAGCTAAGGGAAGGAGTAAATGAAACGCTTATTGCTTTAATTGGGAAGGTGAACAACCCGGAAAAGATAGAGCAGTTCCGACCGATTAGTTTATGCAATGTAAGCCTCAAGATAATTACAAAACTCTTGGCGGGAAGACTTCAACCCCTCATCTCAAAAATGGTGGGACCAAATCAAAGCAGCTTCATCCCGGGGCGTGTGATTACTGACAATGTGGTGCTCCTGCAGGAAACAATCCATTCAATGCAAACGAAGAGGAGTGGAAAAAAGTGGATGCTTCTCAAGCTAGATCTTGAGAAGGCCTATGACCGGATCCGATGGGATTTTTTACTGGATACGATTAAAGCTGCAGGGCTGCCACAAAGCTGGGTGCAATGGATAGCAGAGTGTGTAACGACGACAACGATGAGGCTCTTATGGAATGGAGAGATTACAGAGAGCTTCAAGCCGGGGAAGGGTCTAAGACAAGGGGACCCCCTCTCCCCCTACCTCTTTGTCTTGTGCCTTGAAAGATTGAGCCATGCCATTAATCAAGAAGTGGGGAAGGGGAAATGGCGACCGGTGAAGTTGTGCAGAGATGCCCCACCGCTTTCACACCTATTCTTCGCCGATGATATCATAATACTAGCGGAGGCTTCTCGACAACAAATGAGGGTGGTCATGGACTGCTTGAACAGGTTTTGTCAGGCCTCAGGGCAGAGAATCAACAAAGTTAAATCCAAAGTTTTTGTTTCAACAAATGTCTCAAGGGACCTTGCCAATGAGATTGAAGGCGAGGGAGGAATAGACGTTACTAGAGATCTTGGGAATTATCTTGGAATGTCGGTCCTCCATAAGCCGATTACAGTTGAGACCTACTCGGGAATTGTGACTAGAGCTCGCCAAAAGCTACAAGGGTGGAGGAGTCGTACCCTAAGCTTTGCAGGGAGACGTGTTCTTGCAAAGTCAGTGCTATCAACAACACCATACTATGCCATGAACTCGGTGACTCTCCCAAAGACCACTTGCGAAGAACTTGATAAGGTCACCAGGACCTTCCTGTGGGGAGACTCAGAGAGGGGACGGAAGATACATCTGGTGGCCTGGGAGGAGGTGTGTAGACCAAAGAATGAGGGAGGATTAGGCTTAAGGAAAGCGCGAGACATGAATCTGGCTGTGATAGGGAAACTTGGATGGAGATTGCTCAACAACCAAGCAGGTTTATGGGGCGGGGTGATGAGGGCTAAATATGGACTAGTCATGAATGGGAGCAGAATTCAACGAACCACCAAGAGAGCCCCGTCCTCAACCTGGCGCAGCATTGAGGAGGGACTGGAGGGTATTGTTTATAAAGGAATCAAGTGGAATATAGGGAATGGACAAGAAGTGAGGTTTTGGGAGGACTCATGGCTCACCAATAAACCGCTCCGACAGGTGAGCCATACCAACATCAGAGAGGAGGATAGAGAGCTTCGAGTAAAAGACTATTGGAGGCCAGGGAATGGCTGGAACTGGGAATGCATAAGTGAATGGCTTCCGAACTCATGGCTACTGAAGCTTGCAGCTGTGGCAATTTCGGACGAGCCAGGAAGGAAAGATGTTATCAGTTGGGGGCCTTCTTCATCGGGAGAATATACGGTGAGCTCTGCCTACAACGAATTACGGGGCCAAACGATCATCGAGGAGGATCAAAGAAAAATTCTCCAACTCATCTAGGGATTGAAGGTTCCTGAAAGGATTAAATTCTTCCTCTGGCTAGTGGCAAAAGGAAAAGTGCTCACAAATGCAGAAAGAATGAGAAGACATCTGGCGAGAAGTGCCACTTGCGGAGGGTGTGGCCTAGCGGAGGAAACGATAATTCACCTAATCAGAGATTGCCCGAAGGCTAGAGAAGTTTGGAGGAACCTCATTAATCCAAGCAGAGAAGGGGACTTCTTCAACCAAGACCCAACAACATGGGCGATAGAGAATTTGAAGGGGAAGGGTGGCCTGAGGGGAGAGGGGCCGGGCGAAGTGCTCTTCGCGGTTACAATCTGGTGGCTGTGGAGATGGCGGAACCAGAGAGTTTTTGGTGGTGGCGAAATCCCTACAAACCGGGTACAATTTCTGTTGGGGAAAACCATGGAGATTCAAAAAGCATGGGAAAGTAGATCCTCACAGAATAACAAAATTGACAAGGAAGAAAGAATGATCAATTGGACTCGGCCGGGAGAAGGTTGGTGGAAGCTCAATACTGGACGGGTCAGTTCTGCAGAATTCAGGGGTAGCGGCAGCGGGGGGTGTTCTCCGAAATGATGATGGAAGATGGGTGGCAGGCTTCGTGCAAAATATAGGGTCGTGCTCAGTTCCGGCAGCGGAATTATGGGGCGCTGTTAATGGGCTCCAAACAGCATGGAATTTGGGCTGCAGAAAGGTCATCTTGGAAATGGACTCAAAACTCGCAATCGACTGGATCAAAACGGGAGTCAGAGCATCTCATCCATTGGCCAGCCTGGTAAAAGAGTGCCATGGCTTATTGAGTAGGGATTGGCTAGTACAACCCCGACATATTTTTCGTGAGGCCAATCGTGTGGCTAACGAGTTGGCAGCTTTGGGACACAACTTCCCAATTGGTGTTTACATATTAGAGGAGCCTCCTGATTCTGTCAATGTAATCCTCCGGGAAGATGCTAGGGGAGTTGCATTTTCTCGGGTTTGTTCTGTAAACTCCCCCAACTATTAATAAACTTGAGAGCTGAGCTCTCACTTCAGACCAAAAAAAAAAAAAAAAAAACTCAACAGGTAAATTTGATAATATCTTGTCTTTAAATAAAAAGACTGTTAAATTCTTTTCTTTTCTTTTCATACTTATTTTTTAATACTATAGTTTTACTAAATGATTTTATAAATCTACAAGAGTTTTCATTTAACTTCACCATAATAAAATCAAAGTTGGTAAGTGGTTTTTCAAGGCATAGGTTAAGAATCCATTTTCAGAAGCTCAAGAATAAAAAATTCGTATAAATCCCACAAAAATAAATTAAAAATTCTAAATAAATAAAATGCATTAGTAAAAAAAATTAAAATAAAGAATCTTAAATTCTAAATAAATAAATTTGGAAAATCTGTTTTATATATACAAGCAGCGGTTATTTTATATTTTGCTGCTCTAAAGAGACTGACAGAAAGCAGAAGGTAAGATCGACCCAAAAAAATAAAATCAGAAGGTAAGTGTAGTAAGGAATCGTTTCAGAAGGCATCGACAATTAGTACATGTCTAGACACTACGTGGGGAACAATGGCAGGCATGAATCCAAATCTCGCACTAAAACTTTTAGGAATCTGATTTAATGCAGAATTTAATGTGTAAAGAAAAAAGAGAGCCCATTAATAAGACAGAGATCCTTAATCAGGTAAGAACAGTGCAAGTGGCAAGTGCACGCCCTTCTCACGTGAGTACCAACGGTCATATGACACAGCATTCCACCGCTCCCTTTATCACCCTTTCTTTTATAAACTTCTCAGCTTTCTTCCTATGCCCACATAAACAGTTTACTTCAATTACCACAAATTCTCCCTAAATACAAAGAATAAGCCCTACATTTGCAGAGAAACACTATCAATCTCTCTCTTCCCCGCATAAAGACGAAAAAGCTGTAATTAAATTAGGAAAGGGGAGGGAAAATGGCAGGGGAAAGCAACAGTAGAAAGCTGGTGGTGGAAATTTGCAACGCTAGGAACCTGATGCCTAAAGACGGCCAAGGCACGGCGAGCGCTTACGTCATGGTGGACTTCGACGGCCAGCGCCGCCGCACCAGAACCGTCTCCAAGGACCTCAACCCTAAGTGGGATGAGCGCCTCGACTTCGCCGTTCTCCAGGATTCGATGGACATGGCCGCCGAGACACTCGAGATCAATATATACAACGACAAGGCAGTTGCTCGGAGGAGTAACTTCCTCGGCAGAGTGAAGATCGCTGGCTCAGCTTTCTCCCCTGCCGGATCCGAGTCCCTAATCTACTATCCTCTGGAGAAGAGGAGCGTCTTCTCGCAGGTCAAGGGAGAGATTGGGATCAAGGTCTGGTACGAAGATCCGGCGCCGGCGCCGGAAACAGAAGCTGAGAAGAAAGCAGAGGCTTCTACTCTGGCGAAAGAGGAGGAGCAGGAGAAGAAGCCAGATCAGCCACCTGAATCTGCGCCGCCGGCGGAGGAGGAGAAGAAAACAGAGCCGGAAAATCCGGCTGCAGAAGGCGAAAAGAAAGAGCCGGAATCAGAGGAGAAGCCAAAGGAGGAGGAACCGAAGAAAGACGAGCCTCCGGCGGCGGAGACACCGCAGCCTCCGCCGCCGGCACCCGAGGAAGCTCCGGCGATCGCTCAACAAGCAGAGAAGAAGCCGAAAGAGGAGATTGTTACAACTAGTAGCAAAATCAGCAGCGATCTAGAGCTTCGATCTGGTCATGGAGCGTACGATCTGGTCGATCGGATGCCATTTCTCTACGTTCGTGTGGTGAAGGCTAAGCGTCCGACTCCGGATCCAGATTCCTCTGTCTTCGCCAAGCTTTTAATCGGAACTCACAGTGTGAAGACAAAGTCGCAGGCGGATAACAGAGATTGGGATCAGGTTTTCGCTTTTGATAAAGAAGGCTTGAATTCAACCTCCCTGGAGGTTTCGGTTTGGACGGAGAAGCAGCAGGAAATCAAGAAGGAAGAAGCAGATAAGTCAACGACTACCACAACTGTCACTACAGAGAGCTGCCTCGGAACGGTGTCGTTTGATCTTCAGGAAGTGCCGAAACGCGTACCACCAGACAGTCCGTTGGCGCCCCAGTGGTACACTCTAGAAGGTTCCGCGGAAACGGCGCCGTTAACGGACGTTATGGTCGCCGTCTGGATCGGAACTCAAGCCGACGAGGCTTTCCAGGAGGCTTGGCAGTCGGATTCCGGCGGCTTGATTCCGGAGACCCGATCCAAGGTTTATTTGTCTCCGAAGCTTTGGTATCTGAGGCTAACGGTCATCCAAACTCAAGACTTGCAAGTAGTCGGCTCGGCGGCAGCTTCTCCTCAAGCCAAGGCGCCTCGTACTTTTCAAGCCGCGGAGCTGTACGTCAAGGCTCAGCTCGGCTCGCAGATTTTCAAGACATCCAGGACGACGGCGGGCCCCGCATCCACCAGCTCGTCTGGCCCCACGTGGAACGAGGATCTGATCTTTGTGGCAGCCGAGCCGTTTGAGCCGTTCCTAGTTATTACCGTTGAGGACGTGGCGGCTGGGAAGCCCGTGGGCCACGCGAAAGTCAACGTGGCAAGCATAGACAAAAGGACGGACGACCGGACGGATCCCAAATCGAGGTGGTTTAATCTAGTGGGCCCAGGAGACGACTCCCCATACGCTGGGAGAATACACGTCAGCGTTTGCCTTGAAGGCGGGTACCACGTGCTTGACGAGGCTGCGCACGTGACCAGTGACGTCCAGCCCTCGGCGAAGCAGCTAACCAAGCCTCCAATAGGCTTGCTGGAGGTCGGCATACGTGGGGCAAGCAACTTGCTGCCGGTTAAGACCAAAGACGGCACACGTGGCACAATCGACGCTTACGTGGTTGCAAAATATGGGCCGAAGTGGGTCCGAACCCGCACGATACTCGACCGGTTCAACCCGAGGTGGAACGAGCAGTACACGTGGGACATATACGACCCGTGCACCGTCCTAACCATCGGGGTGTTCGATAATGGCAGATACAAAATAGAGGACTCGAGTTTGGGGAAACCGGGAAGAGATGCACGAATTGGCAAGGTTCGAATCAGGCTATCGACATTAGATACCAACCGGGCCTATTTTACAACGCACGCGCTCACCGTGCTGTTACCAGGCGGGGCCAAGAGAATGGGAGAAATAGAGATCGGGATTCGATTCAGTTGTTCGTCATGGATCAGTCTATTGCAGGCCTACTCAAGCCCGGTTCTCCCAAGGATGCACTACGTTTGCCCGATGGGTCGGGCCCAACAAGATATACTACGCCAAACGGCAATGCGGATTGTTTCGGCGAGGATGGCCAGGTCCGAGCCCGCTTTGGGCCAGGAGGTGGTCCAGCTCATGTTGGACACCGACACCCATGTGTTTAGCATGAGGAAGAGCAAGGTCAATTGGTTCCGGGTCGCGGGCGGGCTTTCGAAGGTCGCGTCGTTGGCCTGTTGGGTGGACGAGATCCGGACCTGGGCCCACCCGCCCACTACTGTCTTGGTCCACATAACGTTGCTGGCGGTTGTGCTTTGCCCAAACCTTGTACTTCCTACGGTGTTCATGTACGCTTTCTTGATATTGGCGTTGAGGGTAAGATACCGGCAGAGGATTCCGCTGAGTATGGATCCGAGGCTGTCCTACTTGGACGGTGTGGGCCCGGACGAGCTCGACGAAGAGTTTGATGGGTTCCCGAGCACACGATCCACTGAGGTGATCCGAATCCGATACGACAGGCTTCGGGCTTTGGCGGGCCGGGCCCAGTCTTTCTTGGGTGACATGGCGGCCCAATGGGAGCGGGTAGAGGCCTTGTACAACTGGAAGGATCCGAGGGCGACCGGGATATTTGTGGTGGTTTGTCTATTGGCATCGCTGTTGTTCTATGTGGTGCCGTTCAAGGCGTTTGCAATAGGCTTTGGGTTCTACTATCTCCGTCATCCAAGGTTTCGTGGTGACATGCCGTCGGTGCTCGCCAACTTTTTCCGTCGTCTTCCGTCGCTTTCTGACCAGATTCTGTGATCGGGAAAAGGTTTTTTTTTGGGTTGCGGTTTTGTTTGTATTCAAATAATGGAGTTAGCTGGTGTAAGCATATGGTTCACCATCCGTGTTCCTTTTTGAAACTTTAGTTAGTAAAAAGTGGTATTCAAATTTTGTTTGATATTGTAATGGACTCAATTGTTTCAATCTGTTGACTATCTACAGAACTCAACGGCTATTTATACAAATACTTTCGCACTTATTATTCAATATGCAACAACAATTTGGCCTTTGGACTTTGGACTTTGGAGGCTCACAAAACCAACAGTTTGAGATGCAATAGAAAAATGAATGGGTCTCTTCACCCAACTGCAAAGAAAAGAAGAGGATGTTGGCAGCAATTGACATTACGGAGTATGAACCAAGTGACCGTTGATTTATTTAATAATACAACTCTCAAGAAAATACATAAGTAATGAGACCCAAAAACCAGGCTTGACTTCTGTGTAAAGTAATGAGGCCACAAAACCAGGCCACACTAACTCAAAAAGAAACTACTACCGATAAACAGAAACTTAGCTCTAGGTACGGGCCTAGCAAGCACAGCTGCTCACAAATTGGGCCAGGCACTCACACTACATCATAACTCAAAAAGAAACACAAATGCCAGAGTTTTATTTATCTACATCTGCATAACGCAGACTTCATTAAAGGTATTGTATCATGAGAAAAAATTCTGACATGGGACTCAAAATGACACTGGCTGGGATTTCTAAATTGCCTAGGCATTATGGAGTTTGTTCTCAATTTCCTCATTCACGCGCTGGTAGTATTTCAATCTATGAATGGAGTTCACTGCTTCTTCGGTATCCTGGTTCCCAAACGCGCTCGCAAAATTATTGGACCAATGCTTCACCTTTTCTAATACCTGAACAACATTTTGTTTGGATAAAAAAAACTTCAGTTTCTCCTGGATTTAGCTATTAGTAGTATACAGGGAGCCTTGAAGAGGTAACAACCTCTTTTTTTCCATAGAAATTGTAGGTGAACAAGGAAATGATTTCAACCACAGATCAAAGGACTATAAATTGTGACATACCTGTGACTGCATCTGCTTCAATGTCTGAGGATCAGTAGCTTCTTCAACGGCTTCCCTGATTTCCATAATCTGCAATCAATTATAAAAATCTTTTAATAGATGCTCACTACACAATCATAATTTCATTTCACTTCGCTGCATTTGAGAAACATGAATTGCTTTAAAAAGAAAATCAATGTACTGACAATACACTTTGCTTCCAAACTTGTTAGGACATCAGAAATTGGATTATCAGAGGGATAGAAAGTTTTTATCCGAAGTCACCGATCACCATGCAATAACCTAAGATATTATGGTTATCTGATATACTTTGTAAAGGCTTTGAAGCTCAGTTTTGGCTCGACAGAATTAGTTCTGCACCAAAGACTTAGTAAATTGGCCGAGGGTATCTCATGCATTTAATCTGTGGGTGTGTGTGTTTCATTTGGATTTCACTTCAAATTCCATTTAACCAATGACTTTTTTATCAGCCAAAACTCAGCACAAAGATGAGAGACAAATATCAAATAGAGAAGGAGTGCAACACCCATTTACAAGATGGCAATGTAATCATGAATCTCTAGTCTACAATTAGAAGCCTTAATTGGAACTGCAGCAATAATGCAAAGTAAACATCAATCAATAATTTATGCAGCAGTACCAAATGGTTTTATATTCTCAAGACACATAATAAACTATTTACTGCAGTACTCCAATCACCAGGCTCCTTGAGCAGCACTACAATCTGTTTCCTCAGCTATTCATATTCTGTTTGGACTTCACAAGAGATGGGTTCATATTATGCTCTCATATATTCTGTTTGGATTTCATATAAACATGCATCTTAGAGTTTTTTTTTTTTTTTTTTGACATACCTATATCCTGATTCCTGAGCTATGGCAGACAAGGGAATATAGCAAACAAATTCAACATAGAAAACTATTTACATTTATCGTACCTCTGCAAGCAAGTCTGGTTCAAATATTGTTTGTTCCTTATCAACAATTATACCTTGCAGTTCCATCTGCCATAAAATTAAAATGACGCAACAGAATACAACTTACATGAAAAGGTTGTTCGAAGAAAGGAATCTTTCTTAGTGGGCTTTTATGCCAAGAAAAAAAAAACTCAAGTAATGCTATCTGAATATGATAATATCCAAATCATGGAGATTCTTACCAAATATATAGCTCTTAGCAGTGGATTGTTCAGAGTCCTGCATGCATCGATAACACGAGCAGATTGTTCAGCCGCGTACTCCCTTTCTCTCTAATAAAAGATAAAAAGTGAGTGTCCAAGGATGTAATTAAACTGAAAAAAGACTTGCCTATCCAGTATTCACAACTCTGGAGACACACCTCAGGTTTAGAATGAACTAAATCAGGATGCAGTTTCTTCTGCCAATCCTGGAACTTGCCTTTTAGACTGCCCTCTTCAATATCATACTTCTTTTCCCTATCAGTAGGCAAGCACAGATGAGGATAAGATTATTGTTGGCCAGACATGCACTAAACAATGAAAGTAATATACTTAAACACACAGCAAATATCTAAGCACAGGCGATTAATATATGTCCTTGAATCAGCAGACGACAACATATCAGCATTCAGCAGGTATACTATTCTTGTCTAACTTTAAAATGATGTACTCCTAGAGAATGAATCACAAAACACTAAATCTCATAGAAAGTTTTTTTTTTTTATACAATCAGCTACTAGCTCATTACAAGGCAAACATTAAGTTGCCCCAATACTACAAGCATACATTGAATTGCCTTATTCAGATAGTTTGTAGAAAGTATATATGCTTAAACTGTTAGGCATCATCTATAGTAATTCTTCTTGTTTGGTAAAGCTGAATCTACTTGTAAAATTGTTGTTTTGTAGTATATATAGTTGCACAAATTTTGGTTTAACAAGTGACAACACTTGAGCCAAGTAGCATGAAGTTGATTTTTTAAGCAAGATGCAAAAACCAATTCACAACCATAAACTTGGTTTACCTGGTCATGGCTTAATATAGGCAGACAAAGCTAAGATAGATAAGTAAAATGACTCTCAGCACAAAAATTTGCCAAAAGCAGGCTTGTATAAGCTTTCTAACAATTAAGGCTGAGAAAATTCAGCTCCAGAACAGGGATTACGTTGCTGCTCCACGAGAATCCCCAAATAAACCATAAAAGATTTGAATCTCACACAATAGAGGCAGCAGGAACTCAGAATTCACACAAGACTAACTGAAATCCAATTTGGAGACGCAATCGATTGTAAATTCTTCACAAAAGAAAAATTAATTGCAACAATACTTGAGCTCCCACAAAATTCAAAACGATATTAGCTGAATATGTGCGATGGACAAGGAGACTTACAGTCCAAATATCTGGAAGTAATCAACGGAGTTATCCACGGGCTGAATCCTACCACAAGACTCGCAAACCAGAGCTGGCCGCGAATGTAAGAAAGAACTACAACTCCAGCATTTGGCTTCCACGTTGGCGCAAGGCTGGGAGCAGAAGCATTTTAAGCGGTTCGCACAAGGGAACGTTTCTGAAACCCTAAATCCTGGAGACAATTGCGAAAAGGAATAGGGACTATCAGCTTGTTTAGCTGGTGAACTTGGTACGACATGGAAATGGCGGCAGAGTGAGGGGAGATCTCGGCGGCGGAAATACGAGGAAAATCGAATACATAGTTTGGTTCTGTTCATCTTGATCGGAAGCTCAAGAGGTTGCGACTAGAATGCCTCCCACAGAACTTATCTTTCAAGGGGTCACACAAACAGTGACATCAACAAACATACTAATTAGTAATACATAACACACGTAATTTTCAGAAACAAATATACCAAGAAGCACAAATGAGCACATAATACAGTTTGAGGTACCATGCACATGTATATATAAATATATAAAGACTGAAGCCTCCAATTAAATAAAGCTATATATAGCTAGCAATAATTTGTACTAGATGGCTTATATGGACGGGATTAAATTTCGTGTTTATGGTTATTAATTTTATAAGCGGACATAAATAAATGTGTATATTATTTGAATTAGAATAGAAATAAAAAATATATGTTTGATTTGATGAAAAAGGTAATGAAAGGAAATTGGATTTAAACCTTAATTTTGAATGGTTGATTTGGTGCAGAAAAAATATATTATGAGTCGTAAACATTTGTTTATGAAAGGTTGAGCATATGGATACAAGTATATAGTTGTATGATTATAATTGATGTAATGATATATTTTTTTTACTTTGTATTTTTAGGGTCGTGTATTTCAGTTGTGATGTTTTGTGGAGCATGTTTAATTTTGACATTTTCATAAAACCAACTTGCTTATATTTTTCCATGTTTAGTTAGATTATAATTTAAATTCATTTTTATTGATATTGATCGATTGAGAAATATGAGACCGTTTATACATTTAAGTAGCAAGAAAGAAGCGTTATTAACTTAAATAATATTTTTCAATATTTATTAGAGGCCTTTTGTAATTTAAAGTATTTTTAATTATTATTTTAATAAGGAGTATATGTAAACCCATTAGAATATATTAGTAGGATAATTAGTTTGTATTTAAAAAGTAGAGCATTTATTGTTCTTAAGAGGGAGAGTTTTTATAGTTATATAGATAGATAGATAGATTTTTAATCTAGCTTCCTGCCTCCCTCCTTACTTTGTGTGAAAATTATATAGAAGCTTCCACTTATTAGTATGTTTCAATGTTGTGTCATGACTCGTGAAAAGCACACATGAAATAATTTACCAGTAAAGAGTACAACACCGCACCTTATAAAGCAAAAGAGACTGATTTTTTTAGACAAAATAAAGAAAGAAAAGCTTTAAAAAGAAGTTCTAGACCTCCGTAATCACATGCATTGGTCTGTCTATCACATACGGATTGACAAATCACCCAAGGATTCAAAGGAAATCAGTACAGAGCAAGTAGCTTTAGCCAAAGATGGAGAGGGAAAAAGATGAGCGAGAAGCTCCCAGAAAAACAGCCCAAAATCCTTGCCTTTCCCATCAAACCAAGACCACTGAGACCAAACAAAGAATTTCCAGGCGGAGGTTAATCTTCCATCTCTGTGTTATTAGCCTAAACCTACAAACCTACCTGCAGATCCAAAGTCCTTGTAATTTCAGATTACAAATCCAACAAATCAAACCAAAATACGAGACTTCAGTTACCAATTTGGAAAAGTGTCATCCAAATTAAAAAAGAACTTCTTTTTAAAGCTTTAAAAAGAAGTTTCAGATATGTTTCAGGCATCTGAAACTTAAAGACAAAAAAAAAAAAAAAAAAAAAAAAAATTAAAAAATAGAGAGTAGAGCTGATCTTAAACCCCCACAAATTGTACCTCATAATGATCTCTCTTTCTAATTTCTGCTGGCTGGGCCTGGGTTTTGATCTGTGTGTGTGTTTATATACATATGAACTTCTTGTATTCTGGTCTTGATGCAATATTGCTCAACTGGTCTGAATAATTAAAGTGTTTTGATCTTATAATTTAGATTTGTACAATTTGAAAAGCACTCGTGAAAAACACTTGTGCTTTAATATGTGTATCTTACTTATTTTCTAATTCGTTTGATCAGTGTTGATTAAAACACATACAAAAGCCTCAACTTTCGGAAATAAACAGAATAGTTTATAATCACTATATATTGATGAAGTTTGAAGCTAATCAAGAACTGACATTCAATCCACCCAGAAATTAAAGTTGTTGAATTGGAAAATAAATGAAGTTTTACAAAGAATTATCAAAAGCACAAACAAAAACTGATTCCCCACACACAGACGAAAATAAAATAGCAAAAGCACAACAAGAACATGTGAATCAGAACCCATAAAACTGCTCAATTTCTTAATTTTCAAGATAGATTTGTTTGACTTACAATAGGTCAGGGAGAGGGCAAGAGATCCGAGGCGGAGAGGGCGGTGAGGGTGTGGTGGTCGGTGGACGACACGAACAAGCAGAGCAAGGAATCAGCGCAGGCGAAGTTGGCGAGAGGTCGGTGGCGTAGGGGAAGTCGTCGAGAGGTCGGTGGCGTGCCGATGGCGCAGGAGTTCAGAGAAACGAGAGAGGTGGTGGGATTTGGAAAAAAAACCTAAACCTTTATTTTTCGAAGATTTTATTTGGCGCCCGGTCTAGGGGTAGGCTAGCGGCCAAGGGCGCTAGGGCCGTTACAGCCAGAAGGCTTCTAGCCGTAATGGCCATATGTTTAAAAAATTAAAAAAACTTGCATTTATTGCCAACGCCCTACCTAACAATATTTATTGCCTGCTCTTTTTAACCTTATACACATTAAATTCGAGACTAAAACAAACACTCCCCTCTCTTCTTTTCTATCCTCTTCTTCTCTCCAAAAACAATCAAAAACCATGTCCAATGAAGATTTGTATAACTATAATTTGACGGAGAACTCGCTTCGAATAGAGCACAACGAGGTAATTACTTCATACCAAACTCGTTTTAGTTTTGTGATTTTAATGTTTTATCTATTAGGCCCTCGTTTTAGTTTGAATTTCCACCGCAACAATTGTTTGTGCCTTTTCGATTCAATTTGGTAAGGAAACGGGACGCGACCGTTATGGCCAAGAGGCTTCTGGCCGTCACGGCCATAACACTCCCAGCCGTAACGGTTGTATGTGCCATGGCCGTGACGGCCAGAAGCCTCGTGGCCATAACGGCCCCTTGTCCTTTAACCTTAACGGCCACATCCCTTTTAGCCTTAACAACCTCTTTTGACAGCTTTGTTCCCCAACATTACAGGAGGAAAATGAGGTATACATTGGGCTAAATGATCTTCAAATAAACGATGAGAGTACGTATCAAAATGTGTCGGACACGTCAACCATGTTTGGATTTCCGAATTATGTCCAGAGTACACCGGTTGTCGGATTCCCATCTCATGCACCATTTCCCTCGGGGCAATTTGTTCATACACCGGTCTACATGCAGTCTACACCGACCATGTTCGGATTCCCGGGGTTTATACCAGTACAGTCGTGGCAAGTACAGTCTACACCGGCCATGTTCGGTTTTCCACCTCATGTAGCAGCACCGACTGAGCACGTATAGTCTACACCGGCCATGTTCGGTTTTCCACCTCATGCATCGGCACCGACTGACCACGTACAGTCTACACCGGCCATTTTCGGTTTTTCTCCTTTGAGTAGTCATCCGCAGTTTGCAAATCACACAGATGAGGTTGTAGAGGAGGTGTCAAAAGATTATTCGCATTTGTTTACCACTGATACAACATTTGAATCCCGAGAGAAGGCCATTTCTTGGGTTAAACAAGTCGGTATCGAAAATAACATGTGCATAATAATAGGTCGGGATAGAAAGTCAGATATGACTCATCTTAGAAAGACATGACTACTTTGCGAGAGAGAGGGCAAGCACACCCCATCGAAAAGCGAAAATAAGTCAGCTCGCAAGAGGTGCCAGAACAAGAAATGTGGATGTCCTTTTAGATTAAAGTGTCAAGAGAAGCCTAAAGGAGCATGGAAGATTTCTGTTGTTCATGCTATTCACAACCACAAGATTGGTTCCAGTTTGTATGGCCACCCACTAGCCGGAAGGCTCACACCAGAGAAGAAAGATGTGCTGAAGATGATGACACGTAGCAATTGTACAGCAAATCAAGTTGCATGTGCATTGAATGAATTCCCGTTGAACTACACCAGCAAGAGGCAAGTATACAATGAACGGTATAGTGTGCGCGCTGAACTAATGGAAGGTAGAACAACGGTCCAAGAATTCTTCCATAAAGCTAGGAAGAATAGGTACTTTGTGAGACACTTGGAAGACGAGAAGATGAAACGGATTGCAAATCTGTTCTTTGCCAGCCCTGATTCGATATCTCTCCTCCAAGCATTTCCCTATGTTTTACTATTGGACTCCACATACAACAGAAACAAGTAAGTAATGTGAAAATTCGACAAGTGCATTTACTTTTTAAGTCTAAGGGCTAACAAGTGCATTTCATACAGATACAACATACCTTTTTTGGAAATTGTCAGCTTCACGTCCACATGGAAGAACTATACTCTGGTAGGTGCATTCTTAGCCAACGAGCGCGAGGTAGACTACACTTGGGCTGCACAACAACTTCTAGAGCTTTGTGAAAGTGTGAAGAGGACGCCCACTTGTATGGTGACAGACAGAGAGAAGGCTTTGATAAATGCATTGGATGCCTTATTTCCAAGTTCGAAACACCTCCTTTGTAGGTTTCACATTCTAAAGAACATCGAAGGAAGAGCAAAGAGCATCACCAAGAATGCCACAATTTCAACATCCTTCACAAATTATTACCGATCATTGTTTAGGGTAACAAGTGTGGAGCGCTACAATAGAGAGTTGGCTAGAATAGAGGCAAAGTGGGATGCTCGGAAAAATCTTGTTCGATATGTCAGAAGCGAGTGGCTTCTGATGGACGAGTATGAGAAAGGGGAAGATGCACACCTTGACCCTAACTGCAGATGTTTGTTGCCAGTGACACATGGGTTGCCATGTGTCCACAACATTGCACGATATGTGTCCCAGGAGACGCCAATTCCACCTACTGCAGTGCATATCTTTTGGCAAACACTTGACCTAGACACGCCCATATTGCCTAATGAAGAGGCGGAAGACACAAAGCGCAGAGTTGCAAGATCATCGATGGATGACTTCATGAACAACGAGTTCTCTGAATTGACAGCTGATGAACAATACAATTGTGCTCATGATATCCGCAAGCTAGCCCGAGCAGATAAGAGGAAAGTAAAAGAACCTGTAGTTCGAAAGCCAAAGGGAAGACCCAAGAATAGTCCAAACAAAAGAATTCTATGTGGGTGGGAGCAAATTGACAAAGAGCTGGACGAGACTCCTCCAAAGAAGCCTAGAGGGCGGCCCCCAACAGCACCCAAGTCCACCCCCAACTCCATCAGAAAAGAGCTCTCCTAGCACTCCATCACTTACTTTGGATCCATCACCCGGTCCTTTGCGGTTCATTCCGACGTGTATGAAGAATTTCTTTAGGGGTCACTATGCAATTGTTGCTGATGGAAATTGTGGGTTCAGAGCCGTTGCAGAATGTCTAGGGCTCGGTCAAGATAGATGGCACGACGTCCGGACTTAGATGATGATGACTGTACTCGAGCATGCGAAGATATTTGACCGCATTTTCCTTCATTATACGGCTATTGAGATGTCCTACAAGCTAGAGTGGGAAGAGCCGGGTTTCGCCCCCCGAGAGAGGTGGTTTAGCCTTCCAGACATGGGACATTTGGTTGCTACAGCATACAATTGCGCCCTTGTTGTTGTGGGGCGACAACACCAAACTTATCTTCCCTTAACTGTCCCCCCAATTTTTAATGGGACCTTGGAGAATGGAGTCATCTTCATTTTCTTCGAGACCGTTTGTGCACATTTTGAGTCGGTAAGTTATTGACTTTTATAACTATTTCAAGCTTTTATCTGTTATGTATAACATTTAATGTGTTAATTATTTGTTTGTAGGTGTTCTTCCTTGATGATTGTCCACTGTCGCCGGTAGTTCCAATGTGGAAACATCATTGTGACCCGGGCGCATTTAGCATTTTGCGTCAATTGCTCCAACGACTTAACAAATACAGATTTGCTCCCAAGGACGATCATCCCATTTTAATGGACCTAGATTCTTCAATGTAGTTTGCTTCAAAAAAACATTCTAAATATGTAATATTACTTTGAAGTTTCTACTTAGTTTGATTCCATATGCGAGCATAATCATAATCCTACATAGTCACATCTACAAATCAAAACATAAATCCGAACTACATAAGCAAAACATAAATCCGACCTACATAATCAAAACATAAATCCGACTGGTCATAAGCAAAACATAAATCTGACCTACATAATCACAACATAAATCCGAACTACATAATAATAACATATAAATCCCTAGGCATCATCATCCAACTGGTCATCACCATCTCCATATCCAGGAACCGCTCCTCCCATGATCTCAATAGATCTCCTGATAGCCTCCTGTACCCCGGGTGGGTGCACCCCTGCCGCTGCCGCCCATGGTGCAAGATAACCCAACGCCTCCTGCATGCGCTGCATATATAACAAAATAATTATTAGCTAAAAACATCAATTATGTAACAAAGGCAAACAATCCCAACGTTATACCTCCTCAGCATTCGTGGCGGGCCGACTAACACGTGCGTGTGTACGTGGTAGGAACCAAGTCAAGTAGTCCTCAGCACACTCGGACGGATCATCAGTCACAGGAGATCCCATCGTGTCTAAGCTGATATGGTGCACGTCCTTAGATCTCCAAACCCAAGTGGCTGTGTCAAACTCTACCTTGTACCTTGTCAAATCTCCTACTCGAACGACAGTCTTCGGCATAATAACATCCTCAGGTATCCTCTGTACACGCCCAAACTGCCTAGCGCATCGATCTGGCATGTATGGCTCTGATATAGCCAGAAATGATAGCAGCCCATGAAAACAAGACGAAGCATATACATCGGTAAAATCTAAATCCCCATAGGGCATCCAAGCCACCTGATTCAATTTCGCATGATAAATGAAGTCCTTTTGGAAACAAAATAACCTTAAATACAACTTGTAAAGAGTATACTCACATCTGCCGCCGTCATAGCATCAAGCTCTGCTCTGTAGTTGCGCCCAACCTGCACTGTACCACCATCTCCCCATATCTGAGACCATGTCACTCCCTCCGGTAATGGTAATGGCATCCCGGTGGGACAAAGTAATGGAAAGTACATGAAGATCCAAGACTAGATAAAAAAACATCGGACTGGTCAAGTGTGACTGATAATATTAGCCAAAATAAAAAATAAAAAAAATTAGGTTCGATCAATTACCTGTAATAGCGTGTAACACATAGAAGCTCCTCTAGCCCCGAACCTGGAGCACTCAACTAGGCTCCTATACAGATGAGCCAGTGCAGCAGAAGCCCAAGACGTACTCTGTACATCCTGGTGATCCTGTACCATGTCCAAGTATGTGATAGGGATCCGATGCTGAGACTTGTCAGGACAGATAGTCGACGCTATCAAATACAGTAGAAAACCAGAAGCGACAGTCTCAAAAGAAAGGTTGTTGTCCGCGTCCATGCAATACTCCTGGAGATGTACATGTGAAACACCGCCCTTATCAAAATGTGGGCGGCTCATCCAAACATCATCCATCTCGAAGAACTCTTCGAATCGAGATCTCTGAGAGCCTTCAGCATCATCTGGCAGAACTGCATCCCCGTCGATCGGAAGGCCGAGGATGAGCTCAACATCATGAAGCGTGATCGTCATCTCGCCCCATGGCATATGGAAAGAACTGGTCTTTGGATGCCATCGCTCAATAAATGCATCTATAAGGCCAGTATGAAAATGCTGATGCATAATACTCTACAGATGGGCAAGCCCGCTGGCCCACACAATATCAATCCAGTTGCCAGCTCCCGCCTGTGGCCAGTCTGTCAGTTGTGTGCGTCGGAACTGATACTTCAGAGGACCTCGAGGACGCTCCTGTAATACATTAAAGTACAAAACATATTTTAATTTCAAATTCAAACATAAGTATCAAACATTATTATCAAACATTTTAAGTAGTATTGCCAGCGTATATGTGGTGGGCCACATGCTCCTCAAAGCCCAACAGTAAATCCGGGATCTCCGGGCCTCCCGGTGCAGAATGGGTGAGCAACGGCTCGATCCGACGACGCTGACCGGGTCGGGTCTGTCTCCTCTGTCTAGACCCTCCTATCGGAGCTAGCACAGGGTCTGCACCTCGCCTTCCAGCCCCTCGTCCCCCAGCCCCTCGTCCCTGCCGAGAATGTGGTGTCGGTGCAGTAGGAGCATGGACGATTGTCTGATCCTGAACAGAATGTGAGCTACTCCCCGTCTCGTGCTGTGAGGAGTCGAACAAGGTCCGGCGCTGCCCTCGTGTGAAGTGGTAGGGTAACACCGGAAAGGGCTGAACCTCGGGGGCCACAGGGACCTTCGGAACCTCCGGGGCCACGGGAATCGGTGCCATCTGCTCGATACGCGGCTCACGATGTCGATAACGAGCAGATCGAGTCTCTAAACCCGTCTCTAAGCACCTCGATGTCTGACATACGAAAACATATGATTGAAATTATTCAGGTGGAATTTACAGTCGGAGGCATGGCAGTACAGCTTTGAATAGCAACAAGTATGGCCGTCACGGCCTTGCAAAGCATGGCCGTGACGGCCTTGTGCAAAGAGGCCGTGACGGCCTTGTGCACAAAGGCCGTCACGGCTGTTTGATTCTTGGCCGTGATGGCCAATCGACTCGTGGCCGTGACGGCCAATCGACTCGTGGCCGTAACGGCCACGAGTCGTCTTCAACCTCGCGACAGCCGTGACAGGCTTCGCGAGTCGGGCCGTTTTTTACCCAAAATTCAACCTCCGATCTCTACATCTATGCATAAATCGGTTTTAATCTATCAAAATAGGTCCAAATCTTTACTATAAAGTTTCCTTAGATCAATTTTAATGTTAAACCTAAGTTTTTCTAAAAACCTAGATCTAGAACTTGAAATGACTTCAAATGGGTAAATTTGTAGAAATAACTTACCATGATTGTTGTAGGAGTGGATTTTGTGGAGTAATATGCACAAAAAACTTTCCTTGAAGCCCTTGAATTGCCTTAAGTGTTGTATAGATTGAGAGAGTGAAAGAGAGGAGGAGGAGAAGAAAGTGAAAAATGAGAGTGGTATGGGTGTAAATTGTAATTAGATTTTATTTATATGTAATAGAGGGTAGGGTGGGTGTCAAATAGGTTTTTAGGGTGGGTGCCAAATAGAAATGCCCTTATTTTTTAGTACCCCGCTCACCCTCGTTTTTAGTGCCCCGCCTTTTTGAAATAAATGATCGAGCACGTACCACTTTCCTTTTTCCTCCTCCCCTACATTGGATATTCAGATGCACGACATCTTCAGATCAATTCGCCGCTCGCTTGTCTTCCTTCCCAATTCCAATGGTGCAGGCGGCGCTGGAGACGACGCCAAAGCAAGCACTTGATGTTGGTGGCGATGGCGAAGGCGCTTCTGGCCACTCCGAGGCTCTAGGCAGTGGAATTTCTGCTTTGATTATTGGTGTCATTAAAGATTTCGATTGGAAAGCTGTCGATACTTCTAAATGCCAGGATCAGTTCTCATGTGCGCTTGATCGTCTCACTCGAGGTAAATTGTTTTTCTTTTCTCGCGCAGTTCAATATTGGGAAACAATTTGATGAAATCATGCCTTGATGGAATTCCAATTTTATGGCACCTTCCGGACCGAGTTTTTTGTTTAACCTAGTAGTGTGATTGATTTGCAACGAACTGATATTAAAATTGTTCGTTAATCTGTCTGTATTTTGGATTCGACTCTATTAACATGTCAAGGACCGGCGTTTTCCCTAAATGCTTTGTGAAATCATCATGTGATGGTGTTTGAGTGCTCACGACTAATGTCTAAGAGCACAATGGACTATGAATTTCAGCAATTATTAAAGAGAAGTTTGTTCTGGGAGGTTACAAATCTTTGTTCAGTTGTTTGTGAAGGATCTGAGTGCTTAAGCCTTCTTGAATGAATGCTTAAGCCTTCTTGAATATGGTTAGTCACATAGAAGAGAGTTTTATTTTCTGACCTTGTTGTTAGTGAATATGGTTAGTTGTTGTCAATTAGGAAAGCAGATAAAATTCTGATCCTGGAAAGAGTGATTGAGAACCTAGTACTACAGGAAATAAGGGATACCCTGGTTGGAACAGTGGAGAAACGAGGAATCTCTGTAGGTTAGAGGAAGCATGTAAATGTTAGTTTTGAGTTGGTGATGGAACGTTCACTCTTGTTTTTGGATGAACTGACTTCAGGCTTAGATAGTTCGTCTTCTCTCCTACTTCTGCAAGCTCTAAGACAGGAAGCCCATGCAGGAGTCAATATAGTCATGGTAGTTCATCAGCCAAGGTAACCTTTTGTTTATACAATACAATTTTCTAAATGCAAAATGAAATGTTTTTCCATAAAAAAACAGATAAATTTGAATCAACAGTTTACACTTTCATGTCATATTCTGCTGTCAATGGTCAATTTCATGTCATAGTTTTGATGATGATATCTCCCGATCTGCACATGCTTGTAGATGGAAGAGGTGTCTATAATCAAAGACGAACCACACCAATTTCAACTCCAATTCCGATCTTAATACCGTCCAGATGGGGCTGTGGAATTCCATCCTTAACTGGCTTCGGAGGTTCAATTATCTCACTTTGTTCCTTTGTTTTTCGTTAGAATTTCCTTAATTTACATTCAGTAGTTGGTGCCATTGTGTTTCTTTCTCTCTGTACAGAGATTTGTGAATTTGGCGGATGCATTCTAAAATTTGTTGCTTTCAACTGTTTGCTTGTGTGTTCGTGCAAAGTTCTTTGCTTTTGTTGTTTGTTAGGAATATGCCTGGCTTATTTAACTTTCATCTTCATCATTGTACAAAAATAGGAAAATCAAGCTGAGTTATTCCTCTAGTTAGTTGTATATACTGAGAACATGCATCAATGTATTTCAAGGAAAGTTGACAAATTTTTGCATCATGATAGCATCTAATGCGCAGAATAGATCTAGAGGTGAAAAAGCCCTCTTTAAAGACTGATAACCATAATGAGATTCCTAGAGGTGAAAACTGCCATTAAATGCGGATTGAGGAGTTTTGTGTTGCTACTTTTGAATGTTAATAGTCCATGTAAAGCAAAGGAAACAACACCAATCCGATAATTGTTGGGCATGGCAATAATTGAGTGGATTTTGCTGCAAATTCTTCATTAAGTATTTTACTAGTTTTCTGCTCTGCAAAATTTTCACTATTTCATCAGCCTATGCCTTCCTTATGCTAGGATAAGAACTAATGAAATCAGTTTTTCATCTGAAACCAACTTTATAGACAGTAATTAGAACACACTTTGACATTGAAGTTGATAATATTGCGATATTTTTTGTTCATAGACTAGTCCTGTAAGATTGATATTTGTTTGGCCTGCTTTACTGAGTCAAATGCTTAATATGTACTCTTAGTTGCCTAAACAGTAGCTTTCTTATGTGTGGTTCCATATTGAAATCAGAGATGGGGTGGAATTTGGGTTTTGGGACATTGAGAAGCAAAGCAATTCGAGTTTGGTTCTCTCCAACATTGAGCCCAAAAAAGATCAAAGTTTGGTTCCAAAACAGAAGGTATTTTAGGAGAAATCTTGGCTTATTTTGAGTTTCTGGTTCATCAGGGTTAACATTGTTTTTATGTTTTGAAATTTGGCAGATGTAGGGAGAAGCAGAGGAAAGAGTCCGCTAGGTTGCAAGTCGTAAACAGGAAGCTGAATGCCATGAACAAGCTGTTAATGGAGGAGAATGATAGGTTGCAGAAGCAAATGTCTCATCTTGTTTATGAGAATGGCTACTTTCGCCAGCATACTCAGAATGTGAGCTTCTTTTGCTTTTAGTTACTGGTTATTCATATGAAGGGATTTGCAAAGTTTATGTGCATGTGTTGTGCTTGTTAGTGTAACACTCTTTGCCTTAGGCTCAATAATGGCTTTACAATGTCTTGAATTATTGCTGAATACAGTAATAAATTATGATTTGCATTTGTTTACTTTTCAGTGAACCATCATAATCTCTATTTTTTCTAATTATGATTTGCTTCTAGTTGATTTTTCTTAGCATGGATCAACATATGATATATTCTTGCCATTAGTTATATTTTCCCAATTTTTTGTTCTTTGTTGTTGCGTATTGCTGATTCTTAGGTGTTTTTTGTGCATTATGTTGGTTAGCCTATTAGTTCAAATGGTAGAGCAATGTGCTTAATGCATAATGATATGAGTTCAAATCCTACATTGGCTTACTAATGATCTTGGCTTGCATTTATTTTTTTTGATGACATGATTATAATAGTGATGACAAGTGGTGATTTTTATGACAATTTGATTTTTTTTAGTAATGACAATTGTTTTTTATGCGGTGATGACAACTATTTTTATGTGGTGATGAGATTTGAAGACAACTATTTTTTGTGGTGATGATAAAAACGAACAAGCTTTAAGTAATGACAGTTTGATGACACTTGATGATGGTTGATGACAAACAAATCAATGTCATCAACGTCCTTTGATGACACTTGTTTGTCATCAAGGCCATTTTGATGACAAACAAATCAATCAAACTATCATCAATCAGTGATGATAATTGATGATAATCGAACCGTCATCAAATAACGATGACGATAGATGCAAATTGAACCGTCATCAAGTAGAGATGACATTTGTGATGATAGTTCATGAGAATCAATCCGTCATCAAGTAGTGATGACAGTTATGAAAAAGTGATGACACATATTTGACGACACTTTGAATGATGATTTATATGTGATCCACATATTTGATGACACTAGAAAAAAATTATAATTTATGATGACACTTTTTTGATGATGACACATTTGATGACACTAAAAAACTATAATTTGTGATGATACGTTTTTGATGATGACACATATTTGGTCTACGTTTGAAATTATACGTGATGACACATATTTGATGACACTAAAAAATTAAATGTGATGATAAATATTTGACGACAACTTCGTTTTTTAGTGTGATGACGATTGTTTTTATGTGGTTGAATGCCTTTGATGATACTTTTTGTCATGAAATAGTTGTTATCAAGACATTTTGATGACACTTGTGATTATAGTTGATGACAATCAAACCGTCATCAAGTAGTGATGACAGTTGATGATAGTTTGAACTGTGTCATGAATAATTTTTTGATGACACTTTGAGTGGTGACACATTTGATTACACTAGAAAGACAATGAAAGGAAGGAGAGGGAAGAGAAGGATAAGGAGAGCAATCAAGAAACCCCGTCGACGACCAAGAAGCGTGGGAGGCCAAAGGGCTCAATCAACAAGGCCAAAAAAATTGATGGTAGATACGCATGCACAAGTGCAAAGTAAAGAAGTGTGGTTGGGGGTGAACTTTGGTGTTGACAATGTTAAACATTTCATGTTTCCTTACATTGAGAGAGTTAGGGATGTAGCGGCAGATGGGCATTGTGGTTATAGATGCCTTGCAGAGGTGTTGGGATATGGAGAGGGACAATACCATAGAGTTCTAAGGGATCTAAGTGCTGAATTGAGGCGCAACAGTCATATATGATCGTGTAGCGAATAGCGCCCCTGTCACTACAAGAAAATCGCTTCCCGTCGTTGCCAAAAATATCTTTGACAACAACTTTCGATTTTTGGCAACGACCATCCCTCGTTATGATAAATGTCGTTACTAAAGTTCTTCACAACGACTTTCAAAAATCTATTGTTGCCATAAATTTGGATGAGCTCTAACAGAAATCCTTTTTTTTTGCAACAATAGTGATTGTTACGAAAAATTAGTTCTTTCACAACAATGTAAGTTGTTACAAAAAATATAGTCTTCTACAACAATGAGTTTTGTTGCCAAAAAAGAGGATTTTTAACAACGATAATGATTGTTACTAAAGGTTATTTATTGTCAGAAATTAAATTTCTCATTAGGATTATAGAGGGACGCTCAGGTACAAGAGGTTTTATAGTGTAATGTGTGGTTGAATGTGGGACGTTGGATTACACCTAATCAATGGCTGAAAAGTAGGACGCATTATAGTAACAATAGGGAAGGGGGGATGGGAATATCATACAATCGGTTTAGATATGGAAAGAGCCGAAATTAGGGGGGAATATATTTTAAAAAGAGAAAAATATATACTAGAATCTGAGAAAATCTTTTATACCACGATTGAATAAGCCATGCTGCTAAACCGTCATTCCTCATCCAATTCTTCTTCTTCCTCCCTCAGTCGACACCATTTTAATCTACTAGAAAGACAGATTATTCAATCGAAAATAATTTGTTTTGAAGATTTCGGCGTATAATTGAGTCAAGTTTTGTAATGGAAAGAGGTTAGTAATTTGTTTTGTGATTAATTGTTTGGTGTGTTCATCGTTGTCTTAATCCAATCCTTCTTCTTCATCAACATTCGAACACCATTTTAATCTACTAGAAAAACAGTTTCTTCAATCGAAATAATTTGGTTTGAAGATTTCGGCGTTCAATTGAAGCAAGTTTTGCAATGGAAAGAGGTTAGTTATTCGTACTTTGATTATTTCTTCTTGTGTGTTCATCGTTGTTGTAAAAATTCTTAGATTTCGATAAGTTATTTTACGTCCTGCTTATACGAATGATGTAGTTCTTCAATTCGAATGTGATGATATGGTGCCTTTGGTTAGTTGTTTTTCTGAATGAGTTGAATAATAATCGGTTTAGTAGTTGCGTAATTGATCGTGATCATTAACAACTATATACTGCACTTAAGTTGTCATGGCTGATGAAAAACATCAACCAATATGTTGAATAATTTGTGAGTATTAGTTGAAGCTTATAAATCAATAATTATATGTTGAATAATAAAATACCAACAATTGAATAAGTATTTTGAAATAATTTTTTTTTATATTATGTCATTTTTCATAATTGTTGTGAATAACATTGATATACTAGTTGAATAAGTTATTCATTGTCTTATGAATAATATGAAACTAATTCGTAATAAAGTTCTCATGCTGATGAAAAACATCAGCCAATATATTGAATAATTTGTGAGTATTAATTGAAGACTACGAATTAGTAATTATATGTTGAATAATAAAAACACAACAGTTGAATAATTGTTTTGAAATAAAGAAAAATGTATATTATATGTTATTTTTTTATAATTGTTGTGAATAATATTGATATACTAGTTGAATAAGTTATTACCGTCTAATGAATAATATGAAACTGATATATTGATTGTGTAATATCTTGTTTCAGTTGGAACCAACAAGTGGGAAGAATATGTGTTCAACAATGATTCAGAATTTCCAGAATCTGAAAATGATGCACCTGTTGAAGAGGATTTAGAAGAAGACTGCATTGATTTTAATTACGGTTTTGATTGCGTTGTGGATGAAAATGATAATCATACAAAGCATTGGATACCTCGGTGTCCTACCAGTATAAAACTCGTTGTACACATCATGCACTTGTTGTTGTTGAATAATAATTACAAGTGATATGAATAATCATTCAATATAATTTGAATAAGTAGAAACATATGTATGAACAATATAAGAATGCGTTATTGAACATTACAAACCAAAATTTTTGATAAGTGCTTTGGACACACTATATACATTTACTATTGCCTTTTGTATCAACATTCTTTTGTGACATCAAGATACACATTACATATAGTTTATTGAAGAGTTATTCAAATCGAAATGAATTATTTTTCGATATATTTTACGTGATTTTGTTGAATCCTCGTATTTGTTATAAGACAGCGACATGTATTATTCAACCTTAATGATATCATGGTTTATAATTATTTCAGTTGTTTGTGTGAACGAAGACACAATATTACATTACGTCCAACAATAAAATTACACATTTACATATAGTTTATTGGAGAGTTATTCAAATGGATATGAATAATTATTCAATATCATGTACCTATTGTTGTTGAATAATAATTAAATGTTATTTGAATAATCATTCAAATCAAATTGTCTAAACAATATAAAACTGCATTATTGAATAATAAAACCCATCCTGGAACATGCTAAAACTTTTCTCATATGCACGATCTCATCCTAGAACTGTTTATCAACATTTTTCATTATTTTGCCAGCTTCCCCCTATTCAGATTCTGTGATCTCAATCTCATCGCTGTCTTCTGGTCTTAGATCAAATAAATCAGCATCATCATCGCTGTCAACATGTTTCACCCTGCGACTTTTCTTAAAATTGACCTTTGAACGCTTTGAGTGTTCACCAACTACATGCAATTCATCAAAAACACATGTTTTACTTTCATATTGCGTAATCAAACCATCTAGCATATTTAAAAACACCCTAGTCATTTAATAAAATGTTTATTGTCTATCAACTAACACATTCTTCAAAAACTATACAAACCATACTTTGAATAATAATATGATGTCATTTGAATAAATTGAATTGACTTTACATAACAAATATGGTTATGAATAATACATAGGATTGAACTGAATAACTATTAACATTGAAAAAACATTATTCCTATAGTTGAATAATAATTGTGATCTACAAGAATAATACCTGTTACTTATTCATCCTCCTTCTAACACAAAGTTGACAACAATCTGATGTTGAATAATATTTCACTTTGCTTTGAATAATCATTCATAAAAGGTTAAATAACTTTTTAATATACATTATATGTAATTGCCAGTTCAGTAACTTTCATCAAATGGGTTGAAAAACAACATTAATAGATTTGAATAATATATAATCTATAAAATTTTGAATGATAAATACCTTTATCATTCTTCCTTTTGTTCTTGCTCTTCGACTTTGGTGACATTGCCATCTATTAAACATTGCACACACTCTTAGAGTAGATCGAAAACAACATGTCTTATACACAATCAATCTCGAAAAACCGTATATGACCATAACTTTGATTAGATTTTTAAACTCGTCTTTTACAAACTCAACCACATGAAGTAGAACACCCATTGAATGCGTCTGATCTATAGTCCACATCACCCACTATACCCTAATTTCGTGAACTCATAACTATATAAACCCTACAATTTCCCGACTTGCAAACAAATTAGAGCCAGATTCCATCCAAATATTGAAGAATGATACTTACAGTTAAAAAAACAACAACGAAACAAACCCATTGAAATGTAAATCTAGATCGTACGAAGAAATTATATTGTTTTGTGTAAATACCGACGATTTTACTAAGAATGATAATATTGACATTTACATTAGCATAATCAATAAGGTTGCTCACCGATTATTGACGATTGAACTTGGAATCTTGAAGATGAACCTTGAGATTGAAGAAGATAATTAGAAATCGCTGTCCAAATGCGTTGAATAGAGAGAGAAGATGAACGACGGTTGTTGAAGAAGAAGACGTGAATAATGAATGACGGTTTAGTAGGATTGGATTTTCAATCGGGGTATAAAAGATTTTATGAGATTCTGATGTATATTTTTCTCATTTGTTAATTTAAATCCCCCTTAATTTCGCTTGTTTCCATTTTGAACGGATCATGTACTTATCCCCTCCTTAAAAGTAGCGGGTTTGGATGTGATATGGTGCTTCTCCCTAATTTCCTTAAAATGCACCTTTTTTTATTTTAAATCTGAATCGTCCATCCTATCTAATCTAATGGCTAGATTTTAACCACATGCTTTACTCTAATAAGGCATTTCACTAGAGCGTCATTCTATACATATCCTTTTAATATTCATAAACATCATAAAAAATTACAATTATATGACATAATTAATAATAATTTAAGACTTATACCAACTAAAAATCTGTTTACACTATCTATGCATAACTTCACTAATTACATCAAAGCTAATATAATGGATCATCATAGAGTCAAAAAATAGGCATATGTCAATAGTTTATCCAAAGTGTTTGACAAAAAGTGATTAGATAAATTAGTCAGCTATATGCATATGATGCACTACCTCAAATCAGTTAGCTATATATAATGCACTACCTCAAAAGCTTGCAACCATTTTCATACTTACCTCTCATTAGTGATCATCATAACGAGCATCATCATCATCATCATCACATCCCATCCTTCAAAAAATTGAAGAAATTCATTAGTATAAGAGATGGAGAAAAAAAGTTGATGTATACTAGTGATCATCTCCATACCTAGTGCCTCTAGTGATCATCTCCATAAATCTCTTCTCCATAGTTGCCATAATCTGTTTTTGCTCTTCTTTATATTCATCCATAGCTTTTTTATTTGCCTCCAACTCACTTTGTAAGTGAATAATTTGATCTTGTTGTTTAAGCACAATCTTTTTGTTGCTCTTCTTGTAGTCTTGCTTTGGCCGAACCTCTAAACCATTTCCTTTTCCTCGAGTATACTCGGACATGGGGCCTAGTACATGAAGCAACATTTCTTCTTGTGTTTGAGGACGTTTGTGATCGCCTTCAGGTTCTTTGTCTTTGCCTTCCTCAAGCTGATGGAGTTGTACCTGCAAAAATGAGAGAAATAAAAAAATTCAGTAAATTTTTTGGCAAAGTCTCCTTTGTATTTAGGCAACCTAAATCATGAAAAAAGTGTTTTAAAACATGTTAACAATAAAAACTTATATCAATATAAGTTTCAAAAGACTAACACTATATGCATTTAAAGATTAAAAATTAACAAATTTCACAACACCCTCATCAATCTACCAATCAACTCATGTCTTTAAAAGAGAAGTAACATTCACTTCAACTTTAAAAGAATATTATGAAAATATACTCACATGTATTTCCTTGGAACGACCATCATTAACCCATTTCAATATTAATTCCACCATCCATTGTTGTATGTTCAGCAAGTCATACAACATCTGGGTCAGGTAGAACATTACCATTGTTTTGGGTCTACACATACACATACACACACATTACCGTGTATTACAATCAATTGAAAAATTAGAAAGAGCTAAATAATGCAACCTTACGAATATATGCTCCACCTCAGGAAAGGATAAGTTTCCAGTAGTATGTTTAGACCACTTCTCAGAATTTCGATTCTTGCTATTTCGCAAACTTCGTTGCTATATTTTAAAACCATAACATATTAGTTTACTACTAGTTCTTTGCTACATTTTAAGATCATAACAAATCAGTTTGTAGTATTACTCCACCTCAACAAAATATAAACTTCTTTGTTGCATTTTATGACATATAAAGCAAGATAATTTTTGATACCTTACCTTAAATTTATCCGAATTAAATGTAGCACAGCAAGCTTTCCAATTAGAAATTGGAAAAACAACAGGAGGGTTGTTTAAGCGCTCTTCATAAGTATCACCACATTCTTTGTAATAGGCATGCAAGCGACCCTTCCAAAATCGATACAAGCGTTGCATTGCATCTGTAGCAAAAGCTTGAAGTCGAAGTAGATTTGTAGAAGAGCCTTTAATGTTAAACTTGTTCTGTATTTTCAAAGATAGTGTTATATAACTACACACCTCATGAAATAAATATAGAAAGATAGCATTTAGCACTTGTTGAAAATGGAAGATTTTACCTTCACTTGCAACCACATTGAATCACCATACTTGGCAAATACATCAGCCCAATTTCCGGCATCCATCAAAGCAGTTGTTCTAACTACATAGCCACAAAAGTTTACCATTGGTCTAGCATTTTCTCCAACAGCTTGGAGAACAAAATCTAGTATTTCGACATCAAGCTTGCACTGACCACCTCTAGTCTTCTTTTCAAGTGATTGCATACTATACTTGCCTCTCTCGCCCCTTCTCTTTCTAGCACTTGTTGTAGAGGCTAGAATAAAATGTTAATCATTAATTATATAATGAATAAACTTTTATAGAAGAAAAGTTAACAATGCATAATATTTTAATTACCTTGGCTGCTATTTAGATTATTATGTTGGGTTCCTTCTCTTTCTTGCCTATTTTCATGCATATATTTGGTTCTAATTTTCTTAGGTGGATTTTCATCCACCTCATGGCCTTGCGTTGGAGTTGGATCTGCTGCCCCATGAGCTGTCAACACAACTTGAATTCTACTAGCAAACTTGTTTGCATATTTCTTTTGATTTCCTATTGAAACATTACATGATATAAACTTGATTAACAAAAATAATTAATGTGATCACTGGGAAAAAACTAAAAATTATGACAATTAACTTGAAATAAATGAAATTGTGTAAGTAGTATAAGATTGTAATAACCTGAACTAGTGTAAGACCCGTACCATGTACGAGAAATAAACAAATGAAAATGCCGTTGTTATATCTAAATGTATGAGTGTGATTGAATATGTACAAATGTTGAAAGAACATCAAACATACATAATTGTATAGACCGTAATGATTCTAGCATATTTACATAATATTTTTTTGAACTTACAAATATTTCAATTTGTAAATTGAACAATGATATTAGAAAGAAGAATTTAACCTTTAAGTCTAGAATAAAGTTAATAATGTAATAGTCGAGTCTTGAGTTTTCCATTTCCTGTCATGAAAAATATTTAATCATTAACATGGCACATGTATAAACGAATAATTAAAAGAGTAGGATTTGAAGATGAAAAAAGATGAATATATTGAATAGAATGGGGTAGGACATACCATGCACTTTTGTAGAATTGGACATCAAATATTTTGGAGCACTTCTTTGTACACAACATTAGTGGTCTCACAAATTGCCTTTCCATTCTTGTCCAAAATCGACACTTTCAACCCCTCCATGCTAGTAACTCGTGATAAGGCATCATAGAGCGGACCATGGGTGAATACGGGCCTGGGAAGATACAAGCCTACTTGAGATAATGATTGTCCTTGACTCTTATTAATTTTCATCCCGAAACATACAATGATAGGGAATTGGCGACGCTCAAACTTGAAAGGTAAAGTGCTATCCGATGGATTTAGAAGCATTCGAGGTATTGGAACTGTTTGACCAATATTGCAACCACTGATAATTTTTTCTTCAACCATGCGAGTGCCCAATTTAGTAATAATCAATCTAGTACCATTGCAAAGGCCTGAAGCTTGGTCTATATTGCGCAGTAGCAAGAAAAAAATAGCTTTTATTTTGAATCCCTAGGACTGAAATGTAAACCTGAACTAAGTAAAAGATTTATGTGAAATGGTAAACTTACTTGCCCTGACTTCCCCAAAAAGATCATCTTTTAAGAAATCGTTAATCATTGCATCCAGCTTTTTTTTAAAGACTCGACTAACAATATCTGGCCGATCTTGAGCAGTGACACCACGTGATGTTACAAATCTTGTAATTTCAGGCCAACTCGAATTACAGGTGAATGTAATGAAAAGATCTAGATGGCCACAAAACTTGCAAATAGTCATTTGATAGCATGCATTTTAGTCTAGGTTAAAGCATGTTTATTTCCTTAGTTTAGTTGTTTTTATTTCCTTTTTCCTTTGGTTTTATTATCTTTTTCGTAGAATTTGTAGTTTCGGTTTCTACTCTTGCTTTGTTCGATTTCAGGATCATTTGGAGGTGGATTCAAGGAGTTTTGACATCAACAAGGACAAGGGCGAGAGGAGCAACCCGATAGGAAGTGTCTAGGAGTCAAGCGGATGCAAGGAATTGAAGAGAAGATGGGCAAAAGCTCGGTGGAAGGCACGGGAGGAAGCTCATTTAACGTTTCAAACGGTGCAGTGCACCAGTGGAAAACTCGGTCCAGGTCACGACCGAGTTCTGGATCGAGTTTTACAAAACTCGGTCTGAAACTCGATCGAGTTTCAGACCGAGTCGCGTCTTTTTCCCAAATTTCTCCTCCGCGTGTTTTATTTATTAATTTCGGGCCTTTTCTATCTTGTTTTTAGGGTTTCATATAAATACTTAGAGATTAAGTTTGGATGATATTACGTATTATTCTCTTTAGCCTCTCTTTGGAGAACCCTAGTTGGAGATTACTTGGAGATTTCTCTAGACTTGTTGGATTGGAGTTTTTGAATCGATTTGAAGACAATTTGGTATGTTGTTCATTAAATTTGATTTGCTTTTCTCTCTTCTCATGTCTAGCTAATTCTCTTATTCCAAGGAAGGGTGAACCCAATGGTTTAGTAAGTAGATCTAAGGGTGATGTTTGGTTGAATTGAGATTTGAATTGTTGTTTGATTCAACCTGGGATGCTTAATGACCTAATTTGCTTGAATTAGGAATCTTGTTATGATTTGAGACCGAGAGGAGATAAGAATAACAAGAGATTGATTGAATTGAATTCACAAATTGTTAATTCATGTTAGATCCCTAGGTTTGAACTTGTTGAATTATTTGTGCGAGAGTGACTTAATTCACATGTGGAACTTAACCTATCCTAGAAATTATTGATTGAGTAGTCTTAACGGAGCGCGAGAGCGGATGTTATTTCTATTAATTCATTGATCTCTAAAGAACTTAAAGGATCTAAATAAGGCTTGCTTTGTGCGAGAGTGACTGCTAGTCGAGTCTAGGTACATGCATTAATCGTTTGAAAAGAGTTAATGTTGACTTTTGTGATAGTTAGTCCTTCAAACAACATTTGAATTGAAATCCAAATGAATATCACCGGTAATCTACTGAAAAGTCATTGTGGGAATCCTGACCTTGGAATGCTTTTCTCCATCGATAGTTAATTCTAAAATTTGATTTTAGTTATTTTTGAATACAATTGCAACTCCTCTTTTCTTAATTTTGGCTTAGTCTACTGAATCGTACTATAATCAATACTACAAAGTTCCCTGAGTTCGACACCTTGATACTACAACCGAACCGTATACTTGCGGTGTAGGAAAATAGCCTATCATCATTGCATCTTGGTAATTTTGAACCATATATCTTGCACCACCAGTAAATGAGGAAGGCAAACGAATACGCTTTCCCATAGAAGACGGATCAGTATTGCCCTGAGAAACAGCAGTGGACAAATTTTTGAATGTGTCAATCGATAATAACCATTGTTTTTTAGAACAGTAAAATTCTGCAAACACATAATAAGCCTTCACACACTACATTTGAAAAGTTAGATATAAGATTTTCGGGAATTTTCGCCTCAATTTTTTCACCCTGAAAAAAACAAATATGTGGGTTATAAAAATAATAAAATATACATGTATGTAAAAATATCAGACAAATATACAAAGATGAAGTTTACAAAGATGAAGTACAGAATAATAGACAAAAAAATATTATACATTTTCATCCATTAGAACCATATGGATTTCATCTATTCCGGTAGAGCTGTATGATTTACTCCATTGACGAATAATTCGACATCGGATTTTCCATGTCTGTTTGCTAACATCAAGGCTAGTGATATCATCATAGGTAGAATCCATTTTCAAAGGAAAAAAATCCCTTCAAACTCACGAATTTAGAACAGAAATAGTAGAACTATTGAGAAGAGAAGAAGTTTGATTTACGTAATATATACTGTACTGGGGGCGTAAAGTCAGGCAACGTGAAATACTGCACCGGGGGCATAAAGTCAGTGAACATGGAAGTTTTTTTTTGTTAAAATTGTATTAATATACTACTAAGTTAGTGACTTAGTGGTATGGTGTAGTTGTTAACATGGAACGATATCTAAATTAATTTCTTTTTAAATTTATTTTTAAAACCAATTTCTAGATTTTTTTAAAAATATGTGGTTTTATTAAGGATAGATAATAAGTGATGTTAAGGATAGATAATATTCAACCGATTTGATTTTTTTTATATTTTTGTTTTTTAATCGATTTGAAATTATCATACCGATTATGTTATATTTTAAATAAAATTGGCTAAATTTTTACTATCTAGATCTTTTTATTAAAAGATCAACGAAATCCTATATAAAATATCACATTCAGTAATCCTGAAATTGTCCCTATTTCCAAGGTTTTCTTTTATCTGTATTTTTATTGCTTCACAATATAATATTTTAGACATCATATGTTGACTCAGGTATATTTACTTCTGTAGAATGCATCTGAAGAAGACATGTGGGAAAGGATTTCTTCCATTTTTCCTGAAATTATACTCTCTTTAAAGGAGGTACTACCTATCAGTTTCTGTTGGCCTTTTTCCTTCTAGTATATGTGATTCAAGATGTGCTCTGTGTTCACTAAAACAATTTAGTCACTTCTCACATTTCACGTTGCATGTAAAATTGAGCTGTCTGTTGTTGCTGCAAACTTGGACTTGTTGCTACAAGGACCAACATAAGAGGCAAAATTGAGTGGTTGATTTTTCTACTCTTATATTTCATCTGATTAGGCATATCAAACTTCGATTTTGTCAGAGCTAGTTGTAATATGTTAGATGATTCAACTTCTTCTATTTTAATGGTAGAAAGTAATCATATCAGCTAGCAGTTTAAATAAAAAATACTCAACTTTTACAGGCTTCAAATCAAGCTATAATGACACTACAACTTATTTCAAAAAATCCAAGTACTTATTGCAATCTTGTACCTTCGGTTCAAAGAAAACCACAGGATTAGGATCACGTATGGATGATAGTAACAACCCTTTCGCTTGCTTGGGGCTTCTAGGAATGACCACCTGGGGAAGAACCAATAGAGAGTGTTGTCAATTAAATGAAAAGGAGTACATGAAGAGCTTATAAGAATAATAACAGCTGATACAATTTGAAGCTTTAGAAACCAATAGAATTTAACAACAATGAGAAGCATGAGGATAGCAAAACAGGGTGTTCACATTTTACCATAGAGAAAGAGAGGCAAACCTATCTATCATCATGTCCAGAACAGCTCCAAATGTTGATACTAGATAGCACATAGACAAAAGTAGTCAAAGCCCTAAGGTAAACGCTCTATTTACAAAAAATTTATTTTAAGCATAACATCCAGTGCATCTTTCACTTTTCTGGCAACGAAATGAATTCAATGTATTCAGTTCATGCTACAAACCTAAAATGAAACACTAGCTCAAAGTAGGAAGTTGAGGATAGCAAAAGATGTTTGAACTGACGTGACTCTTCAATAGAAGGAACAGAATAATTGCATGGAAGATCACACAATATTATCCAGCAATATCATGTGCGTCTTCAACCAAGCCTATCCTTATGAAGAATGAATGTGGAAAAGCTTGGATTCTTGAGTATAAGTTCAACCTTCATTTAAGAAGAGAACATCTTCGCTCAATATTGATTATCACTTCTGTACCTGAATTTTGCAGCTTCATTGACAATCTGCAAGGGAAATTATTTGACAACTTACATCAATGAGGAATAGCATGTTATTTCATCACAAGTAAGAGATATGCCTGGTCAAATGCAGGATAGATATAATCAGCAAATTGGATTTCTGCGATAGATTGATTCCCCTGTGGTAACAGAAGAGATATCCAATGTATATTAGAGCACTGTTCTTTTACTTTCAATTTTGCTAAAATGTTAGTGAAAGACTACGTACCATTTCTGCTAGACCGATTCCAAATCCAACAATACCCTGAATTTCAGAGCAGATAATCAGCAGATACACCACAAACACCAAGAGGTAAATGTAAGCAGCAAAAGAAGAGGGGATTACAAATTGTTCATTATCTAAACGCACATACTTCTTATTTTCTGAATTGTATTCTATATATAAACAGTTTTTGATAAGGGGATATCACTATTATAATGGAGTGACCACAATCAATATAAACTTACACCTTACTGAAGAGGTAAGCCTTCCCATGTCTGTAGTGAAAAGACTGAATAAACAACATATGCAAAACCTTAGTCAGTCAATAGCCTTTTACAGAAGTCTCCTCCCTAAGTACTGAACAACAAAGAGGAATGTCCTAAAAAGCACATCCTTGAAATCTACAAAAAAAACTGAGTTTCTAGATACATACCTTATGAGTGTACTTGAATTCCTTTTCCTTGCTCAATTTGTCCTTAAAATCCACCTTCACTTTGTTTCCTAACGGCAAGTAATAATGACATTACTTCAAGCTAAGTTCAAATAGACCAGTAATAATGACAATACGTCAAACTAAGTTCAAATAGAGGTGTGTTGCTCGCCTGCTCCTTCATACCTTTCACTCTTTATGAACACACAACAAATAGAAATAGTACTATGTAGAGCGAAGAAGAAAGCAAGTATAATCGTTGAATTGCAGAATTAACGAAAAGAGGGAAAATCAATATGTCTCTGCTTAAATCAAAATAAGTAATGGGTAGAGATGAATGAGTAATTGAAATAGAAGCAAAAAAGAAGATTTACTCACCTGATTCTTTCGACCAACACAGTAGCTCAAAATCATTTTCGAATCTAGAAGTTGAAAGAGCTTTGCAAAAGGAGGGCATCAACTCCTTTTCCTTATCCGTCGAAGCAATCGCATCCACCAACTCAAACAGAAGTGGAAATCACATCCATCAACTCCCCCCCCCCTCTTTGAGCGCTCTTTGTATCAAGCGCAAAATGAAACCCTAGTTTCATCGTCTCACTCGACTTGTCGACAGAATTTGTGAAATCAATTTGGGGCTAATTATGGTCTGTTTCCATTGATATCCATGAGTTTGTGACAAAGATACAAATCAGAGACTCCTCCATATGAGAGGGAGAGGGAGAGGGATCAGAGAGATAGAGGGAGAGGGAGGTTACACGAGAGACAAATAAACTGGAGATTTGAGAAATGGCAACGTGGGAGGGAGAGTTTTTTTTTCAAATGTATCATTTTATAATTATTACATTTTTTTTTCAAGATTTGCCACATGGCACAATCTTTTGAACTAAGATTGATTCTGCTTTACAATTGTACTAAGGTAGATTGTTTGGAGCTTGCACTTGATTATCATTTGCAAATTCTTCATTAGTTGGATTATTAGTGTTATATCCAATTTCATCTACAAGAAAATCATCACCAAATACATCACGAAGGTTTTGTGACGCATCTAAGTTTAAAGCCTTGGAACTTCCACTAGCCTTTCCATTTCCACTTCCACCATTCTTTCTAGTCTTGCTCCGACCTCGCCCTACCATATCTACATGAAAAAAAACATTAATGATTAGATTGCTATTAATTAGTATAAAATTAGCACAAGCAAGTTGAATCATAGATGACGTATAAAACCGACCAGAGATGGTAAATTACACTCAGAGGTGGAGCATTACATTCAGAACCAAGCCAAGCTACTAATTTATTATATTCTAATATTACTTGTCACTCATACAAGTTATACATAAGTTTCAACTCATTGTCACTCATACAAGTTATATCTAAGTACT
The DNA here is from genome assembly GCA_964016875.1 of Fallopia convolvulus. Classification (NCBI taxonomy): domain Eukaryota; kingdom Viridiplantae; phylum Streptophyta; class Magnoliopsida; order Caryophyllales; family Polygonaceae; genus Fallopia; species Fallopia convolvulus. Next base: position 11,034,174 of record OZ024722.1, on the reverse strand, counting down.
TTTAGAAAGTCGAAGATTAGATAATATAATATTACTTAAAATGCATGTGTGCTGGAAGCTCAAATTTTGGATGATAATTTCAATCAACACAATATAGACGTGGGGGCATGATCATCTCATTGTTTATGCCTAAAAACCAGTTAAGAAGAAGATAACTTTTAAGTAGTGATCGTTTGACATGTTGCAATTAAAAGTACCAAATAATAATTTAATAATAATACTATAACTTTTTCCAGCTGCGAATTTCAAACTAGTAGATAGAAGTATATGCATAATTGTTCACAGTGCTACATAAACTAGAGAGTACCTTAAAAGAAACCTTTCTAAGTCTAAAATATCATATTAAAAGAAACTTACCAACATATGACTAAAGCAAGACAAAATAAACACTATTTATATTTCAACTTAATCATCAACAATAAAATCATCCAAATCATTATTCTGTTTCTTCTTCTTCTTTTGTTTTTCTTGCTGGATATTCTCCATTTCCTTGAGGGCCCATTTCACAACTTCAGGCTACAATTCCCTTCAAATCCTCCTTCTCTTGACAATGTCATGCAAGTATTCAAATTTCTGATCTCTTCTTATTGCATAGCTTCATCATTGACTTGATCAAGTGCATTCTCATCAATGTCACTTTCAAGCATATTGTGTAACACCCCGGTTTTTAATACCAGAATGTCACTTGGTTGTGGGCCTCACTTGGGTCCACTCAGGCTAATTTAACAACAATTTCACAATGCGGGACCTTGCAACAAAGGCACGACGAGAAATACAAGAAAAACATCCAACTATGTTTCTTTAAAAGTAACAAAGTCATGCATGTGTGCATTAACCCACTCCAACACAACTCTCATTTCTGATCTCTAAACTTCAACCAATATTTACAAACATCTAATTTAACAAGATAACATAGACTCCTAGGACCTACAATCCTACAAATCATTATCCGACTGCATCCTAAGACACACCACGTCGATCTGGCTCACCATCATCTTGGAGAAGATTCCTTGGAGCATTATTCATTCCAGATTGATTACCTAAAAGAAAAACAACACCCCAAAGGGTTAGCTAACAACTCCAATATGCACTGGATAGTAAATGCAACATGCAGAAGCAAAATCAATCTATTCAATTGCATAATAAGAATAGTAATATAATAGTTCACATATAGTACATTCACTATGATAAACAAACACACAACAATACTTATAAATATAAGACGCATATAATAATACTTACAGCCATACAATGCATACTAATAATAGCACATCATTTCACTTAAGTTTCACCTCAATCACTTTTCGTCTCAATAATTGTTCAATCGCAACTCATCAATTTTCAATCGACATAATTTATTAAACAAGCATGGCATCCTCCAACCTTACGTGGGGTAGTGGACGGCGGCCTCCACCGTTTATCCGAACCACTCACACCCTCATCATTCACCTTCTTACCCCTGGTCAAGCCTCCTCGGGAGCACTCGCCAAAACATTTTATTATAATTTTGAAGGGGCCCTCCTTGACATACAACTAAGTTAGGGATGTCTCCGCCTTTCCGACTATCCCTAATCATAGCTGTATCGGTTAGGTGCCAATGTTTAGAAATCCGAATAAAATACATAATATTATTCATCTATTATAATTTTCTAAAATAACGAATTATTTTCAAATAGACATATATAATATATAGGAATGAATCCCAAAATACAACTCTACACATCATATCTACACATCCAGCACACATCAAAATTGATAACTAAGTAAGTCTGGATGACTTACCTTAAACGAAGGATTTCCAACGATATCGAAACGGATTGGGTCAAGCTAGTTACCTAGGAATAAGAATAATACTCATAAAAATGACAATCTGTACGAATCAAGTTACAAATCCAAGGAAAGGACTTAATCCAATTATCCGCTAGTTGACCCAAAACCAAGTATATATATAATCAATCTTGATTTTTTTTACTAAACCAACCTATCCAAGACAACTCCCAAATCCAAATCAAAACTCCTCTCCAGATTTCAGGTTAACTATTAATATATAAGAATAAATATAAATCCTTGGCCAAAATCCTAACCTCTCAAATTATACAAAGGGAAGAACTAAACGCATAGGATAACCAGATCCATAAATAGTAACGAAAAACTCTCACAACCAAACACTAATACCAAGCCTAAGCTAGCCTAATCCCAGATCCAGAATCTAATTAATTTTAGGACAAGCATACGAATAAAATAGCTCACCAGTACTGATCGAGTTAGGGTTCAGACTAGGAAATTAGACCTCGCTAGCAGAACCTATAAAAAAACTCGTGTGGTGACTTGGCAACGAATCCAGACGACGTTGGTGACAATGATGAAACAAAGGGGCGGTGGGAGAGGGAAGTAGTTGGCGAACGAACGAGAAACCAAGAGTGAGAGAGACAAACAAAAATAAAAGGCCGATAGATAGAATGGATAGAAATGAAGTTATATATATCCCTCCTATCCAACATACACGTATTTGTATATAAAGCTTAGTCAACAACTTTCTTAATTTCTTTTTTTTTTTCTTTTTCGGTTTGTATATGTGAGAATTCATGTGGTATATATATGTCTATCAAGACACAAGTCGGTCTACATGTATTTTCAATATATATATGAACCAACTTGTTAATCTTCAAATTATGTATATATATACATAAGTCTAACGAATGTAAAAAAAAATTATTACACAATCTCTTACTGTACATAAGTGTATATATATATATATATATATATATATCGTATGAGAATACTCTAGTTATTATGTAATTATTCTACAAAATATTATATTAAAAACCTAGGGTCGAAATCCTAATAATTATTGACTCAAGAAAATTTTATAAAAATTAACTAAGTGGCGATCTCTAACTGAAAATAACATCTGGGTATTGCATATTGTGTAAGTCTCGAAGCTCCGTCTTTATCACAACAAGCCAATTTTTGTCTCTTGGTTCAATCACGTAAAACACTTGCTCTACTTGAGACTCTAATACAAATGGTTCATATGTGACTAGTGACAAGTCCTCACGTAGACTAGTTATTCCATATTCATCCACTTTATATCCTCTACCTTCATGTTGAACATCATACCAATTACACTTGAATACGAATACATGATATCCTCTAGGATATTGCAATTCATAAACATCTTTGAGGACACCATAATACTTTTTATTTGACTCATCATCCCCTCGAACCATTACACCACTATTTTGGGTTTTCCTATTTTCTTGTCGATCAAGGGTGTGGAACCTAAACCCATTCACAATGTAGCCAGTGTAACGCCGCACAATGTGTAGTGGACCACACACTAAGTAATATAAGTCCTTAGAAATAGATCCTTCTTTATACATATGCTCCACTTATTCATATAAAATTAGGATCATAATATTATTACACATGGAAGAAATAGAGGTTATGGGATCCAAGCAAATTAAAAATATGACATACACAATTGTGAACCCAATCTGTAAACTGAGCTTTATGCCTCCTCTCGACGTTCCTGGGGTTTGGATTTTCGGTGGCAAGTATCTCTTTATGCTCCCTAATATTTCAATATACTTTAGATCATTGCATATGTAGATATCTTTTATATGAAATTGCTCTTGACAAAAGGTAAGGTGAACTTACACGACAAGGTCTAAGAGCTCATCACAGTTGTGGAGTGCATATAAATGGACCTGTTGAAACTCCTCCGAACTAAGATGGTAAGTAGTAGGCTTTCCTAAAGGACGACCACTTGGTTTAAAAATGTCCAACTCACTTATGTTCGACGCCTCATTATTACCATCATCATTTTGAGCTTGGCGATCGAACTTGGTGGTCACATCGTCCATATACCTAGAACAGAATGTTAAACATTCTTCGGCCAAGTAACCCCGTGCAATTGAGCCTTCTGGATGTGCTTTATTCCGAACATTGGATTTCAAAGTACACAAATATCTGATGTATGCCATTTTATGATTAGAAAAAGATACAACAGTATAAAAGATCAGATTAAATAGTCAATTTTGTCTTTACCTCTCGATAGGATACATCCAACGATATCTAACTGGACCATCAATCTTCGCTTCTGCCACCAAGTGAACAACTAAATGTACCATGACTGAGAAGAAGGATGGTGGAAAGATCATCTCCATTTTACATAGTGTATATGGAATTTGTTTTTCGAGATCATCAAGATCCTTCATGGTCAAGTTCTTTGAGCATAAATTTCGAAAGAAAGAACTTAACTCAAACAGTGGCTCACACACATTTTTTGGAAGGAGTAATCGAATAGCTATTGGAAGAAGCTGCTCCATGAATACATGGTGGTCGTGACTCTTCATACAAGATATCTTTTGTCCGTTATCTTTAACACATCGAGAGATATTTGAACAATACCCATCAGGAGTTTTCAAATTCTGGAACATCTCACAAAATGCAGATTTCGCTTCACCTCTCAATGTATAACATGCCACAGGTATGCGCACTTTGTCTTCAATGACAATAGGATGGATGTCTTGCCTTATATCCATTTTGACCAAATCTAGTCTAGCTTTCAGAGTGTCTTTAGTCTTGTCCTTTATATTCATCAATGTCCCAATAATGTTCTCAGAAACATTCTTTTCTATATGCATAACATCCAAGTTATGACGCAATTTCAGTTTACTCTAATAAGGCAATTGAAAAAAATGCTCTTCTTTCTCCATCCATACAAGTTATTTGTCTCATCCCATTTTCTCTTCTTACCAACCTTGCCGAATGAATCTTGAGTAAATTGGTTCCATTGCATCAATACATCTTCACCAGACAATGGAATGGGAACAGACCCTTTTTCCACGGTTTTATCAAAGGTTGTTTGTAATTTTCTCCACTTATGAATCATTGCCAACCCACGTCTATGTCTCATATAAGATATCCTGTTTTTTATTGGACATGATGGAGGGTCTTTATGACAAGAAGAACATGCAAAGAAACCCTTTGTGCTCCACCCAGACAAGTCAGCATAAGCTGGAAAATCACTTATCGTCCATAAGAGGCTTGCACGCATGACAAAATTCTATTTTATGTATATGCATCATATGTATCAACACCAACCTCCCAAAGCTCTTTCAACTCCTCTACCAAAGGCTGTAAATAGACATCCAAATCCATTCCTGGAGAATTAGGACCATCAATAAGAAGAGATAGAAAAAGATATGGAGACTTCATGCACATCCACAAAGGCAAATTATAAGGTGTTAAAACAACTGGCCAAATGCTATGAGATGATCCCCCAAAATTGTTGAATGGTTGGAAGCCATCTGCAGCTAAGCCGAGTCTCACACTTCTAGGATCATTTGCAAATGATTTGAATTCCTGATCAAATGACTTCCATGCAAGAGAATCTGTCGGATGTCTCATTATGTTCTCATCATTATTCCTATCCTCTTTATGCCAACGCATTTCTTTTGCAATTTTGTTTGACATAAACAACCTTTGCAATCTAAGTGTAATGGGAAAATATTGTAAAATCTTATGAGGCACATTTTCCCTTCCATCTTCCACTTAGAAGTGTCACATCTTGGACACTTTTGCGCATCAGCATGTTTGCGCCAATAGATAATACAATCATTTGGACAAGCATCAATTTTAATGTAATCAAGACCCAAATCCCTAATAATCTTGCGACATGTATCACAAGAGTTAGGCAGGTTGCAACCTAGAGTCTCATTTTGAAATGTCAACAATTGAGTGAATGAGGTGTCTGTCCAATGGTTTAAACATTTAAGATGCAACAATTTCATAATGTACACCAACTTAGAGACTTTTGACTCATCCACAACTAACGACTCTTTGTAGTCCTCTAAGAGGCGATAAAATTGAGATGCTTCTCCCGAAGGCTCTTGGGCTTCCTCAATATATCATCCTTGACATCACTTCCAAGAAATCCCATATCAGCTACACCACACCCTACTTGTAACATATCAAACATAGATTCATCATCCTCAAAAAGAGCTTCACTTTCAAAAGAAGAATCGTTGTATTTTTCCCCATGCTTATCCCATAAGATGTAGCTTTGCAAAAATCCATTCTTTAGCAAATCAAATCGAACTTGAATTCTGGTTTTATAGTACACATTTGCACATTTACTACAAAGGCATCTAATTATCGCTCCAATATGGACTCCCTTAGATGCACTAGAATTGGAGAATGCAAAATCTAGAAATTTGTCTATCCCTTGCAAATATTCTAGTGAACCACGATCTTTTAGTTTCATCCATTCCTTATCCATAGATAAATCCTAATTTTTATTTAAGATAAAACTCAATCTTAGTTACACCATAGCATACACAAATGATAAAACCTAATTAAAACTTCACAGTAGGAGGGAATCAACAAAATAAAATAATAATAAAAAATAGAATGACACTAATAATTAAGTCATGAATTCAACCCATGGTCAAATGAAAAAATTAACCAATTCTTACAAATTTCAAACATAGTGTAAATAAATAGAACCAAGCACTACCAACTAGAGGTGTCAAACGGGTCGGTCGGGTCGGGTTCGGGTTCGGTTATTTCAGGTTCGAGTTGAGTCGGGTTCGGGTCGTAACGGGTCATCGGTCAAATCGGGTCGGGTCATTGCGGGTTGTCGGGCGGGTCGGGTCGACCTAATAGGTCAAGAAAATTGATTTTTTTTACAATTATTAAAATATTTTTTATTTAAAAATTGATATTTAATAATAAATCTATTATTTTTATATATTTTAATAATAAAATATATTATAATTTTCAAAATATATTATATATTCTTAAAATATAACAAATTGGGTCAACCCAACGGTTTTTTCAGGTTTGAACCCAACGGCTTTCGGGTCTATCGGGTTCGGTTTATTTTGGGTTTCGGGTTTAAATTTTCGGGTCTTGACCCTAAATTTTTCGGGCGGTTTGGGTCGGTTTTTCGGGTCGGGTCAGCTTTTGACAACTCTACTACCAACACATTAAGAACTAAATTAATTAACAATTTGTGTTTCTACTGATTTCATCTCACTAGTTCAATATTTTAACTTGCTCTCAATATTAATCACCAATGAAATATATACATTTTAACAATAGGATATATGTTGTCCATATATATCAAATATATATTTTCACTTAATGCATGTTTTTCCAACATTACAGCTATGACCTTGTTTATTAATTGATGAGGTTTTCTTTGCTTCCTCTTTCTTTGTCTTGTTACTTTCATTCTTTGTTTACGTATACAAAAAAAAAAACAGTCTTACAATTTTTGATTATATGAGAATTTTTTTTAAGGAAAACGTATACAAAAACAGTCTTTCTTGTTTTGTTACTTTCATCTTCTCCTCCAAATCTGTACCTCTTTTTTTAGCAACATCACCTTTGTTAATTAAGAACCAACATCATCTATTATATTATTAGAGTCCAATAAATAAGAGAGTGAACTAGGAAAGAAACAAACTAAAGGAAGAGGAAGACATAATCCCACCAAGAGATATGCTACACGCCTACACCTCCCAATTAGTAGCGAGTCTAAAGTTAGCCCAATTAATTAATTTGATTGCCTTTTTGTTGTATATATTATTTTTAATTTCGTTAATCATACTTGAACACTATTGAGTTAAGAATCTGAGTGTTAAGTTGGAATAATGAATTGGAAGATTTCCCATTTCACGCAACCAAATGCACCCTATTAGGATCTATTTTAAAAAACTGCTCATTTGTCATTCATATTATTACAATATCACCCCATCAATTAACTTGAGTTATACATTAAGTATGTTTGCAAAAGATCCTTAATCGCTTGAGACAAAAGTATTCGAGGGTAGTCACTTACCTCGTATGAAGACGAAGAATCCGATGATGAACAACTCGACTTTCTCCCCACAAATTAAGAACGCCTAACAGGACCCTAATCACAGTTGCAATCACTCTACATACTCCTTTCCCAAGCGTACCTTAAAAATTCAAAACCCAACTAAATAAAGTTCAAGTCTTGAGGATAAGAATAAAATAAAACCGTCTTACTACATTAGATAAGGAAAAAAACCAATTGTTCATGGGTTTGGTGGGTTGTTTTTACCAACAGAGTACAGAAGGGGTTTTTACCAGCACGGAGACAGCAATCAATAACCAAAATTGAAAATGGGTTCTCTCCAGAAATTAAAAATAATACAATAAAAGGGCGATCAAATTAATTAATTCTTACAATTATGAGTGAGAAAAATCAGTAACTTGGATTTCATACAAACCGTAATTTTTCATCCATACTTAATACAAAAGGGGGTAATTTTCAATAAAGTAGAAGAAGACATGAGATTGAAGTAGGACTTACTAATTAACCAAGATAAGGTTCACAAGGATTCAAAGTTGACACCTTTGAAATGAGTGAAATTTGCCGCCTCCGAGATGAACAAGAGTAACTTTCGATATGATCGGGTACCGCTGCTGCCTCTGAGATGAGTGAATGCGGACTCCAAACATCGACTCTGAGATGAGGGCCGACGGCAGTGATATGAGCGGCGGCAAGATGAGCGAGAGTTGTCACAAGTGTCCCTTGTTTGGGAATAAGCAAACTGGCGGCATAGAAAAGCGGGTGAGAAGAGCTTTGGTGGGAAAAGAAGTATAGTGGTGAGGTAATCTCATTATTTAGTCTCCAACAAATAAATGGGTTTTTTTTTATAATTTTATAAAAAAGCAAAAACATCAAAATTATACTTGTAACAACAAAAGACTTCTTGTCAAACATCAATACATTTTTCGTAACTTATTTTTTTCGTAGTGTTAAAAAATATATTTATAACAACAAAAGACTTATTGTCGAAAATCATTTGATTTTTTTTAGATCCCACTTCATTAAAATTATTGAGGGAAAAAGGTACAACCAAAATATATAAAATGATTTTTTTTGGTTTTATAAAATACCTTAAAACAATGAAGTTATATTTGACAACAAACAAACTTGTAGCTAAAAAAGAATTTTTTTTTAATAACGACAAAGTATCGTAAGGATAAAAAACCTATATTTATTGCAACGAAAGGGTTGTTGCCAAAAATCCCGTGATATTTTGGCAAACCCCGCCTCATGAAAATTGTGGAGGGAAAGTGACAAAATATTTACAGCAACAACCTTTTACCACAACTTAAATTTGTCGCTACTAAAATATATTTTTAGCAACAATATTTTTAATTGTTGCATAAAAATTGTTACCAAACAATTTTCGTGTAGTGTGTCGATGAGCTTTTGCAAACTATGTTGTATGTGGTGAGCCCTTGCACACGACCATATTGGCTCGAGATGCCCATTGGTGGTTTGATATTTTCCACATTACATCAGGTTGCTCTTATGATGCTGACGTGGGTTGGATCACACACATGCTTACCGATGACGTGGTGCAGAGGACAATCGGCACCCTCCGACAAGGATTTATGACATAGCTCTTGTGGGAAACAGAAACCACTTTGTACCGGTAAGTACCCAAAATGAAGAATTAATTTTCTTTTCTTGAATTGTAAATGTTGCTGCTTATCATTATATGTTGTTTTCGTAGGTGTGGTTGAAGGACGACGCACCGCTTCCTCCTCCTCCTATGGATTGGATAAGGAACCATGACCCTAGTGTGAATGGGTGTGACTATCCGTTTATACAAATGATGGACGTAAATTTCGGATTTCTAGTGGTCTAAGCCCAAATGTAGAATATTAGAGTTAATTATGGTGAAGAAGTTACATGGATATTTTTTTTGGTACTACGTTTGGTACAAATTGTTATGTATGTTGGATATATATTTGTTGGATACATATTGTTATGAATACTTTACATTTTCCCAAAACACTATACATTTTACTTGTTGAGTTCATATTGGTATAAAGTCAAACTCAACTAATAAATATAATTATTCGACAATTGTAAACAAACAAACCATAGGCAAAACATAAATACTACAAACTTTCAAAACATTCAACCATACAAAGCTTTGAATTCATTCATAAACCAAACACCCATAAATGTACTCACTAAAAAATAAACATTCATGAATCTAAAACAAATAAAATCCGCAAAATACAAGACAAACATCATAAAATACTTTTCAATCTAACAAGAATTTTTATAGATAATATGCCTCATCCATGTCACCATTGTCATAATATATATCGTCAACCTCAGGGAATTCGGATAGCTCGCTATCCTCCTTTGTAGATAGTACACGACTAGGACCGTTCTCTAGGCATGGAAATGGGTCGGGTTATGGATGGATGAACCATTCCCAAACCCGACCCGCCTAAAAAAATATCCATCCAAACTCGACCCCACCCGTTAGAATGGGTCATCCTAATCCAACCCACCCTAAATTTTAGGGTGAGTTGGGTGAATCGGGTGGTTTTTCGGGTGCTAACCTGTATTAAATCTGATTTTTTAAAACAACCTTATATTAAAGGTAATTTAAACAAAACTAGACAAAATAGAAATAAAAATTCAACAGTACAATAGTACATCAGTAGGCAAAATAACAATAAAATCCAAAATAATAAAATCCAAAAAACCCAACAATACTTAGTACTGTAGTACAAGAATAACAAGACATTAGACATCAGTAAGAATCCAGTAGTAGAACCAAAAAAACACAATAAAATCAGCGAAAAAACTCCAGCATCTTCATTCTTCAACTTCATCAATAGAGTATCAAATATCAAAAATATAAAGGAAAATAAGATATTATGGTATTATCTTTAAATAACATGACAACTATTGAGAGTGATAAGAAAAAAAATACTTATATCAATAACGTCATTGATATTGTTGATAGTACTTTCTTCCTCTAGATCATCACCATCATTCGTACAAGTACCATATGCTTCAACATTATCAATTTGATATCCTAAAAAACCAATTAAATCATAAATAAAAACATTTATAAGTGAATCATTTATAATCTAACAATAGAAATTAGATGAAATTACATGCCAACTCTTCAATGGTCCAATTTTGGGGACACATTAAGGCTTCAATTGTATTTGGTTTAAGCTTAGAACGATGAGGACTCACCGTTCTACCACCTACACTAAAAGCACTTTCAGAAGCAACAGTAGAAGCAGGAATGGCTAAAATGTCCTCCGCAACCTTACGGAGTGTAGGATATTTCAAGTCAAGCTTCCAGTAATGAAGGACATCAAAATCTTTGCTAGTAGGCAACACTGGATCATCAAGATAAATATCTAATTCAGATCTCACACAAACATGTTTCTTCCTATTCTTCTTAGCCAAATCCCAAAGTGAAACTTCACCCATACTTTCAACAAGATTGTTCATTGCAAATCGTTTTCCAAGCACACCAGAAATGTCATGAATACGAGCATAATCTTCATTACTTGATGAAACATTTTTCTTTTTATCTGCCTCTTTGTCTTTCTGTTGGTACTCACACAAAATTGTATACAATAATGTTCTAACCCTCTCAATCTTAATTTCAGCCATTTCACCATAAATCATGCTAAAATAGAAATCAACACATTCCAATTTGTCCCGAGGAGCCAAAACAGCAGCAATAGCTAAAATTCCATTGAACCTTGACCAATACTTGTCAAACTTCTCTGACATCTTACTAGCCATACTACTTACAACCAACTCCTCAGAAGATAGCCATCTGTCCAAGTTAATTTTGACCTTAGAAACTTGCTTGAAGAATACATTTGCAGTCGGGTAATTTCTACCAGAAAACAATTTGGTTGCTTTGTAAAACAGCTCCAACTTCTTACAAAAAAGAGAAGCTAAATTCCATTCTTCATCACTAGGGGGGACAAACTTAAAAGTAGGATTTTGAATCTTCAATTTTGAAAAAAACATCCTTATATGGCAAAGCACTTTGAAGCATGAGATAAGTAGAGTTCCATCTAGTTCTTACATCAAGACTCAACTTTCTTGAGAAATCAAGTTTCAAAGCTTTAATCTTATCCTCAAATTTCTCAACCCTTTTCGGAGTTGCAGTCCAAAACAACACACAATCTCTAATCTTCTCAATATCCTTATCAATTACACTCATTCCATCTTGCACAATCAAGTTCAAAATGTGTGCACTACAACACATGTGTAGAAATTCTCCATTCAATATAAGAGAACCCGAATCAAATCTCTCTTGTAATATTGCTACCATAGCATCATTTGTACTCAAGTTACCAACAACTACTTCAGAGATTTTTTTAGCAATGTTATATGCATTAAAAGTGTCAAGCAAAACTTGAGCCAAAACCTCTTTTGTGTGTGGAGAAGGCACATAAGCAAACCTAATAGTACAACAACAATTGCAATTACAAATCAAGAAAAAAAAACAATCATGGACAACAAGAAATCATATATTAAAAAACTAAATTTAGGTATTATAGTATAAAAAATGTGCAAGTATAGTGTAGATATGTTACCTATTATGCAAAACCCATTGATCGTTAATAAAATGAGCCGTGGCCACCATATATCCTTTCTTTTGATGAGATGCAGTCCACATATCAGTTGTAATAACAATTTTTCCATTATGATCCTCAAACTTCTTTTTAAGAGTTGCTTTGTTGCTAGCAAACAACTTCAAAATTCACTCCTTAGAGTGTTGCGAGAAATTAACTTGAAGCTTGGATTCAAACTCGTAACAAACCTCTTAAAACCGATATGATCCACCATAGATAACGGGTACTCGTGCATAGCAACCATGTTTGTAAGCTCCTTCCTTGATATTCCTTGGTCAAAATTATAACTCTCTAGCTTTGCTTTGCCATCTCCTCGATTACTATAGCTCAACAATTGTTGACGAATATCGAGTTTGACATGCTTCCTGGGGCATCTTGTTGTCATGTTATCTTTAAGATGTGAAGTACCATTCTTGCTCAAAGCAGAAAGTAGTTGATTACAATGCAAGCATCGTGCTTTTGGTACTTCATCAACAGTTATCTTCTCAAAATGATTCCACACCTCTGATTTAAGCTTTCTAGTCCTTGGAGGAAGGGGACCCGACACCTCAGGCAAAGAAGATGGCTGGCTGGATTCCTCATTCACATATGCATTCCCAACAATTAAAGGTGGGGTGGCGGTTTGTTGACTTTGTTCAGTTGATTGAGGGCATGAAGATTGATCTTCTATATTCTGACCCATCTCCATTCAACTACAAAATCATACAATTATACAACATTGAACAGAAAATGCAAAAAATAAACCAGCAAGCTTTCTATCATCAAATTTAGATTCTTCAAGTCAACACTCAACAGTGCATAAGGTCGAGAACACACGAGGGCTGAGAATAAATTAAATCAATATGGCCAAATGAACATGATGCTTGATGATCTTATTTCTTCTAAGTTCTAACCCAGTGCAAGTTTTATTACTTTGAAAATGAAAAAACAAGTTACACAATTACACAATACACAATCACATATCCAACTAGTCAAACACAAAAGAGAACAAATTAGGGATAGGAGCAAGACAAACCTTTGGCTTTCCGTCCGGGCGGAGGCTGGCTGGACTGCAATCGAGGCTCGGAGTCAAAGATCTAATGGGTCAGAGGAGAAGTTGAGAATCGAGGCTCGACTGCTCGAGAGGCTCGGAGACGTTCGCCGGATAGCCGCCGTCGCCCGTCGTGGAATTCGTCGTCGCTCGTCATGGAATTCGCCGCCTCTCCTGGCCGCCTGGAGATTGGAGAAGAGTGGACTGGAGATTGGAGTCTGGAGAAGAGACGAAGAATCGAAGAGTGGACTGAAGAATTTGGAGACGAAGAGTGGACTGGAGATTGGAGTTTGGAGAAGAGGCGCGCGACTCTAGTGCTCTAGTATCAGGAGCTTAGGGTTTTTTTTTACAGTACTAAACAATAGCCTATTTTTTAAAAATATATTTATAAACATTAATATATTTCGGGTGAAAACCGGATCAGGTGACGGGTGGATGAACCTTCCACCCTAAACCGATCCGATCTATCACCCGCATCGCCCTAAACTCGTTTTCACCCTTTTTTGTCGAGTTTTCGCCCGTTTTTTCGGGTCGGGTGCATCGGGTATCCGTCGGGTTTGGGTCAAATTGCCATGCCTACCATTCTCATTGTTTGACCACAACTCATCCATGACATCGCTCAACCTTGCATCCAATCCACGTGCTCTAAAACGTATGAACTTTGGGTTTTCCTACAAAATACATATATAAGTTAAAAAGATATGCAGTAAACTTATACGTGTAAAAAGGTTTCTAATGAAATTTCACTCTTAAACTGTAGCTTTTCCGCCCACCACATATCATCACCAATAACCATGCCACTTGAACGATCCCAATTCAGCCCACCCTCAGTACAACGAAATAATGACCAAAGGTTCCACACTTGTTTTGCAAGATTCAGCCTAGCCCGTAAGATGGCATAAAAAAAAACCTTACCGGTCTCAAGTTTCATCTGATGCCTTACCTCTACCCAATTAATGCCTACAGATTGCTCAACTTCATCTTCCATATCCTTTAGTATCTTTAGGAGAGCACAAGTGAGTCTAGCATGCAAAGCCAGGGGAGCCAACATTGTCACCTAATGATACAAGAAAAAAAACATCAAAATCCTAATTACAAACCTAATTTGCATGGAGAGATCAAACCCTAATATTAACCCTAAAGTTATCGTCAATAAAAAATCAAAATAGAAAAAAATCCTAAACACTAACCATTAACCTTACTTAAAACCCTAAATCCTAATCACCAACCTAATTTGCATGTAGATTCCAAACCCTAATATTAACCCTAAACCCTATCATCATAAAACACAAAAATGGAGGCGCTCCATGAGATGGATGCTTTATGAAACGTCAAATGCGCTTCAAGATGCGCTACAAAACGTTGCGCTACAAGATGCGCTACAAAACGCTCCGACCATATAAGGTTTTGATGGATTTTTTTTGGTGGGAAATTAACCCACCATAATACCACACCACCCCTATAAAACAAAATGTTCATCTCCCACATCAGTTCATCCCATTATCCCTACAAAAATCAGACTTTCTCATCATCCATCAAAACCATGGTTTCAAGGGCTCATGCTAGGGATCTTCGAGAGTTTCGACTTTTTATGCACAAACTCATGCAAAGTAAAGACGTCGGGATTAAGAAGCTTGACAAACATCTCGGTTGTTTAAGTTATTTCAAAACCCTAGAAAAGATATTTGAGGAGGAGATGAACGGGAATGAGATTGAACCTGATAATTGCCTTGCGAAGAGAGAGCCTTTGGAGAACGAGGTTGCAGGTTATAGCGAAGCAAATGAAATTATAATGGATTATCTTAGTATTTATTTTTCTTATTGGATTAGATTTGTTTAGGATTTAGGTATGTTTAGAGCATAATATGGTTCTGGTTAAGTTTATTTAGTTTAGTTTGAACATTGAAGTATTTCGGTTTCAATTTGTATTGGAAGTTTTTATTCCAATCAAGCTCCTTTTTGTTCATTTAGTGAATACATGCTCTTTGTCTAAATTATAGTTGTGGAGAAACAAATGTAGGGCTACACCTGGAAAAGCTATACTTCATGGAAAAGCTTGATTGGAATTTAAGTTCTGTTTCCCCTCTTTTTGTATCTAGCTAGGGAGTTGTTGAAAGTAAGCCTTTTGAACTCGCTTGCTTGAGTTGTAAATCCCTTTAACCTATTTCTATACATCTAATTCTCTTCAAAAAAAAATGCAGGGCTACACCTGAGCACAAAAGATTACTATTATGGCTTGTCAAATGAGGACCTCGTATCACTCACAAATTGAATTAATTTTAAAATCTCATAAAGTGATTTGATGAAATATTGATATGGATGTTAGTTGTCAAAGAGATAGACATCCTAATCTGATTATACATGCAAAAAGAAACAAGGAGACGGATTTTAGTGTTCGATTAGATAACCATTGTTAAATAGATATGACGCCACCATGACTTGCTACGTGACTAGAAATACTACCATGTGCCAGGTTTTAAGACATATGTCCAGGAAATGGAAATAGCATGCTCAATCCTAGATGGCGAGCCATATGCCAAGTTTGGTGTTACATAGAAGAGGCGGGTTTTTGCGGCGAGCCGACGACACCACTGATGTTCGTGTTTTTGGTCTCTTTCTTAGGTTGTTTAGTTTTGTTAGGTTTTAGAGTTAGTTTTGTGTGTTTTTGGATATGTTTGCATATTTTGTGAAAAGTATGGAAGCTACTCCGTTTTGTGTCTTTTTGTAGGTTTTAGAATGGAAAGGAGTACTTTTTAAGCAAAGTTGGAGTCAAGTGGTGGAAGGTGGAATGCATAGAAGAGAAGGGAGAAGATTGCATGGAAAGATCAAGTTAGAGTCCAAGGATAAAGCCAAGAAAGAGCTCGTAATAAGCCAAAACAGAGGATCGGTAACGACCTGTGAGGGTCGTTAACGAGCTGTAAATCAGGAGTTTTTGTTAAGGAATTCAGCAGAGTCTACCGACCTTGTGCAGGTCGTTAACGAGGGACCTGTGTTGGTAGAGGCGTAGCCGACTTTCGAGATTTATATCTTTTATCTTGTTATCTTTTAAGTTTAGAAAGTTTTTATCTTTTAGCCTTTTTATTAGATAGTTTCTTAGTATAAATACCCTTGTTCTAAGCCTAGACAAGGGGAGATTCACGCTGGTTTTAGGAGAAATCAAGGGAGAGAGAGAGTCGAACTGAGGTCGATCGAGAGAGAGAGAATTGGTTCGGTGAATGACTCTTGCTCAATGTTCTTAGTGTTTTTGTGGTCTACAAATTTGTAAGACGATATTGTTTTCTAATTTCAAGTAAGTTTTATTTTCAATGTTTTCTTTGATTAAAGTTATTTGCTTTGTTTCAATGGATAGCGAGTAGTCTTCTTATCTAGGGTCGGGGTTGAAACCCGACATAGTTGTGGATGTTTGAATGATTATGTTGAGTATTTGATTGCCTTCTATCCTTTGAATTGCTTGTTGAGTTGTGCTTAGACGAGAGTCGAAGTAATTTGAGTTTTTATCTTGATCGAAAGAGAAAGTTATGAACTTGTATGTTGATATTGTTCGATAACGAAAGTTTCGAGCTTTGGATTCAAAACACGTAATAAAGTGAATTGATTTATGAAAGTTGATTGATTTGCTTGTTAGTCAGCGAAAATTGATGAATTTATCTTCAAAGGCATGATCTTTATCTTCACATAAATTCTTATGCATGGCTATGTCGTTGTAACCCTAGTCCTAGATCTTTTTATCCACTGAATTTGTTTAGTTTTGCTTTCTTAATCATTCGTTACCTGATAGCTTACATATAGGTAGTATTTAGGATGCATATTTACGTTTCTTTTGCGTTGCTTTTAGGTAGTTTTAGTTAGTTTCTTTAGTGTCTTAGAGTGTCTAGGAGTTTTGGGTTTTTGCACTTGTTCTATGTTGTTTTACAAGTCTTAAAGTGAACAAGTGTGAAAGGAATGGAAATCGGGGAAAGAGCGCTTGAATTCGGGCCATCCGTTGAAGTTGCTGGTTTGACACCTCTGTCTTGTAAGGGTTCATTCGGGAGCTATAATAGTCCGATGAAGTTGAATTTGGCATCATTGGAAAGCTAATTCAAAGATCTACAATTCATGTTTTTACTCTGAGTCCAAATTCCAACTCGAAGTGAGTCAAAACAGCCCCCGAAGTGTGACCTGATTTCTGAATCGAGGTGTTGGCGGCACCCGCCGCCAACCCAGCGGCGCCCGCCGCCCCTGACCGCTGCGGAGACCTTTACTTGCCACGTGTTTTGTTTCTATTGGTCCTTTTTCTATCATTATTATTCCGAGATATTATATTTTTGGGATATAGTTTTAGACCTAGTTTGATATATTAGGTTTTAGAGAGTTGTATCTCTCATTCATACATTATTATCATATTTTTCTTTCAGAGTTTTTAGCCTTTCATGGAGAACTAAGCCCTTTTGCTTAGTCAGACAATTGAAGCATCGTTTTGATTAAAGTTGTGAGATTTCTAATTCCTTATCTATTGCTTGGATTTAATCTTCTCTCTTGATTGAATGTTTATGATTTATTTCAATAGTTTCTAGCCTGATCAACTAGGGCTTGTTGTTATTTAATCTATTGCTAGATCTAGAGTGTTACTGGTTGAGCATCTCTAGTTCACAGTAGCAACTGCATCGTACTAGTATCTGGTTGTGCTAGTCTTATGCAGAAGAGATTTGATTTACATTCTAGGGTAAAAGCTAGTTGTTTTATGCTAGAATTGTATCCTATTATATTCCTATCCTTACTGCTGCTATTAAACTGAATCATTGATGGTTTCATGGTGGTTTAATTAGTTAGAAGTAATAGTATCTGGTTGTGCTATTAGTTATAATCGAAAAGGAATCGAAAAATCCATTGCATGTGATATTGAGGTGAAATCAATGATCAACTTGTCATACGATTGTGGATATTTGTTTGCCTAAGCTATCTTCCTAATTATTGTTTTTCATAATCTTTTATTTCTTCCCAATTATTGTTATTCATAATCTTTTATTGTTTTGTTAGTTTTGAATTCTTGATTTAGTTTAGTTCATAAACCCCCTTTTACTCTAATTGTCATAAAATTCACATAAAAAGATAAATCAACCTCCCTGTGGATTCGACCCGGACTTCCTAAAGACTACGGTTCTTAGTTAGTTTGGATTCTTTTCCATAGCCGTGATTTGCACGACCATTTCACGCCTTATCAAATTGGCGTCGTTGCCGGGGAGGCAATAATTGTCTTTTGTGTGGTTTTTGTGCCAATCTTGGTGTTGTGAACCTATCTTACGGTTCATAACACTTGTGCTACTAATCTATGGCTTTGTTCAAGTGTAAACAATTGCAGGATGAACACTTTCACGATTATTTTTCTAGATTTCAAGACCATGTGTTGAAAATTGGTACACGGGGATTCGGATACAGTGATGAAGAGCTCAACATCGGAGTTATTCTTGGTATGAATTTTGAGACAAGGGGATTGGCTAACTACATGAGCAATGATAGGATTTTATATATGGGATCCGAGGAATGCTGGGATTTCTTATGTTTCATGAGCTATCAAAGCTTTCAGGTTGAGTCATCTTCCCAACAGCCACAACCGGTTGATATGTCTCTTATGGATTTAATGAAAGAACTCTCTACTAGGACGGATGCTTTGACAAGGGAAGTTTGTGCTGTCACAGAGATACTTGCAAAGCCTAGGGAACCTGAATCATCTACTCCCATGTGGAGTCATGAGTTTGAGCCTTCTGTGGTTTTGGAAGAAGATTATTTCGTTGACCATGATGACTTCTTTTTTGATGAAGTAGACAACAATGAAGGAGAAAATCAAGATGATACAACTGTTAAGGCTCCCGCCATCATGTTGTGCCCTATGTTAGGCCTTGAAATCCCATGTTTCAGTTTCCCCACCTTCTCACATCCAGAGCTTATGGAGTTGCAAGATGAGGAACCAAGTCTAGAACATGAGGTGGAAGGTGAAAAATATATGGAGTTCATCTTTGAAGAAAGTGGCAATGGCGACAAATACTTTGACCCATACTGTAAGTATTTTCTGACATCACCACTTGTGTTAAATTTGTTTGAGCATATGCCATCTCCTAAAAATTGGGCACATAGGTTTGATAAGTTGAAACGGTTTTTGAATGGTATAATATTCACTTTCAATTTATCATTGTGTTACTTATGTTCTTGTGAGATGTGTTCACAAGCTTTTGACAGGTTGTTAAGGGCATTGACAATGTCTAATCTTGTCAACTTATGCTAAACGTCGAGCCACGACGTTAAATAAGGCGCTTGTCGGGAGGCAACCCGACCTAGGTACTTTTTTTTCTAGCTTAGTTGTTTTTGTTTCGGTTTTTCCTTTGTTTCTGTGTTGGACTAATCTATAGGTAGGCAAAAAAAGGAGCGCAACGGAACTGGCGGCGCCCGCCACCAACACGGCGGCGCCCGCCGCCAATTAATTTCGAAGGTCTTTGGCTACGAAGTGGCTAGCGGCGACCACCGTAAGCACGGCGGCACCTGCCGCCAGCCCGCCGCCTCTCTGATGTCGATTTCTGCCCTTCTGATGTTGCTCACCACCATTCCCTCACCCAAATTAGTAGTTGGTTTGTGAGTTTTTCTCTTTCTCTTTACTGTTAGTTTACATTGGGGACAATGTAAGATTTAAGCATGGGGGAAGGGGATTACTTGTTTTGCATTCATGTAGTTGCATTAGATTAGGCATGTAAACTTTATGTTTTGCATTGATTCAAATTCTTGAAAAAATGAAAAAAAATCAGAAAATTCATAAAAATACAAAAATATTGCATTTAGGTTCATATTTCTCCATTGTTTGATTCTTCTTGTTTCTCTAAAGTTGAGTATGAAATCTAACCCATGATTTGCATGATTTGCTGAAGTTGATATGATATGAGCATGATCATTGATTAATTACCTTGATTATAGGACTGAGCATGTATTTAGCTTGGGTATTTGATTCATTATGAAGTTCTAGACAAAAATTAGCCTTGTGAGATATTTTTGGCCTTTCATGATTATATTTGTTCTCTACATTCTTGAGTGTATCACCATGACTATCTAGCTCTAGAACTTGCGTTATGACTCTTTTTCAAGGCTGCTTTATATGATTAAATGCATGACATTAAAATGATTGAGGCAATGTTTCCTTATAAGCCTATTATTTCCCTTCCTACCTTACGAGATCCATGTTCTTGATACCCCATTTCTTTTGAGCTTTAAGCCTATTTTTGATAACTCCACAAAATTTTCCTAGCTAAATAAGCTTGACCCATCCGGGATTTAAGACTTTAGGTGGTGTTTTTGTTTTGTGTGAGTTAATGTATAAGTATGGGGGAGTTGGAAGAAAAGGTGGAAAAAGAGGAAATATATCTCTTGGTTGCAAAGTGAAAAAAAAACGATGAAGATGAAAAGTTTGTGAAAAGCAAACGAAAAAGTTCAGTTTAATTGTTAGTAGTCTTCATAAAGCAAAGAAAGAGTTGAAGAAGAGGCAAAGAAAAAAAAGTGAAGATAGAAACCAAGTGGATAAAAATGTGTATGGAGTTGAGAAAGAAAAGTTTGGGAGAAGTAAGAAAAGAAAGTGTGTTGAAGGTTGGGTTTAGGATTAGTTCTTTATCCCGGATTTAGCACCGCATGCCAAATATGATCCCTTCCAAATTTCTCTTTACCTTGGCCCCATTACAACCCTTAAAAAGACCTCTTGATTTTTGTTATGTGTTTAATTCCCAGCGGTGGAGATTTAGAACTCTGATGCAAGCTTATGGTAGTCTAGTTTTCATGGTTGATCTTGAGCGAAACACCTACCTTTAAACACTTGAGAGTTTGAGTGCAAACACAATTTACCTTGGTGAGGTCTAGAATGAATGAATGGGCTTTACTTTTTGCTTATTATAATACATGCTAGGAAGTCTTGGTCGGGTTTTTGATTATATGTGAAATGCTTGTTTGACTTGAGATGGATGTATGATTGCATTTCTGTGGTGTATTTTGGATTGATGACTTGCTTGAGGACAAACAAGGGTTAAGCATGGGGGAATTTGATAGCTTACATATAGGTAGTATTTAGGATGCATATTTACGTTTCTTTTGCGTTGCTTTTAGGTAGTTTTAGTTAGTTTCTTTAGTGTCTTAGAGTGTCTAGGAGTTTTGGGTTTTTGCACTTGTTCTATGTTGTTTTACAGGTCTTAAAGTGAACAAGTGTGAAAGGAATGGAAACCGGGGAAAGAGCGCTTGAATTCGGGCCATCCGTTGAAGTTGCTGGTTTGACACCTCTGTCTTGTAAGGGTTCGTTCGGGAGCTATAATAATCCGACGAAGTTGAATTTGGCATCATTGGAAAGCTAATTCAAAGATCTACAATTCATGTTTTTACTCTGAGTCCAAATTCCAACTCGAAGTGAGTCAAAACAGCCCCCGAAGTGTGACCTGATTTCTGAATCGAGGTGCTGGCGGCACCCGCCGCCAACCCAGCGGCGCCCGCCGCCCCTGACCGCCGCGGAGACCTTTACTTGCCACGTGTTTTGTTTCTATTGGTCCTTTTCTATCATTATTATTCCGAGATATTATATTTTTGGGATATAGTTTTAGACCTAGTTTGATATATTAGGTTTTAGAGAGTTGCATCTCTCATTCATACATTATTATCATATTTTTCTTTCAGAGTTTTTAGCCTTTCATGGAGAACTAAGCCCTTTTGCTTATTCAGACAATTGAAGCATCGTTTTGATTAAAGTTGTGAGATTTCTAATTCCTTATCTATTGCTTGGATTTAATCTTCTCTCTTGATTGAATGTTTATGATTTATTTCAACAGTTTCTAGCCTGATCAACTAGGGTTTGTTGTTATTTAATCTATTGCTAGATCTAGAGTGTTACTGGTTGAGCATCTCTAGTTCACAGTAGCAACTGCATCGTACTAGTATCTGGTTGTGCTAGTCTTATGCAGAAGAGATTTGATTTACATTCTAGGGTAAAAGCTGGTTGTTTTATGCTAGAATTGTATCCTATTATATTCCTATCCTTACTGCTGCTATTAAACTGAATCATTGATGGTTTCATGGTTGTTTAATTAGTTAGAACTAATAGTATCTGGTTGTGCTGTTAGTTATAATCGAAAAGGAATTGGAAAATCCATTGCATGTGATATTGAGGTGAAAGCAATGATCAACTTGTCATACGATTGTGGATATTTGTTTGCCTAAGCTATCTTCCTAATTATTGTTTTTCATAATCTTTTATTTCTTCCCAATTATTGTTATTCATAATCTTTTATTGCTTTGTTAGTTTTGAATTCTTGATTTAGTTTAGTTCATAAACCCCCTTTTACTCTAATTGTCATAAAAATTCACATAAAAAGATAAATCAACCTCCCTGTGGATTCGATTCGGACTTCCTAAAGACTACGATTCTTAGTTAGTTTGGATTCTTTTGCATAGCCGTGATTTGCACGACCATTTCACGCCTATCATTGCCGAGGCCATTTGAATTGGTACCAACCCTGATGTTAGTTCGTTAATTGTTCTGGTTTCGGTAGAATTCCAGGTTCGTTAACGACCCTGACAAGGTCGTTATCGAGGTTGGTCGTAGCTGTTTGCTTTGTTTTCTTGTTTCTTTAGTTCGATAGATAGACAACCTTGCTTCTCGTGGACGAACCTGACTCTGCTATACTCAGCGGGGTCTTGACTTATAAATTTATTTGTTGTCAAGAATACCCTATCAACAAATTGACGCCGTTGTCGGGGAAGCAATAATGTTTGTTTGTTTATCTGTGGGTCTGGGAATAGCCCGACCCCGTTTTGTTTTTAATTCTGTTTTCTTTGTTTGTTTTCTCAGCGAATGCCAACAGGACGCCGCATGCTTAAATTTGACACCACCGATTATTATTCTGAACCTGAACGCACGTTGCACCGTAGACAAAGAAAAAACCGAGCCATGGCTACACCTGAAGAGATGGCTCGACAAATGGAAGCCCTCCAGAAGGGGATGGAAGAGTTATAAGCTGATCGAGATGCCGTTGCTACCAGCGCTGAACGTGAACGAGTGAATAGTGCTCGTTTACAAGAAGAGCTGAATGCCTATCCAAGGAATGACAAGCAATACATGCATCCAGAACTGAGGGTGCCGGAGTCTGTAATTGTGCTTCCCAGGATAGAGAAGACATTTGAGATTAAATCTCAATGATATCCTTAATAAAAAGGGCTCAGTTTGAAGGGAAACCTACTGAGTGCCCTATGGAACATATTAAGAATTTTCTTGATTTATGTGACACTATTGCTGCTGAAGGTGTCTCACTTGAATATGTTCTATTAAAAGCTTTTAGGTGGTCTCTTACTAGAAAGGCCCTGAGTTGGTTGGAGAGCTTACCTCCTAAGTCTATCGAGACTTGGAAGGCTTTGTATGATCAATTTCTTACAAAGTTCTCCCCCCTGCCAAGACAACGGAGTTGAGAAAACGCATCACCTCCTATCACCAACTGCCTAACGAGACCTTCGTAGAGACATGGGAGAGGTTCAAGGAGATGCTCAGACAGTGCCCCACTCATGGGCAAGCTTTATATGTGCTCCAAGAAATCTTTTTCCAGGGGATCAATGCAGAAACGAAAAACCGCATCAACACACACACGGCGTGCGGTTTCATAGGGATGGATCCCACTACTGCATGGGAACTGCTGGTCAAGTTGTCTAACTACGATGCCATGTATGGTACCCAACAGTCACCCAAACCACAGAAGCGTCTCTACGTGCCTAACAAGGACGAAGTTGATCCCGATATCAAACACCAATTTCTACAGGATGAGATCAACCATCTTAAGAAACAGGTAAGTTTTCTAAAAACCTCTCAATCTTGTCAAGAGTGTGGCTCTTCTGTCCATAGTACTTCTGCTTGCACTAACATCGAGCAGGTTAGAGCCGTTGAGACTTATGCTGAGATGAATTACATGAGAGGTCAATACAGGAACCATCTTAATAACTTTGACAGGCCAAACAATTATCCGGCATGGGGCAATCAAAATCCAAACCCAAGCTATGCAGCACCCCCACTGGATAGACGGCCCACGCCGTATCGACCTCCAAGCTACCAAGAGCCACCATCCTGGGCACAAGGGTTACAGGAAGGCATTAACGGAGTCCATAACAAATTCAATGAAGTCCATAGCAAGATTGATGGAATCCAAGCCAACCTTAACAACCAAATAAAAAGATGGGGAGAGTTTGATGTGTGGAAGAAGAGTGTTGACTCACAGCTAGGGAACCTGGCCGCACATATTCCGAGACCGCAAGGGCAACTCCCGGGCTGTCCCGAGGAGAACACTAGAGGACAAATAGCAGCCGTGCACCTTAGGAGCGGAAAGACACTACCGGAGCGTGCCAAAGCTAAGGAGAAGAGCCCCGACTCTGAAAAGGACGCCACGACTCAGATCGTTAACGAACCAGAGAGGGTCGTTACCGAACCTAAACAACTTAGTACCGATACTCCCAGGGTCGTTAACGACCCCAATCCAGGTAAGTTCTCTACTCCGAGCTCCTCTCTTACTCCTAGGCTTGTTACCGACCCCACCAGGGTCGGTACTGACCCTTCGAATGCACCAATCAACCCAAATGTCGACCCGGTAACCTCACCTCTCGAGCCCGCTTTGGCTCCGAGATTGGTGAAATCTCTTCCCTTTCCTACTAAGAAGTCTAAGGACTCAACTGAAGGCAAGTTTAAGCGTTTCATTAAGATTCTCCAAGGCTTAAATATTTCTATACCATTCGTTGAGGCCCTAAGCGAAATGCCGGCTTACACAAAGTTTTTGAAAGACATTCTTAGCAGGAAACGATCCATAACAGAGCTTTAAGATGAGGTCCGATCTATTACTCTTCAAGAAAAGTTAGGCGACCCAAGGAGATTTGCTATCACAATTGGCATAGGCGACCACCGATTTAAGGCTCTATGTGATTTGGGAGCCAGTGCCAGTTTACTTCCCCTATCAATCTGGTCAAAAGCTAACATGGGACCTCTGGAACCTGTGGATATGAGGTTGTACATGGCGGGCGGATCAAGTGTGAAAGCTACAAGAGTCGTTGACGATTATCCCATTCAAGTGGGGATATTCTTCATTCCAAACGATTTCATTGTCCTTGACATGCCTGAAGATCCTTTAGTCCCCATCATTCTAGGCAGGCCATTCCTTGCTACCGCAGGTGCTAGGGTGGACGCTCGGAAAGGACTCCTCACCTTCGATATAGGAGAGGAGCGTGTAGAATTCAGCCTCAACCAAAATGCTAACGACCCAATAGCTGTCGCACAAATCGAGTCATCTCAGCTAGAGCTCAACATTTCTGAGTCTAAAGACCCTCCTCCAACAAATAAGGATTACAAGAGTGCAACCGGGACCGCTATCGGCCCTCCCTAGTCCAATACCGAGCCTTTCATGCAACAATATGAGGGAGGCGGCTCGTTATGGCATGACACCGAGCGAGGATTTGCATTCGATAGGTCGTTAACGACCTCAACTATCTCGGTGCCAACATCATCACCAATGGATCAAGGTGTGTATTCTAACATGGATTCACAATTACTGGTTGTGCTCCTTCCTTATACTCTATTCCTACACCGTACCCCACTATCTATGCTATAGAGGAATCGAAACCGACTTGGTTCTCGGATTTCACTAACCCTTGTGTAGGAATACCGGGCATATTGCTAGATGATGAAGGACCAAATTTGGTGAGACGAGCTAACAATGCCTTCAAAGCTAAGTCTGGGGTCTCTCAAAACCCCGACATAGCCGAAAAGGAACCACCTTGATCTATGAGGTAAGTACGTCGGGCTAACGACGTTAAAAATAGCGCTTACGGGAGGCAACCCGGTTTTTAGTTTTAGTTAAGTTTTCTTTTCTTTTTAGATATTTTTCTTAGCTTTCTTTTGAGTTTTTAGTAGTTTAGATGTTAGCAAGATAGAATTGTTCGAAACTAACATGGCATAAGAAGCTGCTCTCGGAAAAACACCGAAAAACCAATCGCCCAGGCTCGTTAACGACCTGTGAGGGTCGTTAACGACCTGTGTCAACACGAGAATTGGCAGACGCGAGTGAGGTAAGTCTTCTAACCTAATATATCTTCTATCTTATACTCCCCCCACGCCGCCTCTTCATCTTCCTCTTGCCCCTTCCTATTTAAACCTCTCAAAAACTCTAAATCCCACACCCAAATCTCAAGCCAAAACCTCCAATCTTCAATACAATCCCACCGATTTTCCAACCCTCCACCGATCGCACCACCGAGTCCTAAACCCCAGTCAAGCCGCACGATAACGAGCCCGCCCCTTGAGTTCGTTACCGGCGCACCACAAGCCTCGTTACCCCTTTCCAATTCACACTTTGTTCTTCAATTCTCCGAATCTACGGTATGATTTCTACGCCCTAACTCTCTTATTGCAAGATTCATGGTAATTTTGGGGTAAAATTCATATCTAGATCTTGATTGAGTAATTGGTTTGCATGTCTAGATTACATTGTGCTTCTATTGCTTTCGATATTGGCGATTGATCTTGATTTATACTTGATTATTCTTGCTGTATTTGCATTGAAATTTTGATAAGAAAAGCATGAGTAACTTGCTCTTGAATTGTTTGATCTTCACCATGAATATTTGGCAATTAAAGGCATGTTTAGATAGTGAGTTTTATGTGTGGATCTTATCTTGGGACCTGTGAGATGCCAAGTTCGAAACCAGACCCAGCTACCTCGTTAACGATCCAATTGGGTCGTTACCGAGGCAAGTCGAGAGCATTTTCTAGAACAAGTATGGGGTTTTCTTTTAGTTGTTTTGTGTGGATCTTATCTTGGGATTTCATGGTCTTTGCAGGTACAAATGGCAAGCACTAGCCGAGCTAACACTAGAGCCGGAAAGAAGAAGAGGACTCAAAGGTCCACATCCCCCCACGCATGGACAATGTCATACTGGCTACCCAAGAGCAAGCTAATATCTTCGACGCCATTCTTGACAAGGACCACTTCACAAGGTGGTTCTCGAGGAAAAGCGCTAAGCCATTGGGGATCTATGAGGACGTCAAGCACGCCTTTGCCATCCTTGGATTACCTCAACTATTGAAGAAAGAGGATATGCCACATTATCCGGCCCTTACCTCGGCGTTCTTGGCTACGCTCCAAACAAGCTTCAAGAACAAGAATTCGGTCGGAAGGATCAAGTTCCGACTAGGCAATGCCAATCATGAGTGCACAATGGCTCAATTCAATGCACTTCTCGAGCTTCCTCACCACTCCCGGGACTACAAAGCCAAGGACTTCAAGGTCATCGACACTTGGAGTTACATCTCCGGGAGGTTGAACCCTCTGCATCAGCACTTCTAGGGGCTAGCATCATCAACCCCATTTTTCGGATTATCCTCCGAGTCTTGGGCGCCACTTTTTGGCCCAAGAGAGAGATTTCAAGGCCGACACGGATGGAGGTCGCATGCCTCCGTACTATTCTTTTCGAGGATCCCACCCCCTTGAATTTGGGGTTTGAATGGTTGTAGTACATTGAGACGCACGGGATCAAGTCAAAGGAAGTGTGGTGCGGAAATATGGTGAGTCTCTTGGCGGAAAAGCTCGGTGTCGAT
The DNA here is from genome assembly GCA_964016875.1 of Fallopia convolvulus. Taxonomy (NCBI): domain Eukaryota; kingdom Viridiplantae; phylum Streptophyta; class Magnoliopsida; order Caryophyllales; family Polygonaceae; genus Fallopia; species Fallopia convolvulus. The sequence continues at coordinate 11,006,059 of OZ024722.1, read as the reverse complement.
CTTTCACTTTATACGCCAAGCCATGCTGAAAAGCTCGACAAGTCATATTGGTTTGCTTCCGGCATATTTGTGACGACCGAGAGAGGATATGCCACCAAGGTACGGGGCCAAAGTGTACTTCTTTCCCGAGACAAGTTTGAGCTGCTTTATGTGCCGAATTGGTACGAGTCTTGGACGGGCCGTGCATTCCCGTTAAAGAAGAAGCCACAGGATGAGCCGTCGTTGGGGTCATGTGAGACAAGGTTCGATAGGGACGGCGAAGAAATGGATGAAGATGACGCTGCTACGATGGCAGAAACGGAGGCAGCCACAGAGGAGCTCGATATCGGGGATGATGACCTCGGTACCGAAGTCCTAGGCGATGAAGACAACCTCGCTGACGACTACTTCGAGGCTACTACCGAGGCACACAGCTTCGGTAACGACCCACCGCCACCGCCTACCGTGTCGCAGTCATATGAGATGATGCCCGTCAACCCGGTGATCTACCATGACCACTTCCAGCACCAAGATCACTACACCCCACCTCCTCAGCCCACCTATACTGGATCGAGTGTTCCACCTCCATGGGCCGAAGATTTATCTTTTCAGATGCAACAACTCAACCTACAGTAGACACAGCTCACCCAGAGGATGGATCATTGGGAGGGTGTCTATGCAGCTCGCATGGCCTTGGATGATGCGAGGCAGCAGCAGGCGGATGCTCATTGGATGACAATGGAGAAAAGGGTGACAGTTGATGAGGAGCGTTGGAGGACCATGTATCAGTTCATGGACAACTTTGAGCGTCAGTTTCCACCACCACCACGACGATGATTCAGCTTTTAGAAGATGTTCTTTCCACTTCAGTTGATCTTGTGAGTTTCTTTCTTTTTCCTTATTCTTCTCTTCTGCTTAGTTTTATTACAGTGGGGACACTGTAATTTTAAGTATGGGGTAGGGAAGGGAAGAAAACTTACTTGTTTGTGTGTTTTGTTTTGCTTTGTCTTTTTAGTTGTCTTTGTTTTAGAGAAAAATAAAAAATTGAAAAAAATTGAAAAAATTTTAAAATTTCAAAAAAAAAATGAGTTTTTAGAATGGTGCCAATTTGTTGTCAAGATAAATTTGTTGTCAAGATAGTTAATTGCTAGCATGATCATGTAATTTCCTTTCAAGCATGTTTTTGATGGTATAGCCTGATTCTTGGTATGAAATTGTTTTATAGAGGAATAGCATTTGATGAAATTGAGCATGTATAACTTTTAGCATGAGTAGTGCAATCCAACAAAAAAATGACCTTGTGAGGGTTTTTTTGGCCTTATAGGGAGAATATATAAAAATTCCCTCTTCTTTTCATGTGTGATTTACTCTCTTTATGTATATTATCTCTTGGAATTGTGATGGTTATCTATTTCTTGAGACCTATATAAGATTTATAGTTCATTACTTGTGAAAGTCATATGATAGAGAACTTATTTTTATAAGCCTAATTTATCCTTATCCACCCTTACGTGATCCTTCTTTTTGATAACCAATTTTGAGCCTGAAGCCTTCTATTTTTAGCTCCGCAAAATTATTTCCCTACCCGAGATAAGCTTGACCCTATCCGGGGATTAGGACTTAGTTGGAGAGGTATGTTTTGTAGAGTGAAAAGTTATGTTTGGTTCAAAATAAGAATTTTGGGAAGGGTAGATTGGAAGTCTCTTGTTTTGTTTTGTAAAAAGATCTCTTGGTAAGGTAAAGATGCACGAAAATAAGAAAAATTGTTAAGAAGAAGGAAAACGAGGAGAAATGTAGCTCGGTAACGACCCTTAATGGGTCGTTAACGAGGCTGTTCGAGAAGAAAAAGAGATGAAATGAAAGAAATACAGAAAGAAAAAGGGAAGAAGGAATGAGGAAGATGTGCATTTGTGTTTAAAGTTTAAACCAGAGATTCTTTATGTTTATATGAGTGTAATAACTGTGGTTTTTACGGATATTTTTGAATTTTTCTCGGATATTCTTTTAACCTTTTTGTCCGTTTTAACGCTTAATCCAATATTTTTGTTGGAGATTAAATCCTAGAAAATTCTTAGTGATATCCTAAAATCACAAAGAAATGATTTTATGGATCGGTGTGAATTTTAGGATTTTTCAGTGGAAAAAGAATATTTATTGGATAAGCCGTCTTTTTAATTATGTTTTGTAAGGGATTTAAAATATGAAATGAAAGCCTTAAAAATTGAAGGTAGCAAGATAAAATCATGGAAAATTGGTTTTATCTGTCTACATAATTTACGGGACGTTTTTTGTTTAGTAAGTTTTTCCATCCGAGGTACATAATTTTACCGCTTTAACGCGAGTCCCGTTCCGAGACGGGTTTGGTTTGTAAACCGCCTCTCATATGCCTTAATTAGGAAGGGACCGAGAAAGAGATAAGGAGGTTGGACTTTTCCAACCATTTCAATCAACTCAAAAGTAAGGAAGGAACGAGAGTTGGACGAACGACGGTCTCGAGGAGAAAGAATTCTCACCGCCGGCGCTCATCTTCTTCGTCCACCTCCTCACCTCCTCCTCCACCTCACTTCTACTTCCATCCTTTTGGGCTTGTTGCTGCTGCGAATTGAACCAGCAAGAGGACCAAGGCGGAGCGACTCTGGCTCGGGAGGAAGAATTCCATCACCGCCGGTCATCTTCTTGCTTCGTCAAACATCGTCGCCGGCGATCGTTAGCTTCTCCGACCACCACCCACCGCAAGGGTTGCCGCCGGGCAATACCCGACCACCCTCGAGCTCGAGGATCGAGTCACTATCGAGCCAAACGAGCCATGGGCTCGAGTGAAGGTATATACGATCGAAATTAATTAGCGGGTTAGTTGCGGAGCCACCGTAAGGGTCTTTCGATTCCGCTTTGCTAATTAAATTTATGGTTTTTATAATCTTGACGTTGATATGGTTTCACAGGTTCAAACCGCTCGAGAAACGGACGTCAGGATCTTCAGTTATAGCGAATACAAGTTTTGGATACCAATTGGCAGGTAAAGGACTTCGGATAATTACTCGGGATTCGTTGTTAATCCGTTTGATCCGAGATTTGGTCACCTTTAAGAACTGTTGCTAATGAACAATTTTTATTTAGAAAATTGTTTCAAAAGTGAAGCGGATAATTAGTTATAATTCCGCCAAGATGGCTCCTTAAAGCATGATAACTAAGGATTTATTATATATCGATATTCGGAAATTAAATCGTTTATCGATTAGGAAGTTGTAGGAGTTGAGAATACAACTAAGAAGTGTTTCTATGAGCTCGTTGCTGATAAATCCTTTTGTTATATTTGTCAGAAGGATGATAAAGATTACTGTTGAATTGCTAAGGACGTTGAGCACGCCTTCTAAGGCAAGTGGACGGTTCTCTCTTGCATTATGGTTATTAAATGAGGAGTTGAATCCCATTTAATATTTGTGTTGGGAACAACTTGTGTGCTTATTAAAATATAATAGGTTGTTATATTTGTTAGAAATAATGACCATGTTGTTTATTTAGTTTTGCGGTAGAACTGGATTTAGGTCCGTTATGGGTAACCTTGTATGCTGTCTCACGCTGAGACATTGTTGTGTTTAAGGTAGTTTTAGGGAGGGGAACATGGTTCCATATCCTCTCTTTAAAAGAAAATTACATTAGGAGGGGCCTAATCCTAATGGTGGGTCATGACTCTTCCCCTGCTCTTCGTGTGAGAGGGGTGATGCACACTCTAGCTAAGTGCAATTGGCGGTGCAGTGTAGACGACAGGGTAATAGGCCTCTCTGATCTCTACATCACCATATTCAAATGAAAGATTAAGAATAGCTTAAGTCTTGTGATCTTGGTACAGGGTAGATGACCATGGAGGAAATACTCCGATGATCTCTACAATACCAAAATATTTCGGCAGTAGTTCGAGCCGATTATGAATCACCAACTTGTTTGTGAAAAGTTTTGAAAGTAATATAAGATAAGTGCGTTAGGCACATTAATATATCTGAATGGTTCATCCAGTCGGAAAGCCATTCTTGCTCCTGGTTATGAATGATTCTTAATCAAACTTTGATTAAGTGAATCTGATTAGTCGATGGAGGCTTTTCAAAATGTTATGTGATTAATATGAGTTCCCAACAATTGTTTATGCTTCTTAAAGAAACCACTAGCGGTGGTGTTCTCTCTCTTGTTTATGCAAGTCTCCTTCTTATTCTCTATAAGACTACTAACTGTTGGATCATAATCCGAGTCTAATCGGATTTGGATGCCAATATGTTTAGTACCAACCATAAGAACCAAGTTAGATTCTCCACTTGCTTAGTCTTTCATTAGACTAACCCGTCCATCTTCTTTTCTTTTATATGGTCGGCTGGTGTCCACCGTTGGTTACGATACATTAGGTTCTTCTTGGAAGTTGATTCAAGAGGCGGATTCAGAAGTTTCAAGCTCCAAAAGTTGAAGAAAGGTTTCCAATGGCTATAATTGAGTGAAGATCATGGTTGAACTACTTCAAAGTGAAGCTGAGTTTCAGAAATAAGAACTTAAGGAAGACTGGATGAAGATTTTGTTTAAATAGAAGGTTGTTCTATTTATTTACTAATTCTTTTTAAGTTAAGGCTTGTATAAGACCTTTTATTCTCTTTTCCGATGTAAAGTTTTACTTAATTTTGTTAGGTTTTAAATGGTTTCATTTACCTTGTTCTAGTAAGTTTTGTCAGGTTAAAGCCTTGGGTAGCTTCGGTTTAGTCCTAATCGGGGTTACTGGCGGTAATACCTCCAGGGTAGGAAGGGGGTGTTACAATGAGGCTTTCTAGGATTAAAGGTGAGTGAAAAGAATGTGCATAATGTTTGAGAGAGTTTGGTTATTTTATGAGAGTTTTTGATGTGAAGTGTAAGTTTTTAGGAGTCTTTGATTTCCGGATATTATTAGCACCACATGACCAAAATATTTCTACGCCTAATTGTCATTACCAAACCCCATTACAACCCGGCTGAATGGAAACTTCTATGAAGTTTTTCATTGAGCCTAAGTTCTCTTGATGATTTTTGCTTGTTTTGACAAATCTTAGGTGGAGAGTTTGGTGATATAAGTTCCAATTTCTATGAGTTTTTGCATATAAGATTGAGTTGAGAGATTGAATTTATAAGCCCAAACACTTGAGAGTTGAGTGAAACACATATATCCTTGGTGAGGTTGGATTGTATTTGCTTATGTCTATTAGTGCTTATATATGTGTGATGACATTAATAGTCATTTGCTATTTTCTGCTATGTTTTGATGTTGCTTTTGAGTTGATGGCTATTGCTTGATGAGCATGTTTGTTTGGTTTAGGTTATTGTATAGTGATTGCTTGAGGACAAGCAAGCTTAAGTATGGGGTATTTTGATGTTCGTGTTTTTGGTCTAGTTTTAGGTGTCTTTCTTAGGTTGTTTAGTTTAGTTTTGTTAGGTTTTAGAGTTAGTTTTGTGTGTTTTTGGATATGTTTGCATATTTTGTGAAAAGTATGGAAGCTACTCCGTTTTGTGTCTTTTTGTAGGTTTTAGAATGGAAAGGAGTACTTTTTAAGGAAAGTTGGAGTCAAGTGGTGGAAGGTGGAATGCATAGAAGAGAAGGGAGAAAATTGCATGGAAAGATCAAGTTAGAGTCCAAGGATAAAGCCAAGAAAGAGCTCGTAATAAGCCAAAACAGAGGATCGGTAACGACATGTGAGGGTCGTTAACGAGCTGTAAATCAGGAGTTTTTGTTAAGGAATTCAGCAGAGTCTACCGACCTTGTGTAGGTCGTTAACGAGGGACCTGTGTTGGTAGAGGCGTAGCCGACTTTCGAGATTTATATCTTTTATCTTGTTATCTTTTAAGTTTAGAAAGTTTTTATCTTTTAGCCTTTTTATTAGATAGTTTCTTAGTATAAATACCCTTGTTCTAAGCCTAGACAAGGGGGGATTCACGCTGGTTTTAGGAGAAATCAAGGGGGAGAGAGAGTCGAACTGCATCGATCGATAGAGAGAGAATTGGTTCGGTGATCGGCTCTTGCTCATTGTTCTTAGTGTTTTTGTGATCTACAAATTTGTAAGACGATAGTGTTTTCTAATTTCAAGTAAGTTTTGTTTTCAATGTTTTCTTTTATTAAAGTTATTTGCTTTGTTTCAATGGATAGCGAGTAGTCTTCTTATCTAGGGTCGGGGTTGAAACCCGACATAGTTGTGGATGTTTGAATGATTATGTTGAGTATTTGATTGCCTTCTATCCTTTGAATTGCTTGTTGAGTTGTGCTTAGACGAGAGTCGAAGTAATTTGAGTTTTTATCTTGATCGAAAGAGAAAGTTATGAACTTGTATGTTGATATTGTTCGATAACGAAAGTTTCGAGCTTTGAATTCAAAACACGTAATAAAGTGAATTGATTTATGAAAGTTGATTGATTTGCTTGTTAGTCAGCGAAAATTGATGAATTTATCTTCAAAGGCATGATCTTTATCTTCACATAAATTCTTATGCATGGCTATGTCGTTGTAACCCTAGTCCTAGATCTTTTTATCCACTGAATTTGTTTAGTTTTGCTTTCTTAATCATTCGTTACCTGATAGCTTACATATAGGTAGTATTTAGGATGCATATTTACGTTTCTTTTGCGTTGCTTTTAGGTAGTTTTAGTTAGTTTCTTTAGTGTCTTAGAGTGTCTAGGAGTTTTGGGTTTTTGCACTTGTTCTATGTTGTTTTACAAGTCTTAAAGTGAACAAGTGTGAAAGGAATGGAAATCGGGGAAAGAGCGCTTGAATTCGGGCCATCCGTTGAAGTTGCTGGTTTGACACCTCTGTCTTGTAAGGGTTCATTCGGGAGCTATAATAGTCCGATGAAGTTGAATTTGGCATCATTGGAAAGCTAATTCAAAAATCTACAATTCATGTTTTTACTCTGAGTCCAAATTCCAACTCGAAGTGAGTCAAAACAGCCCCCGAAGTGTGACCTGATTTCTGAATCGAGGTGTTGGCGGCACCCGCCGCCAACCCAGCGGCGCCCGCCGCCCCTGACCGCTGCGGAGACCTTTACTTGCCACGTGTTTTGTTTCTATTGGTCCTTTTCTATCATTATTATTCCGAGATATTATATTTTTGGGATATAGTTTTAGACCTAGTTTGATATATTAGGTTTTAGAGAGTTGTATCTCTCATTCATACATTATTATCATATTTTTCTTTCAGAGTTTTTAGCCTTTCATGGAGAACTAAGCCCTTTTGCTTAGTCAGACAATTGAAGCATCGTTTTGATTAAAGTTGTGAGATTTCTAATTCCTTATCTATTGCTTGGATTTAATCTTCTCTCTTGATTGAATGTTTATGATTTATTTCAATAGTTTCTAGCCTGATCAACTAGGGCTTGTTGTTATTTAATCTATTGCTAGATCTAGAGTGTTACTGGTTGAAGTTATTTGCTTTGTTTCAATGGATAGCGAGTAGTCTTCTTATCTAGGGTCGGGGTTGAAACCCGACATAGTTGTGGATGTTTGAATGATTATGTTGAGTATTTGATTGCCTTCTATCCTTTGAATTGCTTGTTGAGTTGTGCTTAGACGAGAGTCGAAGTAATTTGAGTTTTTATCTTGATAGAAAGAGAAAGTTATAAACTTGAATGTTGATATTGTTCAATAACGAAAGTTTCGAGCTTTGGATTCAAAACACGTAATAAAGTGAATTGATTTATGAAATTTGATTGATTTGCTTGTTAGTCAGCGAAAATTGATGAATTTATCTTCAAAGGCATGATCTTTATCTTCACATAAGTTCTTATGCATGGCTATGTCGTGGTAACCCTTGTCCTAGAGCTTTTTATCCATTGAATTTGTTTAGTTTTGCTTTCGTAATCATTCGTTACAGAGGCCATTTGAATCGGTACCGACCCTGCTGTTAGTTCTTTAATTGTTCTGGTTTCGGTAGAATTCCAGGTTCGTTAACGACCTTGACAAGGTCGTTAACGAGGTTGGCCATAGATGTTTGCTTTGTTTTCTTGTTTCTTTAGTTCGATAGACAGACAACCTTGCTTCCCGTGGACGAACCTGATGTAACACCCCATCTTATAATCCGGGTTGTTACCTGGTTGTGGACCACACCTGGGTCCACCAAAACAAGCCTGACAAAAAATTCACGAACATTGGACCTTGCAACAAAGGCACAGCAAGAAAAGCCAAGAAAATATCCAACTTATCATTTCCAAAATGACTCGAAAACCAATGTGAATACAACCGACTGCTAGGACTAAAGCCAACCTACGGCTACCAACATTAACTCAATATTACTATTAACTACACTGTCCTTGCAACTATGGACTCAAGCCCTCAAATCCCACTAAGTCACGTCACGTCGAGATCGAGCATCATTGTCCAAGAAGTGATCTCCTGGAACATTTCCCATACAAGGATGTCTACCTAAAACATTGGAAGTGGAACACATTAGCTAACAATCCCGGTATGGGCCAAACAAGCAAATAAAAAATGTAGATCGAACAAAACATAGACTATCAAAATAACGCGCTCAATCATTCATATACATACCAAAAACCAATATGCACACCAAAACACATCGTGTAATTATATAGACTAGCATATCAATTTCCAAACCAACACTCCATTCCACAATAACAAATAAGCACGAGATTAATCAATATAATGCTCATGCAACATATATCATAACAACCAACAACAATTCCTCCATAATCCAAACCATAACCATTCTCCAATTCAGGCAATCCGGACCTGCCTTCGAAACATGGTACACGGCTAGCGCGCACGCTAAACTCATGCCCATTTTCTTTCCCGTCACCCTTCTTTCCCCGACTAAGCCTCTACTAGAGCACTTGCCAAAACAATCAATTTTTGAAGGTGATCTCCACACGCCGCATGACTATGTCCGGGGTCTCTTCTCGACCGACTTGTCCGTGTCCATAATCACACCCGCAGAGATCAAGTTACACACAATAAAATTATTGAACTATTCCAATAGCTTTCCAATATGAAAATATAGTATGGAATAATATTCCAAAATAGAGTTCCACACATTCAATTTACTAGTTTAACACATAACATGATCGCAAGCTAAGTAAGTCTAGAAGACTTACCTTGAAGACGAATTCTCTAGGCCAACAAACAATAACTATCACGCAAAGTGGTCCCCTGTCTAGAACATATAGTTTGTCTCTTCCCCTCGTCTCTGGTCACGACCTAAGGCCACGCTCCTATATACATATATATATCCCTCTGTCAAATATAACAAAAGATTTCTCAACAACGAGCTCTCGGAAACACTTCTTAAATGTATACTCAAATTCCACAACCTCCTAATCGATAAACGATTTAATTTCCGAATATCGATATATAACAAATCCTTACTTATCATGCTTTAAGGAGCCATCTTGGCGGAATTATAACTAATTATCCGCTTCACTTTTGAAACAATTTTCTAAATAAAAATTGTTCATTAGAAACAGTTCTTAAAGGTTACCAAATCTCGGATCAAACGGATTAACAACGAATCCCGAGTAATTAACCGAAGTCCTATACCTGCCAATCGGTATCCAAAACTTGTATTCGCTATAACTGAAGATCCTGACGTCCGTTTCCCGAGCGGTTTGAACTTGTGGGACCGTATCAACGTCAAGATTATAAAAACCATAAATTTAATTAGCAAAGCGGAACCGAAAGGACCTTACGGTGGCTCCGCAATCAACTCGCTAATTAATTTCGATCGTATATACCTTCACTCGAGCCCATGGCTCGTTTGGCTCGATAGTGGCTCGATCCCCGAGCTCGAGGGAGGTCGGGTATTGCCCAGCGGCGGCCCTGGTTGTGGGTGGTGGTCGGAGTAGCTAGTGAATGCCGGCGGCGTCGCTTTGGCGAGGCAAAGAAGAACGGCGGTGATAAGCTCTTCCTCTCCCAAGCTTGTCGTTGTTCCGTCCTCTCACTGGTTCGATTCTGGTTCCTTTGCAGTAGCAGCCCAAGCCCAAGGAAGAAGATGAGAGGTGGACGGGCTGTGGAGGCGGGGAAGAAGAGCAATCGGCGGTGGAGAATTCAGCTCCCGATCCGTCGTCGTTCGTCTCTCTCGGGTTCCTTCCTTTGGTTCGGTTCAAATTGTAGACTTTGACAAGTCAAATAAATGTGCCGTGGATAGTATAATTCCATCCTGATCTCTCTTGGTTCCTTGCTAGTTAACAGAAAGAAGGTCGGTTTAAATGGAATTTCCCGTCCCGGAACGGGACTCGCGTTAAAGCGGTAAAATTATGTACCTCGGGTGGAAAAACTTACTAAACGAAAAACGTCCCGTAAATTATGTAGACAAATAAAATCAATTTTTCATGATTTTATCTTGCTACCTTCAATTTTTTAAGGCTTCCGTTTCGCATTTTAAATCCTTTACAGTACATAATTAAAAAGACGGCTTATCCAATAAATATTCTTTTTCCACGGAAAAATCCTAGAATTCACACTGATCCATAAAATCATTTCTTTGTGATTTTAGGATATCACCAAGAATTTTCTAGGATTTAATCTCCAACAAAAATATTGGATTAAGCGTTAAAAGGATATCCGAGAAAAATTCAAAAATATCCTCAAAAACCGCAGTTATTACATTAGTACCCCCTTAAAAATGGTTTTGTCCTCGAAACCAAGGAGAACTCGAATCATAAGGAAGGATAGCATAAGCACACAAAACAACTACAAACCTATACAGAAGTTTGTAGTATCCCCTTAAAAAAAACATACTGTTACTTCTGCACAAAGCATAAAACAACCACTGCTTAGTTACCAAACTTCTTCTTTACAACGTTCATTAACTTTGGAGAATGAATCAGCATTTCCCGTCTAGTGTCTCAAGTCTTTTCTTTACTTCCATTTTTAGGCCAAGATAACCTAATCAAAGGTATTTTTCTTATTCACGATTCAACCTGACCTTTCTTCATAGGGGTCATTTGGTTGAATATCCATCTCATTATTGTTGAGTATATGAGATATATCGAACATATACTATCAAGGAAGACATTACGGATAGAATGCACTGAAGGTGGCAATGCCAACTATTAAACAAGCTCACCAGTTCTTTCCAATATCCCAACAGATCCAACAAAGCGAGCATTTACGTTGTCTCGCATTCCCCAGCGGAATATGCCTTTCAAGGCGGATATTAGAACAAAAACGTCGTTCTTTACAATGAACTCAACATGCTTTCGCTTTAAAACAACACACGACTGTTGTTGCTTTTGAGCAGTTAACACCCATGAACATGTTAGTGCGATATCAGTTGTTGCTCTCTTGGCCAAGTCTAGCCCATGAAGGACCTTGCCAGCATTATCATTCCAACAAATTGACAACCAACACTTCCGGCCTTATAAAGCCTTAAAAGAGTCATTTCATGTTCATGTGATCCAAATTCTTGTATGTGAAATCACTCAAACTCAAGCTAACATTCAGTTCACTCAATAAAGCTTATTGTCACTCCCTTCAAAACTTTGGCATGAACCATCCATCTCAATCAGAGCTAATAGTCTTTAGAGTTTTATGAAGATAAAATACTTCATACATGAACACCTCAGCTAACTTCTATACTCTTTAAGTCAGTTTAAATGCATTAAAAAGAACGCTCTAGATGAGTTTCTTAACAACCTCCATATTGCATCCTTCTTTCATTAAGTCTTGAACGACTAATGGCAAAAATCCCTTGTAACATCTTCCCACTTCCATTCTGAAACAGGAAGAGACTATAACATTTCATCTGGTCTTCTATGCTCAATCAAGACTTCTAGAAAAACCAAACAAATCCAAACGAACTCGGTGACATTTCGCTTCATGTCAATCCATCAAAAGTTTTATCTTAAATCCTTATACATTTACTTGTTCCAGGATGAACTTAATTAAGCAAACAACTATGCTTCCTTTGAATTAAGCTTTCGAAGCTCATCAATAATAGACACACATGAACAGTTTCAAAACCAAGCAATCCATAATCTTGAATAAGAAACCCCGGTGTCATACATTCTTGATCTTCTCCATTGATCTTAAATAATATTACTTTCCCATACTACTTTTCCTTAATCTGGTCAACAAATTCTAAATAAAATCCTAGAGTATTCACACAACCTTGTTGTCATCCAAACTAAACCTTTAGTCCTTCTCGAACTATTTTCTTTACAAGGATTACTTAAAATCCTTACTCAATTTCCTTTTTAAGATAAAATCTCAGTATTACTTTAACCAAGAATATGAAATTTATCCAACACATGACAAGATAATAACCTATCTTGTCAATCCTTTACATCCTTTTCTCAACCAAAACTCAGCTTGGGCATACTGACATCCAAAAGTAGTTATCTCTTTCAACTACTTCGAACTACACTCTTACGCATTACTATACCAACATATTGGACAATACCTTTAGTCCAATAATTTCCAACAACATTGTCTCCATTGACAATTTTCAGTCTATTTCATTAAAGAACTGTTTAGACTTCACTTAACATTCTAACTTGTTGAGCAACCTAACTCTTAGGATTAAAACATATCCTCACATGTCCACTCTCTATATCCAACAACTTATCAGGCTGAGATTGAATATCAACACTAATTTACATATCCAAACTCCAAACTCATTGGAGTTCTGCTTAAAGTCCTCACTTGACTATCTAATCTCAAAGAGATTTAAGTTTTCAAGACAACATGAAAACAAATAACAACTAATGGAGAAATTACTAGTACATCCTTTACTCCAAAGAAAGGATTACTACAATATCATTCCTTAGAAAGGGTTCCATTCTTGGAGTCCATATCAACTTACTTTCATGGACAATTCCGCTAAAAAGGCAATGACTTTCTTAAGTCATGACGTCAACCAACATGAACTACTAGCAAACTGCTTAGAGAATTCCAATAATCGTTGATTGAAAACAATCCCAAACTTTTAGAGAAGTACGGAGTTACTCCATGCTCTTCAGAGACCAACACAAATTTGTAAAGAATCTTACCAAATTTCTTTACTTATAATCGAACTATTTTGGGAAGTTTGACCATACTCCTTAAATGGTATAGGATACCAAGGATGTACTAACTCAAAGGAGTTTTACAAGATACTAGATATAGAAATTGCTATAATGCAGAAGAAAGCTTACATCTTTTCATCTCAAACAACTACACTTGCAAAACTCATATAATTGTAAAACTTATATGATTGCCAAATCATACTAGAAACGTTTTATTCTTTACGACCCAAGTGAAATCACTTATCAAATGGTTATTTCCAAATTCCCATCACAGCCTTTGTATAATCATTCCAACCTTGACAAGAAATGTAACTTCTACAAATTTCTTATTTCGAACTTAAACCTGAGGAATTATGTGATCTAATTCCACCATGAACCTAACCAAGTAGTCAATGAACACTCATTTTATCTCTCCATAAACACTGTAAGGGTATACATCAATCTAAATGACATCACTACACCTTTATAATGATCATATCTTCCTCAAAAAGCCATCATAGGAATATCTTTTCTTCAACTAATGATAATCCGATCTCAATTCCGCTTCTGAAAACACCATGGCCCCTTGCAATTGGTCCAACAAGTCATCATTATAAGACAATGAGTTTCTGTTCACAATAATCACTTAGTTCAACTCTCGGTAATCAGTACACAATCATAGGAAAATATCCTTCTTTGAGACTATACGGTTCAGAACTTTCTATATTTGTCTCCTCTCAACTCCAATCCACTACTATAATCTATCCCACTCTAAGGTGGTAATCCAGAAAGCTAATCCCGGAATAGCATTTGCAACTTACAAACATCAAATATATTCTAGATGTCTAGTCTTTCCTTGTTCTCATGAAAGGCAGATCACTAGTACCCCATATATCCATCACTGCACAACTTGGCAGCCTTTGCCACACTCATTACTAACCTAACTCCTTAGATCAAACTTCTCTAACATACAACCAACTAACTTCAATCTCGATTGCGTCTGTAGTTCCCTAGACTAACCTAGATGCTCTGAAGCAACATTCTGATTAGGCGCAACTTTTGTTCCCCTCAAATCTAGAAGAAATCCCATCCAAATGGCTCGAATAACAACAACAATATCTAGTGGTACTTCAAACTATGGCGCTACTACTAGTCCACGAACTCTTCCTACAGTAGAAACATCTTTATCCTAGAGTTTTCCATCTTCCATTCCTCATATTAGCACACATAATGTCATTGACTCTTGCTATGATGACACTTTAGAACATATATATGATCTTTCATCTATTGCCTCCAATTGCATCTTAGTTATGATCCCCACTAATCATCATTGCCACATTCCAACCTTCATTGGAGTAAAATCCTTATAGCTCATATAAAAATCATCCTCAATCCTTTCACACCTTTGGAATCCAAAGCTCCAATCTCTACTTAATTTTATGAACGACATATCTCAATCAATCAAATCTTTTTCCAATAACTTGATTGATATCACCGAACTAACAACCTTTCAAATAGGTTGGCATACCCCTATAATATTGGGGGTTCTCAATATTCATCATCATTGTCGTCTTACATCTATGAATATTTTTTTCATCTATATCCTATCACTTATTCTCTTCACTAAAATCACACTAATGTTCAACAACATCTTTGTAAAGTATGCTCCTCAATTCTGATCCTTTGAGCAACCTCGGATACTTAAAGTCCTTCCAACCTCAATGGTTATTCCATATTATGGTGAATCTATAACCCAAAGGTGTACGCTCGTTAGATCAAACCAGAAGAAATATGACTAGTTTAGACTCAATCTTATTCACGTCTTCCTCTTTGACTTATCGATCTTCCTACCTTGATCATTTAAGGATGGTTAGTTCCCAACTACACCATTCAAGGTCATAATCGTGATATTTATTCTTGTATTTCCAATAGGAATTCTCTTACCTTTCTCCTCTAAAGTAGTCACAAACCTCATTATTACTTGGCTGAAGATGCCTTCGAACTCGTCCCCAATCTAATTTAAGCTTTTCAAAGGTATCGCCGATGGTAGCTCATACCACCAAATCGTGATGAGCTCCTCATTTCATGTTTCTTTTCTAAGTAACCTCACAATGTCTATTGTGAAGGTCGACCTCTATTGTTTGTCTATCACAATGGTATTATCTCCATTTAGGTCTTCAAAATATGGTACAAGATTACTTCCATAGCCTTGTCCTAAGGCTCACTTTTCATGAATTGTAAGTCGGGTCTAAAATATCCTTCCTTAGAAAGCTAATGTAAATCATACTTAATTACTCCATTAGTTGTACTGGCTTTCTTTAACCAAGCGTTGATTCAGGTTTAACGCTATCACATCTTCATTCTTCATAGTGTCTACCAGTTCCTTCTCTTGTAGAGGCAATAACATTGTGTCTACCATCTTCATCCTCGAGAACAATTAATATCTACTTTAATTAAACATACATATCTTATATTCCTCATTAGTATTTTTAACTTAAGTTCAAGAGCAATTCCTTTACTCCTTCCTCACAGTCAATTTTTACCTTTTTTTACTTATTAAGACTAATATCCATCAAAACAATCAGTTGCTTTGATTTCAACAAACAACTATTCCTATTAAACAAACAAAATGTTTACGGAGATCCTCTTGTATGATGATGACGTCTCGACGTGTCTTTCTATCCCAAATGCACTATGCCCCAAAAATCAAGTTTTTGTGTAAAAGGAACTCTAAGTTGGACCTCATGTGCTCTATTGTTAGGACCTTGTGCCCTTGTTGTCAACCTTGGCTCTGATACCAATCTGTAACACCCCATCTTATAATCCGGGTTGTTACCTGGTTGTGGACCACACCTGGGTCCACCAAAACAAGCCTGACAAAAAATTCACGAACATTGGACCTTGCAACAAAGGCACAGCAAGAAAAGCCAAGAAAACATCCAACTTATCATTTCCAAAATGACTCGAAAACCAATGTGAATACAACCGACTGCTAGCACTAAAGCCAACCCACGGCTACCAACATTAACTCAATATTACTATTAACTACACTGTCCTTGAAACTATGGACTCAAGCCCTCAAATCCCACTAAGACACGTCACGTCGAGATCGAGCATCATTGTCCAAGAAGTGATCTCCTGGAACACTTCCCATACAAGGATGTTTACCTAAAACATTGGAAGTGGAACACATTAGCTAACAATCCCGGTATGGGCCAAACAAGCAAATCAAAAATGTAGATCGAACAAAACATAGACTATCAAAATAACGCGCTCAACCATTCATATACATACCAAAAACCAATATGCACACCAAAACACATCGTGTAATTATATAGACTAGCATATCAATTTCCAAACCAACACTCCATTCCACAATAACAAATAAGCACGAGATTAATCAATATAATGCTCATGCAACATATATCATAACAACCGACAACAATTCCTCCATAATCCAAACCATAACCATTCTCCAATTCAGGCAACCCGGACCTGCCTTCAAAACATTGTACACGGCTAGCGCGCACGCTAAACTCATGCCCATTTTCTTTCCCGTCACCCTTCTTTCCCCGGCTAAGCCTCTACTAGAGCACTTGCCAAAACAATCAATTTTTGAAGGTGATCTCCACACGCCGCATGACTATGTCCGGGGTCTCTTCTCCACCGACTTGTCCGTGTCCATAATCACACCCGCATAGATCAAGTTACACACAATAAAATTATTGAACTATTCCAATAGCTTTCCAATATGAAAATATAGTATGGAATAATATTCCAAAATAGAGTTCCACACATTCAATTTACTAGTTTAACACATAACATGATCGCAAGCTAAGTAAGTCTAGCAGACTTACCTTGAAGATGAATTCTCTAGGCCAACAAATAATAACTATCACGCAAAGTGGTCCCCTGTCTAGAACATATAGTTTGTCTCTTCCCCTCGTCTCTGGTCACGACCTAAGGCCACGCTCCTATATACATATATATATCCCTCTGTCAAATATAACAAAAGATTTCTCAACAACGAGCTCTCGGAAACACTTCTTAGTTGTATACTCAAATTCCACAACCTCCTAATCGATAAACGATTTAATTTCCGAATATCGATATATAACAAATCCTTAGTTATCATGCTTTAAGGAGCCATCTTGGCGGAATTATAACTAATTATCCGCTTCACTTTTGAAACAATTTTCTAAATAAAAATTGTTCATTAGCAACAGTTCTTAAAGGTTACCAAATCTCGGATCAAACGGATTAACAACGAATCCCGAGTAATTAACCGAAGTCCTATACCTGCCAATCGGTATCCAAAACTTGTATTCGCTATAACTGAAGATCCTGACGTCCGTTTCCCGAGCGGTTTGAACTTGTGGGACCGTATCAACGTCAAGATTATAAAAACCATAAATTTAATTAGCAAAGCGGAACCGAAAGGACCTTACGGTGGCTCCGCAATCAACCCGCTAATTAATTTCGATCGTATATACCTTCACTCGAGCCCATGGCTCGTTTGGCTCGATAGTGGTTCGATCCCCGAGCTCGAGGGAGGTCGGGTATTGCCCGGAGGCGGCCCTGGTGGTGGGTGGTGGTCGGAGTAGCTAGTGAACGCCGGCGGCGTCGCTTTGGCGAGGCAAAGAAGAACAGCGGTGATAAGCTCTTCCTCTCCCAAGCTTGTCGTTGTTCCGTCCTCTCACTGGTTCGATTCTGGTTCCTTTGCAGTAGCAGCCCAAGCCCAAGGAAGAAGATGAGAGGTGGACGGGCTGAGGAGGCGGGGAAGAAGAGCAATCGGCGGTGGAGAATTCAGCTCCCGATCCGTCGTCGTCCGTCTCTCTCGGGTTCCTTCCTTTGGTTCGGTTCAAATTGTAGACTTTGACAAGTCAAATAAATGTGCCGTGGATAGTATAATTCCATCCTGATCTCTCTTGGTTCCTTGCTAGTTAAGAGAAAGAAGGTCGGTTTAAATGGAATTTCCCGTCCCGGAACGGGACTCGGGTTAAAGCGGTAAAATTTTGTACCTCGGGTGGAAAAACTTACTAAACGAAAAACGTCCCGTAAATTATGTAGACCAATAAAATCAATTTTCCATGATTTTATCTTGCTACCTTCAATTTTTTAAGGCTTCCGTTTCGCATTTTAAATCCTTTACAATACATAATTAAAAAGACGGCTTATCCAATAAATATTCTTTTTCCACGGAAAAATCCTAGAATTCACACTGATCCATAAAATCATTTCTTGTGATTTTAGGATGTCACCAAGAATTTTCTAGGATTTAATCTCCAACAAAAATATTGGATTAAGCGTTAAAAGGATATCCGAGAAAAATTCAAAAATATCCTAAAAAACCGCAGTTATTACACCTGACTCTGCTATACTCAGCGGGGTCTTGACTTATAAATTTATTTGTTGTCAAGAATACCCTATCAATAACCACTGGAGTAGATCCTCCATCAGGTTTATCACACCTTCTTTGGCCATTTTTAAGATCTTAACGATCGGGTTATCGGAGATGGGGGTTATCGACGTTGAATTGTTGTCGTCCAACTTTGGTTATAGAGAAGAATCAAGAAGGGGAAGAAACGTATCACTCCTTGTTACGAGTTTTTACACTTCATAAAGTGTAACTATTCGTGATCCCGCTTCATGAAGCGACAGACTTTCCACCGGATCATATCTTCCTTTTCGGGCATCCATTTGCGTAGCGCATCATGAAGCGTGATGCTTCATGATGCACAATATTCTTGTGCGCCCGGAAAAAATGGGCCAAAAACAGCATGCGTGTACAGTACATCAACCACGGAGATTGCCGAAAATTGTGTTTTCACCCATTAATCACGGAATCGAACCTAATATATATGGAAACGATCCCTTTCTCGTGCACAATTTATTTATGCTCTTAATTTAACGATCTAATCCTATTTTTTCACAATTTGTGTTCAAACAAATTAGGGCAGAAATAAATTCATGAACATTCTGATTGACAATTGTATAATTAAGATTATGGAAGGTTTTAATTTGTTTTGGGCGTGTTGATAGGAAAAAATTCATACATTATGATCAATTCGAAATAAGGGGTCATAATAAAATATATATATATGTGTGTGTGTGCATGGGTATGTATGTATATATTATGTGGAGATTGAAGCCAACCAAATCTCTAAGTGATATTATGAGAGACTATAGCCCGGAGCTTGCAAATTTTGATAATTAAAATTTCGATCAACTAAAAAGATTAGTTGATTATGAAAAATCAAAATTATCAAAGCTAATTATGCCATGGCTAAACACATTTTAATAAAGTGGGATAAAAATGGTCTTCTCAAGAAATATGTGTACATGCATATATAATATTTTATGTGTGCATGCATATATATATATTATATAATATTATATGATAGAAGTACACATAAACATATAATATTATATAATGAAATCAAATGTAAGGAGGGGTGGACCATGCTGCTTTACGTGGCTGTACAAATAAGTGGTCATGTCACGTGTTTTTTTTAAGTTGAGGTGGACAGTCAAAAGGATAGACATGCAGGTTTGTAACGTATTTGAAGAATTGAACAACTCTATTTTTGTAACGTCTGCAAACTTGAATGAAAAAGTTAAAGCTAGTCATTATCTTATTGGCTAAAGAGTTGTACTGGGAAAATTATAAAGGGCTTATTGTCCTTTGTTTCTTTCTCTGACGGACGAAAAAAAATTCAAGAACAGAGCAAAGAAGAGCAGAAAAAAATTGCAATCCAGTATAAAAAATTGGTACTCTATTCTCGATATTTCAAGGCAGTCCAAGTACGAGTCAACAACAATCGCAAGTATTCTTACTTTGTTAAAGGTTGTTTCACACGTTAACTAACTATTTTTTTGTTTGGATCGTCCTTTTCTTTCAAGGTGTGTAAAGAGGTGATTCAAGTTATAGTTGGTAAAAAAATTTCGTGTTGGATAACAAATCGAAACAAAGTGTCTCTTTGTAGAGTCGGGATATTTCATCAAAAACAAAGTGTCTCTTTTTAGAGGCAGGATGTTTCATCGAAAATCGAAACAAAATGTCTCTCTTTAGAGGCACGATGTTTCATAAAAATTGAAACAAAATGTCTCTCTTTAGAGGCACGATGTTTCATCGAAATTGAAACAAACGTCTTTCATGTTAAAACAGGATGTTTCGATAGACGAAACAAAGTGTTTTCATGTTAGAACGAGATTTTTTTTTGATTAAAATTGCTATAATTTAAAAGGATGCAATTAAAAAGAATGAGGGTTGGTGTAAATTTACCTTCTCAAACTTTGACTTGGACTGAAATGAGGACGGAAGGACCATGATATGATTCAAACCTGTCAAAATTCAAGATATGATCTCTTTTGGTGTTATTTAACGCTAATTAAAAAGGAGGGATTGAATTTTCATGTAAATGGAAAAAAAAATTACAAAGGTTGTGCTACAGTACGTAATTACAAATCCGTACTCCACAAATATATGTGTACTGATTTTTCTTGTGTCATAATTAATATAGCAATGTAAGCTTCAACCTTTGTACAACATAAAATTAAAGTGGTGGAGATTGCCTTTGTATACATGCAAATTTCATGCAAAGGCTTCAAAACATTAACTAGTGTACATGGAAAATAATGAAAGCTTACTGCTAAAGAGGAGATTGAAGTGAACAAACTCGATCGAGTTTGGTTGTACTAATCTTTTTGACACAAGCACCAGAGTCAAGTCGACCCTTCACCGGAGATCGATCCGTACCAAAGATCGGACACTGTGTTAATAATCCTGAATAAATTACCCATTAATTATGTAAATATTGATGATCAAGATGCTATCACATATAAACTGATGGGTCAAGAATACAATAAAAAAATGAGTTGATTAATCTCATATATATGATTGATCGACCAAAAAAATTGTACCTTGCCTACGTGAAAGTAGTGATGCCAGAGTACTCCTCTTGGGGATGAATAAAAAAATTATGCCCCAATAAACCTATTTTATATACTGTATTGGCAAACCTCGAAAAGATATCCATATCCCCCTAGAATTAAAAGATATTGTTTGCCCAAAAATAGTCCTCAAATATTTCCCATGATCAAAAACAGGATCTTCTGTATGTTAAAATATATGGAAGTGTATACTCAATTTATTTTGAGGCAAATTTAAAATCCATTTCCGATGGTCTTGTAAATATGGACTAGCTATACATCAAGAATATTTTAACGTAATATGGGTCCAAATTGAGTTGATCACTTCCATGTATTACTGAATTGGAAGTAATTAATTATCACTTTGATCATGTGGATAAAACAAAAAAAAGTCATTTCATGGTGGACCCATGTGGGAGGCTTGTACAACCCATAATAACGTACATAGTGGAATAAATTTCACTTGAATTGGGCTATTTGGGTTGAAAATTATTAACAAAATCAATGCATATAAAAAGTTTCGTTTTAAGTTAGAACTACGTGATGACTTGATGTCCTTCCATGGACTACGTAGGAAACTTGGTATAAAATCAAATTACATATCATGTTCAGTCGCTCATATAAAAAAATAACCTTAAGAACTACGGTAATTTGATCCCATTACGGGTACGTAGGAAGCTTGACATATAGCGCAAATGCTCGTCGAGTTCAATCACGACCATGAACCGAAAAAAAATCAAATCCAAATCTTAGTGGGAAATTTAGACAACCCTTCCTAGAAGGTGGGTCTAATTTTCTCCACACCATGCAAATGATAGTTGAATCGAGCTTAAGCAACCCTTCCTAGAAGGTGGGTTTAGGCCCGTTTCTCTGATGCATGAAAATCCAACCAAAAAAATTAAAACCCCTGAACTACGTAAGGCTTGATTCTCTTTAAAAAGATACGTAGGCAACCCGTCATAACTCGGGTGCAGCCCAAATCAAAAATTAAATTCAAAAGTCTCCAACGTATCTATATTATTATTAGAGTTGTAAGGATATATAGATAAGGGTCGAACTTAAACAATTAAATCAAATTAGATGTGTTTGTGCATAGTTGTTTTCTTTTAACAATTTTTGCCTAACAGGGCGTTTAATTCCGACCCTTTCCCCTATAAATTGGAACGAAATCGTCCCACATTTATCACAAAATCTTCCAAAATTTCCCCCCATTTTCTTGTGTGTTCGACCCTCTGTTCTCACTAGTAAACGTCAACTTCGATTGATCCTGTAAGTTTCCAATCTAAATTGTTTGAATTCTAGTTAACCATTTCATTTTTGAAGTCTTTCAAATTCAATTGGACATATGCTTGTGTGTCACCAACCATTGCTTTTAAAGTGAAAGTATCTGAGTTTGCAATGTTCTGTGTGTTAATCGTATAACAATGATAGACTTCTTTTTGTTTTTATTTCTTTTAGTAACATTACTTTTCCTTTTCTTAGTATTTAAATTAATTATGTAAAGTTAAGTTTGGGTAATCTTACCACCTATACACCTATTAACATAAATTTATATATTTATAATAAATCTGTATTTTTTTATGAACTTAATTTTATATTAGCCTAAGACTATATTTAAGTTGAAGAAATGTTATAATGATTCAAGTTAAACTTATAGGATAAATATTTAAATATATGTTGTGGTTTTTAAGAAAGTCATTATTCTTGTATTATGTTTGAAAAATAAAGTTTTAAAAATATAATTATAGAAAATACTAATTTCTGAAATTATATTGGGTAAGATTATGATTGAATAAAATATTTTTATGCATAGTATAAGGTATTTAAGATCATACTCCATAAAACATGAAAAGTTATAATTTTCATTTCCTTAAGATTAATCGGGAATCATCCTAGTAAATTCGAAGTTTATAAAATTATAAACTTCTAAATTAATCGTAAAAATTCTTTTAACGGAGAAAGAGAAGCGAAATAAATTAATACAATTTATTTTGTACTCTAGTTTGAAATAGAAACTAGTTGGCTTCTGTGTAATTCCAATCCATCGAATCTTTGTACCGTTCGCCTACAAATAAGAAAAGTGGCGGTTCACTCTCATATTTTTGTCAAGAATACTTTTATTCATGTTTGCATGTTGTGTTGGGAACGCTTGTTTGAGTAGAAATTAATTTAGCTTATTATTATAGAAATAACGACCAATTTGAAACGTATAAATGAATTAGGGTTTATTATGCATAGAAATAATGACCCATGATAGCTTATTTTTATTATTATTACTATTATACGCTAGAAGTTATATTTAGGTTGCAATGTGTGTTGATTTTTGGGGTATGTTAAACGTAAAAGCATTTGCATAAACAAGTTGAAGTGAAAGTCGATCCTTATACAACAAGGCGGTTTGAGTAGACCTCGAAAGGTAATCTCGTGAGTAGAACCTGAAGGGTAGTCTCGTTGGGTGTAGACCGTAAAGGTAATCACCATCGACCCACTTAAAACATTTTAAAAGTTGTCTTGGATAAAGGCTACGAGTCACTCGATGAGATCAAGCTTTCCTTCAACGAATATTGTCCCTATTCCATGCCAAGGGATACCGCAATATTGTTGCGAGATAAAACGTACCATACGAACAATAGACATGTTGGCAAGACATATCTATCAAGATTAAACGTACCTTATTCGAGTCCCAAGACTCCTCTTCATTCTTCACTTGAACGAAGTTGTCTTCCCATGGCTCTTGCGGTTCTTCCTTCACTTGGACGAACTCTTCATGCCACGCCACTTGAGGTTCCTCCTTCACATGCACTCGTGAAGATCGATCCATGATACATACTCTCGTGTTTGTATTTTCCCGTGAAAACCTCACTTAAACAAACCCTAGTCTCTCTCGACTATCAAGTGTAAAACCACCGATTTTATGACTTTGTTGTGTCTACTTCTGTGTGTTCTTACATATCATCAAATAGACGATAATCACCCTTATTTATAGGCGTCCATGGCTGTCTAATAACCGCCAAAATCGGTTACATAAAAGAGAGGCCAAGAGTAAAAGTAGGAGAAGTTGTAACCAACTCTCCTTATCCACTTTTCTCTTTCCTTGTCACCATGGGAGGCGTCCAAGCCCAGTCCAAAAATGGAGTCCAAAACCTCCAAATCCAGCCCAAAAAAGCCCAAGGAAATGGTCTAAAACTCCCTCAAGAAATCCAATCCAAAAGCCCAAAACAAGGCCCATGCATTCGTCCATTCTTGCGGCCCATCCAGCCCAAGCGCACACCCCATGGGCCGACCAACCAAGGCCCATACCAAGCTAGCATAGCTAGGTACCTAGCTAGGTCACTTACCTAGTGTAGCTGGCCCTCAGCTAGTTGAGCTAGCATCCAGCTAGTTGAGCTGGCTTGAGCTACATTTCAGCTCGTTGAGCTGACTTACAAGCTACTTGAGCTAGTTTGAGCTTCCATGAGCTAAACCTTAGCTACATCAGCTTCTTACCAAGCTTATGTTTTGAGTCAAGAGCTTATTCAAGCTTCTAGAGCTAACTCTAAGCTAGTTTGAAGCTTTAAT
The DNA here is from genome assembly GCA_964016875.1 of Fallopia convolvulus. NCBI lineage: Eukaryota > Viridiplantae > Streptophyta > Magnoliopsida > Caryophyllales > Polygonaceae > Fallopia > Fallopia convolvulus. The sequence continues at coordinate 10,981,598 of OZ024722.1, read as the reverse complement.
ACTCCTTTATAGCATTCATAACTATGTGCTAAGCTAATCTCAAGCTTTGATCCTTGCATAATGCATACATCAAGCTTAGAGAAACTTTCAAACATTCATATATAATTGCACAAAGCTATAAGACTCATTCAACAAGCTCAAAACCAAACCTTAGCTCAAAAGCAACCACTCGGCTTCTTGTGCCTATGCCCTAGGCGCGCCGCAAGCTCTACGCACACACCCTAGGTGCGCCGCTAGCACCATACAGCCACGGACGTGCCAATGCTATGGCATAGGCGTGCCCCAACAAGCCACGCATGCACCTCACAAGCACGCATCGGCATGCCTTGCTCTTGCACTGTGCCAAAGTCGAGCAAGCGCGTGCCCCGTGCACCGGCGCGTCTTCGCCGAGTGCCGGTGCCTTGTGCTGCAACCGAGCGCCGACTCATCCTAGTCGCGCCCTTGTCTTGTGTCGTTACACAAGAGGTTTCGAGCCTCTGTGTTGGTGTGCATTCCTTGGATTTCTTTTCTTTCTCATGAATAATTCTCTTTATCATATCATGGCAAGTCACAATAGTCAATTTCCTCAATCGACATTACCTTGTGACTTCCTTACCTCAACATGCTTACAATGGGATTGATGACTTTTCACAAATCACCAACAATGTGTGTGCACCTGTGTGTTTCACGGTCTCATTTGAGATTCGTTGTTTTGGACTAGCGTAGAACTAAGGGTGGGAGTCTACTCTTGAACAACTCTTTCTAATATCTGCATTAGGATGGACCTAGACCCTAATAGTGGTCATGACCCTGCTCGCTCAACCGCTTTGAGGAGTTTTTGGCACCTAGTTAGTGCCTTGTATCGGGACTTAGGAACCCTTTACGCCATGTGGTATTCAATATCTTATGGCATATCGCGTTATCATCTTAAAAGCTACCAACTTGAATGTAAGGATTTTAATTAAATAAGATAAGTGCTAGTGCACACCTATTAAAACGAATTTAGGGTGATGACTACAACTTGGAAAACCACTCTGGCTCCCGGTTTGATAAATCTATTTTCCAATCTAAATTCGGACAACACGCATCGATGAGGTTGGTTGTAGATTTGATAAGTCGATGGAGGCTTTTTGAAATCTTGGTTGATAACTAAAGTTACTAACATAACCTTTGTCGTCCTTAAGGAACCATAGCCATGTGGTGTCCTGAACTCTTTCATCATATTTCTCATTCTGTAAAATTATTTGGGTTATGTCATCGACTGACTTTCATTCGGAGACCGATGATCATAATACAACTAAGATCACAAGAACCTCACATAAAATTCCACTTGCATAGTCTTTCATTAGATTGACCGACCATTTTATTTCTCTTGCATGGCCGACTGGTGTCAACCGTCCCTATACGGAACATCAGGGAGTAAAGGAGTGGTGATTCGAGTTTGAAGAAGTTGAAGGTTTTTCAAGTTTCTTTTGAATAACTTTTTTATCATTTAAGGTCGAGATCCTTGGTTTGTAAGGACCACCTTCAAGAATTTACTTATGCTTTGTTCAAGAATAATTATTCTCATTTTCCCAACAAGTATTTGGTAATCAAGGTTGTTAAAGTTGAGTATTTTGTTTTATTATTCATTGAATTATCATTATTATTTATACTTGTATACTGTGAAAGCCTAGGGTGGCTTCGAAGTGTGAATTCCGAGGTCACTTACGGTAATATCCCAGCGGAAAAAACGGAGGTGTTCCACTAATATTATCCCTTATAAAATCAACAACATTGTCATCTTATACTTGTTTTCAAATCTAGCATCAATATCATTATACAACTTTTTCAAAGCGCCCAATGTGCATCTTTCATGGCCTAGTCCTTTCAACATAAAGTATTCGGGCCCATTGTATTCCTTATTATTACAATTCAACCCAGTAATATGCTCGAATTCATATATGACAAACCTAAGTAGATTATCATTAATGCAAAACCAAAGTGAATTCTTCCTTGTTGTAACCACTTCATTTAGCATCATAAATTGCACTAACTTGTGTGAAAATAATAGACTTTCGTCTAACTTCATAATATCCCCAAAACAACTATTTCTTAATTTTTCTTGATCTTCACTTGTCAATCTTTTCATCACACTTGATATCAAACTCAATCAAGAGTAATTGTTAGCTCTTCCTTTGTCTTCATGCTTGCTTTTGAGGACCCTAAAAACAAACTAAAATAACAGAAAATGTAACAATATCGTTTACCTAAAAAAATTAAAGTGTTAATGATCTTACCTTCAATTTGTTATCGTCTTCATTGTTGTTTTCGTTCACATTAACTTCTTCCATAACCACCTCAATAAATGTTGACACTATTATAAAGATACACGTAACAAAAAAAACAAAAAAAAAAGCAAATTTGTTCAATGATCTATTTTAAAATGCAATCCAAAGTAAAAACTATAATGACATAGCTCCAATGTGACTCTGCATATACATACATACATATATATATATAAAATTTTAAGGAAGATCGTTTTTACACCTTACTATTTTAGGAACGAAAAAATATTGCTCGCTGCAAAAATATTGGAAAGTAGCTAGGCATCATAAACTGAAGTTTGGAATTAGTGTAACGCATACAATATTTATTTAGTGTACCCTAATTAGTATAACAATTTTATTTAGATATCTTTATTAATTAGTATAACATAACTAATGTAACCTAATTAGTGTAACAAATAATAAATTAGTATTTATTGTAGCATAATCAGTGTCACAAATTTAACTAGTGTAACACATATAACATTTAGTTAGTGTAACTTAATTAATGTAAAATTTATACTAAACCATGTACTAGGTTGAACCTAATATCATAATACATTTAATGTAACTCTAATTGAGAACCTTTACTAAATTAATGATTGCACTAAATTCGATCATATTGCACTTAATATGACCTAATTTAAACAAACCCTTGAATTTGGTCAACAAAACAAAGATAAACATAATGTCAAAAACGAATTATACACTATTAATGTTTGACGAAATTCATATATAATTTTATGTACAACACTTAATTTACACCAAATTAATTTATACAAAAATAAAATTTTCCCTAATTTACTTTAAACCCTATAAAATTTGCGGACTATGTCACTTCAGTAGCTTCCCACATATTCAGACCCATTCAGGACTCCGTGTCCTCATCCACAAGGATGCGCTAGGTTGACCTCAAGTCAACCTAATTCTTTCCTACTAAAAAAATGTAACTTTGATTGAGATCATTTACACAAATTAATGTTTGCACTAAATTAGAACATAAATTCATGTAAAATACTTAAGTTAACCAAATTTATACAAAGCATTGAATTTGGTCAACAAAAAAAACGTAAACCTAAAATCATAAAAACTAATTTTACACTAATTACTATTTGTGACACAAATCATTGAATTTAGTCAAAAAAATGTAAAACTAATTGTTTATGTAAATTTATATATAGTATATTTACACTAAACTAGTTAACATCAGATTTTGCTCAAAATAAAATTGCACCAATTAAGATAGAGATCTCATTAACATACCAAAATTTGCTCCCGACATTAAAAGCTAACACAGCGGCTGATCGAGGACGGCGAGGCGATATATAGTGCGGGCCTAAAAGAAATCAAAGAGGGTTGAATGCTAGATGAGATAACGTAGTTAATCGAGTGCTATCGATCAATAGGATCGAGAGGTTTTTCAGTTATCGTGGATTGAAATCAAGGAAAATCTATTAATTTGAGATATATTATGATCATTAAATAGGTGTATTTTGGTATTTATCAATAAAAGATATAGTTTTGGAAATAAGATATTATGGGAGTAAATTTTTGGAGAAAGTAATTGAAACTAGGACTATTCTAGGATTTTTCTAATAAAAGTTTGCAATGAAAGCCCATTCTTATATTTAGCGTTTCTGCCCACCACATATCGTCATCAATCACCATGCCACTCAAACGATCCCAATTTAGCCCACCTTCAGTACAATGAAACAATGACCAATTCTTCCTCACTTTTCTTGTAAGATCTAGCCTAGCCCGTAGGATGTCAACAAAAAACACTTTATCAGTCGCAAGATTCATCCGATGCCTTACCTCTACCCAATTAATGCCCTCGGATTTTTCAGCTTCATCTTCCATATCCTTTATTATCTTAAGGAGAACACAAGTGAGTTCGGCATTCCAAGTTATGGGAGCCGACATTGTTACCTAAAGATACAAGCAACAAGCATATAATATTCACACAAGTTCATACGAGCATAATTCAAACATAAATCAAACAAGGATGGAATTCACACAAACACAATTTCAGCTTTAAATCATTTACTGCAGTTTCTAGCTCATCAATCCTTTCACGTAAGATATCTTCGATCAGTGAGATGAGCATTGGATAACTCCATATTCATAGCCGCCACCAAACGATGTAGCTCCTTCTTTTCCTTTCTCGAGTCTTATGCAATTGCAATAAGTGATCAACTGTTTTGGTAGGACTATAATTTCCCAACAATAGTTCAAGTGTGATATCTAATTCTCTTTCCTCTAAAGTGGGAGATTGATTCCAAAATTCGTACTTCCTAAGATCACCACTTTGATAGCTAGATCATTCTGAATTAGAGGAGCACATCCTAGCTATAGCAATTTCAATATCATCAAATAGGCAATGCTAGAATGTTTATCAACAAATGACAACTCAAATAGTTTATCAACATTCACAAATCAAGTAGTTTATCAACAAGGGATAATCTCATATTAATCAATTCATCCAAAAATTCAAGGGATAATCTCATATTAATCAATTTCCTTGGATAAAAAAAATTCAAGGATCATATTAATCAATTTCATCCAAGTAAAATGAACTTGTCTTAGAAAGATTGAAATTTTCGATTGTTGGTCAATTCCGAAATTAAATTTTATGCAAATCAATTCACATTGTCAATGGTGGAGAAGAGAAGATGGACAGATCTAGGTCAAATCCGAAATTAAATTTTTTGAGGGCCATCTCAGATCTAGCCAAACTAGGGTTCTATGGGGGAGAAGAGAAGGCAAGAAGAGAAATAGATCTATGTCAAATCCATGTCAATGGTTGAGAAGAAGGATATATCTGAGAAGAATTGATAGAGAGAAGGGTGATAGATCTGAGATGAAGAGAAGTCAAGAAGAGGGAGATTCAAGGAGAAATCGAGCAAGAGGAGAAGAACCATGCCTGACGTTGCTTTGGAGGAAGAGAGCTTCAATGGAGTCTTGAAAAAGAGGGCTTCAATTGACGAAGACGGCTTCAAGCTGGTCGTCAACAGCGTCTCGTTGGGGAGGGGGAGAGATGTGAGAAGAGTCCCTTACACAGATCTGAAATCGTGCGGGTAGTAAAAAAATTAGATGTGGAGCTCATTGCTTGTTTTTAAGACAATTTTGCTTATTTTAGATAAGCATGTGGGGTGTTGTGTAACACCCCTATTTTGCAACGATAGGTGTTACCGCCAGTGAGCTCGGATTTTACCATCCAAAGTCACCCAAGGCTTTATAAGGTATTAAGTTAAATAAAAACATGCGGAATTATAAAGTTATTACAATTAAAAGAGTTGCTCATATATGAGACTTTAGAAGTACTAATTACATACCATGGTTTAGTTTAGCAAAACACAAAACCTTAAGGGTTGTTTGGCAGCGGAAATGAAATAACATTGTTTTGCATAAGCGTAGAGTGACCCGAAAGTGAGGAAAACACCATACTTGGTTTAAAACCGACCTTCCTTCCTTCACTTGATTGATCTTCGTCCTTTACGCCTTTAGTGGAGGTTTCCTGGATTCTGGCATTTGGGGCGAAGGGTGGAAAATGCCAGGCAGAAATGCGGAAAAACATAATTAGTCTAAAGAGACTAAGCAAGCAAGAACGGACATCCTTAAGATAGTTTGGTAAAGTATCGAAATTATTACGAGGTATTCGGGGTGTGTTTCGAGAAGTTTATACTTTAAGTGGAGCTATTAAGAACGGAAATGAGTGAATCTCGAGATGAGATAACTCTTAAACCGAAAGAGCGAACTACGAGATTGTAGGACGTCTTAGAATAGTATAAATGTTGGGAACGTTAATTACACACAAGTTTCTAGAAAACCTCTCGCGCCCTTGCGGACCGAGAGCCGGATCGATCATTTGAGACCGGTCCGGTTTTGGTTTCTTTTATGGTGCATTAGCACTTACTTTCGTGATCAAAAACTTTCACATTAGTTAACGATTTTTAAGAGTGTGGGGGGCCATGAATGGGCCGACGTACCACTTACGGGAATGAGTTCCAGCACCTAGCTAGGGTGCACACGTCCCTCCTCCGAGTAGGAGCACACAATAGATCATGATCCTTAAAGTCGTAGGAAAGTAGGCATTTCACGATACGACTTAATATGTTATATAGAGGTGTCGGGTTGAGCCCGCACCCCTTATTATGCTTCTTACGAACTTTAATAACGAATCTCGAAACGAGATTATTAAACAAACAAGGCCACAACAAGTCTAGCAATAATCCTATTAACAATAGTAATAGCAATAATGCTAACAAAGGTCATTATTTCTAACAGTTGATATTTCCTAAGTTCGTTTTATTTAGCAAACAAGGTGTTCCCAACATTGAACAAGTTAACGAAATCGAATTTATCGAAAGGTTCAAGTAGAATGTCCACTTGCCTTGGATTTCTTTTGGAAATATTCGTAACTTGGAAATATAAGCTCTTAGAGACGTCGAGCGCTTCGACCTATTTGACCGAAAGGAAAGACGAACGAATTCGTATTAAAATCCTTATTTTAGTTTAAACTAAACCTTTCTCTTATTTCCCTCTTCTAAGAGAAGGAAGTTAAATCTAAATTATTTTAGTTGATAGTTTGGATATGAGATATAAAATAATAATTCTTTATTATTATTTTCAAGATAGTACTTTTTATGAGTTTAAAATATTTATTTAAGGAAAACATGTAAGGCCTTATTTAAACATAAAGGAAATTCCTTATTTAAACCACATGCACTAATTATTTAAAATAGACTTAAAGTATGATTTGCATGTGTTTTATTATTTATAAGTCAAACTTTATTTTAAACCAAAAGTTTATGTGACAAGAATGATCTTGGAATGCAAGCATATTTTAACCACCATTAAACCTTTTTCCAACTATCATTATTTATGTAAGGCTACTTAATAAAATTATTATCATGATCAAAATCATATTCAAATGTTATGATTGATTTATTATAAAAATATACTAAAGTCTAGAATTTGCATGCATGTAAATCTTACCTCATAAAAACACTTTATTTTCCACATGCAACACATTATACTATTTAAATAGATTATACTTATTAAAAATCTTTTCCTTTTTTTTTGTCAAAAAGGATGTAGAGATTATTGTCTCTACATATATATTGAATAAACTTTATTATATGTAAGACAAGATTCCTTCCATGGGTTTTTATAATACACATGCGCTATTACTTTAGCTTGTTTAAGTGAACAAAATTCTCATAAGTCTTATTTTTAATTATAGATGGACCGAAAATAATTTAAAAAAAAGATATTCCCTTTTTATTAAGAAGGTTATAACTATTTTCATTTCAATATTTTAATAGTTCTATCCCTCATGCAAAATAGGATTTAGTCATAAAACTTTATAAAAAGCACATGCGTCAATCTTAACTTGGTGAAGTGAGTAAAATTCTTATGAGTCCATTTTTAAATCTAGAAATTAAGGTTGTAATTTAATTATCAAATATTCATTTAAAGCCTAAGTTGACATGCAAGAGGGTTTTATTCATAAAAATTTATTTAAAGTTACATGCAAGAGTATGTATAATTTAATTAAGCATGTCTTATTTTTATTAAACCTATTTAATTTCCAAAATCCCATAAAAATAACCAAATGCTTATATAGAAAATGCATGAAGATTTAATTCATAAAAACTCCTTTAAGAAGACATGCAAAGACACTTTTATTTAAATTGATCATAACTTGTGTTTGTTAAACTTATATAAATTAAAATCATAGCAAAAATTCATTTCAGGTTCATGTATGACATGCATGTAGGTTTTATGCATGAAAACTATATCTTAAAAAAATTTATCAAAATGCCTTTATGAAACCAAGGATTTTTGTATAAAAGAAAGCAAGTCTAGGCCCTTTTAAATAAATTAAAAATCAGAATATATATCAACTTAAAAATCACCTTTTAAAGTGTAGGATTTAGTACAACCTCTTTTATAATTTGTAGAAAAATTTCCTCTTTAAGAATCCTTGCATGCATGTACAAATCATAAGAGTTATTCTACTCTCTTTTTTATAACTTTTATAATCTGATTTTTTTTTAAAAAACATGATCATTATAATGAGTTTAAGGTGCTAGAAACAAGCTTAAAATAAATTAAAAAGGCTAAGAATTATACCTTTAAATGTGTTTGATCTAGAAGGAAAAACACCCAAGGGATCAAGGGGGAGAGAGGAACGGCTAGCAGCTTGGTGGCGGGGCCTAGTGGTGCCCGGTGTCGGCGGCGGCACGGTGGTGGTGGCAGCCAGCAGTGGTGGTGGCAGCCAATAGTGGTGGTGGCAGCCGGTGGTGGTGGTGGTGGTGTTTGGAAAGCACAAAGGAAGCTCTTTGGTGGGTTTAAGTGGAAGAAGAAGAATAGACAAAGAGTCTTAGGCCCTTTAAATAGAGCATTTTTGATAATGGAGGTTGTAGAGAATCTAGCAATTATGATTCAAAATCTCATATTTTGGTGGTGGATGACTAACATAGTGTATTTTATTAATTTAGATCAAATGAGTGGCATATGGAAGATTTGAATTTTAATGACATGATCCTAAGGAATGAGTGGGGAATCTCTACCCATATCTCCTTAGATCTCTTCCATTAAATGATCTGACGTATTTGCAAACGGACCGAAAGTCGATTTGAAACGCGCGTTGGAACGATCGGGTTTTACGAATAGAATTTCCATTAGCTATGAATTTATTAAGTTTTTTTAATAAATTTTATTTATTCGAATAATTATTTCATAAGAATATTATGATCTATTTATTTTAAAAATAGATTTTGAATAAAAGAATATTATGCATTTATTTTATTTAATAATTAATTATTGATAAAAAAATTAGTCATAAAAATAGCGGCTATTACAGCAGTACCCCCTTAAAAATAGTTTCGTCCCCGAAACTAGAAAAAGCTTAGGGCTGTACAAAGTTATAATACGAGGATGGCAACAAACACTCACTATTGTGAGGTGACAACAAAAGTTCTAGTACCCCCTTAAAGAATATTTCATTCTTTACTTAAGACGATAGTAACTTGGGAAAACATCTCTGCATCTTTTGCTCCGTCTCCCAAACTTTCCTAGTCGTTCTCTCATCATCATTCTTTGACTAGAGTACTTGACTAGGGCACTTATTTATTACACAGTTTCTTGTCGTATCGAAGCACTCAACAACCTTCTGTTGGGTTAGTGCAAGGTTCTCCAGACTTACTCAAGTCCTAGAAGAATCTATCTTTTTGAAGTTACTACTGGAGCAAGGATCCTTTGCTTTAACTAGAGTTGGAAAAGATGAAAGAAACGGACTGAGAAATACTAATATGCCCTTCTTGCTTAAGGAGTTCTTACTTTAGTATTTCCTGAAACGATTCACCTATGTGTACTTATTTATTTTAAACGAATCCAAAGAAAAGGATTGAAAAACTAATTGGTCTTGCTAGTGATGTAGGCAATTGGTCGAGCGGTATCATCCATTAGCTTGGGTTAACCGGTGGGACATCTGTGTTATCCTTCCCACATATAAAAAGATTGGATTGCCTATTGAATAGGCGTCTTAATTAAAACGAGCACTTGACTGTCTTTAGAAAATGAGTAGGAAAAAGACCAATCCATTTTATATTTCCATAATAGAATCAAAGCGGATGGATTCTTTTAAGATGGAAGTTAATTAAATTCTCGATGGAATCAATGTTTGAAAAGTGAGAGCCATGCCTTGGAAGGAGAATTTCGATTTTGAACTTCTAAAGAAGTTACTATTGGAACGAGCGATGGTTATGTCACAAGAGAAGGTAACCATCTTATGATATTGCATCTGAACAAATTAACTATCGAGAAGTGGGTTGAGTATCCCTCTATATTATACTTTGAAATTCTTTAAGAAAGTGTGTGTGTGTGTATATATATATATATATATTAAAGACAAGTCTGCATCCGAAGGACTAAGTGGTTTCATTCCACCAATGTGATCAGTATCGGGGAACTATTTCCAACATAGTCGCTTAACGTGTATATCTTCACATGAACAAGACCTGAATTTCTACCTCAACCATGTGATCGAGATGGGAGGTAAAAGTCCATTCTTATTCACCACCATGAATCTATATTGAAATTTTTTTATTTGTAAAACTACAACTTTATTCCGATATAAATGTAAACTTTTGAGGTGAACTTCGTAATACAATGAATATGTCATAAAGTTAAACCATGTAATGGCTCGAAACTTTTTCTATATTAAGATAACGATGAACAACGATTTATGGTTTGAAACGTAAGGATATTATATGCTAACCCAAATCATTTTACAGAATTCAAAATGAGACACTCTTACGAGTAAGAGTAATGGTTCGAAATTTCCATCTATTTTGGGGATACAAAAGCGCCTTAAAGATAAGACTAACATGATTATGACAATTTAAACTTGGATAGAAAGGAGGACCCAACTAATCCTCTAGAACATCTGACGCAAAAGGTTCGTCACAGCGGTGCATCTCATGGAGTTGTTGACCTTGACTTTGAGATGTCATTGGCCCTTTTCCCTTATTATGAGCAGTTGACTGTATCGAAGCAGCTCCAGCAGTCCTATTTGAGGTCTGAGGGTATTGGGATACCGAGTTGGAGCGTGCTAGACCTGATTTGCTTCCCGTTTGCCTACAGTATAGGCGGAGATGTGCTTCTTTTCCACAATTGTAGCAAGTTCTGCAGTCCTTAGAGCAATTCCTGTTGATGTGTCCTTGTTCTCCACAGTTGTGGAAGACTATCGGACCCTTCTTAGATTCAAATCCTTGGAAGGACCTTTCCTTAGTTGACTCAGGTCTCCTCTTGTTCTCGTTTGACCATCCTAAACCTTGTGGAGATACTGGTCTCTTAAACCCACTTTGTTTTGAGTGATGAGGCTTTCCACCACTGTTCTTTCTGCGTTCAGGTTCACCTAGAGTGGTCTCCATTTAGTAGGCTGCATCCACATACTCTTCAAGTGTTGTGAAGTGGCGGTTTACCATCCAAGGTTTGATAGAGTCGCTCATCCAATTATGGAAACGTCGGATCTTCTGTCGCTCAGTAGTTATTTCCTCTTCGGCGTATTGTAGCAAATGGTTGAACTTCTTTGCTCTTTCCAGAACACTGAGCCCGTGGACCTTTGGCGAAAACAGCTCGTCCAGTTTCTCGTCTTTCATAGCAGCAGTGAAGAAACGATTCATCATTTTATCCTTGAACATATTCCAAGTTAGTTTGGGATGGTTAACCAAGCTCGAGCTCTCCCACCATTCTCTGGTTTCACCCTTAAGTCTTAGGGCAGCCATATGCACCTTGTTAGCTTCAGAGCAGTGCACATTCCTTAGCAACTTTTCTACATGGGAGAACCAATACTGAACTCCGGTAGGATCTCTTCTTCCGTCATATGATTCCGGTTTCATATTGTTGAAGACCTTAAAGCCGCTTGCAAAGCTTGTTTCCACTTCTTTCCCACGAGCATCAACTGCTCCTTGTCCTTCTTCTTGATTCTCATCATTAACTGGATTGGGCACGACTGGCGGAATCGCCTCTCGTACTATTTCTTGAAACATGGCCCGAAAGGTTTCCATAGTGCCTTCATTGAGCACTAGAGGAGGGTTTGGTACAGGAGGGCGATTAACTCGAGGCAATCCTCTAACTTCGGATTGGCTTTCCTCGTTCTCGTCTCTAACTTGAGTTCGGTTTTGGTGGCTAGTACCTCTTGTATCCACCATTTGAATAACAGCACAAATGTTTCATTTGATTAATTAACATTTGTATAAGGTAGGTATTAAGGCACACTTTTAGGAAAGAAGGAATTAATATAGAATGTCCTTGGATTCTATAAGACGAAGATACTTGAAGGAAGTTAAGGAATTTTTAGAACAAATTCTTAAACATGGAAAATGTTTTAAGATAGCATTACTTTTTCTTGGAGTTACTTAGAAAAATTTCAAATTCCTAAAATTTTCTTAAAACTTTAATCATAGAAGAAATTTCTAACTTATCACTTTCCTTTATATAATAGATTTAAACTTGAATTTTTTTTTCAATAAAAGTAATTAAGCTATGAAAGTTCAAAACTTATTATTTAGGTTTTGAAAGAAAATTTAAATAATAAAAAAAATTTGACTTGAAAATAAAGACATTGGGTTTGAAAATTTTCGGTTTCAAAAGTTTTCGGTTTTGAAAACAAAACGTTCGACTCTGATATGTTGATTATTTTTTTGAAATATGTACCCGAAATAAGTTGCTTATTTTAAATAAGCATGTGTTTCCAAACATACATCCGGATTGCATATTTTTTCAAATAAGCAATAGAGTGCTTATAAGCATTGAAATAAGTCGATAACAAACGCATCCATAAATTGTCTTTGTGTCGAGTAGATTTCATTAGTTACTCTACCCAATAAGGCTTGTATGCTAGGCTCGTTATCGTATGACTTCCAAGTTATCGGTTCACCGGACTTAAACATGGTATCAGATATTAGAGAGTTCCATTGTCATATGGTTTTGGCTTGGAATCTTGGGCTTGTATTCTAGGCTCGTGACCCCACGACCCCTAGATTATCGACCCACCGAATTTGTCTAGTATATAATCACATGAGTTATTACTCCACCCAATAGGCTTATATGATAGGATCGTTACCGCATGACACCTAGATTATCGACTTATTTGACTTTCTAATATTATTAGATACCGAAGAGTGGTCCATTGCCATATAATTTTGGGTTAGAACCTTAATTGGGCTTATATGCTAGGCTCATTACCATATGAGCCCAAGATTATAGGCCCACCGAACTTTATTATGGTATCAAAGCATTAGACTTTATTATGGTATCAGAGCATCTGACTTTATCATGGTATCAGAGCGTCAGACTTTATCATGGTATCAGAACTTGTTGAGAGAGAGTGCTTCCCATATGGATAACTATAATCCCATGAGTTATTTCTCAAAAATGTCTTCGTCTTTTATAGTTTTTCCACAAAGTTTTAATGTGAAAACAATACGAAATAGTTCAAAATTATAATCTGAGACTTTCTTAAAATCTTGTAACCTCAAGTGTATCCATTAATATCTTGCACGAGGTAATATGACCGTCCTTTTTTGATCAAAACTGTCCTTAAGACTCTTCTAGAGCTTATAAGGATCGTTGATAGTCAAATATTAAGCTTTTAAACTCTCATAGAGCTGATGACGAAGTAGTATCATAATTTTTGCACGATTTTTCTAGAATACGCTAGAGTTTTCTTTCACAGTATCTCACAAATTATTGGTTGATGAATAAACTTTTTTCAGCATAAAACAACGGAAAATCTTTATACACATGAGAAAAAGGCTCGGCGCACACGGGATTATACGCTCCATGAATCGTACGCTTTATGAAGCATGACGGTCAATTTAAATTGAACGCTTTTAAAGGTGAATATCATCTTCTTCCTCTCTATCTTCTCCCTCCCAAGTGCGAAACCAGAGGCAAAATTCATCGATTGTTCATTCTAGGAACACATTTGCTTCATAATCAATCGCAAATGGTGCGTGTTGTTCATGGGTGTATTACTGGTGGTGGCAGAGGTCGTGATTTCACAAATCAAGACGCAGGCGTCGATGTGCAGGGTGATGGTGTGGAGGCTGACGGTGAGAGAGACGGCCATTCACCAGGTAAATAACAATGTCAGATTAGGTTGAGTATTCAATTTGATGGAATTGGGGGATTTCGAGTTCAATCTAGGTTATAGTGGGTGATTTGGGGTATATGAAGTTTGAATTTAGATAGATGGAAAATCGGTTGATTTTGATGAATTAGTGTTATTTGGTTGACAAATATTGAAAGAATCTGGCTCTGAACCATCGGTTTCATGAGCAAATTTATCCAACCCTTTGCTGATTGCGTTGAAGTATGTACAGAGATGCTCATTCCACATTCAACTAAATATCCAGAATCTAAAAGACCACGGTTTTCACAATTTTTCCTTCTAGATTCCTATTTAACTTAAATATCCATCGAAGTCCCATTGTCGTGTGATGCTTAGCCAGGTGTACTAGTCTCCAGGTTTTGTTCTTGTTGATTGATGGAATCTCAAGCTCCATTGCCTTGTTACATTCTTTCTCTGTTGCAGCTTGCTTATAATAATATGGTTCTTCACTTGACATTAAACACAATCCTACCTCATCTTCTATTTCATGATTTTAAATGTATATATCCTTTAAAGATCTGAACCTCTGTGGAGTGCATCAAAATGAACTACTGTCTTCTATTATTGATGACGAACCAGATTCAAGTTGAGAGTGGCTAGTAGAGGGAGTATTAATACCAGGGAGAAGTGATTCATCATCTCCATTTTGAAAGTTGTTTGATCCAGCCTCATGTTCAGTTCGAATGCAGACAATGAATGTCTGAACCTGGCCATTCTGGTTGTCTATTTCAGTATCCCACTTCACAGCTCCACTGTCGTCAAATTGTTCACTTGGTCCACCTAATCTTACCAATTTCCCCCTTTGTTCTTTGACAGTGTTGAAATTGATGGCCCCTTTTCTCAAATTTTGCCTTGAGATAACCCATCAGATTCTCTTCATTGGTCTTGCGCACGCTTCATGAAGCGAGTGCTTTACCCATCATGAATCGCACGCTTCATGATGCGTAAAGCACTTTACAGTATACGTCTCTGAGTTGCTTTAAGACTTGCGCTTCATGAAGCGCGCAAGTTCTTTGTTCCAGAATCCAGAAAATCTTCTGCAGGCGGCTGTAGATAACTCTTAGTCAGCCACGATCCTATATTTACGGAAGCGATCTGCGATTTCCGTAAGTTGCATTGATTTTGCTTGGTTTTGGCGCAAAATTTCCCCGCCAATATCAAACCATGGCCAAAAAATTCCACGCTTCTTATAAAAACCAGTTGGCTTCTACATACCTCTCCAAAACCAGTAGCCTTCCACGCTTCTTCATAGCTACTGCATATATCTCCATCAATGGCATATCCTATTCAAGATGATTTTCGCAAGCACTTGGCGGAAGTACAAGAGATCCGTCTCTTCATTCGGGAGCTAATCAACAGCAAGGAAGTAGGCTTGAAGACTGTCGGGAAACACCTTGCCCGACTCGGTTACTTCACAACGATGGAGAAAATTTTCAAAGAGGAGATGAAACTGAAAGAAATTGTTCTCTTCAATGCCGAAGCAAGGGCCAACGGCAACCCTGAGATGGAAGTTCCGTCATACACTGATTTACGCCTAGTTAAGCATGAGGAAGAGGATGATGGTTTCGATCCAAACAATCCAATCATCATAGACTAGATTATGTCTTAGTACTATTTTTTGGACTAGATTATGTCTTAGTACTCTGTTTTAGACTAGATGGTTTATGCACTTTTGGCTTCTCATATGAATTGTTGAAAAAACTTGCAAATTGATCACATGTTTGTCTATTATTTTGCCCTCTGTTGAATGCTGACATTTGATTCTCATGATCTCACTGCTTCATCTTTAATATTTATACAATTAACCACTCTTGTGCTACCTTGTCTAAATACCATTGTTGGATGGTTATCTGGCTGGTCTACTGTAATGGTATGGTTTTACGAGTTGTGTAATCAGAAACTCCCAAGACAATGTGCCTTCTCCAAAACTCCTCCTTGACATGTAGAAACCAGATAAGTATTGTGATTAGCAATTTGGTTTGATGATAAACTAGACATGACAATATGTTGCATGAAACACCAAGCTCATGTTTTTTCATCACTTGTCTCGATTGCTGTCTTAGTTCATGAGTTTAGCATGACAGATTTTGCCTTTTAATAGTTGCATTTATTTTGCCTCTATTTATGAGAAATAAAGGAGTACAAACATCAATCTTCTGTATATATACGGCACGAGTCAGACAATATTCTGTATATAAAGGAGTAGGATGTGCATACTGATCCAATTGTCGTTCACAACAGAAACTACTACTGTTGCCACTAGTTGCTACAAGCATTTGAACTCTGGGTTTCGGGACTTTGCACTTCATGAAGCGCACGCTTCAAGAAGCGCAAGTGTTACACTATCCGATTTTGCTTTGCCTTCGTTTGCCCTGTTCTGGGTGCATTGCGCATCATGAAGCGTGCGCTTCATGATGCGCAAGGCATATGAGAAAAAAGGGGGTGGCTTTTGCTCGTCCCCCGTTTCGAACCGTAGACCCATTCCTCAAACGCGTGTACCTGGACCAAGTGTGCCGCATTGGCTATCGATATATATATAGGATGTATTTTTGTTTTCAAGTAATGCAGTTTCGAGTCGGTTTGGTCCGGAAATTAAAATAAACCGACCGGTTATAATTTCGATATAAATTGTTACTATGTCATTTCATGTTTGTATGTCATTTCATGTTACAACCGTAGACCCATTCCTTTGTTTTGGTAATAATGAGCTGCACAAAGTTTGTTCTTAATGTAAGCATTCATGTTTGTAATTATATGATCTAATTCAAAGCCATTAACAATTATACTAGCACAAAACCATATTTAGCATAAGAAGCAAACACTAAGCCCAAAAATGCATTACAAATAAGACTAATACGGTTCTAACTAATTACATATATCATCAACTTCAAACAACAACATTTGGTTCAAGATTATGGCTAATCCGCTTCTCGTGCCATTTTGCCATTCTTTGTCTAAACGGCTCATCCCACCCGTTGACGCTAGGTTGATGGCTTCTTGTCCAATCTCTCGGCGGAGGAGGAAGTGGGGAGTCGTCGCTCAACCAGACCTGCAAATTAAACAGATAATATATTACCGAGTAAAAAGTATAAGCGCTAATTTACTTTCATGATAATAATATATGACTCACAGGTATGAAGTGATCTCTGTTTCCCATGAGCGCTATGGCATATATCTTGGATGGAGGATACCGGTTGTCCCCTCTCGCCTGCATCGGCAAGCATGTGTGCGATCCATCCCACGACAAGAAAACAACTGCAACCTGATGTAGTGTGGCAAAGATCAAACCAGCTATGGGCATCTCCATCCAATATCTTCGAGCGCAAGGGGTAGCCACATAGGGCATAGTATCCAACATCTCATCAATAGGAGATTTGTTCAAAACAGGCTCATATACGCATCTGTTCCTCCTCAATTCAGCTGTCAACTCCAACCAAACTCTACGGTACTCGCTCTATACTTGTCCCAACAACATGGCGAGTGATCGATAACCACAATGCCCATCTAGCGTTACATCCTGCAACTTATCAATGTAAGGAAACATGAAGTTGTTAACATTGTCAACTCCAAAGTTGAAATCCAGCCACATCATGCTGCCCCTCGCTTCTTGTGTACTTGTCCCCGTAGCAACTTTTTTCGGGGCCTTGTTGGTTGAGCCCTTTGGCCTTCCACACTTTTTGTCGGGCAATGAGGTTTTTACTTGGCTCTTCTTTTCCTTCTGTTGCTTCTCCTTTTCATATGCCTCCATCCGATGCTCAAGCAAAGTATTATTCCTCTTTGTGGACCACTTAGTAGACCCCTTTGGTCGTCCCCTCTTCATAGCATCTATCTACTCAATCAAAGACGACTCTTTTCCCAGCACATTGTCTACAAACGACTCTGTGATCGAGTACACATGGTCATATGTCAATTCACCCCCACGCTTCCTCTCCACCATATCTTCCCATCATATCTTCCCATATGACCATGCGCTTCGGATCAACTCCCTCCCATACCACCTGATGCCAAAATGGGTGTATGTCACCTGGCGGGATCGAACGCTTAGTGAGAATGGCTTGGGAAATCGTATGACATCAAGGAAGACCCATGCACTCCCGTACCCAAAAATCAACACACTCTTTCTCTAATTTTCCTTCTGCGGCGTCCCTGTTCAGGTCGTAGTACATATTCAACAACTTCATAATGCACAAAGTTGACACTTTGTAAAATAGGCGCATGAATATCGTCCTAACTCGACTAGGGACACTATTCAACTTAGTTGGAATCTTGCTACGTGACATCTCCAGATCCCCCCTTGTATCATTAACTTGGGACTGAATGTGATTGTGGATCCTTCCGATCACTGTGTTGAAGCCTCCTCGAGAACTGTCAAGTATTTTTTTAAGCACGCTCTGCATGCCCTCCGCCCTGTGTCATACATATTAGTATTATGTACATTACAAATGTGAAAATCACATAATTTGAACAACAAAAAATATATAAAACATTAAAACGTGTGTACCTGTTTGTTGTTCTCGTTTCGAAGTGGGTACAGTGATCGGTCCATGCTCTAACTATCGACTTCTTGTAAGGCCCAAGCCACGACCTCTAAACATACTTAATCAGCCCTGGCCAATGCTCTTTGACTCTTCTAAGCCTATCCTCGTATTTTCCCTCCGTTGTCGACATGAATATGCCCCAACATCTAGTAGCAAACCTTTTCGCCGTATCCTGGTCCTTTAGGATACCTACAGCGTATGCTAATATGTTGCCCTTAACACGCACCAAACATAGAAGATGTTTGACTTCTTCTCCAACACAGCGTCCTTTGCGTTAATGATTGCCCTCTCTCGATCTGTGACAATCGCATTTGGCATCACTCCCACTTCCTGAAACCAACGTCTCAAACGCGCCAACACCCATGTATAACTAGCCGTGTCTTCTCTTGAGAGAAATGCAAAACCGATATTGAAAGATTTGTTAGTGCATGTAAACCCAACCATCTACAACAAAGCCATGTCGTACCTGTCAGTACATGAAACAATTATACATCTTTACAAAAACAATAATTGACTCAATATATAGAAAAAAAAACTTAACAGATTGTACATGTTGGTCTTATATGTGTTGTCCATAATGACGACATACAGAAACAACTTCAGTAGATGCAGCGAGATGGGGTGCACAAAGAAGAGGATATCAATATAATCTGAACCACATATCCTATTCGGAAATACTTTGTAATCGTTTCTTTGTAGAAAATGCAGTGCATATTGGGAAGTTGTCAGATTTGCACTATCCTCTTTCAAATACCGTGCCCTCAAATTTGAAACTTGCTTCCTTGATGTCACATTTCCGGGGTAAATATTTCTCAACCGCTCCACTATACGAGCAGGTGTCACATATATATAGCTCAATTCCTTCACAAACAATTTTTGTGCTTCCGTCATTCGGCCTGAAAATGAATTGCCAAGCTGACTAGTGGGGAGGTCGTGGTTGTGAACTCCACACACAACCGTTAGTACCCACTTCCCGGTCGATTTACTTCTAACGCCAAGCAACTCGAATTTGCATTTGCACTTTGTGTATAGGGTTCGCACCTGAGGCGGTGTAACAGTAGGGATGAACTCACCCTTCTTCCCAGGTCTATACATACCATGCCTATGACATGCTAGCCTGACCAAATTTGCATTTGACGTTTTTATAGGCAACGCCATATATCTTTCACGCCCAACTTGCCTAACCCAGGCTATCATTTCATCTCGACTATCCCACACCCCATCGTGATGAAAGTCAGCAGAAAAACCTCTCTCATTTACCTATTTATAAATTAAAATTACTTTCAATTAAACTGCAAATACACACACTATGTTTTTAACAATAACATATTTTTTACTATTATTTTCCATTCGACTCTACACTATTAAATAACAATAATATTATTTCTAAACGTATATAATCAATACAAATGTATAAGATTAATAATTTAATTTTTTTTAATTTACAAATACAAATAACGATACCTTCAAAGTTCTAAATATAAAACTATAAACTGCAATTTATATTTAAAAAACTTACCTCGACTATGTCGTTTTCTTCTTCATCAACGCCTATTTCTCCTCCTCCTTCTTCTTCAAAAGATGATGACAACTCTTCATAAGATGATGATGATCCCGCTTCATACGGTTCATCTGAAAAAGGCGATTCCGTCGATGAATTTTCTTCATATGATCTATTGGATGCCATTGTATTCTTGTGAAAGTTGTGTTTTTTAACTCATAAACTTTGTGATCTATGAATATTATATATGGCTTCAATGTTTGATATGTAATCTATCTTATGACATAAAGATATAAATAAGAGTATAAATAAGAGTATAAAGATATATACGCTTCGTGAAGCGCATGCCCCAGGGTATTACCCTCCGCGGAGGGCACCCTTTGGGTCATACGCTTCATGAAGCGTACGCTTCATGAAGCGTAAGAATACCATGTGCGCGGGGCTTTTTTTCCCTGTGCATAAGGAATCGGCCTAAAACAATAATGTCAAATAGTTTTTTCCAGAAATATAAATTTCAATCTTGTGGGTTCGACATTTCTATAATCATGAATGGAAAAATATTAGAAATAAATCATGTATAAGAAACATCATAATAATATGTAACACATGTACATGTATGTATATTAATAATAATAATATTGATATAATAAAGATCAACAAAATATGTATATGTTATATATTTACATGTTTTAAGTAAGGTAATTATTACATTAAATTAACGGAAAATCTTTATGCACAAAAAAAAACACTCGGCGCACACGGGGTCTTACGCTTCATGAAGCGTGACACTAGTGGTATATTATACACTTTTAAACGCGTTAGTGAGCCGTCTTCTTCCTCACGATAGAGAAACCAGAGGCGGAATCGATTGATTGTTCTTCCTCTCAATCCATAGGTTGTTCTTCGTAATTATTCGTCAATGGTGCTTGTTGTTTGAGGTTGTATCGCTGATGGTGGCAATGTTTGTGATTTCACAAAGCAAGAAGTCGGCGGTGATGTGCAGAATGATGATTTGGAGGCCGATGTTGAGAGAAACGACCATTCACCAGGTAATATTCATATTGAGATTAGTTTACACTAACATTAGGGATTCAATTCAACCAAATTGATAGCTATCAATCAACTGAATTGATTTGGGTGCCTTAGAATTGTAGTTCATTGAGGGGGTATTTTTACTTGTGTGTTGAATTGATTTTCTGGAGCGTTCTTATAATGATTTCCCTTTCATGGCGTTTTCCTTGCTCTCTAGATTGCTCTTCAAAGTAGGATTGGATTTTCTCAAACTAAATTGAATGATTTATGTGATTTTCTAAGGTTCTTTGTTAGGGGAAATGCTCTTAAGAATGGCTCGGTGTGCATTGTGCTTGTTTGTACGGCCCTAATTGGTGTTTTTTCTTAGCATTCTGACAAACATTTAGCACCGTGAATTGATTCTTCAGTGCAATTTTGAGCTCCACGTTCCGATTTTGTGTAACAATAATATCAAAAACAAGCAATTAAGAAATTGTATGTGCATTGTGCCTATTACAACCAACTGATTGCTCTTAGCATTCTTGGCAATATTTAAGCTATGTCATTGATTATTCAGTGCAAATCTGAGCATCAGACTTCGATTGTTCTTAGGTCGTTGAGATTGTTTTATGCATAGGTATGTGTTGTGTTAGGCAATCTTCTTCCTCTGATTAAGTCACATAAGAGACGCAATGCTCTTGTTGGCTGTGCATAAGGCACCATATGTGCAGCTCTTATTATGTGCAATACCATGAAGTAACCTAAGTTGCATTACTTATGTTGTGACTCATCATCTAGTGTACTATCATCCGACAATAGCCGAATTGAAACTTGAAACTTGAAATTTAGTTTGAAATGCCCAATTGTTATAGAATCCAGAAAAGATTTTCCATGCGCTTCATGAAGCGTAAAGCTTCTTTAAGCTTCTTGAAGCGCAAGTATTCTGTTACAGAATTCAGAAAAGATTTTCCATTCGGATGTAGATAAGTCTTAGTTGGCAATGGAAACCGATTACGATGCTATATTTATGGAAGCAATCTCCAATTTCCATACTTTTCATGGATTTGGCTTGGTTTTGGCGCAAAAATCGTCCGCCAATATCAAAACATGGACACAAAATCAAAGTGTCTATTTCTATCTATAAAAACCAGTTCGCATCAGTTGTTTTCACTGCAAACACAAATCTCCATCATCTCATTAAGAAGTTGAGAAATCAGGCTTAAAATTGTGCTTTCCATTGCAGATCTTTTTCAAGAGGAAATACGCAAGCACGCGGCGGATGTACAAGAGATCCGTCTCTTCATTCGGGAGCTCATCACGAGCAAGGAAGAAGGATTGAAGAATGTCGGGAAACACCTTGCCCGACTCGGTTACTTCACCATGTTGGAAAGAATATTCAAAGAGGAGATGGAACTTCAAGAACTCGTTCTCCTCAATGTCGAAGCAACCGCCAACGGCAACCCTGTGATGGCTTTGCCATCTTACACTGATTTACGTCTAGTGAAGCAGGAGAATGAGGGTTTGAATCCAAACGATCCAATCGTCATAGACTAAGTTAGGATTATTTTAAAGAATTAGATTAGCTTATTATATAGTTTTCTTAGTGGATTTGGTATGTTTAGGATTTAGGTTTGTTTAGAGCATATTATGTTTCTACTTAAGTTTTTTTAGTTTGATTTGAACATTGACGTATTTCGGTTTCACTTGTATGGGAAGTTATTTTTATAATCAATGTGTTGTTCTGAAGCAGTGGTGTCAAAATCAGTGCTGAAATGAACTTCTTTCCTTTTAAATCGAGTTTCCAAGTCCTTGAGCTGGATAAATCTGCAGACTCTACACTTCTGTTATGGCTTTTGCACTTGGATGGAATTTCACAAACCAAGACAAATTTACAAGGAAAAAACCCTTTTAAATCGGCTGATGTGTGCTGTTTAGTTGAATTGATGAACAGATTTGCCTTTTCCATAATTCTGAAACAGTTTTAGACCAGAACAGTAGGTGGTTAGTGCTCAGTTTTAGACTAGAACGGTTGCTATTGGAATCATTTTTGTTTGATTTGTACCTCTATTGGAATCATTTTTGTTTGTTCAAGACTGTTGTTCATGAGTTTTAATGAATTGGTTATGTGGCTTTCAATTGAGTCGTGGTTGCAGATTTCCAAAGGTTCTAGTTTTCAGAACAGAATGGGTGTGCTTCATGAAGCGCAAGGCTTACACGCAATCCTCTTGTCTGGGTTGTGTTACGTGCCTTGCGCATCATGAAGCGCAAGGCGGCTTTCGTTCGCCCCCATTTCGTTCCCCCCATCTTCGTCCCTCAGCCAGCCGCTCACGACTCGTGAGCCACCTCACGACCCAGTCACGAGTCGTGACCTCCCTATCACGACCCGTGATGGCCATCACGACCGGACCTTTGTCCTCAGTCCGCCGGTCACGATCCGTGATCCCAAGATCACGAATCGTGATCCCTTCTCTGAAGCTTCTAGGTGCTCCGTCTTGACCCGTGATCCCAAGGGAAAATATAAAATGTGATCACCATGTTCATTTGGTAGCTCTTCATATGGTATTTTATCGAAACCCATTAACAATAATAATAACACAAAACTGTATTTAGCATAAAAACCATATACTAAGCCAAATTTGCATTACAAATGTCATAAATAAAACTAATAAGGTTCTAACAAATTACATATATCATCAACTTCAAACATCAACATTTGGCTTGAGATTATGGCTAATCCGCTTCTCGCGCCATGTTGCCATTCACTATCTAAACGACTCATCCAACCCGTTGACGCTAGGGTGATGGCTTCTTGTCTAATCCCTAAGCGGAGGAGGAAGTGGGGAGTCATTTCTCAACCAAACCTGCAACATAAACAAATAATATATTACCAAGTAAAAAAGTATAAGCGCTAATGTACTTCATGATAAGAATATATGACTCACAAGTATGAAGTAATCTCTGTTTCCCACGAGCGTTATGGCATATATCTTTGTCGGAGGGTCCTGATTGTCCCCTCTCGCCTACATCGGCAAGCATGTATGTGATCCATCCCACGACAACAAAACAACGGCAACCTGATGTAGTGTGGCAAATATCAAACCGGCTATGGGCATCTCCATCCAATATCTTCGAGCGCAAGGGCTAACCACATAGGGCATAGTATCTAACAACTCATCAATAGGGGCTTTGTTCAAAACAGGCTCATATACGCCTATGTTCCTCCTCAATTCGGTTGTCAACTCCAACCAAACTCTACGATACTCGCTCTATACATGTCCCAACAACACGGCAAGTGATCGATAACCACAATGCCCATCTGGAATTATATCCTGCTGCTGATCAATGTAAGGAAACATGAAGTCGTTAACGTTGTCAACTCCAAATTTGAAATCCAACCACATCATGCTGCCCCTCGCTTCTTGTGCACTTATACCCGTCGCAACTTTTTTCGGGGCCTTGTTGGTTGAGCCCTTCGACCTTCAATGCTTTTTTGCGGGGCAATGAGGTTTTTCCTGAGCTCTCATTTTCCTTATCTTGCTTCTCCTTTTCGTATGCCTCCATCTGATGCTCAAGAAAAGTATTATTCCTCTTTGTGGACCACTTAGTAGACCCCTTTGGTCGTCCCCTCTTCATAGCATCTACCTGCTCAATCAAAGACGACTCTTTTCCCAACACATTGTCTACAAATGACTCTGTGATCGAGTACACATTATCATATGTCAATTCACCCCGACACTTTCTCTCCACCATATCTGCCCATCTAATCTCGGTAAGTTCTTTTGACTCTTTGTCTTCTATGGGCATGCACTGCGGATCAACTCCCTCCCATACCACCTGATGCGAAAATGGGTGTATGTCACTTGGCGGGATCGACCGATTATTGAGAATGGATTGGGCAATCCTTTTAGGGCAAGGAAGACCCATGCACTCCCCTACCCAATAATCAACACACTCTTTTTCTAATTTTCCTTCAGCGGCGTCCCTGTTCAGGTCGTAGTACATATTCAACAACTTCATAATGCACAATGTTGACTCTTTGTAAAATAATCGAATGAATATCGTCCTAACTCGACTAGGGACACTATTCAACTCTGTTGGAATCTTGCTATGTGACATCTCCAGATCCCCCCTTATATCATCAACTTGGGACTGAATGTGATTGTGGATCCTTCCGATCACTGTGTTGAAGCCTCCTCGAGAGCTGTCAAGTATTTTTTTAAGCACGTTGTGCGTGCCCTCCGTCCTGTTTCATACATATTATTATTATAAAAAGTGTACATTACAAATGTGTAAATCAAATAATTTTAACAACCAAAATATATTAACCATTAATACGTGTGTACATGTTTTTTGTTCTCGTTTCGTAGTGGGTACAATGATCGGTCCATGCTCTAACTATCGACTTCTTGTAAGGCCCGAGCCACGACCTCTCAACATACTTCATCAGCCCTCCCCAAAGCGCTTTGACTCTTATAAGCCTATCCTCGTATTTTGCCTCCGTTGTCGACATGAAAATGCCCCAACATCTATTAGCAAACCTTACTGCAGCTTCTTTGTTTTCTATTATGATACCTACATCATATGCTAATATGTTCGCCTTAACATGCACCCAACATAGAAGATGTTTCACCTCCTCTCCAAACACAACTTCCTTTGTGTTAATGATTGCCCTCTCTCGATCTGTGACAATCACATTTGGCATTGCTCCCACTTCCTGAAACAAAAGCCTCAAACGCGCCAACACCCATGAAAACTAGCGGTGTCTCCTTCTGAGAGAAATGCAAAACCTATGTTGAAAGATCTTTTTTTTAGCCCCAAAAACCAACTTCATTCAAACTAAAGCATCAGCAGTTAAAAACAACAATAATTGCCTCAGTATATAATTAAAAACTTAAAAGATTGTACATGTTGGTCTTATATGTGTTGTCTATAATGGCGACATAAGGAAACAACTTCAATAGATGTAGCGAGGTGGGGTGCACAAAGAAGATGATATTAATATAATCTGAACCACCTATCCTATTCGGATATACTCTATAACCGTTTCTTTGTAGAAAATGCAGTGCATATTAGGTGGTTGTCAGATTTTCACTATCCTCTTTTAGATATTGTGCCCTCAAATTTGAAATTTGCTTCCTTGATGTCACATTTCCGGAGTAAATATTTATCAACCGCTCCAGTGCTCCACTATACGAGCAGGTGGCACATATATATATACCTCAATTCCTTCACAAGAAGTTTTTTTGATTCCGTCATTCGGCCTGAAAATGAATTGCCAAACAGACTAGTGGGGAGGTCGTGGTTGTGGACTCCGCACACAACCGTTAGTGCCCACTTCCCGGTCGATTTACTTCTAACACCAAGCAACTCGAATTTGCATTTGCACTTTGTGTACAGTGTTCGCACTTGAGGCGGTGTAATAGTCGGGATGACAACACCCTTCTTCCCAGGTCTATACATACCATGCCTATAACATGCTAGCCTGCCAAATTTGCATTTGACGTTTTTATGGGCAACGCCATATTTCTTTCAAACCCAACTTGCCTAGCCCAGGCTATCATTTCATCTCGACTATCCCACACCCCATCGTGATGAAAGTCAGCAGAAAAACTCTCCTATGTACCTACTTATAAATTAAAATTACTTTCAATTAAACTGCAAATACACACACTATGTTTCTAATAATAACAGATTTTTAACTATTATTTTCCAATCAACTCTACACTATTAAATAACAATACTATTTTTTCTAAAATCACCTATTTAGTAATATATCATATTTTTTAACGAATATAATCGATACAAATATTTAAGACTACTAATCTTAATTTTTTTTTAAATTAAAAATATAAATAATGTTAACTTCAAATTTCTAAATATCAAACTATAAACTGCAATTTAAAGATATGATTTCTGTAACAAAAAACTGACCTCGACTATGTCGTTTTCTTCTTCATCAATGTCTATTTCTCCTTTGTGTTCTTCTTCAAATGATGATGATGACAACTCTTCAAAAGATGATGATTCCGCTTCATAAGGTTCATCTGAAAAAGTTGATCCCGTCGATGAATTTTCTTCATATGATCTATTGGATGTCATTGTATTATGTGAAAGTTGTATTTTTTTACTCAAAAACTCTGTGATGTATGAATATATAGGGCTTCAATGTTTGCTATCTAATCTATCTTAGGACATAAAGATAGAAATAAGACTAACAATAAAATCCTTTTTCCAAATTTTTCGAAACATTCATAATTCGGCATGGCGGTGGCGTGCGCGAATATTTTCTACGCAAACCCTTACGCTTCACAAAGCATGAAGAGTCACGCTTCGTGAAGCTTACGCCCCCGTGTATGACCCCGCTGGAGGGGTACCTACTTCATGAAGCGTGAGTTCCCGTGTGCGCCGGGCGTTTTTTCGTGTCAATAAAGAATCGGCCTAAATTAATGCATGTATGAATTTGCATATATAATTAACAGGTTTGAGCAATAGACTTAAACTACGAGAATAAAATACATGCACATTACATGTAATATGTATTTATGGTTCAAAAACCGAAAATCACCCATAAAATAGGGATATTTACCGAAAACCACCATCTTTTTTCCATATTACCGTAAACCACCGACATATGGTGCTACGTTAGCCAAAGACCACCCAAGATTGTGTTTGGCTAACGGAATGCCCTATGTGGGTGGTTTACAATAATATGGCAAAAAGAGAGTGGTTTTTGGTGATAAAATGACCAAATGATCAACTTTGAGTTTTGCCATATCTAATTTTCCCGATTTTCCTCTAATTTTTATTGTTTCTTCTTTGATAAAATGATATTAGTTTGCTAACAAGTTTAATATGCATGAATCCATAGATGCGCTACAACAATAAGTCATTGCAAATGACATCCATGTTTCTTTTTTTTACGAGCCTGTATTTGAGTATTGATGAACTCATACTTGTATGTTTATGAACCATAATAAATAAAAATTTTGAACTATATACATCGCTATCATAAGAGTTTTAGTGATGAAGGAGAATTTTAAAATATTGCTTAATTATGGGTTGAGATGAAGAGTGATTTTGTTCATATAGATTTTATGACTTATAACATTGTAATTGTGTATTGATGAACCCATATGTATAGTTACGATGTCATACGTTTTTTTGTGTACTTAAAATTTAATCTTTGTGTAATGATTGTTAAAAATCATTTTAAAGCCTTTTAACCAAAAAGGGAGAGTAATGTCGTTATTTGGGTTCGAAGCCTACATAGGAAACCACAGAATAGAACCACTTTTATGAATTTAAAGTAATGAAACTAACTATTACGAGCAAGAAATTCATGAACCATAAGATTACTTATTATGAACCTTAACATTTAAATTTATGAACCCAAGAAATACCATTTATGAACTAGAATACACGAAATAAATAAAAAGTATTGTGAATTAAATTTCATGAACCTTTATGACAATTGTTATGAACCTAATCGTATAAAGACATGAACCCACAAAATGCCATTTATGAATACATGATACAAAATAACAAGTATTGTGAATTAAATTTAATGAACCCACAAAATGCCATATAAGGACATGAATCAATAGACCAACTTATTATGAACTAAAAGTCATGAACCATGAGATAAAATATTATGAACTTGTGTTTATAAAAACATAAACCAAATAAATAAATATCATGAACCAAAAGATCTGAACCAGATTAAAACCTAGTATGACTTAAAAGACATCAGTTGTAAGATAAACTATCACGAACCTAAGTATATAAAAACATGAACAAAAAAAGAACTACCATGAACCAAAAGACATAAACCGGATAAAGAGTTAGCCAATGTGATATTTGAACACACGTCTATGTGCACATGCACATTGCTCTACCATTTGAGCTAATAGGCTACCAAATGACAATCATTTTAAAAAGTTTGATATCCAAACATTTAAAATCAAACAAAATCACCAAAATATGTAATTAATTTGATGTTTATTATAGCGATGTCTCCGTTTCAAGGGAAAAAACAACACAAAATTTGCATCATTAGGCACACCACCAAATCTTTTGAATCATGTGGTTGAGACGATATCTAATATTCATTTGGAGAAATGCACGTCAAACTAAGAATTTCATCGCAAACAAGACAAACATGATGGCAAAAATCATCAACTTGCAATCAAAAACTGAATTGTATATTAACCCATCAACTTACAAGACTACATTCATAAAACAATTAGTAACCTAAAAATGAAGAATTATAATCGGTGGAGAGTTAGTAACAAAAAATAAGAAGTCTTTTCCCTAATCATAGTTGAGAGGAGAACTTATAGTCACTTATGGATGACATGGTTATATCGAGTATATATAAGCTTGGTATATATATCAAGTATAAATAAGTTAGATAATGCCATATATAGGTTGGACCAAGAGACAAAAACCATAATCACGCGATAAACCATAATCACGCGATGAACCAAAATAACATTTATCAGGAACCAAATGTCATGACATAATAACTACCATGAACAAAAACTAATGAACTGTAATAGTGCTTACAATGAACCTCATCATATAAAGATGTGAACCAACAAAATAATCAATACATTTCTGTACGACAACCATTTGAATAATCAATACAATGATGAATGCACCAGATTTCCTCCTCAAGTTGTAACTCAATACATACATCTTTCTTATATTCAAAACATTCAACACCCAATACTCCAACAATAATTCTGATTCAATAATAAATGAAGAACGAGATTAAAATGCATCAAGAAAGATGTAAAGGCCGAATCTAAACCATTCAAAAAAGAAAGTATCATTTACCTCATGAAGAATGGAAAAGATGCCAAGGGGAGTCGAGCCTAGCCTCATACTTGTCATTTGATGGGAGAAAGGGAGAGAAGGAGAATAGTTGGAAAGAGCATGGAATCGGGGCTGGAGAGTGATAGCGGCGATGAAACAACGGTAGAAGAAGCCATTGATAAGCCTAGGATTATTGAAAGCGTTGTTTTGGGGCTGTATTTGTGGGGAAGGATAATTTCGTCTCTGAATAAAAAAATTAGGTTATTTACCCGTGTTGCCACTATAAATGAACTGCCTCTTTTTTTCCTATTTTCCACTAAACCCATATTGCCTAATCTCGATCGTTCATTTGATAAATCTAACGGTCCAGATTTGCTCATATATTTTACCCTATGAAAATAAGGCACCTGAGCATGATTCAGTTATGAAGTGGTGGTACAAATAGGGTTGAGCACGGTTCGGTTCAAACCGAAATTTTAAGCCGAACCGACCAAACCAAACCGAACCGAAACCGATATAATTCGGTTCGGTTTTCGGTTTAGGAATTTTCCAAATTTCAGTTTCGGTTCGGTTTTCGGTTAAATTTCGGTTCGGTTCGAATTTTCCAAAGAATAACCTTATATTTATGCAAAACCGACAAAAACCGAAACCGAACCGAACCGAACCGAACCAATTCGGTTCGGTTTTCGGTTCACATAAAATGGAATTTCGGTTTTCGGTTCGGTTCGGTTTTTGTCGGTTCGGTTCGGTTTTGAACCGATGCTCAGCCCTAGGTACAAATGCAAAAAGTGACACAGATTAAGGTAATCATGTAATTCCGTTTTATTAAAAAAAGGGAGAGTGATTCTCTTACACTATTGTCATGACAATTGAAATATTTTATTAACAAATTCTATTAATGGTGGGGTCCACCTACTATTTCCTTTTTTCTTTTCGTTTTTATTAATTGTGGCAGGGTTCCAAGCTTGTAGGTTCGGATGGACCCACTTTTCATATTAGTATATAGTGGATTTTGGGCTTGTTAAATGGGCCGATTTTTTTTAACTCCAAATAGAATTTAAGTTGTTGGTCCAAGCCCATTTTTATGCTGTAAAACTATGTTAATAAGTCTAATTCAACATTATAACCAATTCAAATATTACGATTGTCTTCATTAAGCCCGTTTTGGTTGAAGTCATAATTAACGTTCTTCCTAATTAGATATTTATTTTATTGCCTAATGGGATCAAATCTATTCACGCTCTTCCTAATTAGATATTCATTAATGGGATAAAATCAAATCTTAGATAAGATCGAATCTATTTGATTATCTTCCTAATTAGATATTTATTTCTCTATCCTTCTAAAAAAATTCCTTTCTAAATTAATATTGTTTTGGAGAAATCATCCTAAGTTAATTAAATATAAACTAATGTATATATTAGGCTAAATTGTAGTTAGAGGCTTAAACAAAGAACTTGACTGAACTTGAATTGTAAGGTCACATTCAAAGGTAATTTATATACTAATACCACTGGATGTGATAGTATATATTAGAATAAAGGTCACATTTGAAGTGTAAGGTCACATTCAAATACTTTATATACTAATGTCATCATCACATTGAAGCAAATAATAAATACAAGATAATTTAAGGTCAAATCGACTGGACTTGAACTTGTGATATATGCATAATACATCTCATTGACTAGGATGAACTTTAGCAACACATGATTTGTTCCTTAATTTGCCAAATGCAAGAATCCTACCCACACCGATGACACTTTTTCATTCGCCAACAAGCAAAGGCTTCTATCTCAGCTAGGGCAGTGCAACCGGTCCAGACCGGACCGAATAAACACGGTCTGATCCAGACCGATGGACCGTATTTCATAAAAAATATGGACCGTGGACCGGACCGGACCATTCCAGTCCGGTCCAATTACGGTCCGGTCCCGGGTTTGGACCGATTTGACCGCTTAGTGTTTTAATTTGATTTCGTTGGCCGAAAATCAACGCTCATACCATAGAGATGTAGTAATTAGCAAGATTAATTCTATTATTATAGAGTTAAAGTACCAATGGGCACAACTCAAAACTTTCATTTAGTAATAATCAACAATTTTTTCAATATGAAACCTTAAAC
Organism: Fallopia convolvulus; assembly: GCA_964016875.1. NCBI lineage: Eukaryota > Viridiplantae > Streptophyta > Magnoliopsida > Caryophyllales > Polygonaceae > Fallopia > Fallopia convolvulus. The sequence goes on along the minus strand of OZ024722.1, from coordinate 10,949,635 downwards.
TTTTGCAACCTAGGAAGTATTAAATAAAAATTGGCAAGATGGTGGATTTCTTACAAGATAGTAATTATCAAATAGTATGTAGTAGTAATTAGCAAGTAGTAAATATTAATGCCCAACTCACTTACCCTAAGCCTAATATTCTATAAAGTATAAATTATAAGGTTTTACGGTCCGGACTGAGAATTCCCGGTCTGGTCCGGTCCGGTCCCGGTCCAAAACCGGGACCGAAATTCTCCAATTTCTTGGACTGAGGACCGGAGGTCTGCCGGTCCGGTCCTAGTTTGTACAACCCTACTCAGCATTAGTCTCAAAATGCTGAAGAAAACCATTAGAGACAATGAGCTTCCCATCTGTCTCATGTGAACTTAAATCTGGGTCAAATTGTGTTACTTCCTTTTGGAGTGCCTTAATCATATTTTTGGCTATGGTATTCACCCTCAATCATATTTTTTGCTATGGTATTCCAATGACATGTTATACAAATAAAAATCAGTATGATTATTTCAACAAAAAAAATCAGTATGATTATGAAGATTGTTGAGCTAGGAGTTAGATGGTGTTGTGCAACATATTAATATCAATCTTCTAAATAGAAGTGGAGAGCTCACAAACAACACAGGAACACGAGTATTGACGGGAAATGCTTCTCATTGAATCAAAAAGGTACATGATTTTACAGATTTGTAAACTGCAATTTAGATAATTTAAAAAACAAAAATAAATAAAAGTTGCAACTGAGGAGTGAAAACATCAAAAAAAACAGAAACTAAAACAAACATGGAAGCTTCCCCATTTTAATCATCTTATCCTAGCTGAGATCAATGAAATTAGGTGCAGGTCGTGCAACATCGTCGTCCATCTTGCTCTTCTTGCATGTCGATGACCTTTTCCTAGATTTAAGAGCACTCGGTGGGGTGCTCTTCTCTCCATTCTCTGGGATCTTCTTGGGTGTGATGTTGGTTTGATTCCAAACGTGTTGCTCTTGCTAAAAAAATACGTGATTTTGAGAGGCAACTGATGTTCTTGGACTTCTTTCCATTTCAGCTTCTGGTTTTGTATAGAAAGTGAGTTCCGTAATGAGATGAGAGGGAAGGAGAAGATGTGAAGAAATCGTTGCCCATGATGTATTTATACAGCAATATGGCCTTTATCTCAAGTTCTAACAAAAATTGAAAGCATTGTAATCTCAACAAAAAGCTCCAATTTCCAATTGAACTTCATAATTACTGTGAGTCACTTCCCTGGAGAGATGAAAGATCAAATGAATTCTGAAGAAAAAGAATTATGAAGAGAGCGTAAGGAAAACTCGGGCTTATATAAGAGAATACTTTATATTTTTATGATAATATTATTTTAAGAATACGTTTCTAGCCTGCTGATTCGCAAAAAAAAATAATGCTAGTGCAACACCCCGAAGATTTATAAGGGATTGAGGTGATACCCATGTCAACAAGAGCTCTTCCTTTTCTGAGTTGAAGTGAGGACAAAGAACTCAAAAGTTAAGCGTGCAGGAGCGAGAGTAGTACGAGGATGAGTGACCTCCTGGGAAGTCCTCGGGTTGGCATGGGATACCGCTTCTAAGGTCTCGGGCCTTACAAATGGTATCAGAGCCGACTCCGGGCTACGAGTTGGCTTGGTCTAGAGGGAGGTCACTCGACCCAGAGGGCGGTCATTGGGCCTTGACGAGGACGTCAAGTTCTTAAGTGGGAGAGATTGTAACACCCCGATAATTTGAAAGCAATTGAGGTGCTCCCCATGTCAACAAGAGCTCTTCCTTTTCTGAGTTCGAGTGAGGACAAAGAACTCAGAAGTTAAGCGTGCAAGGGCGAGAGTAGTACCAGGATGGGTGACCTCTTGGGAAGTCCTCGGGTTGGCATGGGATAGCGCTTCTAAAGGCTTAGGCCTGACAAATGGTATCAGATCCGACTCTGGGTTACGAGTTGGCTTGGCCCGGTGGGCGGTCACTCGACCTAGGGTTGTCCAACGGGTGGGTTGACCCGTAACCCGACCCGACCCACCCGTAAATTTACGGGTTACGGGTCAAGTTTTTTTCATATTACGGGTTACGGGTTGGGATTTTTTAGATTACGGGTTGTGGGTCGGGTTACGGGTCGACCCGTAATATTTAAAAATATATTACATTAATACATTATTAAGTAGTAACATTATACGTTTATAATTGGCCCAAAAGCCCAAAAGGGCCAAACCCTAATTTTACTGTACGAATATGATACTCCCGATCGAGGGATCGACTCCGCCTCTTGCATCCTTCCTTTCTCATTCTCATCTCTCGTCCTCGGCCATCCTCAGTCGCCGGTCATCGCCAGTCGCCCCCATCGCCAGGAGCCCCTATCGCCAGGAACCCTCAACAGTTGCCCCCATCGCCAAGAGCCCTCGCTAGTCGCGCCCATCGGAAAGAACGACTTGATAGTCGCCAGTCGCCCTCGCCGGTCGCCAGCAGTGTCGTGAGTCGCCCTCGCCAGTCGCCAGCCGCATCGTGAGTCGCCAGTCGCGAGCCTCCTTCCTTTCTCAACCGAGTTCTCGCCCTCGCCAACAGACATCAAGTATGTATGAAGGTTTTCAGTATTTTTCACGAATTCTTTTGGCTATTGAGTACTGAACTACTGATGCACTCGAAATCTTTTCGCTATGTAATCTACTATGTCAAATGAACTGCTAATTTTTCATGCCTAGGACAGCTCAATCAAGTTGTAGCATTTTTGAGTGGTTAAGCCTTTAAGCTGTAGCATTTTAAATTTTCTTGTACATGACATTTTCAGAAATTTACTGCTCTTTCTAGTTTCTATACACTTTATACATACTAGAGTCCAATACTTGTGCATTGTGCAATCTGATTTTTGCTTAAATGTGTTGCTCTTGTACAAATTTTCTTCTGCTGAAGAGTAATCTGAATATTTGATGTCTACTGAAGTTGTTTTGTAACTTTTGTTCATAGCATCAACTTGTGTATGCTGAAATGTAATGTGTTCATGATATGAATTCTACTATTCTAGATAAGTGATAAACTGAAAATGACACTTTTTTCTTCTGGAAATGTGAGATTAATTCATTTAAGTTTTCAATGTGTTGGACCCTTGGACGTGAAGAAAGTTGACACTTGGGCAAGCTATACTTATTGTTGGGCTTGAATAAAGAAATATCCATGGAATTATCTACCAAAATTTCTTGCAACGTAAGTTGGAGACGGGTTTATAAGTTACTTTCTTTAACATTTTGACTCTTTTGATTGGCTCTTTGGTATTTTGATTGGCTCTTTTAAGCTGTAGCTAAAATTTAGTTTTTTGAATTTGATTAGATGGATACGAGTGAGGCAAATCAGCCTCATGACTCTCCTGCTGAAGTTGCAAGTAGAAGTAGAAGACCTCATGTTAAAAAACCAAGAGAAACAAGAGCAGAAATTTGGGAAGATTTTGAATCGTATTTCGTGAATGGATTGAGGAGAGCTACATGCAAGTTTTGTGGGGCACATTATGCATGTGATTCGGATAGGGCTGGCACCTCCAATTTCTCGAGGCATAGGGGAAAGTGCAAAGAAAATCCAAGGAATCAAGGCAAAGGTACACAAACTCACTTGACTTTAGAAAGTTGTGAAGATAATAATGCTAGGGTAAGGAGTTGGAAATTTGATGCAAATTATATTCGAGACAAAGTTGTTCGAATGGTGATTAGAGATGATATGACATTTACATATGTAGAGAAGATAGGTTTAAGAGATGCTTTCTTTGCTCTCCAATCCTTATATATTATGCCTTCTCGTAACACTATAAGGCGTGCATGTTTTGATCTTTACTTGAAAGAAAGGGACAAGTTAAAGGAGCTTCTTACAACTTCTTGTGTGAGTGTTTGTTTGACGACCGATACTTGGACTTCGGTTGCAAATGATAATTATACTTGTGTGACTGCTCATTGGGTTGATGATAAATGGGTTTTACAAAAGAGAATTCTCAATTTTTTTTCCACCACGACCCATACAGGAGAGTTAATTGGTATAGTTATTGAAGATTGTTTGAGATTTTGGGGTTTGACTTCTAAGCTTTTGACAATTACTGTTGACAATGTGGGGGAAAATGATGTTGCTTGTAATTATGTCAAGGAAAAAGCTAAGAAGCGTGATGGCATCACTAAGGGGGAATATTTGCATGTGAGATGCATTGCACATGTTATTAATCTGATTGTGAAAGATGGTATGGCAATTGGTGGACGACATATTGCAAAGATTCGAGCCATGGTTAAGTATGTTAGGGGTTCTCCTTCGAGATTGGATGCTTTCCAAAAGCTTGCAGAGCAAATGGAGGTCGAGTATAAGACTTCATTGAAGAACGATGTGCTTACGAGGTGGAATTCCACCTACTTAATGTTGGATTCTGTAATGAAATATCGGTCTGTGTTTGAAAGAATGGGAAGGGAATCAGATATTCCAGCCTTGCGTGAGGGATCAGAATTGGGGCCAATGACAATATCTGATTGGGAAAGATGTGAATCTCTTAGAAAGTTTTTGAAGGGGTTCTACGATTTGACTAATCATATTTCGGGACCCTTGTACGTCACAAGCAATTGGATGGTATTTCATATAGGTGTGTGTTCAAAGTTGGTGAATGAATTGATTAATGGTGATGACATTGATTTGAATATGATGGGGCGTGAGATGAAGAAAAAATATGACAAGTATTTTGGAAATTTGAGTATGATAAATTCGTTGTTGTTTGTGGTTGCACTCCTTGATCCTTATCATAAATGCGTGGAGTGCCAAGTGTTTTGAAAGGGTTATTTGGTGAAGCAGATTTACAGAAGTTGGTGAAGGTTGTAAAGGATTTTGCGTATAAGTTGTTTGATGCCTACAAAGCTTTGCTTAATCCGCCTGAAAACCAAGGGTCACAAATGCGTCAATCCGGAGAAGGTGAAGAATCAGATTGGATGGATACCTTTGAGGATGAAGATTATGAATGTGAAGAGGGCTTCAGATCAGAATTTGACTTGTACTTGGTTGATAGGAAGGAAAAGGAAAAGACAGATGTTTTAGAGTGGTGGGTGAAGAATCACCAAAGATATCCTATCCTTGCATGCATGGCCCGAGATATCCTAGTCATTCCTATATCAATTGTTCCTTCTGAATCTACATTCAGCACTGGAAGACGTACTATTTCAGATTACAGAAGTAGCTTGAAACCTGAAGTAAGTATTTAAAAATTGTTAGTAGCTAATTTATTTTAAATATAATTATATAAGTATATATGTTAATATATTTGCTATTTATCTTATAAGATGGTACAAGCACTTATTTGCATTCAAGATTGGCTACGTGCAAGTGCAAGAAATGAAATTATTAATGGTGATGAGGATGATTCAGATGAGGATATTCCAAAGGAGGTCTTGGAAAGCACATTCTATGCTTGTTGATGGTGTTTGTAATGGTAAGAATTTAAGGCTTTTGGTTATTGATTGGTTTTACAATTTTGGTGACTTAATTAGTGAATTTTGTGTTTATATTCTAACTTTCTAAGTTTGTCAATGCAGATTACAGAAGCTGTTTTTTAGATTGAAGAATGCAAATTTGGTGCTGCAGAAATGGCTAAAATGCAGAATTGTTGTTGCATGATTGAAGTCTGAAATTTTACTTTGCTTTGTGTTTGGTACTTTGGTTGTGTTTAGAGAATTAGAGTAGACTTTAGTGTTATTTCTCATGTCTTTTGTGGACCTTTTTATGTATTTCAACTTGTAGATGGTACTTTGGTGTTGGATTGCTCATTGTTGGTTGTAGAATATTTGGTACTTTGGTTGTGTTTGGTACTTTGATTGTATTTCATATTTCAGTATTTGTGATTTGGAATTGCTAAAAAGTAAAAACAGGTTTGTTACATAATGGTGATAAGGCATATTGTAGATTGTTGCTGCAGATTTTTTTTTATGTTTGCGGGCCAAACGGGTCAAACAGGTTGTCCCGTGACCCGACCCATAAACCCGTAACTCGTTTTATGGGTTGCGGGTCGGGTCACAGGTCAACATTATTTTTTTTACGGGTCGGGTCGGGTCGACCCGTTGGACAACCCTAACTCGACCCAGAGGGCGGTCCTTGGGCCTTGACGAGGACGTCAAGTGCTTAAGTGGGGGAGATTGTAACACCCCCTTAATTTATAAGGAATTGAAGTGCTTTCCATGTCAACAAGAGCGCTTCCTTTTCTGGGTTCGAGTGAGGACAAAGAACTCAGAAGTTAAACATGCAGGGGCGAGAGTAGTACCAGGATGGATGACCTCCTGGGAAGTCCTCGGGTTGGCATGAGATAGCACTTCTAAAGGCTTGGGCCTTACAAATGGTATCAGAGCCGACTCTGGGTTACGAGTTGGCTTGGTCTGGATGGCAGTCACTCGACCCATAGGGCGGTGCTTGGTCCTTGACGAGGACGTCAAGTGTTTAAGTGGGAGAGATTGTAACACCCCGAAGATTTATAAGGGATTGAGGTGCTACCCATGTCAACAAGAGCTCTTCCTTTTCTGGGTTCAAGTGAGGACAAAGAACTTAGAAGTTAAGCATGTAGGGGCGACAGTAGTACGAGGATGGGTGACCTCTTGGGAAGTCCTCGGGTTGGCATGGGATAGCGCTTCTAAGGCCTCGGGCCTTACAACTAGCTTGTAGATTTGAACACTGGCCAATTAGATACAAGAGAAGTGAAGGCAGATTACCACTGGGATAGGATAACTTCTGTAATTTTTTTAAACTAATTTTTGTTATTATTATATACTTTGAGTAAGCTTCAACCAACCCAAATTATAAACTAAGTAGTTCTCATGCACATATGAACGTTATAACTAATTAATTAAAAATAAAAATGTTATATATGAATTATTTTTAAAATTAAATGAGTTTGAATTATTGAATTTTTAAATTTGAATTAAGTGCTTTTGTTTATGTGAATATAACATCAATTAAGATTTTATGAAATCAAAGATCCACTAATTGATTAGTTAGATTCAAAGATATTTTTTAATCGCATTGTTTTGTAAAAAAATTAGTAGATATTGTTTTATAAAAAAATATGAAGCTAACAAATCTAATCCATTATTAGTTAGGATATATATATTTATTTTTTGATATATGTTGAAAATTTTAAAATATATATGTAAAAATTTAAAATTAACTAACGCTTCGCTAAACGAGTTAGGTTTGTGATCCAGGTCAATTATATTATTTAGTTTGAAGACACACCTAATGTAATTTTGACTTATAATAACACGTCTAATGTTGTTATTCTTAGGGTAGAGGGTCAAGATCGATGGCATTATGCTCTATGGTCTTCTTGGTTTAGGTTTAGGGTCTAGGGTTTAGGTTCTAGGGTATATGGTTGAATCATTTGGGTTGGTCGAAGCTTAAAGTTTTTGGGCTTTCGATTCTTCTTTAATAATTTCAATGTAGTTTATATGGTAATTGATAAAATTAACCAACGTCAAACGAGTCGGGTTTGTGATCCGGTTTAATTATATTATTTAGTTTGAAGACACGCCTAATGTAATTTTGACTTATAATAACACGTCTAATGTCATTATGCTTTGGGTAGAGGGTCAATTATATTCTCGGTTTAGGGTTTAGGTTCTAGGGTATATGGTTGAATCATTCGGGTTATGATCCAGGTCAATTATATTATGAATGATCTAGATCACCTAGTACATGATTTCGAACGCGTTAATAGATTTGACATCTATATAAAGTATTATATAAGTCACAAATAAGTCAAAATATGATACTTATGTAAACAATATTATTTAATCAAGTTATAAATGAATTTTACTATAATAGATTTTGTTTAAAACAATCTTGTTAACGTAATATACATGCATAATCTTGTTAACGTAATATATAGAAATAATTTAATATATATATATGTATATCGATGATTAAATATCTATAGTGAATTTATTATACATCGTTCCTAATTGTTACGTTATATGGTCCCTCTTCCAGGTTACTAATATACTATGTTCCTATTTGTTACGTTACATAGACCACCACAAACCTTTTCAAAAAAAAAAAAAGATTTGAATAAATTAAAGTTGTTTCATCAAGAAAAAAGTAAATTAAAGTTGTTTTACATTACCCAAAACGGAATTGGAAATCTGGAAAAATTAATGGGCGGAGACACAAGGGACGCATGCGCCGTAATGGAAGAAGGGAGTGTCAATTTTGGAATTTGTTCATCAAATTGAACCTTAGATATTCCGAGTTATCTTCTTCCTCGACACTTCAAATGTGACATTTATTTTAGCCAAATATATACTATCACATCTAGTGGCATTAGTATATAAATTACCTTTGAATGTGACCTTACAGTTCAAGTCCAGTCAAGTACTTTGTTTAAGCCTCTAACTACAATTTAGTCTAATATATATGTTAGTGTATATTTAATTAATTTAGGAAGAATTCTACCAAAAAAAAATTAATTTAGGAAGGAATTTTTTTTGGAAGGATATAGAAATAAATATCTAATTATGAAGGCAATCAAATAGATTTGATCTTATCTAAGATTTGATTTTATCCCATTAGTGAATATCTAATTAGGAAAAGCGTGAATAGATTTGATCCTATTAAACAATTAATAAATATCTAATTAGGAAGAATGTTAATTACGACTTTAACCAAAATGTGTATAATGAAGACAATCGTAATATTTGAATGAGTTATAATGTTGAATTGGACTTATTAACATATATTTGCGATATAAAAATGGACTTGGACCAACAAATCAAATTCTATTTGGACTTAAAAAAATTCGGCCCATTTAACAAGTCCAAAATTCACGATATACAAATCTGAAAAGTGGGTCCATTCGAACCTACAGGTTTGCAACCCTATCACAATTAATAAAGATGAAAATAGAAAAAGAACCTCAAAAAAAAAGAACCCCACCATTTATAGAGTTTATTAATAAAATATTTTGATTGTTATGACAATAGTATAATGCTAACAAATTCTAAAAAGGGTGATTTGCGAAAAAAAACCTCAAAAAAAATCTTATTTTAAAAAAAGGATTAATTTTACAAGGCCCATGTTATGCACCGCCCCATAAAATTAGTATGCAACATTCAATTTATTAAAAATTAAAAAACTAGTCCAAACATAATTTTACTCCCTTTTCCACATTCTCTAGTGTCTGCAACCCTAATTCAAATCTAAATTTCTCCATACTGTTATTTCTTAAAGAATGTCGAGTGACATCGAAAGAAGTTCTCAAGACGAATTACATAGTCGAGATTCAACGATACGTTCAACATTCATATAAGCGTTTTTCAATTTTCGGAATTGTATATGCACGTGCGCAGACTGCGTGCAAAACAATTATGCACGCAATTAAGAGGTGTGCAAAAACGCTTTCCACGTCAAAAACTGGCGTGCATAAAGAAGTAGATAATTTGACATAAAACATGTGCACGCAAATATTTCGTGTGCAAAGAAGCAACGCACGGCCGATTATTGTGTGGATATTAGATATGCACACAAAATTTATGCATGCAATATCTGTATTCCCCCAGATAATTTGTGTGCATCAGCAAACTACATACACTTTTATTGCGTGCACACACTTTTAGTTCACAAAATTTGTATATTGTTTGCAACATGGAGAGGTCCATCTTTAACAAATTTAGATTATGTTTTTCATTTGGTGCAGGATCATAATATTTATGACTCAATAAATTTAGATGATATCGATTTTTGTAATGATGGAGGTGAAGATTTGGACTCTAATGATGATGAAAGGATTGATATGGATCACTTTCCAGATTATTCAGAGTTTTTTACAACAAATGAAACTTTTAATACATGTGATGAAGCTATAAAATGGGTTAGAAGTGTTGGGAAGAAGTGTAAAACGAGTGTAGTCATATCTCGTGTCAAAAGTGGTGTTGGTGGTCTTAAAAAGACGACGCTGGAATGTGAGAGACATGGGAAGTATACTCTTACTCGAGGAAGAGATTTGCCTAAAAAGGAAACGTCAACGATCGATGTGGATGTCCATTTCGGATCAACTGTATTGAAGTGGTTTCTAGGGTGTGGAGATTAGAAGTTATTTGTGGATCACACAATCATAAAGTTGGGAAATATTTGGAGGGGCATTCAGTTGCTGGTAAGTTGACTCCAGAAGAGTATAAGTTGGTAAGAGATCTCTCAGCTTCTTGATGCAAGCCAAAACACATTCTTCAACAGCTCAAAATTCATGATCCTCATAATTGTAGTACATTGATGCATGTTTACAATGGAAGTCAGAAGTTGCGTAGGGAAGGTTTTATGGATAGAACCATTGTACAACAATTGTTTCATAAGGTTAATGAACACAATTACTTTGTGCGCTATAGGGCGGCAACTTCTGGGGTTGTTAGTGAGTTATTTTGGGCCCATCCCGAGTCCGTGAATCTGTTAAGAGCATTTCCAGATGTCTTAATCTTAGATGCCACATACAAGACAAGTAGGTGAGTTGTTTTAATTCACAAGACAATTATGGATGTCTTTTTTATGTTGATATTATTTAATGTCTTGCCTTTTTTGTTTATTTAGGTACAAGATGCCTTTTTGGAAATTGTAGGATTCACATCAACATGGAAAAGCTTTCCAATAGGAGGTGCATTTTTGACTAATGAAAAGAAAGAGAATTATACTTGGGGTTTGGAAGCATTGAAAGATATGTTGATTCTTGTTGGGAGGGTGCCAGTGGCACTAGTTTCAGATAGAGATGGTGCATTATTGAATGCTATGAAGGTAGTATTCCCTGATACAAAGCATTTGTTGTGTCGACGACATATCTACAAGGATGTAGAAGCAAAATGCAAAAAAACGTAACTGGGTGTACAAAGTCAGCCACAAGGTTTGAAAGGCGTTGCATTAAGTTATTTGAGGCAAAGACAGAAGAATCATACAACTCATTGTTAAATGATTTCGAGACAGCTTGGAGTAGATTACCTGTGTTGATTAAATATCTTAAGGATACCTGGCTGGACCTATACAATGATAGAATTGTATCTGCATGGACAGACAATGTGACTCACTTTGGCACCCACACCACAAATAGGTGAGTTGGTTATTTAATAAAATATTGATGTGCATTTGAAATACCCTTTATTAATGTTTATATTGACCCAATTTTTATCTATGATAATAGGGTTGAGAGTCAACATTCAGCATTAAAGAGGTTCCTTGGATCGAGTCGTAACAGTTTCGACACGATCTTTGATGATATGCATATATTGATTGGTACACTAATTGGAGAGATTAGGAGGACATTTGAGGAGTCACGCATCAAACAATACCACCGAGTTGTTGTTGTACAGTGCTTCAGATTGTTACAAGGAGTGGTTTCTCGCAATGCATTGGGCATAATGTTAGATCAGTATGATCTTCTAAAAAAGGGTAAGATAAAAGCAGACTCTTGTGAGTGTAGTATAACAAGCACACACGGGCTCCCATGTCCCCACTTCATTGCAACTTCTATTAGAGATGATAAGATGATCGATCCAAGTGTAATTAATAGGATGTGGAGGACACTTGATATAGAACTTTTACAGTTTGATGTCGATCTTCAAGCCGCTAGAAGACAACACCACGACTCTGTGTTTGATAAGTTCCATAGAAAAGCTTCCCAACTTTCAGAAGATGCAAGGATAAGGGTTGCAACTTATTTATATCAACGACTACATCCCGATAGTGTCAACATGCAAAAGCCACCAGTTGCTTCTAGCACAAGGGGTATGCCTAGGAACGATTCGAGTACAAAACGAAACCCGAGTAAATTTGAGTATGCACAGGGATTGGTGCCTACCAAAAGTAGTGTTCGAGGCAAAGGCAAAGGCCGATCACACTCACTTGGTGCTAGTAGCAAGTCATCAGAAAGTATCCCGAGTATCCCGCTTTTGATATTTCCCCAAGATATTCCAAGGTTCATGCATGGTTACATTACAAAAATAGTGGATGTCAGGGGGGATGGACATTGCGGGTTTTAGTCCATAGCAGAAAGCAGAGGGATGGGGCAAGAACAGTGGAAGACAGTCAGACATCAACTTGTACATGAGCTCGTAACCCGTCCATATCTGTATACTCCGGTTATTCCCAATGGGAATGTTCCATTATTATTTGAATCGTTAGCTTACTACGATAGTCCTGTACTCGACCCTAAGTATTGGATGACACTTCCGGAAACAGGGCACTTGGTAGCAACTACTTATCAATGTGTCTTTGCAGTCACTGGATCGTATACATATTTGCCCCTACAATCATTTGTACCCGAGAGAGATCCTACTACATTGCCTATCGTAGCTGCAGCATTCCTAAACTCACAAAGGCACTATGTATCGATATGTATCTCACCTTTTATTTATATATTTTTTTAAATTTTACTGTTATATATATTCACTTTAAATGTTCTGTTCACCATATATTTTTTCTTTATAATGAAAAACATATCTTCAAATATATTTTGTTCTTACTATTATTAAATAATTGTCTTCACCATTTATACAAGCTGACAGAATAGTATAAAAGTGAAAATTTATTGGTTGTTTGCATCATAAAGAAAATTTATTTAAGTGCATCGGATGTAGAATTTAAATAAAGAATGTTTATCTACACATTTCAACTTGTTATTTTTGTTTTTTTATATATGGTTTGTAATTTTTCATTAAACATTTGATATGTTTGTTTTTCCATTATTTGACATGCAAGGCTACTCAGAAAAGGACAGAGAACAGACGTGTTACAAGATCGGCTAGACGGGGAGAACATGATCCTCCGGAGGACGTTCAAAACCCTCAAGAGTTGGGGGATCCCTCACCTCTGAAACGTTCCCAACGTCGCGGTTATGGTTCGCAATTCTATTCTAGGAAGAAAAAGAAGCAACCGCGCCCTCCTCCCGATCTCCATACTTCTGATCTTCGTACTTCCCCTCTCTCAACAAATGATCTCCATACTTCTGATTGTAATACTCCTATCCCAACAATCGATCTCCCTAATTCCAACTCCAATCCTGGTGGAGAAAGTCAAAATGAAGAACCGGTTATTAGATCCTGCCCACAAAAGAGATATTGAGGTAAACATGAACGAAAATTCGAACCAGTTCTTGTTGGTGAAGCGTCAGGAGGTCCTCTTATTCCTGATATTCTCGTATCATTTGAGGCCCACATTGCTTTTGAGCTATATAAAAACCCTGTAAGCATTTTTCGTCATTGTGTTGTTGAGTTTAGTTATTTTAAAACTTATATGACATTATATCTATCTTATTAAATTTACAGAATCCACATGGACATATTATGTCTATCCATGAAAGAATGGTGCAGCTGAAAAAATGGAAGCCACCGAAATGTTTGGGGCAAAAGGAGAGGTGTTGGGATTTGGTCGAGGCTAGTGGATTGAGCCATTTACATTCTGCCATGCACAGCAAAATCAATTTGCCTCTGATAATCGCATTTGTTGAGCGGTGGCATCCTGAAACAAACTCTTTCCACTTGCCATTTGGGGAGATGACGATCACTTTGCACGATGTATGGGAGATTTTACAGTTTCGGATCGATGGAGAGCCCGTTGTTGATGAGGATGTCAAGACCCGAAACGTGGAGATGCACGAGCTTACTTCGGATCTTGGGCTTGAATACTCGACACTTAAAGGCGAGATGGCTCGAGGTAGTATAAAGTTCGAGACCTTGCGAAATGATGGGATTGCCTTAGTCTCAAGTCGACCAGATAAGGGTGTTGCTGCATATCTCCTTCACTTATTATGCTCCACGATTTTCATAAATAAGGCTCGAAGTCGTGCACAGGATAAATTTTTTAGAATATTGTGTCACATGGATAAGGTACCAAAGATGGCATGGGGTGCAGCCACATTGGCATACCTTTATCGTAAGCTTGGGGAGGCCTCCAGATCTAATTGTAAGCAAATGGATGGATGCTACACTCTTCTTCAGGTATGTGCATCTGAAATTTAAATTCATTATAAACAACACCCAATTAGGATGGGATACATTATTTATGAGTTCAGTTTTTTTTTTCTAAAAGTTGTCTTGCATAAATTCGTAATCTGCAAATTACATGACCACTTAAATAAAAAAATGACCCAAACTACAATGATCTGACTTAGATAAATTGGAGTTGAGATTGAGTGACTAAACACATTCATTATTCAAAGTTTTCATGTTTTATTACAAAAATTAACAAATTTAAGGGCATTTGCAGTCATGATTACAATTAGTATGACAAGACTAAGAATAATAGAATTGTTAAATGATTGATAAACATGTTCTTGCATATTTTTTTTGTTGATGAACATTAATGTGTACATTATATATATAATGTGTTTGAGTCATTTTTTTATATATATAACATGTAATGTTATTGTGAATTTTGGTTGTGTAGACGTGGATATATGAGTATTTTCCAATATTTCGCCCTACACTCAACCATTCTTACCGACCGGGCCAAGATGTACGGTCCATGAGGTAGAATCCGGCCACTGCTACAAAGAAGGTTGCTACAGAGTTGGATGGGATCCGAGGTTTACTTGATGACTTGTATCCAGACGAGGCAAGTTATATTTCCCAACTTTTATGATGAAATACATAAACTAGGAATTTCTCTTTCTTGAACATAAAAAAAGAGCTGAAGTCAGATTTTGATTGAACAACAAAGACTTGGGCTGATATTAGAATGAAGTTTGCAGTTTATGAAAAAACATAAGCTTTATTCAGATTATGAAAAAACATAAATTCTCTACATCACTAATGATACCACTAAACGTCTCTCAAATTTCCTAGTTTTGTAGGTAACTTGGCTGCCATATGGTACCCTGAATTTTGATGGACCACACGGAAATTCATTGTACCATGGTTGCTTATCTTGCCTTGACATATCCGAGCCCTATATGCCCGACCGTGTGTGTCGCCAGTTTGGGCGTGTTCAAGGTATCCCTAGGGATGTTATTAGGCCGTTGATTGCCCGTCGACTAAGGGATGTATCTAAATATAAGGTTGAATATCCTGATTCTAGATGGGTGTGGCGTACACAAAAAGGCGATCTTCATAGGATACCGATTGACAGTATGGGTCCTCCTGTCAAAGCACATTTTGATTGTGTTAAAGAGTATTTCAAGTGGTTTAAACCTCGCACACATATACAAGTGACATCTCCTGATTGTCTAAGTAATAACGATAATGGGACGAGGTCGAGTTTGCATCGAACTAATGCGGATAAGGTACTTTTATATAAATCTAATATCATTCATTACTTTTGTACATGATGAAGGGCAAGGTCAAGGGCAAGCGTGTGTTGGCTCTGCCGGAACCTGATATGCGCCTAGTCAAGATAGAGCTACGAAGGTCGGAGCATTTGAAGAACAAAAGGAGAGGTCCTACCGCTTGAAGACGCTTAACGACAAAAGGATGGAAGTTGATATTGCTTTTCATTTAATTATTAAGTTGTTTTCAATTATGAGTCTTTTTTTATTTCATTTATGAATAATTTTAGTATTTATATTAGGATAATATTGTGTGCACAACTTTCATTCTTCTTGTAATACTCGGTTTCGTTTTGCCTTTTAAAGGTCAGAAAAACAAGTTCCTTGATTTACAAGTAGTCGAGTTTATTGACCCACAAGTAACCTTGTAGGAAGGAATAATTAATAATCCGTTGTTATCCTTCTTTTTAAACACACATCCCATTACCTTTTTCCTATCTATACGTTAGTTATAATAGATTAAAATTAAGTTTACCCTAGATTAGCCTTATAAATACTCCTAACCCACCCCAAATCACGCCACCATTCATATCCAATTCTGGAAGCACTCTCCTCCGTCTCCTACGCATTTGAAGTCGGCCCCAACCTCGTCATTCTTGGGCAAATAGTGCCGCCATTGGAGTAGTCTCGTCTCACCCCATCTATAACGGACCACAAGCATCGGGGACGGTCCATACCGTCAGTAAGTAACGTCATCGTCTTTGCCTTGGTTGGTGTTACACTTCTTCTACGCTTATTATAATCTATAATACTATAAGACTAAATCCTATTGGCAATTAATGATCATTCAACTTATAAGTTTTTTTATAATTTCATTGCAAGAATACAATATAATTTATATCTATAAACATTTAAAACTTGAGAGAAGATTTTTTGGTCATTAATGCCCGTATAATTGACATGGAATTCCATACACTTATATATAATGTGATATTTACTACATATTAGTATATAAACCAAACTGTTTTTGACAAAAAAAAAAGTACTTCTTAATTAATATGATTTTTATAATTTCATTCAACCATACATTTACATATTATAAAAATATAAACTTTGTCATAATTAATAATCATGTAACCATATAATTTTATGTATCCCGTATCAATAAGACATTTTGACAAAAAATACCATTTATCAATGATCCATAAAATAAACTTTTAAAATGATAGAATTGAAATATACCTATGAATTATTCAAAGTAAATTTATATTATAATATGTATTGTATATATCATCCTTCCATTCATAAGATAAATTATTAAAAAATGAATTATTTGAGGTCGTATATATTTTAATTACTATATATTTTCACTATTAATTTCACCGATCTTGATAATAAAAATCTTTGAAAAAAAACATTTCAAATTATGTTGTAATTTTAGGATCTAAAACTATATTGTATTATTATATTAAAATTTCCAACTTGAAATTTTAATAAGAAAATAAATTAATAAAGAGATGTTGGTGCTGCCATTTGCCACCTTTCTAACTCCTAAATTTTGTAACCCCTCACATTGATTTTGTCTAACCCTTCATATTTCATACCGCTAAAATCTAGATTAGATCAAATTTATTACATTCATTTTTGCAAAAAGAGAATTTATATATCAAGCAATAAAGTCCATGTATTGATGTTAGAGGATGAAGCTTAGCTAATTTGAAGGACTTTTATGGCATGCAAAAGAGAGAGTAAACTAATAGATGCGAGACTTTTATTTTCCAAAATAAAAGGAATTAGAGCAACGAGGTAATTGGTTTATCTTTTTAAAGCTTCCATTATATTTTTTTTATGTTTTTTAATTCAACAAAATAAGAAATTTTATTTTATTTCTTTTCCCATTATATTTAAAGATTAATTTCTAAATTAAGTATTTCTAATAAATTAGTGTCTTATTTATCATTTATATTATTACTAAAAATAAAAAAGTATTGAAAATAAGTGACATTTCAATTGTTGTCATTATGAGTAAAATATCTCACATATAATCCTAATAGATACAATTTAACTCCTATTTTAGTACTAACCTTTTTATCTATTATTTGAATCAAACATAAATTTTGATCAATTTATTGTCTTTGACAAGTCAACATGTCCAATTAAATATAAGAAGAAAAGGAGATGAAACATACAACTCTTAATATGAATCGGTTACAAACATGAAAAGACATAAAATTAATTACCTCCACAAAAGGTAATTATTTAATAAAAACTTTTAATGCTAAATAGTTATTGATTTAATTTGTAAAAATCCTTGAGAAATCATGCACCCCTTCTTTATAGTATAAATAGGAGTTTCCCCTTCCACATTTCATATCACCATATATTGTATAATTGGTGATTATGCCTCTATATCCATTATGTGAATTCAAAGTGACTAGATAAATTACTTTATGGTGAGGATAATTCTTCTCCTCCCAAATATTAAAAATAATAGTTTTGATTCTACCAAAAAAAATAATAGTTTTGAAGAAGACAACCAAGACTTCCTTCAATCCATCTTATTTTTCACTTTGCAATTTGTGTTCGATAATAAGTGTGTTTATGTCTTATGTCAGTATGTTCTTCTACTATATCATTATATTACTGTTGTTTTCATTTTTTCAAAATTATATGAACGTTAATGCATGTATATAATTTCTTATAGATTTTTGTTGATGCGTTTCTTTTTTCATCATTAAAAAGACGGGTAAATCTTGCTAAATATTTCTTGAATGAATTTAAAATAATTAATGAGTTGCAAGTAGAGCTGTCAAAAGCCGACCCGACCCGAAAAACCGACCCGAACCGCCCGAAAAATTTAGGGTCAAGACCCGAAAATTTGAACCCGAAACCCGAAATAAACCGAACCCGATAGACCCGAAACCCGTTGGGTTCAAACCCGAAAAAACCATTGGGTTCAAACCCGAAAAAACCGTTGGGTTGACCCAATTTGTTACATTTTAAGAATATATAATATATTTTGAAAATGATAATATATTTTATTATTAAAATATATAAAAATAATAGATTTATTATAAAATATCATTTTTAAATAAAAAATATTTTAATAATTGTAAAAAAAAATAATTTTCTTGACCTGTTAGGTCGACCCGACCCGCCCGACAACCCGCAATGAACCGACCCGATTTGACCGGAGACCCGTTACGATCCGAACCCGACTCAACCCGAACCCGAAATAACCGAACCCGAACCCGACCTGACCGACCCGTTTGACACCTCTAGTTGCAAGGAATACGAATAATTCTTTATTAACTATTTACATTTTATTTTATATTAGTAATTATTTAAATAGTTCTTGCCGCTTTCTCATTTCATATGATATTTAGCATAATTTTTTATATTGCCCCTATCTCACATTTATCTATTCAAAGCGACTATATGCATTATATATTATTATTAAAATAATTTTTATTTATAGAATTAATATTTTTGAACTATCTCTTTTTATTGTTAGTTATGAATTTTTTGCTTTAATAGTTCTTTCACCTTCTAACAAATACAATTTTTGGTGTTAGAGAATGTAATTAAAATTTCCTTCATTTTTCTATTATTTCTTAATTTTTATATTATGCTCATAAGCTTAGTTTTCATCATAGATCTTTATAAAAAAATTTATTGCATTTAGTCTTTTCATAATTTATGCACATAAGTAAATGTATATAGCTTAATAGAATTGTTTTAAACGATTTAGTTATTTATAGTCAAAAGAAAGGTACATCATTTTTGGAGCAACAAAAAGGGTCGAATCAAACAAGGTAATTAAAATAATGTATATATGTTGATGATATTTTTTAGTTTAGTATGTTAATATTAGCAATATATATTTTAATAATTGAATGATTATATATAAAATGTAAACCAACAATAACTCATCAACAAACATCGTAAGAATACTATAAACTTGAATTTCACCTTTACATCGATGTGTCACCATGATTAAGAATTTTCTGTATTTAAAACAATATGTTTAATTATAAAACTAAACAACAAATAACCAATACAAAGAAATAAAATTGTCATGCATACGACACAAGTTTGATTTTATATATAATATTTTAATTTAAATTGTGGATATGGACTATCAAACTTTCAATGATATAAATGTTCAATTCTATGGTCAAAATTGATAATTAAATAGACATTAAGTTAAAAAAACACTAATGGCAAACAATAACTCATTTGGAAATAATTTTTTTAACACCCACATTAAATAGGTATATTAATTTTCACACTTAAAAATATGTTCAACTCCTTATAAATTTCTTAAAGAATCTATTACTTTGGAAAAACTATTCTCATCCTCAAACCTCTAATAATTAAATCATCATTCATTTTGCATAAGCATCCAATGTGATCTTTCATAATTAAAAAATTATTTAAAAACTTCATTCGATTCGCATTCTATGTATCTAGCTACATGGTTATAATAAACATATACTATCTATCATTTCAACATGTAATGTAATTTTTTTTATCCAATTGCAAACAATCTGATATTCAATGTGAGTTTCCAAAAAATATTTACAATATTATCAATATCATAGACTTATTACTTATTAGATTTAAAATGTTTAATTAAATTTTAAAATAATTTTCAAACCGGTGCGTAGCACGGGCATCACCTCTAGTAATAATAACAATAATATAGTTTTATATATATATATATATATATATATATATATATTATGTAGTGTTTCAAATTTGATCTGGATTCGTTACTCTGCTTACGCACACAAAAAAACAGAATTGTAAATACAATATGCACGCAAATACATTGAATGCAGTTGAAGTTTGCACACAGATTACTTGTGGGTAAATAGACTGTGCACATTAAAAATATAGGTGCATATGGATCGTGCACATAAAAATTCTGCGTGCAACATGCAAGTATACCTTCCGATATTTTATGGCATAATTATAACCTTTCTTCAAGTTTCCATCAAAATGTTACATACATGATATCATATTTTTGGTAAAAGAGTTGTTTATCTTAATAAGTCGGTGGTAATTTATTATAAATATCCAATATCTTCTTAAAGTGTATCCATTGTTTTAGCTTCATGAGTTGGTGTTAATTTATTCTAAATATCTAATATGCTAAATATCTTATTAATTAATTTTCATAGAATATAATATTGTGCATCTATCAAAATCTTTTGGTTTTTATCCTATCAAATCAGATTAAGTTTGTTATCTTTTCAATTCTATGCATTATCAGGTTTGATTTT
Organism: Fallopia convolvulus; assembly: GCA_964016875.1. Lineage (NCBI taxonomy): Eukaryota > Viridiplantae > Streptophyta > Magnoliopsida > Caryophyllales > Polygonaceae > Fallopia > Fallopia convolvulus. The sequence continues at coordinate 10,929,126 of OZ024722.1, read as the reverse complement.
ATCCTAGTAATTTAGGTTATAATATGATCTAATATTTTCTAATTAAAAAAATAAAGAGTAAATATTAAAATTCTTTTCAGTAGAGATTTGATCTCTTGATCTAGTTAGAATTTTTGCTAGTACGTAAATTTATCTTAACAAAATTATTTTGAGTTAGTTGTGAGAGATTCGATCTACTTATGCACGCAAAAAACAGAATTGCAAATGGATTATGCACGCAAATACACTGAATGCAGTGGTATTTTGCACACAGATTATTTGTGGGCAAATAGATATGCACATTAAAAATATGTGTGCATACGGACCGTGCACATAAAAAGTCTGCGTGCAAAATGCAAGTATATATGATGTGCGATTTTCGTAGAATATAATATTTGTGTATCTATCAAAATCTTTTGGTTTTTATCCTATCAAATGAGATTAAGTTTGTTATCCTTTCAATTCTATGCATTATCATGTTAGATTTTATCCTAGTAATTTAGGTTATAATATGAAAATAATTTATCCTATCTCATCTTATGTACATCATACTGCAAACTATGCCACAAACAAAATAATAATAATCGAGATCTGTACATGCAAATATAGGAAGAACAAGTGTATTCTGTACGCAAACAACAAACTTGCAAAACATTATACACGCAAACACTAAACTTGCAAATGGGTTATGCATGCAATAAATCTGCATACATTTATATTGTGCACACAGATTATTTGTGTGTAAATTGAATGTGCACGCTAAAAATTGGTGTGGAGATTTACTGCGCACATAAAAAATCTGGGTGCAAAAGGATTTTGAACACATAACTGAGAGTGTATGTTCATTATTCAAGTATATCTGTATATATGATGTGCGAATGTTATTTAATTAACTTTGTTCATTTATGTATATCCATTTTTTCATGTATTTTAAACATGTATAGTTTATGATCACATATCTTTATAAGCTCAAACTAAACGTGAAAATTGTTTAAAATTAAATCATGTAATAAATCTCCTAAAATTGATAAAGTTCATACACATCGTTATAACCATAAAATTTAGAAAAGTCTAAAGAACTATAAAAATATCCAAAGAAAAGTATGTAAAATATATGTCAATTATTAATTCCCTTCAGCCAGTTGAAATGCCCTAAACCTTGGAGAAAATATCTGGTCCCAACCATCAACACGTTTTTTATGGTTCCTTGGCCATTCGATCGATAGTGGAGGTAGGGGACTATCAGGAGCTAATTCAACCTAAATAAAAAATTAAAAAAAAATTATTTGTTTAATAGTGTCATACCTCAGGAGCCATCCCTTTGTAGGTTTTTAGTTCAACAGTCAACACTCCTTAATGAGTTGTAAAAACTCCAAAATCAGCACCTTTATCAATCTGTTAATGCACAAAATTAATACCTTAATTAGAAGATTATGAGAATAACTTCTCCACAAAAACAATATGCAAGAAATAGATTCCGTGACTATGAAGATGCTTGATGATGGGCTACTTTGTCCTCAATGACCTTGTCAAATATGAGGAAGAGTGGCATTCACAACAACAAGAGTACGAGAATGTGGCTAAGGATGTAGTAGCAGTGAATGTCTCAGATCAGGGTAACAAGACTTTTTCTGTTCTTATCCATGTAGCAGGCTTAGGCTTAATTTTCTTTGCATTTCTTTGTTTGATTAAATAGTGCTTCATATTTGCAGAAGCATCTCCATTGCATCTTAATATGATAGTTGATTTGCCAAAGGATGTTAATGGAGGGGAAGTGTGTGGTCTCTTAGTGGATGGGGAAGGTTTGGTTGTTGGACAGGAAGAACCAGGGCCTGAGATTAAGAATGAAATTTTAGTTGAATCAGAGGAATTGGTAGCATCTGGTCTCTCAGTGGATGGGGAAGGTTCGGTTGTTGGACAGGAAGAACCAGAGTCTGAGATTAAGAATGAAATTCAGTTGGATCAGAGGATTTGGTAACATTTGACACCAAGATTAAGGAGGCACCGATGAAGAACTATGCTTCTATAGTAAGTGGTGACCTTACAAATCTCATTATGATTTGTGGCCGTTTAGTACTACTATGGCCATGTCATTAAGTCTGATATTGTTGATTAACTTTCCAATTACTATGAGCTATATTGCCGAGCAAGTTGGATTCTTCTATTCATATATCCTGCCTAACAAAGCTAACATTATAATATTCTTTATTAATGTAGTTGAAAGTTGCTAGCGAAAGCATTGCACCAACGCCTGCTTATTCTTCTTCTTTGAAGCCTACCTCTAAGAATCAACACCAAGAAGTCAGCACTATAACCCCAACTGCCTCTGTTGCCGAAAAACAAATTCCAATTCAAAAGTGATTAAGGATGGTATAATATTGAGAACTCTATAACCCCTCTATGTTGCTGATATAATATAATACATTCAATCAAATGAACTATATACCTAGCCATACAAGACACCATCAACAAGCCATATCAAACCTTTTTTTTAGTGACCCATTTGAATCCCAGACAAAATTCATCTGAAGAACAAGAACAAAAATAAGAAAAAGAGGACCACAACAAATTGCAACAAAATTCATGTTCCATTTTCTGCAGAATCAGAACATGAGTTTGGTATTATTTCCAATACAGCTGAAGCAGAGATTCAAACTTTCAATCAAGGCATAATCTTTGCAAAATTCCAATTGCTTAAAAACAATTCCTGAACTTCCTAACATCAAGTACAAAGTAGCACAAGAAATGTAAAACCAAAATTGACATAGTTTAACCCGTTTAGATACCAAAACAGCACCAAAATTCTACAAAAATAACATCAAACCATATGCACAAAAAGATAATATAAGCCAAACTATATATAAACATTGTTCAAAACCAAATTAGACAAAAAAATCACATCAGAATCCATGATAAAAAACAAAAAAACAGCCTTAAGTGTTGAGAGTAGTAATAGCGGCTAACGGCGGTGAAGAGCACGAGACGACAAGGGGTGATGTGCGGCGTGGAGGCGATGGAGGGAGAAGGAGAGGGGCGAGTAGAGATTTTTGGGAGGAGGAGAAAAGAAATACTTATACTGATGATATTGAAATCACCTAATTTAACTTCAAACCCTAATTTAACTTCAAACCCTAAAAATTCAGATCAGAAACTGACCGGGTTATTGGTTCCCTATTGTCGACGGCATGTGCCCTATGCGGAGTGGAATCGTCGCCGGCCGGTCGTTTGCAATCCTCTCTTGAGACGAGTCAATTAAGTGAGTAGGAAGGCAAGCGGTGAAATGTCGGGGGAGAGTTTAGGAAAGAATGAATAGAATTGAAGGAGAAGGGTTTGGGCTTGTTTTGTAATATTATGTAAAATAAAACCTGCAAATTAAAATGAGGTGCGCTGCATAGCTCGTATGTTTTACAAAACCACCGGCGAAAAAACCGCCCTTAAAAATTGAAATTTCAACAAACCACCCATAAAAATATTTCATTTGCAAAAAAACCGCCCGTAAAAATTGAAATTTCAGCAAACCACCTGCAAAAATATTCCGTTTTCAAAAAACCACCCATAAAAATATTCAATTTACAAATGACCACCCAGCTCAACAATCTATGTATATATATAAAAGACGCAAGGAATAAAGCCACCACATTGCGCCACCTAGGATTTTCCTACGTGTCGTTCCCACGTTAAGCCACCTATGATTTTGCCACATAGGATTTTTTTATTTTAGAAATTTATATATGTTGATATTATTTTAGGATAATATAGAAATAGGATAAATTAATATAGGAAAGATTCTATCTAAAATAAAGATGTTATCTACTATATATTAGGAATTAGGATAGACCTAAAATATTTTATCTAAAATTAAAATAAATTATAGAACATTAGATATTATATATTAAGATAGATATACTAATTTATTTTTTCCAATTAAATTTCTATCTATTTGTATGAAAACAAAATTCGAATTTTATTTAAAATTAAAGAAAATTATTTTATCTTTATCTTTTTATCTATTTGTGTATTACATTTATCTTAAATAAATTTTTTATAAAAAAATAGAACTTTCAATATCGAGATAATTACTTGCCTAAATTGACTTTTGATAAAAAAAAATTATTATATTTTCCTTAATTTCCTTTTTGAATTATTATGTAAATATAAATGATTTTCTTACTATTAAAAAATTCAATATTGATTTATATTTTTTCATCATTTTTTATTAAGTATATTTTTATTTTTTATTCAAATTTTTTTAAATAATTGAATTTGAGAAAAAATTTACAAGAATTTAGATTATTTTTACCTTTTTATATTTTTTTGTAAAAGATTTTTAAACTAAATGATTTTAATTCAAATAATTTTATTTATATTTTTGCATAAATAAATTATCATTAAGCCATCAAAATTATAGTGTGATCACCTTAATAATTTTGGCCCGTTTGACATTGCACCAACTGTAAAAATTTTATATAAAAATAATGTTGAAACTACTTTAGGATAATATAAAAAAAAAATTAATTTAGGAAATATTCTACCTAAAATAATGATTTTATAAATATTTTATATGATAATTTATTTAACTTAAAGATTTTACTAAAATCTTATCATATGCGACCTATGATTTTTCATACATGTTTTTTTTACCAAATTGTAAACTACATGCCACATAAGATCTTATCATGTGCCACCTAGAATTTTTCATACATGTTATTTCCACATTAAAAATCTACGATTTGGCCCACCTTATATTTAAAAAATTAGTCTTTATCTATATTGATTTATCTTTTTCAATTACATTCCTTTATACTTATTTATGTAAAATAAAAAATTTAATTCGAATTTAATTAAAAATAAAGAAAATTAATTTATCTTTATCTTTTCATCTATATATGTAACAATTTTATGTTAAATGAAAATTTGATTAAAAAATAAAATTTTCAATATTTGGATAATTACTTGCCCAAATTGAATTTTGATAAAAATAATTACATTATTTTTTCATCAATTTCCTTTTTGACTTATTCATGTAAATATATAGAAGATTTTTTATCTTTAAAAAATTCAATCTTTACTCCTTTTTTTTTATCTTTTCAACTTTTTATTTAAAAGATTTTAAAGAATTGAATTTGATTAAAAAATTATAAAAATTTATATTATTTTTCTTTTTTTGTATATTTAGTCGTACATGGCAGGACGGGTATAACTAGTTCCATTAAATTTTCCTTTAAACCACCTATAAAACAGTGATTTGCGAAAAAACCTCAAAAAAATATAGTTTTCTTGGACGAGAAGACAAGACTGCACATAAATATTCGTTATGGAATTATCTGGAAAACGCACCGACTGAAATCGAGATTGAATTGAGAGAAAGAATGGGGTGGGTTTGGATAGATGACGATCGCGACGCGAACTCTGATTCGCACGCCGTAGCCGAATTCCGAAACCCTAGAAATGGCGATTCGCACGACGTAGCCAAGTTCCAAAACCCTAGCAATGGGGATTGCTTCTCCACAAGGAGGATTGTTCAGTCAAATTGCAGGACCGAGGAGGTCGAGCCTGGGAAATTCGTTCGCAAGTGTGAGAAAACCGAAGAGGTTCTCAGAGATTGCCTTGGCAAGTGAGTATCTCTCTGCCTTTTTTCTCTTCCTCTTTTGCTCCTCTTTTTGTTTCCATCAATTTTTTTATGCATCTGCTCTTTCTGTGCTTTGAAATACGGGAAATCGACATCACCGGACTGGGAGGAACAATTTTTCTTGTATGATTGCAAGGAAAAGTGGTATATGTCCGTTATAGTTGGGTGATATATGGAATTTACGATTCAGATGGATAATTTCGAAATTTAGCTGTTTATTAGGGACTTATTATTGGTCTTCTGTGCATCACAATATTTTCTATCAGCTGTCATTTGTTTATTGGGAAACGACAATAAAGATAGGAGGGAGGAAAAAGCCACCCTTACGAATTTTGCAGCTTCAACGGCTAAGGGAATAGGGATTTAGAGAAGGAACAATGGTGTTGAGTTATTGACCTGGTTTAGAATATAACAATCTTCAGATCATCAGTTTATTATTGCTATAATTGTGGAGGGATAGTGATCCAAACCATGGCAATAGTGCGATTTGAGTATAGTGAATTATGATCAGTGATCATAATATATTATGTTACATATAATTATGGAGGATAGTGATACAAACCCGTGTTAATTGAGGAGGGATAGTGAATTATGATCAACTTCCATATAAGAAATGTTTGCTAGCTTCTAGAGTGATCCTGACATGCAATTAATCATCTTCATCTTTCTAGACGGCTATCTTATGCACAGACGATTTCTAGTCTCTTTGCTTGGGATATTTTTAAGTAGAATTCGATCCATTTATTGGGTACTCATCAGTCATCTCTCCTTCTGCAATAAGTAGGAAATATGTCCAACCCTTTAGCTATCTGCATTTCTCAACCTAGAGGGCTTAATGCACTTCTTTAGCTGTGAATATTATAAGTACCCACTGACATTTATCCTTCAATGAACACTTCTTCTGTCTTGCGACATGATGAATTTGCTCATTCAGACCCTGTTATCTGTTTTGGATTATGGCTCTATAGCTCATCGTATGGGTAATAGTCTCTTTTGCCCTTATTGGCAGTGAATGTTGGATGAATTAAAAATAAATAGCAACTTTTGAAGCTCTAATTTTTGTATGTTTTGAGTGTGCAGTGAACATTTACTTCTTAACCTTGTTTCAGGAACACATAACCTTCCATTACTCATCCTTTTTGGACAAGCAGTAGGTTTAGGACACTATCATTGTCTCTACTGGTCTATTAATCTTGTTCCAGGCACTAACACCTTTTTTAATAAGAACGACAAGTTTATTTCAAGAGGACGACCATTTAACTATGTTTGTTTCTTTGAAAAAAAAATATAAACACTATGTTAGATATGAATTCCTAAGCTAGCAGCTCTTTTTTTGCTATATTTTAAACAAGTGAATATCTTATTTGTATCAACTCAATGAATAAATAAGTCACTATAAAATCTATAAGATTCAAGGCTGGTCCTAGCAATCTTAGACAAATACCTCACCAGCTTACCGCCACCTTCCCTTTATGAGGTTGTTGCATCCCAATGGTCTGTGTGATTGAGTATTTCATTCTTTGCTATATCTGGAAGTTGATCATAATTGAATAATGCCTCATTCCTAAAAAGTTTCATATCTTTGCTTAGGCATTTCCCCCCTTTTATCCCAACAAACTTAATGATGAAACTTTTGTTTTCTGGGGAACTTTCTAGTTTTTATCTTTAGCAATTTTCTTTTTCCATATATTACCCTCAAATAGATCTGCTGGAAGCTATCTGTGTATTTTCTGTTCATATGAACACAATTGGTGGTGCATGTGAACTAAATTCAGTTATTTTTGTCACATAATTGAATTCAGTTTTCTTGTCCTGGGTCTTTCAGACACATCCTCTCGAGTTTCTCGGGATAAGGGTGCTTACATCTTGACCCCCCAGACCTTGCTCTGAGCGAGATTACACTCGGTTGATAAGTAAGGAACAAAGTTTCTAATATTGGAGGTCTTTTGGTGTTTCTCTATATCCACCAGGCCAACTGAAGTGGTGCAATCAACCAAAGAATACACAGAGGAGGACATTACTGGAAAGACCCAGCCATTTGATTTTGGAGGACTCCGCGATGACATCAAAGCCTTTGAGCGCAGCTTATTTGGTGGCATCAGCAGCATTTTTGACACAGCTGAAGAGATGAAGAAAGGAATGTTCAGTATTTTTGATGATCTGTCCTCATTTGGATCCGGACATCCTTCATCTTCAAGCAGGAGTCATAGCATACCGATTGAAGACCATAGTGAGAAGCAAACAGCTCTTAAGAGAAACAATTCTGGCTCTGGTAGTATCAATCTTTCGGGACTTGCTAGAGATGTCTGATGATCTTGGCCTTGGCTATACTACTGCCTTGACCAACTATGCTTGATGCTCTATGAACTTTGTGGTTCTGTTCTGTTTTGTCTATATTAAGAGGTTGAATATGCTAGTAAAAGTAGAACTGAAATGTTACATGTCTGGTTAGCACGAACTCATTAAATAAAGAGTTGGGGTATATTTGATTTGTAGGTTTGCTTTGTGGCTGGGAAACATGGTTGATTACTTTAATTTGGCCTCAAGGGCTCTTCGTGCTTAATGGTCGCCAAATGCTCATAGTAAACAATGGGAAAAGAACATAATTTGGTTTCAAATTACATGAATCTAGTTTTCCATTTTTGAAATTATTATTATTATTATCAAAATGGTTGCATGACGTGCAAGCAAGTTAGCCATTGCACGTTCACAATTTAGAAGGCAGAACTGGTTTTTTTTTAAACGGAACAAAAGAAAGAGATAAAAGATACAAGGTTGACTTCATATTATTCAGTCTTTTCAATAACGATTTATATACCCTAAAAGCAATTCATGATTGTTTCGCTAAACAAAAGCCGGCCAAGCCGTCCATTGAAGATGTGGCTCGTCACTACATGATCGGGTCGGATCTATACCCGATCCGAAGTCAGCTTCCCTCATTTCTGGTTCTGTAGTAAACGTGTTATCCAGTTTGGAATGTTGTGTCTTACTTCCTCCCCTTAACAGAAAAACCTGTTATTTTGTCCCCTCTCATTCCCAAGAAAATCCAAAACCCTTCTTCCCCTGTCAAAACCACTTCTAGATTGTTCTTCTGATATTGTAATTCATCCTTATTTTTAGCAATAAATCTTTGGCTTCTACTCAGACTTTCGCCTCCACAAGATCTCTTTATTGGGGTTCTCTTAAAATTGACCATTCTTGCATTGTGAGTAGCATTTCATTCTCCCTTTATCCTCTGATCATCCCTAGTTGGGTTTTCTGGTTTGGGAGTTCATAAACATTTCATTACAAACCCCAATCCTCTGGAAAGGCAGACCTTTTGAGAATTACACTTTCATTTCAACCAATATTGGTTCTTATCATACATCATTTCCAAGACATCTTTGTTTTAGTGTATGATCTCTCATTGCTCAATCATATATTCCTTCATTTTTTCATGTCTAAAGCCCTGAACCCATTTTGCATAGGGCAACTAACTAGAGAAAGGAAGGTGGATTTTCAAGAATAAGGGCTACTTGACCATAAAAATGGGCAACAATTGTGTTCTGAGGTTTGTACATCTCGGGTCTTCTAAACCCGAAAAGAGGTTAAAGAACGAGGGTGAGGGGGAAGAAAATGGCGAAGAGAAGCCTTCAAATTCATCGGGAAAGGAAGTACAAGATCCTCAATCAGCCATGGTGAAGCCACCAGAATCAATGAAGATTGGAAGGCAAGAAAGCAGAGTTGGGAGGCAAGGGAGTAAGCTTTTAAGGCAACAAAGCAGTAGGCTAAGAGTTCCACCCATCACACAAGTGCAACCAATCCCACAACCACAACAACAACAACATCAAAAACAAGAGAATCAAGAAAAAAAGCCTTCTCATGTGAAGAGAGTCTCAAGCGTCGGCCTCCAAGTTGAATCGGTTTTAAAGAGGAAAACTGGTAATTTAAAGGATTATTACTCCATGGGAAGGAAGCTTGGACATGGTCAATTTGGGACCACTTTCCTTTGCATAGAGAAGGCGACGGGAAAACACTTTGCTTGCAAGTCAATCGCCAAAAGGAAGCTTGTGACTAAAGACGACGTTGAGGATGTGAGGAGGGAGATTGAGATAATGCATCATTTGAAAGGGCATTCTAATGTTATTTCTATTAAGGAAGCGTTTGAGGACGCGGTGGCAGTTCATGTTGTGATGGAATTGTGTGCTGGAGGAGAGCTCTTTGATAGGATTGTGAAGAGAGGGCATTACAGTGAGAGGAAAGCAGCTGATCTTGCTAGGACTATTGTTAGTGTTGTTGAGGCTTGTCATTCTTTGGGAGTCATGCATCGCGATCTTAAGCCTGAGAACTTTCTTTTTGTTAATGAGGAGGAGGATTCGCCGCTTAAGACCATTGACTTCGGTTTGTCCATATTTTTTAGCCCAGGTAGATGGATTATGCATTTTCAAAGTTTTTTTTTCAGCTATTGAATCTCATATATCTAAATTGACTGTTTATTGAATTTTGATCATACATTTGACTATTTTATACATGAAAATTTGAACATAAATCATTAGTAGCCATGTGATTTTTCTGCACCTTAACTGAAAAATAGATTCTGATTGTGATCCATGACTTTGGGAGTAAGTTTTGAATTTAGTTGATAGAACTCATCTTGATGATTTTGATGCTAAAACATATCAATTTTATATTTTGACTTGCTGAATTTCTCATTAAGATAATTTTAGATGGTTTGATTTCTGATTTTTAAAATAAAGTTCCATGTTTTCTTGTCTAAAGGGGATATTTTCACTGATGTGGTTGGGAGCCCATATTATGTTGCACCTGAGATCCTTCGAAAGCGTTACGGTCCTGAAGCTGATGTGTGGAGTGCAGGAGTCATCCTTTACATTCTATTGAGTGGTGTACCACCATTTTGGGCAGGTAAATAAAAATTTCAAATCTTTGGTCTTCATTGACACTTCTAAAATAAATATCATAAAAATCCTTTAGTTTGGAGCTGAATTGTTATGTTTCCTTTCCAAAATTGGTGTAGAAACTGAGGAAGAAATATTTGAAGAAGTCCTTCATGGAGATCTTGACTTCTCAGCGGATCCATGGCCAAATATCTCTGAAGGAGCAAAAGATTTAGTACGGCGAATGCTCGTTAGAGAACCAAAGAAACGGTTGACTGCTCATGAGGTTCTATGTGAGTTTCTTCATATGATCTTTTCAAATGAACCAAGCTTTTGATTTATTTCTTATAGTGTTCACAAAATTTCTCCTTTTTTTAAAATAAAAGTTAAATTGTTTGGGCAGGCCATCCATGGATAATGGCTGATGGCTTGGCTCCTGACAAGCCTCTTGATTCGGCAGTCCTAAGTCGCTTACAGCAGTTTTCCGCCATGAATAAGCTTAAGAAAATGGCCCTGAGAGTATGTGATTTTTGTTGTATCTTGTTATCACAAAAAGATAAGCACTAAGAAAGAGATGGATATTTAAACTGACTTCATTAATTGTTTCTCCCTCTCTTCTCAGGTCATAGCAGAAAGGCTTTCTGAGGAGGAAATTGCAGGGCTCAAAGAGATGTTTAACATGATAGACACAGACAACAGTGGTCAGATTACATTTGAAGAGCTCAAGGAAGGGCTCAAGAAGTTTGGTGCTAATCTTGAAGAATCCGAGATCCATGGTCTAATGCAAGCAGTAAGTAAACTACATTTTATATCTCTATGATTTGCTAGCTATAACTAGTTTGTCACATTCTTGTATAATCAGCTTGTTTGTTCTAGATGACTTTAAAATTTCATTTTTATATCTCAACTAAGCTGATTAAAGTGATTTGGAAACGGCAGGCTGATGTTGATAACAGTGGTACAATTGACTATGGAGAGTTCATAGCTGCCATGTTACATTTAAACAGACTAGACAAGGAAGATCATTTGTTTGCAGCATTCTCCTTCTTTGACAAAGATGGAAGCGGCTACATTACCAGAGACGAGCTTCAGCAAGCTTGTCAACAGTTTGGTATTGATGAAATTCACTTGGAAGACATAATCAGAGAAGTAGACCAGGACAATGTGAGTAATCTTTGTTTTTTTTTTTCCCCTTCCATCCAAAAAAAAATATACCTTTTTTTTAATTCTGATTGCTAATTTTTATTATGTTTGATCTAATTTCAGGATGGTCGGATTGATTACAACGAGTTTGTGGCCATGATGCAAAGAGGAAACGTCGAATTGGGCAGGAGAGGAATCCAAAATTTCAGTGTTGGAGTTAGAGAAGCTGTAGAGGTTGCTTAAACATATATATTGCTGGTATGTTGCAAAAAGAATTCATATATAAATATTCTTCTGCAGCTTCTTTTTTTCTTGTTATAAACCTACTATTCAACTTTTAGTAATACCAACATTTAAGATTGTTTTCTGCTCCATTCTGTATTACTTACAGGACATGTCCATTTGGTATAATCTGATCTGTTGATTCAAATTCTCCAAGTAAGAGAAATGGTGGACAATGATCTTTTCTATCTGGGTTTGGTTCTTCTGGTGTTAAAACCGCGTTCTTTATGCTGTATAACCAGATGAGTAAGAATGAGCTTCAAGTTTTACCATTGATTGAGAAGGTTAAAAATTGGTGATTACCCAGTAACAATTTTGCTGAATCATGTAAAGAGAAGATATGAAGATTTTGAATGGATCAGAACATATTGCCATTGTGTACAAATTTTTGATGCTTGTTGCTTACAATGGAGGAATTGGAGGATTTGTAAACAAGAAAAGGAAGATTGTAAATATCAACTTTTCTGCTTTGCACTCTGATGTACAACTTGATACATTGTGCTTTGAGCTCTTAAGATTTCTAGTGAAATTTTCTTACTATGAGTTTTTTGTCCTCTTTCAACTGATCTTTTTGACTGTGACTATTTGTAAAAAATATGTACTTTTACTGTTTGAGTTGAAAGAAAAACCATACTTGTAGACATGGATAAGTAAGTTATAACTAACTTTTTTTTTTTGAAAAGAAGTTATAAATAACTTAGTTTTCTCAATTCCAAAAAAGGAAAGATACACATGGAAATGAGTACCCACTGAGAATCTTGGTTATTCAGAATTTCATGATCACTACTTGTGCGCAATAGTTGATTTGTAATTGAACTAATGATTACATTAACTTTAAAATAGTAACCATTAAATATAAGGATTAACTAAAATTTGATGACTACTTTTTGTATTAGAACCCTCCACATTGATTGTATTTGGATCGGCGCTGACTATATATTTTAGTGGGCTTTTCATGAATAATTTTAGCATGGTTCATTATACAAGTGGGAATGATACGATACGAGCTAGAAATTATATATATGAAATTCTTTTGTTTGTTCATATCATTGTATTTGAATTGAGGAATTGATCCTCTTAGGATTTTTTTTTTTTCAACATAGAGTCGGCATACATGTTGTGGGTACTTTTGCATAAGGTCATCCGATTTTTTAAATTTTTTTTAGTATAATATTTATTATTATAACCTCGTAAATTATACACACATGCAAATATTAAATGATGAAAAAATACCTAGGGGAATTTCAAACAAACATGTACATATAGAACTAGAGAAAAAGTAAAGAAAAGATAGAAAATAGGATGACAAAAAACAAAGAGAAGAAAAGAATAGGGTCTGAAATTTAAAGCCTTGAACAGATTAATTAGGGTCTAAAATTATTGTTCCAAGTTTATTTTGGGTGGGTTTAAACAGATGGATCGATCATCCATGGGTCTAATTACTATTGGATTTTCTTAATATATATATGTATAGGTCAATTTAACCCAATAAGCTAAATATTCATTACATAACTAAATCAACTCTAATATCATGTAAAAACGTAAACTAATGATTTTTTTTTGGTCTTGCCTTTTGGCTCGCCCGGTTCAATCGGTCGGATATTACTCTATATTTGGACCGGGTATTTTATGGCCCATTTTAGAAGAGACCCTCAAAATATCAGTTTCTCCGTACATGTCGTCAGTAATTCGAACTTCGAATCTAATAAATAATTCACCAATTTTATATACTCCCTCCGTTTCAAAATAGTTGTCCATATAGACAATTTTTCTTGTTTCACAATAGTTGTTCATATAATAATTTTTTCCATTTATACCCTTAATAATTACACCACACTAAACATACACTTTTTCCAAAGCAACTTTTTGGAGTAGAAAGTACCACTTTATAAGGGTATTTTTGGAAGAATTTTTCCCCCTTAATATATGTGCACTTTTGTCTATGAACAACTATTTTGAAACGGAGGGAGTACTAATTAATCTGAAACTTTCGAGGCATAATCATCTACGGAGTATATTCAAACAAATACAATTAGCAGACGATGGAGATGATGGTTTGCAAATGATGAGAAATGAAGCAACGGGTGAGATGTGTGGGCCAACGTGCGATGCTGATCGTGGGATGAAGAGCGGCAATTCATTATCGTCCGCACGTTCTGACAGCTCATTCACGCCGGTGGTTAGGTTACACATACGCTACTACTACACGTCAAATTATTTTCCCGTTTTCTTTTTCCTTTTCCCTAAACAAAAGAAACTAAACCGAGTTTTTGTGAGGACGTGATTGAGACCAATCACGTTGCCACGTCATTGATATTAGACACTTCACCTCCCAAATCCCACCCCCATCAATTATTGCCTTTTATTATTATTTTATTTTTATTATTATCCATGATGATTATCAAACACTATGGGTTTCTTCTCTTTGCTAATTACTACTGCAATAACTAATTATATTATTATATCTACCGATTAGCTGTAATGTTTTTTTACTCGCACCTCGATATCAATTATTGAAGCAAAAAGTTGGTTCAGAATTTCAGATTAAGACAATAATTCTTGGGTTATCGTAACTTTAAAGATGCATATGGCGACGTTTAATATATGGTTCAAATATAAGTACATATAAAGATAGCAATTAAAATTTCATTAACAAAAATAGATAACCATAAATTCATTACGACACTTATGACTCTGCAAACAACAAATGAGGTAAATCTATCTTGCGAGTTTTCATATTTTGAAATTTTTACATGATATCTTCATTATCAATGCTTCTAAAAATCTCTTTCTTCACATAACACACTAGACAATCATTAAAATACTCATCATCCATCTTGTTACGCAAGTCGGTCTTGATAATATTCATTGCCGAGAAGACTCTTTCCACTGTAGCTTTGACAACGGGTAACACTAAAACCAACTCGATAAGACGATATACTGTTGGGCCTCTCAGAAATTGGCCCAAAGTCGAAAGTCCGATGAGCACGAGTAAGCAAGGCACGTTATTCAAATCATGCGAGATGAGTCATAACAACGGAATAAAGACGAAGATATCGGTAACGGCTAGAGCATTAAGGTTGGTGGCGAGATTTTCGGGATCTATCGACGCTCCATGACTGCATCAACGGTCGAAACAAAGGAGGGGATATAAAAACCGAGGAGGGAGACAAGGACGGACAGACAATCACACTCTGAAATACTCTTGAAGCTAAAAGCTGTTCTCTTGGTTCGCCAATTCCATTTGTGTGGTTATTTGTAACTTTGGAGGAATTTTCCACCAGAACGATCATAATCCAATCACAATAACTATTTCTACTTTGCTTTCTACTTCTTTCTTTTTAAAGTCTACCTCTTGTTCATTATTTATAACGCGTTAACATTACTTTTTGGTTAGGTTTCCCTCATTTTAGCAGGTAACACGTTCACGTGGTAAATCTGCCCAAAACAATTGGCACCCACCGTGGGGCCCTAGCCAAAAGGAAATCGCGCCGCCAAAAGAACTATAAGCTCTACCTACAAGATGGAAGGCATTCATGCTACCTACAGTCATGTGGAAGACCCCGAGAACCATGAAATCAACCAAGGTGGGGATAACCAACCAACTGGAAACGTAGACGGAATTGGAAACGTAGACGGAGTTGATCAAGATTCTGGGAATGTGAATGGCAATCCTACCACTTCCAGGGCAGCAGAACGAGGAGGGGCAGTTGACTCCGACATTATCACTGAACTTCGCGCATCCATGATTGCTCTCCAAAAAGATTTGGAAAATCAAAAGGAAGCTCATGCCAAATTCACCGAGGTATATGAAAGGCAAATTGAAACTTCAACTAATGAACGTAATTTGCTTCGGTCTCAAGTACAATCAGCACCAAACCGTCAACGCGTAACAGACGCAGCAGATGGCGTCGCTCGACGACTGGACATGGATGACCCAAACTTTGTAACACCCGACGGTACTAGGCCAATAAATGGCTATCAGGTAAACGATAATTCTTTAAGGGTTGTTAGAGAGGATGTTGAGGTTTCCCAATTATGGGAACGACTCAAAGCTTTGGAGGACCGAATCACTCAGGTCCTAGGAGCACCTCAACCGATAGCAGTGGAAAGAAAGGATGGTTACACCGATTCTCCCTTCGTTCCCGCTATCGCGAGGGTAGGCATCTCTCGCAAATATCATGTCCTCGATGTACCTAAGTACGAAGGGGTGACAGATCCGGACCAACACGTAGCTGCGTTTAAACAAGCTATGAATATTAGCATCGTTCCCTTCGACATGAAGGAGATCGTTATGTGGCGTTGGTTCGGAAACACGTTATCCGGGCCCGCACTCAATTGACATTCTCATTTACCTCTTGGGAGTATTTCATCTTTTGCTGAGTTTATTGACAAGTTCAGGATAAGATTCGCGAGCAGTCGACACGCTAAAAAGCGTTCAAGCGACTTATATCGCATGGTCCAAAAGACCGGCGAATCCTTGAAAGCCTTCCTTAACAGGTACAACGAGGAGTTGGTCACCATAGAAGGATGCGATGTCGCTACAGTTGTGGAAGCGTTCCGAAGAGGCATTTCGGTTGGTAATCCTGATTTAAATCGTGAATTGACTAAATATCCTTGCTCGAATTTCGATGAGGTACAGGTGAAGGCGTTAGCGCACGTGCGACTGGAAGAGGATGATCTCTTCACCGTCAAGGCCGCTAGTCCTCACCGGCCAGAGCGTAGACAAGGGATGCAAGAAACCAGATACGTTCCATATCCCACCTCGTCTCCTGCCAAGACAACCATAAACACGGTATTTTCTAGGCAAAACGAGCAGTATGAAGACCCAAGGTTGCCCCCCAAATTGTCTCATTACAACTTTTGCATAGATGCAACACAAGTGGTCCGAACTCTTAATAGCATGGGAGACACCGTCAAGTGGCCAAGAAAGAGTAACGCACCTTCGCACCAAAAAGATAAATCCAGATGGTGTGATTTCCACTTCGATCATGGTCATTGAACAGACGAGTGCATCGCGTTGAGAAAAGAGGTAAGCGAGCTACTACGCAGGGGGTACCTCAAGGACTTAATATCAGAAAGAGCAAAGGAACAACTAGAACGCAACAAAGGGAAAGCCAGTCCACCACCACCTCCAAAGCATACAGGAGTAATCAACGTCATCACCGGGGGGTCCGAAATCTGTGGCATAACGTATTCCACAGCCAAGAGAATCGCAAGGGATACCAGGAGAGAACACCCCAAAATCTCCCCTCGAACGAGTCACGACGTGATGCCCATTACCTTCGATGATATCGAAGAAGAGGAAGTTCACCGTGATTGTTTAATAATTTCTTTAACAATAGCAAATTTCCTCGTTAAGAGAATATCAGTTGATAACGGAAGTTCTACTAACTTGCTTATGTTGGATGCCTTGTACAGTTTAGGCCTCGGTTTGAACGACATCATTAAGAAGTCTACAACTTTGGTAGGCTTCAGTGGCGAATCTCGTAACACGTTAGGAGAAATATCATTACCAACCATCGCAGGAGGGGTAAACTACCAGGTAAAATTTCAAGTACTTGATTGCCCGTCATCTTTCAATGTTATCTTGGGCAGGCCATGGATCCACGGAATGAAAGCCATTCCCTCGACTTATCATCAATGTGTAAAATTCCCAACGCCATGGGGAATACAAGAAATCAAGGGGGAACAGAAGTTGGCAATGGAATGCTACTCCGTGACAATGAGAGCGACGATTTCAAAAAACCTGCAGATCGAAACGAAAAAGAAGTTGTCAGATTAGCAATTAAAGGACTGTAGGACCAACACTTACTACGTGAAGCCGAAAACACCGGAACTCGAAGAAGTAGCCCTTGATCCACTCGATCCATCAAGAAAAATCAGAATAGGAGCGGATCTGAAGCCCACTTTATGAAAGCACTTGGTAGAATTCCTACGGTCCTATAGTGACTGCTTCACTTGGTCAAATGAAGATATGGTGGGAATTGACCCTAGCGTGATTACACACGCCCTCAATGTCTATCAGAAGATTCCACCAGTTAAGCAGAAAAGGCGTAAATTCGCGCCCGAACGGAATCAGGTAATCAAAGACGAGGTAAAATCCTTACTTGAGTCTGGTAAAATTAGAGAGGTAAAGTACCCTGACTGGCTTGCGAATGTAGTTGTTGTGAAAAATAGAAACGGTAAATGGTGTGTTTGCATAGATTTTACTGATTTAAATAAAGCGTGTCCTAAATATTCATTCTCGTTGCCTCATATCGACGCGATGGTGGATGCGACGGCAGGACATGAGCTTTTAACTTTCATGGACGCGTTTAGTGGATACCATTAGATAATGATGCATCCTGATGACCAAGAAAAAACTGCATTTGTAACTAATCAAGGAACTTACTGTTATAAAGTTATACCTTTCGGATTAAAAAACGCAGGTGCTACTTATCAGAGATTGGTTAATAAGATGTTTCAAGAAAAACTGGGGGATACAATGGAGGTATATATTGACGAGATGTTAGTCAAGTCCTTGAAGGCGGAAGATCACATCAGGCACTTGGAAGACGCGCTCCAGATTCTGCGAAGCTACAAAATAAAGTTGAACCCAACCAAATGCTCCTTTGGAGTTACATCAGGGAAGTTCCTCGGATACATAGTAACGCAGAGAGGAATTGAAGCAAGTCCGGATCAGATCAAGGCGATAATGGAGCTACAGTCACCAAGATGTGTCAAAGACGTACAGAAGTTGACAGGACGAATAGCAGCACTCAACCGGTTCATATCCCGATCTTCGGATAGGAACAAACTGTTCTACGACATCTTGAAGAAAAACGAGTCGTTCGAATGGACGAAAGCACATGAGGAAGCCTTCAAGGAATTGAAGAACTATTTATCTCACCCACAAATACTTTCTAAACCCAAGCCAGGCGAGGTGTTGTACGTATACTTGGCCGTAACAGAAGTAGCTGAAAGCGCCGTCTTGATTCGAGAAGAAGACGGGAACCAGTTACCCATCTATTATGTGAGTAAAACTTTACTTGATACAGAAACCAGGTACTCACCCGTTGAGAAACTCGTACTATCTCTAGTAATGGCTTCTATCAAGTTACGTCCCTATTTTGAAAGTCATACTATTACTGTGAGGACTAACTTTCGAATGAAGAGTATCATGTCAAAATCAGAGCTATCAGGTCGACTGATGAGGTGGTTGATTCACCTCAATGGATACGACATCATTTATGAGCCACGAACAGCGATGAAATCTCAAGCCTTGGCGGATTTTGTGGCTGACTTCACTCCTACCATGACAGAAGAAGAAAGCCAAGAAATGTTACAGGTAATCGGATCACTTAGTGGTGGCAAGTGGATGATGCATACTGATGGAGCGTCAAATCAAGTAGGTGTAGGTCTGGGGTAGTCCTGAAGTTGCCACAGGGGGATAGGATAGCCCAGGCTGTTCGATGTACATTCAAAGCCACTAACAACGAAGCAGAATACGAGGCACTCATAACAGGGTTACTTATTGCCAAAGACTTGAATGTGTAAGAAATTGAGGTAATATGTGATTTAGTACTTATTGTAAATCAAGTCACAAATTCATATGTTGCCAGGGATTCAAAGATGAAGGCATACTTGGAAAAAGTCCAAGAAATTATCAAAAACTTTAAGCACTTTGAGATAAAGCAAGTACCTCGAGACGCTAACACACAGGCAGACGCCTTAGCAAATCTCGGATCCGCAATCGACCCAAGAGAATACGACAAGATACCTTTCGTATATCTAGATGCACCTTCCATAACAAAAGAAGCAGACATGCTTGAGGTACGGGATTCTGATGAAAATACCTCATGGGTAACCCCTTACCTAAGATGGTTACGAGATGGGACTCTACCGGATGACAAAGATGAAGCCCGACGACTTAAGGTAAAAGCCTTTACTTTCGCCATTAAAGATAACGTCTTGTTCAAGTGGATGTCATCAGGAATATATGCACGATGCGTAAGAGAGGAAGAAGTACAGAAGGTGTTGCAGGATATACACGATGGAGAATGCGACAATCATACAGGGGGTCATAACTTGGCGAAGAAGGCAAGCAGGATGAGCTATTATTGGCCCACCATGAACAAAGACACAGTGGAGTTTGCTCGGAAGTGTGACGCGTGCCAACGTCATGGACCTATACCACATCAACCTCCAGAGTTATTACATCCTATAACTTCCCCTAGGCCATTCATGAAATGGGGAATGGATATTGTAGGAAAACTCCCTCCAGCTTCAGGACAACGTGTTTACATCTTAGCCATGACCGATTACTTCTCTAAATGGATTGAAGTTGAAGCCTTCAAAGAAGCAAAAGATACTCAGGTCATTTCCTTTATAAAAAGAAATATCTGGAGTAGATTCGGAGTGCCATCCACCATAGTATGTGACAACGGGTCCCAATTCATCAGCGACAAAACAAGATCATTTTGCCAGCAATACAACATTCAGTTGGTGACGTCGACGCCGCGTTACCCTCAAGCCAATGGTCAAGCGGAGGCAACTAACAAGGTAATCATCAACAATCTGAAGAAACGCCTTAAAGAGGCCAAGGGAAGATGGACCGACGAGTTACCACTTATCCTTTGGTCAGATCGGACGACTCCTAAAACTGCTACAGGGCATACGCCTTTCTCTCTAATATATGGGTGTGAAGCCGTGTTACCAGTTGAAATAACTTTGCCCACAGTTCGATATGGCCTCACTACTGAAGAGTCAAATCTGTCTAACTTGTTCCATCATTTAGACACTGTTGACGAGTTACGTGATGAAGCATCGATTCGTATGGCAGCATATAGACAGGGGATAGCTCGAAGTTACAACAAACGCGTCAGGGCAAAAGCGTTTCAAGTAGGCAATTGGGTGTTAAGAAAGGTCTTTCAAAACACACAAGAACTGAATGTTGGCAAGTTGGGAGCCAACTAGGAAGGACCCTACCAGATCGTAAAAGTTGTCGGACAAGGAGCCTACGAGTTAGTGTCCCATGATGGAAAGATAGTCCCAAGAAGCTGGAACGCGACAAACTTAAAATTGTATCATTTTTAACAAGCAAGTCACAACAAGGTATTTATCTGTTACTTCATTCTGTTAACTTTATTTTTGCCTTATCCTACACACATGGAACAACAACAATATTACAAAAACTAACAAGGGACGCCTTGTGACGTTACAAGCCAAAACAAAGGCCCTCGCCTTACAATCAGGCAACGATGTGCACACAACGACTAGTCACAAGATGCAAGAGACGAGAATACATAAAGATAACTCTAGAGCAAGAGGAGTTTTACATAAACCAGGATACTTGTGTAACCAATTCAGATTTTATTGAATAAAACATAAGTATCTACGTTCTATTACATACATCACTCTCTCTTAGCATCCTATACAAAAGCACTATTACTACATAACTTGATCAAAAAAGGCCAACGATCATCTTCTCAAACGCGTCAATCCTTGTCCTACGAATGCAAACCTGTACCACCTGCAAAAAAGACAAAACAAACCAAAGACCAGACAAATACTAAAACAACATTCACCATAAAACCCCTAAATAAGCAAAAGCAGGGGTAAGAAACTTGTCCACACAAACGACCCTAGAAATGAGCGGCCCTACAAACAAGTTAACGTGTTAACTTGTTTAAAAACAGAAAAAAGGAGGTCATTCCTTGGATACATCTTCAACAGCCTTCTGGTTTTCCATGAGCTCCACCTGAGTTACTTCCTTAGCAACTTGAGCAATGCTATCCACCATGGAAGACTTCTTAGCCGCGATCACTTCATCAGAGAACAAGCTCTCAAACAACTCTCTTTCCTTCACAGCATCCCATGAGGTGTGCTTTCCCGCAGCAAATTCTTCCATCATCTCCACACGAGCCCTGCATGACCAGTAGTCTGCATTGTCCTCAATCTCCTTTGCGAGAGCAGCTTCCTTACCCGAGGCGACAATGAATTTCTCTTCTCAAGAGCGACTGAAAGCTCCTTCACTTTCTTCTCTAAAGCATTCTTCTCTTGTCCCAGGATGGTACTTCTGTCCTTTTCAAGTTGCACACTGATCTTGCTCTAAGCCAGTTGACCAGGCAAGTCTTTGAAAGTCTCGAAAGCGGATAGCGTAAGCTGAAAACCCTGGACAGATTAAGAAGCATTGCATCTTAAGTAGGAGGCGAAACAAGTAAAACAAAAGACATAACTAGTTGTCGAAAAATAAGTAAACATACCTACCATTGAGCAGCGAGTATTTCACCAAAAAAGTCTGACATGGAGGATCGATTTTCTACGCTTCGAGGATAGTCTACGTGGAGAGGCGCCAGGGAACTTAAGCATTTCTCTGCTGCCATGTCCAGTGACATCATGGTTCTTGGGAGATCAATTTTCCCGGGTTTTTGAGGGGGTATTGTTGGGTCTCTCGGAAATTGGCCCAAAGTCGAAAGTCCGATGAGCACGAGTAAGCAAGGCCCGTTATTCAAATCATGCGAGATGAGTCATAACAACGGAATAAAGACAAAGGTATCGGTAACGGCTAGAGCATTAAGGCTGGTGGCGAGATTTCCGGGATCTATCGATGCTCCATGACTGCATCAACGGTCGAAACAAAGGAGGGGATATAAAAACCGAAGAGGGAGAGAAGGACAGACAGACAATCACACTCTGAAATACTCTTGAAGCTAAAA
Organism: Fallopia convolvulus; assembly: GCA_964016875.1. Lineage (NCBI taxonomy): Eukaryota > Viridiplantae > Streptophyta > Magnoliopsida > Caryophyllales > Polygonaceae > Fallopia > Fallopia convolvulus. The sequence continues at coordinate 10,906,519 of OZ024722.1, read as the reverse complement.
GTTGTTCTCTTGGTTCGCCAATTCCATTTGTGTGGTTATTTGTAACTTTGGAGGAATTTTCCACCAGAACGATCATAATCCAATCACAATAACTATTTCTACTTTGCTTTCTACTTCTTTCTTTTTAGAGTCTACCTCTTGTTCATTATTTATAACGCGTTACCATTACTTTTTGGTTAGGTTTCCCTCATTTTAGCAGGTAACACGTTCACGTGGTAAATCTGCCCAAAACATATACCAAGTGAAAAGTGTTCATAATTCCTACCTCAACCATCTTCTTAGCGAGAGCTTCTATATTTTCCAACTTTGAGAAAGTTTCATTTCCTCTCATCTCAAAAATCCACAATCTCAATTGATCTTTAAGCTCCATTTGATCACACTTTGAGAAATCATGTGGATATAATTCCGCAAGTCGAAGTAGCTTTGACTCACTAAAGTTGGAGAACATATTCTTTGGATCAAGGCAAGCCATACATAAGAGCAATTCCGTGCTTGACTAGGTGAAACGATCCTTCATCTCTTGATCAATAAGGTCAACAACCTACAAATACAATTAACGGAATATTAATTTTATGAGCAATACAATTAGTTAAATAGTGAATAAAGAAACAACTTAAGTACCTAGTAATGTATCTCAATTCGAAAGTGGTGGTCATAAGTAATAGCATGTCTAGCACGTCTAAGGCGAAAGAGACCGACATTATCTTCCATGTTGGGAATGATGATATCATTCTTAGCACAAAAGTTGTTGACATCTTGGAATAATGCTTCCAACCTATTGTCCCTCAAATCTTGCAAATCTTTTTTAGTGCTTTCAATCCAACTCACGACCTCCAAAATATTTTGATCTTTTTGTTGCAAGAATTGTGACAAAATATTTGTCATTCCCAACACAAGCTTAGCTTCACCAAGTGAGCAACAAAAACAAATTCATAATTCTTCATTTTTTCCAGTAAGCTAGCGGCAAGGCCTCGAGCATCCGAGTCGATCCCATCATCAAATATGTTGAAAAGCACTTGAATAGTTGGGGACCATGAAGATAAAAGACGAACAATAGTTGTATAATGTGAACCCCAACGTGTAGCTCCCGGGCGAGCTAAACTAGTTTCTTGATTCAAGCCTTTGCCGGTAGAAATTTCACCATTTAGCAACCTCGCCACCATTTCTTCATGTTGCTTTTTCCGGAATTGATCTTTCCTTTTGCAAGAAGCTCCAACCACATTCGTAATCATGGACAAATATCCACAGAAATTACTCACTAAGTTATTCGTTTTTGCAACCTTCACAACAACTAATTGAAGTTGATGAGCAAAACAATGGATATACCTAGCATATAGATTTTCATTCAATAAAAGAGTCTTCAAGCCATTGAGTTCACCTCGCATATTAGAAGCTCCATCATATCCTTGACCTCTAAGTTTAGAGATCGATAGATTATGACTTGCAAAAAATTCATCAATGTCATTTTTCAAAGCTAAAGCGGTTGTGTCAATAACATGAACAACTCCAAGAAAGTGTTCCACCACAACACCATGATTGTCTAAATATCTTAAGACAATAGCCATTTTCTCTTTTATCGAACTATCCCTAGCCTTATCAATCAATAAAGAGAAACACTTGTCTCCAATATCACTCATAATGCCTTTTATTGTCTCCGAAGCACAAGCTCTAATGATTTTCTTTTGAATTCGAGGACATGTAAGTTGGTTATTTCCCGGTGCATTCCCCATCACCACCTTTTGAACATCAACATTATATGAACTTAAAACTTCAAGAAGCTCAAGAAAATTTCCTCTACTTAGCGAGCTTGCCGACTCATCATGCCCCCGAAAAGCCATCCCTTGTCGAAGTTGATATCTAACAACATCCACACTTGCCTTCAAACGAAGGCGATATGCCTCACCCAATGCTTCCTTTCCCAAATTTACCTTTCTTGTCAAACTTTTTTTTTGATTCTTGAAGGCAAAGAATGACGTTCAAGCATCATTGTGTACACTACCTTGAGCTCCCACGTGGTCTCTAAATCAATCACAAGCCTTCTTCCAATTATGAAATCCCTTATTTACAAATGTGCCATCTCCAAATATTCTCCCTTCACCCCCTTAAAAAGATAACACCAAAAGCAAAATGCGGCATCTTTAGAAACACTATATTCAAACCATTCCCATTTCTTGAACAACTCAACTTGAAAACACCTTGAAGTTTTGCCAAATGAGCTTCTCACAAAATCATGAGAAAGTGGTTGACAAGGACCTTTAGCCACATATTCCCTCCTAATATCATCTCTAATATTGGATTCATAATCATGGATAGGCTTTCGTAATCCCGGATCACTAATAATTTCACTCTCACATATTCGAGCTCTTTTGGGGTTGGATTCAACCACATCATTGGCATTGGCATTGGCATTCACATCAATATTTGGTTGCTCATCATTTTCATGAAGACTATTTGAAGACCCCGTTATTGGCCTTTTACTTCTAATCACAAATTTATCCATAGTCCCAAATAAAAACAAAGTTTTGTTACTTAAACAATCAAACATTCAAACCTTCAACCCAAATACCCAATCAATTTATTTCATGTATTCAAGTAATTCAACTAAATAAATAACAAACCAACAATCAATTTATTCCAATCAAACATTCAAACTAAATTAATTCAACTATTCAAGTATTCAAAAATGAACCAACAAGGTAACAATTAACAAGCCATAAAGCCAACAAAACAATCAATTTTTTTCAACTAATAATCTTGAATAAAATCAATTCAATTCACAAATGTATCCAAATAAAACCAATATTTTTAGAATTTCACACTTTAACAAAGAATTTACCAAACAAAGAGCCAAGGGTTTCTAACCTTCGGGCTCGGACTAAAGATCGGACGGATCACGGACGGCAGAACTCAGAAGAGGCGTCGTCGGGGCTCCGGCAGTGGAGGACGGGCAGTTGGCGTCTGGCGGCCGATCTGCAGCGGCGAACGACGAGGGTCTGGTTTTTCTCGGGTCTCGCTGATTTCTTGAGCAGAGAACTAAGGGGAAAACTGAATCATTAATTTTTTTCGGTGTACAAAATTATTTTAGATGGATTTTAAAAAAACAAATGGGGGGATGAACTCTAACGCCTTTACACACAAAAATTCGCTCATTTTTTTTAATAAAACGGCGTCGTTTTGGCCAGGCCAAAACAACGTCATTTCATTTAAATGCCAAAAAAAAGAAAAGAAAAGGCGTCAGAATGGGTTAGACGCCTTTACTCTTCTTCTTCCCCCTTCGTTTTCTCAGCCAGTCAGCCTTTTAATGGAGTTTCTCAGATCTGGGCAAGGGGGGGGGGGGATGAACTCTTTCGCCAGAAAAATCACCGGTATAATTAGCGGCTCTCGGGGGGAAGCGGGGGCGGCCGCCCTCACAAGCCTCCCAGGTCCGCCGCTATATAGTAGGGAACAATTTTATATTAAATAGTGAGAAAAGTATCATGATCGAATAAATTGAAAAATAAACTACATTTAATACAAGAGTTTTGTTAAAATGAGACAAATCATTATCCTAAAACGAACTCTTATCCTGAAACAAATGCACTTTCCCTACTTCGTAGTGCACTTTTCTTATTTCGGAGTGCACTTTTCGTACTTTGCTTTTTCGGATTGCACTTTTTGTATTTTGCAATGCACTTTTGTATAAAAAGTGTAATACGAACTAGGAAAAGTAAATTCGTTTCATGTTTCAAGATAAGAGTTTGTTTCATTTGAACCTAACTCTTTAATACATATATGCCTATATTGGTGTCAGAGCTGTTTAGTGAAATTTGGAGGCCTATGCTATATAAAAAATTTAGTCTTATTATTATATAATTTAATTTTTATGTGAAAATTATTCCACATATAACTGAAAACTTCTTTTTATAGAATATTTAAAGTATGGTAGACAATTTATATATGTATATATACGTATTTTCACAAACCATCTTTTAACTCAATATTTATGTGAAATAAGTTGCTAATTATTGCTCGTTAGCAAAATTACCCAAGGACTAAAATTATTGTTCAATATTTAAAATTATTTTTAGACTTATCGAAAATTACACCTTACTAGGAGTAGTGACTTAATTAACAAAAACTCATATACTTATTAGTTATTAGGCATTTTTTAGTTTAGATAACTTCTTTTTGAAGAATTTTTAATTAATTAGTTAAATACATATATATATATATATATATTAAAGGTATTTTTTAAATTTAATATATTTGGGGTAATTAATATTAATAAGTATAAATTGGTGATCCTGTACAATCGCGCGGGTTGCACATGCCATTGGCCGACCTGATTCGTGTAGTTTTTCATGTATATGTGTGGATATTTTTTATAATTAAATATTGTGTATTATCTATATTTACTATTAAATTTTTACATGATAATTAATATGTCTTTTGTGATAGTGATATTTTACGATATTTCGAATTATTTATATTTTAACTATAGTCCTTTAATTATTTAAATATAAAAATTTAATGGAGCGAGAGCAGGGATTCTATCTAAAAAGTAAGATAGAATTTCAAATTGAATGTCATACAAGCATTAGAGTCGGACAACACCTTTCGGGCTTGCTCTTTCTCTCCTTTAAAAATGGTAAGACAACTCTCTTGAAAGGTACATTTGAAATTTTGAATACTTGCTTGAATACTCTTCTCTTGGCACACATTCGATAATTTTGACCCTTTTTTACTTATCGAAAGTGGATTAAGGGGCTCCATCCCACCTTTTCCATTGCTTTACAGGTCTTGAAGGAGAATTGAAAGCCATTCAAGGAGAGGAGTAAAGAAGGCCTCAATTAGTACACCCGACGAATTTGTGCACTAACAATTGGCACCGTCTGTGGGAAACGGATATAAAGATCCTCGAATTTCCTAGTTGACTTGAGAACATGGTTATGGATTCGATTCTTGAAGACGAATAGACGTTTCTTGGCGAAGAAAAAACCATCAATGACAAAACCCTAGCCCTACTAGCGGGGCCAATCGAGACTAAGGATGGAGAACATCCACCACGATTAACCACCGGAACATCGAAGGACACCAGCAACAACACCAAATGGAGCGACGAAGGAGATTGACCGGGCTCGCGAACGGTTGAGAAAGGGCGTGCAATCGCAATTGCCCGCGCTGGCCGTTGGGACGATCTCTCGTGCGAGGACGACCGAGCCATGACCGATCGTTAGTGTGGCAGCGAGCGTAGGGGCACGGAACGCGACCAGAGCAATGGTGGCGGCGATGGTGGACAAGGTCGTAGTTGAATTTGATGAGAAAAATTAACGGCTCAGATAAGGGACTTGTAAAATTAACGGTTGAGATTTCAAATTATACGTCATTTTATAGAATAATAGAAAAATTAACGGCTCAGATAAGAGACATGTAAAAGTAACGGCTGAGATTTCAATTTCTACGTTCTTTTATAGAATAATAGAATAATAGAAATATTAACGGCTCAGATAAGGGACATGTAAAAGTAACGACTGAGATTTCATATTCCACGTTCTTTTATAGAATAACATATTTTTTTATCTTGATTTATTATTTTCCTTGTATAATTTTAGTTTTTAAAATAAATATTTTATAAAAATGCCATTGATATAATATTAATATATTAATAAAGGGTAAATTTGGTAAGTAATATTGTTTTTTTTATAATGTAGAATAATATTGATATTTTTTTGTGTTGGCTGTTATTTTTGATGGAAATATGTGTTGACTGTTGATATCAGTAGATTGTAGATTGACCTTTCTCTATCAAGGATTCAAGAATCCATGATTCATCATCACTCCCTCCCTCTCTGTAAGAGACCTCCCTCCTACTACTTCTTCAATGCTAGATTTAGTGCTCAAGCAAAATGAAGGAGGGACATTCTTGTCTTTTCGCATTTTGAAATTCTAAACTCGACCCCATCGAACTTGTTTTCAACACTCTGCTCTTCACACACTCCAACCCCTCCCCACACCTTCCATTCTCCCTCTTTATCAGGTACGCCATTGCTCAATTCTCTGTCATTTGCTACCCTCCTCCGTCCTTGTAAGTTTCCTTTTTGTCTTGGAGGCTCAATTTTGTACTGGATCTGTGATGCTGTGTGTTTTCTGCAATACTTTGGTTCATTGTCACCACTTAATCCAGTTTCTGAGCTTTTGATCTCTTCCTTTTTGGAGATGATTTGATAATTCATTGGAATATGTCAATTTTGCTGTGAGTTTAGCATGTGTAAAAGGTTTTTTTGTTTTGAAAATTTTCTTCAAGTGGGTCAAATTTCAATTGTGGTCCAATTGTCCCTACTTTTGAATTGTTTTCTTTGTTTTCTTCTTCTTCTGCTGGAAATAAAAAGGCTTCAGTGCAGAAGCTATGGGTTTTTGCTTTTTATCTGGATGTGCTTGTTTCTTCTTAAGGGTGTTTTCAATTGATTTATGATATCCTTCCTCTTATCTTTGTTCTGAGAATTTTGTTGGTTCTTGAAGCAATGGAGTGCAAAAATGGGGTTGCTCTTGAGGATGGAAATGGAGTTCTTGAGACAAGTATTGTGGAAGACTCAATTGTGGAGCTGAACAATGAGAATCCAAGAGTTGTGGATGTTGTTGACAAGGTCTTGGATTCCAATGAAGCTTCAAACACTGGGGGAAAAAAGACTGATAAATTAGAAGCCTCCAAGAAGATCTTAAAACCCTCCAAGGTAAAATGAAAGAAATAACTTATGCAACTCTTGGATAGCATAATCTGGTGCAGTATATGTTTATAGGATACCTCTTGAATAATTTATACTTTCTGTGGGTTTAGGAATCTGGGGCTAAAGTGGATGGTAATCACAAGACTAAGAAAACAACAAGGGAATTAGCCCATTCGAAGGGGGAATCCACTTTGGCCCGAACCCAGAAGCCGAGTCTCAATCAGAGCCTTTCCTTCCCATCCAAGAGTCATAGTGGAAGTGCACTGAAGAAAAGTGTTGATGGATCTGTATTGAAAGCCAGTGGGAAGCAATCTCAGGAAATTGGAAAGAAATCTAAGGCTTCAGCATCGAATACCTCTCCTACTAAACCTTCTGGTGTGAAAATTCCTTATGGGATAATAGCCAAGGAAGTGAATTCAACAGAAGACGTTGTGCAGGACGGTCCCTCTAGTACTGTGGTAAGGGTTTGTGTTCTCAATTCTTCCCTTATCCTTAGGGTGCGTTTGGATTCCACTCGAAAATAAGATTTAATGCAAGACAATGTGTTAAAATGAAATATACTGCATTTTCGTGTGCATTCCAAACGCGTTCTTAGATGTTGGCTTTGCTGCCTCCATTATGGCCTTATGGGTTTGTTGTCTTTTCATGTTATAGTCTATTGAGCCGGATTCAAAGAACAACGACGACGACAACCTTGGCTCTGATGCCTTGCTGTAAGTATTAATTCTACATTTAAAAAAAATAAAAACTGTCTCTCATTGTTGATGCAGAATGCTTTTAACATTGGCAAGTGTATGAGTTGCTATTTATAATATTTTGACTGCAGGGAAACTGATGAAAGTTTGAACGAGTTGACTCCTGCTAAAGAAGCTATGACAGTGGATGGCAATGAAGCAAGATCTATATCTCCGTATACATCTTACCTAATCTTTTGTCATTTGATTAATGTTTTCTGTTAATCAAAGTTATGTGGAGTGATTTTATTATCCTCCACAGAACCAACAGTCACAATTCAGGAAGGAGGAGCAGCATTGGTTCTGGATTTGCATTCAGATTGGATGAACGTGCTGAGAAACGAAAACAAGTAGGCAAATGATATAACTTACTATATAACACACTATTCTTCTGAAAAATTTATTGATCCAAATGGTTTTTCATCAATCTTGACCAGTTTAATATGAAGGTAGAAGAGAAGATCACTGCAATAGAGGCAGAAAAGAATAACATTCAGGCTAAGTCAAAGGTGAACTTCTTGTTCATTTCCTACTTTTGTTGTCGATTTCTGATGAAGTGTGAGATTCTCGAAGTTAACCCTTCTTCTATTATTTTTCATAGGAGTGCCAGGAGGCAGAGATTAAGCAACTAAGGAAGAGCTTGACATTTAAAGCCACACCCATGCCAACTTTCTACAAAGAACCACCTCCAAAAGTTGAATTGAAGAAGGTAATTTATTCCTCGGTATTCATACACCCATATGAAGTCTCCTTCCCTTTGATCAAATTATTTAGTTGCAGATCATGAAAATGAAGCAAATTGTTCAACTAGGACTGGTTATCTCAACTTCCAATTGAGATCTTGAGCATAATTTTATTTAAGTCGAAAAATATTGTTGGTAAAGGAACTCTTATATGGTTTAAATTGGTTATTCTTTTATTTATAAAATCATAAAGATTCCTAGCAAAGTTTTTTAATCTAATTATCCACTAATTGGGTGTGATTTTCATTCTCTCTTGTCATAGATACCGACAACTCGTCCAAAATCTCCAAAGCTTGGAAGGAGCAAGAATTCTATCATTACACCAAAGGATGCAGAGGTTGATGGAGCTGATGGTACCACCCCACATGTTGCAAGTTCTGCCAATGTGACCCAATCCCATTCGGACAAAACCATCGATGCTTTCAAGAAACCGATCAAGAAGCCACAATCCAAGACTAAGGTTGAAGCAAAGGCTGTTAAGCCAAGACCAAAGAAGAAAGACTCAGAAAAAGACACTGAGAAAGCGAATACGCCCGAGCATAACAAGGAAGAACCCAAAAGTTCTCAACCACATGTTGAGAATGAAGATCTTGTTGAGAAACTTCCTCAGGAGGCGATTACAAACGAAATTCTGGTTGGAGGTTAAAGATGTGAGTAATTTTGACTCCTACTAAGTCGTTTACAACATGCCTTTATCCGTGCTATTACAAAAGTAAGTGTATATGTAAATTTGAGAGCTGTATAATACTTATTCGTTATGTTGAGAACAAGCCAGGAAAGATGGAAGAGTTTTAAGCATTGTTATCTTTGTGGGTAAGAAGATACATTGTGGCAATTTTCTCATTTCATTAATCCAAAGGTTTTGGAAGTTGTGGTCCATCTTTTTGATGGAGATGTGATCTACAATTGGTGTTCAAGTATGAGTGTAATCAAACACTCTTCCTATCGATTAGTCTCACTTGAAACTCTCTTAAATTACAGCTATGATGTTGCTTTTAATGTAGCTTGGCACAAGGACCGTGTTGTGCGTGCAAAATTTTCAACAGGGACCTAAATAGAGCAATGTAGATGTTTAGGGACCAAGAAGGGAAAATTTTATGAAGTTTAGGGACCTGAATAGATCAAATTAAAGCTTTTGAACGAACAAGGAAAATGTTGCAAGGTTTAGGGAACAAGAAGGGAAAAAGTTACAAAGTTTAGAGACCTAAATAGGACGAATTTAAGTTTTGGGATCAATAAGGAAAATGTTGCAAGGTTTAGGGATCAATAATGCAATTTGTCATTTTTTTTTCTTTTACCAAACTTCTCATACAGTTAGATTTCTGCGAATGAACTTAATTTCTGAGAGGCCCACTTGTAAAGTCATTACTGCAATCTTGTTTTGTAGCACAAGACCGCCATCAGCATTTCAGATCAAAATGTGACCTTCACCCCACCAATAACTTCTTTTGGAAGTGAATTTACAGCTGCTTTCTGTTCTGTAACATGTCTGTCAGTCTGTGTGTAGGGCATATTTGGTTGTACAAACAGATATAATCAATTTGAAAAACTGATAGCAATTCAAAAGTTTGCTTAAATTGTAAGTCTGTTTTTGGATATATGACATGATCACATTCACATCAACCTACAACTAACTTGCAAGCAGATACATTTGGTCATTCTTCAGTCTAGGCCCAGTCATTATTCATGCATAATTGCAATTGGAAGATTACTTGCATACAAACAAGGAGGCCTTTAAAATTCCCTATAGAGGGGACAGCTGGGCTGGAAGAATACAGTCCTGTTTATGTTTGGCTGGTAATTAAATTAAAATGACAGGCCACATGTGTTTTGTAGACAGACATGGCCCTTGAAAACAAAGTTTGTGCTCTCAATAGACAGAAGACAGCAGCATATAAACAAGGGGGGGTGGTAGCTAACATATGAAGTACAGGGCAAAACAATTCATTGTATTTATCAATTCATATGAAGTACAGGGCAAAACAATTCATTGTAAATAAATAAAAGAGCGATGCCACAAGCATAGAAATTTATGGCGTTCAAAACTGTGCCTATTTCAACTTAGGATTGTTGTGCTGTCAAAACAAGAAAGTGAAGATTTAAAACTTGAAAATCCCAACAAGAAATATGTCAGCGCACCTCAAGAAATCCAAGGGAGAGAACACAAAGATCAAACAACATATTATTATCCATCTCGCTAGAAAATATAACAAAAACAATTGTTCTTTTTTCTCACAAACTGATCCAATTCAAATTAAATTGCAAATGGTTTCTCAGACAATGATGGTCTAAGAAAAAATCTACAGCATCTTTTAGTTACTGCACTAGTTTAAGCTAAATGTAAAATCATAAAATTCATACAATACATTACAGTTTTCAGTTCAATGTAGCTCATACCTTCTCTGACACAGCATCATTTTGGTTCAGTGCTTCTTTCTCTCTCCAAATTGCATGCACTTCATCCGTTCGAAACCTCTGAGTGAAAGTGGTTTCCTCCAATGGAGTTGATATTCCATGGGAAAAAGCAAGGAGGCCAGTGTATGCAATCATAGCACCATTGTCAATACAGTACCGATCATCAGTTGCAAAAAGTCTGCCGCCTCTCTCCGAACACATTATCCTCATCATCTCTTGTAGTCGCTCATTGCATCCCACACCACCAACAATGAGAACATCTTGTGAGTCACAGTGTGCCATCGCTCTTTCAGTTATCTCCACAAGCATAGCAAAAAGAGTTTCCTAAAAACAGAAAAATAGAAAAATATAAAGATATCCAAAGACTAGTAATCCGGGAAATGACGGGTAGAAATTAGACTGCCTCACTTGCAAGGAGTAGCATAAATCTGCTGGTGTGCACTCATTGTTCTTAAGTTTCTCCTCAGCAGTGGCTTCAATATAGCTCAATATTCCACTAAATGAGACATCCATTCCTTTCACAGCATATGGAAGATCGATAAATTTTTCTCCTTTTTTCGCAAGCTGGTGGTAAAGGAATACTGGAGAGTCAAGATACTAAACATAAGATCTTGCAGAGCACAGCATAATCATGCATCCAGTATAGGCTGTATAGAGCAGAATAAGCTGAACGAAAATATATATATATATATATATTCAAGCTTCCCCTAGGTTGTCCAACAGCATTCAGAATTATACTTCACCTAAATTCTATTGTTCACAATTTCACATACATATTTATGAGGGTGGAAAGTAAGGTTATGCAGATTCTCAAGCAAGAACTTGATAAAACATTAAAAAAGGGGATTATTTTAGCTAGGTCAGACATCACAGAGATAATAAAGTCCAAATATGCTTATTTCCTGAAGAATTTTTTAGTTTTCCGTCAAAGACCAGGTTTCCATGAAAAGCCCAGTATAACCACTAGAATCAATTATGATAGTTTTACATTCTAAATTCTAATTCTTCTATACTACAAAAAAGGATTATACCACTTCAAGCAGAGGATCCATTTGTGAATGCTCAACTATAGCCTATAGGGGACTACAAAGACTGCCTTAATTTTTATGGAACAGAAAAGTTGTTTGAAGAACCAACTCAATGAACGGAAGCACAAACAGGGAAAACAGGCAAAGCATAAGGGAAGCACTTCAACTTCAAGTCAAAATATAGCCAAGTATAAACTCCTCAGATGGTTTTTAATATAAACCAAGATCAATCAAGCACAACTGGACTGAAAATAATAAAATAATAATGTGGTGTAGTCGTGCAGATGCTTATCAGATTGAACACCTCAAACTTGAACGACCAAGCAGAAATAATAAAATAAAGTGAGGCTCATCACATTGGACAATGGTATGGTAGTATTAATACCTGCTCAATGTTGTATCCAGGGCTTGGATCATTAGACAATGTTAGAACTCTAGCAAAACGGTCCAAGCAATTCCCCACAGCTATATCAATGGTCTCGCCAAATATCCGATATCGACCCTCACTGTATGAAATTACTTGGGTATTACCCCCACTGACATACAACACCACTGGATTATCAGCTCCAGTCACAATCCTTCCCATTTCAATGTGGGCAACACAGTGATTCACAGCAACAATAGGCTTCTTCCACAGCTGAGACAGAACCCTTACAACTATGGCAGAAACCTGCAATGGAGCCCCCATTCCAGGACCTTTGGTGTAGCAGAGACAGTCAATATCATCTGGAGTTATTTGGGCAATCTCAAAAGCAGACTTAACCAGTGGTAGAATGTGTTGAAGATGATGATGTGCAGTTTCACGTGGAAGAAACCCTTGGCCGGGAGGAGTAATGTAAGTGTGGCGTGGGTTTGATAAGATGTTGCCATCTAGAGTTACCACCCCAATACCAATCTTGTTAGCTGACCCCTCAAATCCTAAGGCAATCATTCTCTTCATATTTTAGAATTCAGAGTTGACAAAGCTGCAATTACAGTAGGGGAGAGTTTGCTTAATTTAATTGCAAACCAACACCAGTAGAGAGAGAACTGAGGAGAGAAAACCCTAAATAATTGCCACAACAGGCTAGGCTTGAGAATATATATTTGTTACAAGATCAAAGCCCTTGGCTTGTGCTATCACATATGAAAATTCCAATGATGCATATGCAAACAGATCTAATAATGCCATATTTGATCAACAAAAGTATAAAACTGTACAGAAAGGACAATCCAAATTATATATGCAACTGCATAATGAGAATACCAGTCAAGAGATGAGACCCACTTAATCCCTATAACCCTCCTGAACAAAAGGTTAAAAGAATAAAAAGATAACAGAAAAAGATCAACTTAAATATCTTTCCTTTATATGTGGCATATAAGTTCCCTTTAAACAAGCCAAAATTTTCAACTGGAACATCCTGTCCACCCATTTATTGATTTAAGGGCACATCACACTAGAGGGCAGAGGCAGCAAGCCTGTCACTAAATTCATATATGACTGATACAAAGATCTTTGAAAAGGGAAAGTTAGAGCTCCCCTGCAACTTGCAGGTATTACTTATCAGTTATCACGCATCATTTCTCAGCTATGTTTTGCTTCTCAATCTTGATGCATAAAAACTTGTAACAGGAAGAAGTTGAGCTGTCACACAGGCTCAGAGGATGCAAGCAACGATATGTTATTTGTTCTAAAAACCTTAAACCCCTAACTTAAAACCCTAACTATGTGATCAGTGTAATTACATCATTTCCCAAGCGCGACCACCTCTAATTCCAACTTTGTCTCGCTCAATCAAAAGCAATATACCGGTAACTATGACCTCAGAATCTATTGTCAATTCAAAGACTTTGCTACTAATCCTACTATCAGACTGACTCTTTGCTCCAAAAATTGAGCAGTCGGAGCAATTTTTCAAACTGACTTTTTGTTCCAAATATGAAGCAGCTAGAGTAAACGATTCTTTAAAAATACGAAAGGATTTGGTTATGAGAGGAAAGATGAACTGAATTTCAATACGGTCAAAAGGAAAATACCACTCCAAGGTTGAATGTGAACTCGATTGAAGGCCGCGGGATGGCGGGCGAATGGGCGGCGCCGAAGGGAGCAACAGCAATTATCCGGCGAGAAACACCGCGAGGGCGGAGGAGAGGATGGGAGCGGCGGCGGCGGCGAGCTAGCGAAGCAAGGGAAACTAACTGCGTAAAAGGAGAGATTAGAGTATAAAGGCTGGATAGAGAACTCTACAATAAAATATTTTTAAGACTAGTAAAATAAAATTCAGGGAAAAAGATTTTTCCAAATCGGACTAATGGAACGCTGACATTTTGTTAAATTGTACTATTTCTTTATTTATTTTTTATATATTTTTTAAGGTTCTAATTTAAAAACAGCATCCTTAATTTATGCTCTTAGAAAAACCCCTTAACCTTGTCTTTTAAAAGATCGAAGAGTAATATCAAAAAGCCAGTCTTTTCTCATCACCTCTCAAATTCTGGGTGATGGTTTCTTTATAAGACAATCTCAATTGACCAATAGGCTCTTAAATGTTTTTATAAGACAATCTCTTTAGTAGTGCACAATTGTTTTGCTTTCAAAAGTATCGTTACTCAAAGCCCATTTTCAGTGATGATTTTTTTTTTATCAAACTCACATGATATGTAGCAGTTATTCTGGTGGAGTATAATTTTGGTTGGTTCTGGATATTGAAAAAAAAAGTGTGCGATTTTTAGAACACTTTCAAAAATTCTGGGTGTTTAGACAAATAAAACATATTCTAAATCAGGGAAAATTTTGTGTTCAAAATTTCCCTCTTTTTGACATTTATTACCCGATGGAAACTTACTCCAGTGAAAAGGATTGATTAGTTACAACTTACTCCAGTGCCAGAAGACACCAAATGGAAGAACACTACTAGGAACAAATTCATATGAAATCATGAAAAATAGAAGTATATTCCTACAAATGATGGCATATCCAGCTATCCACCGAGCAAGTCTGCACAGATTTACAAGCCTCTCAACAAGCAACACCTATACATGAAATACCATACTACTAACAACACATGAAACATCCAGATCCCTGTAAGCAAAGACAACATTACTCATTCCATCTCAATTTCAAGGAGTAAGAGTTGCTATACATGAAGTGGCAGTTGCAGACTTGCAAATTGCAATTACGAGGCGAGTGCCTTATCAATGGCAGTCACATAGAATTCCTTGGGCATAGTCCCGACAATTGAGCCTTCCTTCTTTCCATCCTTGAAGATCAAGACCACAGGCACAGCCTTGATTTCATATTCCTCAGCAATGGCCAAATCGGAGTCCGTGTTCAACATTAAGCATTGAATTTTTCCCTTGTACTCTGCAGCAATTTCATCAATCACACGATGGACCATCTGACATGGCCCGCACCAGCTGGCATAGAATTCAACGAGTACTGGACAGTCATTCTTCAGAACCAGATTCTCCCATGTCTTCCCAGTCACTGTGCTAGCTGCATTGCCAAATTTGCAAATATGATGTTTCAGACTTTAGTTATTATGGATAAATCAGATATGAATGAATTTCAAGAATAACAGGGAGATTCAATCAACTCGAAGTCTGAAACCCCACCAACGCTAATGGAGATACATCAAGGATCTTGTTATATCTACTCTTTGTTCATTTCAGCTGCTAATGCAAAGTAAAAACAGTTCCCAAAATTTGAAATGCAGTTCAAGTGTGCAGGAATAACTCATCTTAACTTAACAACAAGAGTGATTACTACAAATAGGAAGATATCGTGGAAAAAAAGTGAAAATAAAAGAACAATTAGGATTTGAGTATGATGCTTTGGAAGTCATAAGTCATAATCTGGCAAAACTCAGCTATTGCACATTTGCACCAAGAAACTTAGGCAAGCTGGTCTAAATAGTCAACGATGCATGACAAGACAACAAAGCGACATGGTAATCGTTGTATCTAGCCAGGAAAAAATACAGTCCAGATCCTCACAAATTATCTTGGATAGGCTGAGAAGTTGACATACATATAGGAAAGAACCTATAAACCTTAACACGAGCATCATAAAATAGGCAATAGATCAAGTGGCAACCATTCCTTCATTAACTGAAGCATAATGAAATTTAAACATTTTAACTTAAACCAAATGAGAGATAAGCAGCCAAAACAAAGAGAAATTCCTTGTAAAAGATGCTCCGAATAAGCTGATTAAGTCATTAGATAAGAAAAAGTTATTCACAGTTCTTTTCAAACATGTAGTCAAATCATGGGAATATATACTCCCTTGGTGCAAGTAATCCTGAAAGAATTATATATTCAGAATACCTCATTTTTTGCTTAGTATTGGAATACATACATGAAAGCTTCAAATATCTCTATTCTTTTGGCATGCATCTCATATAAATCACAACATATTTGGCGTCATTATGTCATAAGTGATATCATTCAGCCTAGACTGTAATTTAGCTCTTTGAAAAATATATAACCAACAAGGGCAAAAGAACTAAAAGATAGTATGAATCTCACTCACTACAAAGGTCACAAAACCAATGCATAATGAATTTTTAACCTACTTCATAGTTTCTAAAGAAATTAAATTACAGCTTTCAACTCATCTAGCATTAAAGTCATACAACAAGACCTAGCATTTTGAACTTTTCTTGATCCACTTATCACTCATCCAGAAATTATATAAAACAAATGTAACCATAAGATCGTTTGGGTAGAAATAGAGCCATCAAATTAGGAAAAAATTAAAGAGTTCAAGTTCAATTGCATAAACTACTCAGTGATGGTGGATATATGTCTCTTCTCTCCCAGATCAATGTATTTCACATCTGGCAAGAATACAACAATCATAAGCAGATAAATATAGAACGAAATTAAATTCAACCCCATGAACAAAAACAGTTAGAAGTTCATGTTTCTTTATACGGATAATCACTTTTATAAATTACAGCAGAATTTCAAATTCCACATACTCAGCAACAAATGAAAATCTTTTTCAAGATTACAATCTTATGCCAATTATATAGATCAAGAAAGGACCTCAATAAGTGGATTTTTTTTTCCAAACATGGAGAAGCAAGTGAACACACTTTCTTGAATTTCTGTACCAAATCCTAACAAGACAAAAACAATGGGCAAAGAAAAGTGATACGATATCCAGTAATTGCATCAAACCAGTGGACTGCAGCACCAATCCTAACCTCATAACTCTTCGGTCAAATTAACTAATCCAATTAATAAAAAAAGAAACAACGCTAGATTAGAAGCTATCCTCTAATTCCATGGGCAAACGAGTCGTTCACTCAGATTCCGTACCCCTCAGTCACAAGATCAAAAACGAAACCAGCACCGAAGTAATTCATCCGTATGTACTACCGAACAACTTAGGAAACAAGAAAAGCTTCACCTTTGTATTCCCTAAGGCAAGAGATCCGAGTTGAGGAAGGGAAATTCCGTGATGGAAGGCGCAGATGGAGATTCGAGCTTCCATTTCCGACGCTGTTAAGCTGGCGAAAGGCACACATGTTGAACGATTTCGGATAAAGATACGACCGTCGCGATGAAGATGAACACGCGAACAAAGGAGAAGGAGACGAACACGGCAGCAAAGAAGAAGAGGAGCACGCCATTTCTCTCTCTGTCTCTCGCTTCCCTTCCTTCCCGAAGTTTGCTCCTGTGTGCAATCTCCAATTACGAGAAATCCGGTGCTCTATCTGATTTATGTAAATAAAAATAAAAATCAATGATGTGAAAGCGGAGAGCGGACTTTATTTTATTTTTTTCCACAAAAGGGCCACATCCAAAAGGACCATTTTTACATGTGAATAATGTGAGCCAAAATATAAATTTGTATACATTAGTTTAGATAAAATTTTGGAGTATTGTGTGTCTAATCTTTGGTCACGATGCTTTAATCTTTTTTATTTATATGATACGAGATTTAAAGGGAAAATGGGAATTTTAAATGCATAATCACCTTAGTGTGAAAAATGTGAATAAAAACGAGCTATTAAACTATAGGGAAATATAGATTGCCAAAAAGTTGACATGGAGTGACTTTTGTAATTTTTTTCACCTTCGCGTTGTGTCCACAACTCACAAATTTTATAATAGAGGTGTGCTATTATAAATTAAGAGTTTATACACATTTCTTTTAACTAGATAAGTCCTCGGCGTGTTTCGCATGTCAGAACCTGAGCATACATAGAAAGATATAAAAAATACATATCAACATATTATCCGATCAAACAAGAGATCTAAGATAATTTGTTTGTTGAGTTCTTCCGCCTTGTGCGAAGATGAGATTCAAATGCTCAGATTTGCTCTTTCAATATGAGTAAGCACACCTTACACCTACAAACCTCCTCGGATGAAAATGCACATGTTATACCCATAGAATGTTTAGTAAATGTAAGGGTATGAACAGCATTCATGTGTAGTTAAAACATGGAACGCTCGAGCAATTTAGAAAGAAGAAACAAAAGAAATTCAATGATCAAATATTATTAAAACATGTTAAGGACTCTAGAATCTTTAGTTATAGATAAATGGGTACATATGGAGTGACAAAATGATGAGAATGTTCCTTTTTTCACTGATAAAATGTTGACCTAAAATACATGCAACTCTTCCTACCTACAATATCAATATTAGTGTACAAAGAGGTAATTAATTGTAAATATACAAAGCAGTACCACTACTAGTCATACATTTGCACAAAAGCACTGAGAATAATACAAATTGTTACTCCCTCCGGTCGATTATATATGACGTTTTGCCCTTCTTCACACAAATTAAGAAAATCAACTAATAAAAAAACACGGCCAAAAAGAACGCGACTACGCGCTAGGGTTTTTGGCGATTAGGGTTTGACGCTTTTCTGGTTTATGGCTGCGCCGACGCAAGCTCCGGCGTCCGAGTCGGCGGCTCCTGCGGTGGCTACGGGGATGAACGTGGATAACTTACCTCCTGTTGTGAATGCTGGTTCGGGCTCCTCACAAAGGTCATGGAAAGATCTTGTGTCTAATGAAGTGGGAGAGAAGAGAATGGTACTTGATGAGCACTACTTGGATGATAAGATCAGTTTGTCTTACCCGGAAGGGGAGGATGGCAATCCTGTTTTTACAATCTCGACGGAAGCACTCAATGTTCTTGCAGTGGCATGGCAGTCGTCTTTGATTGTTAAGCCACTAGGGAGTATGGTTACTCATGCTATTATGGAGAGGAAGTTGAAGGAAATTTGGAAGCCTAGTGGTAGAATTTTCATTGTTGATCTTCCAAAAGGCTACTATGTGGTTAAGTTCGAGTCTGAAGGAGATTATCTTAGAGCCCTCATGGGTGGTCCTTGGATGATCTTTGGCCATTATCTGATTATCCGTCAATGGCATCCGGAATTTAACCCGTATACGGACGTCATTACTACGACACCAACTTGGATTCGTATTACGGGTCTCCCCATGATCTTATATGAGGAGCAAGTTCTATTACGTCTAGCGGCGGGTATTGGAAAGCCAATCAAAGTTGATCAAAAGACTATGTACTCGAATCGGTGTCGGTTTGCTAGGGTTTGTGTGGAGGTTGATCTTACAAAAAGCTTGAAGGGAACCATCACAATTAATGGAAGCAAATTCCACATTGGGTATGAGGGTTTACATGTGCTATGCATTAAGTGTGGGCTCTATGGGCATATTGAGAGTAAATGTCCTAAGAATACTACTATGGTGGTATCGGGGGCAGCGGAGAATGTTTCTCCGTCATGTGTTCAAGTTTCGAATTCGTCCAAACCTGGCCCAGCGGATGATGCGTCGCGTTATGGTGAATGGACAATGGTTGCCCGACGTCAACGTAAAATGTCGAACAAGAATCAGGCTGAGATTGGGAAGGCCAATCAATCTAAAGGTAAGAACATGTTTGAATTGTTGAATGAGGCCGAACTGTCTGTTGGGGCTGATAATGCTGCTATTGTGGTTGTGTCAAAAGAAGAAATTAACAAGGCTGTTAAGGAAAATAAAAACAAGAGTGAGGTGCCTAAAACCAAGGTTGTTAAGGAAATTAACAAGGTTGCGCAGCCTGTGCTAAATACTCAGATTAGCAGTTTTAACATGGATGTTGCTTCAACTTCGAGAGTTAGACCAGGGAAAGGCAACAGACGTGGAGGCAGATTCGGTCTTTAGTTGAACCCAACAGTAGCTGCAAGAAACGCTAAGGTTGATGCAAAAGCTACTGCTGCAAGTAAGCGCACACGGTCGGGAGAGAAAGTGGCCACTGCGCATTTCTCGTTCAATCCAAAAACACCAAGTGTTCAAGGTACCGCCATGCAGGTTGGAGGAAAAAATTTGATTGTGGGGAACGAAAATAGTGGTGTTGTTACTAGCCCTTCAGAATGCATGCAACAACATGATACTGATATGGTTGATAAGGGTAATCAAGTTACTAGTTCGACTCAGCAGAATGATGCTAATGTGGTTGTAGTAGCCGTTGTTTCCTCCGGTTGTCAATGAATGTTCTCTTTTGGAACAGTTTCGGAGCCGGGAAGCCCGGTTTTCAAAGGGCGGTCCGTTATATGGTCCGTCATTATAAGGTTGATGTTTTAGGTATTTTTGAGCCTCGTATTTCGGGAACTGATTCGCAAGGAGTTTGTGAAAAAATTTGTGATCGTCTTGGCTTTAATGAATGCGTTAGAGTTGAAGCGGTGGGACTCTCCGGGGGAATTTGGTTGTTTTGGAATAAGGATCGAATTAATATTCAGATTGTGAAGTTAAGTTCTAGTTTCATTTATGTCGTTGTTGTTAGTGGCAGTGCTAGATGTCATCTTTTTGCCGTTTATGCTCCACCTACTCCCGGGAGGCGTAAACCTTTATGGGAAGAGTTGCAAAAAGAGGTTGAGCCTATTGTTGAGCCGTTAATAATGGAAGGTGAATTTAATTGTATTATGCATTCTTCTGAAAGAGATGGTGGTTCGGGTTGCCTTTCGGAAGACTCTCTTGTGTTCAATGATACAGTTAATAATCTTGGCCTCATTGACATGGGATTTACGGGTCAGGCTGATGTTCGTATTTTTAGTATAGTTTTTAGTATGTTTTCTTAGTTTGTTAGGCTTAGTTTTAGTAGTTTTAGGATTAGTTTTGTGTGTTTTTGGATAGTTTTGCATATTTTGTGAAAAGTATGGAAGCTACTCTGTTTTGTGTGTTTTTGTAGGTTTTAGCAAGGAAAAGATGCTATATGGAGCTGAATTTGGAGTGCTATGATGAAAGACGGAAGAATGTAAGATGAAGAAGTCGAAGCCTAAGTTTTAGAAGATAAAGTGTGGAAGAAAGCCAAGCTCAGGCTCGTTAACGAGGCTGTAAAGGGTCGTTAACGAGGCCACGAGATGAAGATTTCGAGAGTTTGATTCTGTGACTCACCGATCCTATGCGGGAATTTATTTCCGTGTCGGTAGAGTATCTTTTTATGATTTTAGGGTTATTATATTATGCATTTTAGGTCTTGTTATCTTTCTAGATTTTATTTCTATCTTTTAGGATTTTAATTCTATCTTTTTAGGAAAGTTTTTATCTTCTAGCCTTTTTATTTTCTAGCTTTTTAGTATAAATAACCCTCTTATTAGTCTGAAAGGGGGGGAGGGATCGATTGAAGAGAAGAGGAAGAGCCGAGAATAGAGAGAGTGGATCGGAGTCGAGATTGAAGGTTCGGTGGACGAGAGTTACCGGGGTCGTTAATCGTGATTTTGGTTCTGTGTTTGTATTCTTTTCGGTTTTTTCTGAATTTCTGTAAGACGATATTTCCTATTAATTTGAGTAGTGTTTTGTTTTCAATGATTTCTTTTGTTGAATTATTTGTTTCTTAGTTATGAGTAGTGAGTAGTCTTCTTTTCTAGGATCGGGGTTAAACCCGATATAGTTATGCATGCTTGAGGAGTAAGAATGAGTGTTGATTGCCTTTTATCTATTTTGAGATTGTTTGTTGTGCTTAGACCTAGATGAAAGTCAAGGTGATTTGAGTTTTTAACTTGATTGAGATAGAAAGTTATAGACTTGAAGGTTGATATTGTTTGAATACGAAAGTTTCAAGCTTTAGATCCAAAACAAGCAATTGAGTGGATTGATTTATGAAAATAGGTTAATTTACTCGATAGTCGACGAAAGTTGATGAATTTATCTGTTTAAAGGCATGATCTTATCTTCTTATGAGTTTATATGCATGACTATGTTGTGGTGTCCCTTGTCCTAGATCTTTGTTTTATTTGAATTCTCTTGAAGTGATATTCGTTGCTGAGTTTGTAGGTTCGGTACCGAATCTGTTTAGGTCGTTAGTTTTGGTCTTTTGTCTACGGTGGTTCGTTAACGACCCTGACAACGTCGTTAACGAGGCTGGTTGTGAGTGTTTTGCTTGCTTTTGTTTGATTTTTAGTAGTCGGTAAACAAACAACCTTGCTTCTCGTGGAACGATCCTGACTTCGCTATACACAACGGGGTCTTGACTTATAAATTTATTTGTTGTCCCGAGTCAAGAAACCCTCCTCAACAAATTGGTGCCGTTGCCGGGGAAGCAACGAGTTTGTTTGTTTATCTGTGGGTCCGGGAATAGCCCGACCCCGTTTTGTTTTTAATTTTTGTTTTCTTTGTCTGTTTTCTCAGCGCATGCCGGTAGGACGTCGAAGGCTCGAATTCGATAACGCTGGTTATTATTCTGAACCTGAACGTTCCCTGCACCATAGACGCCGAGAAAACCGAGCCATGGCCACACCTGAAGAGATGGCTCGTCAGTTAGAAGTCCTCCAAACACAGATGGAGGCATTAAAAACTGAGAAGGAAGGCGCTGCCGCCGAGGCTGAGCGTCAACGAGCTGCCAATGCTCGTCTACAGGAAGAGTTGAATGCCTATCCGAGGAATGCCAAACAGTACATGCATCCAGAACTGAGGGTGCCAGAGTCCCCAATCGTGCTTTCGGAGATAGAGAAAGCCTTTGAGATCAAGTCTCAATTTATATCCTTAATTAAACGGGCTCAGTTTGAAGGGAAACCCACTGAGTGCCCTATGGAGCATATTAGAAATTTTCTTGACTTATGTGACACCATAACTGCTGAAGGTGTCTCACTAGAATATGCTCTGTTAAAAGCTTTCAGGTGGTCTCTTGCTGGAAAGGCCTTGAGCTGGTTGGAGAGCTTACCTCCTAAGTCTATCAGGACTTGGAAGAACTTGTATGATCAAATTCTTACAAAAATTTTCCCTCCTGCCAAGACAACGGAGTTGAGGAAACGCATCACCTCCTATCACCAGCTGCCTAATGAGACCTTTGTTGAAACATGGGAAAGATTCAAAGAGATGCTTAGACAGTGCCCCACTCATGGGCAACCTTTATATGTTCTGCAATAAATCTTTTTCCAGGGTATCAACGCGGAGACCAAGAACCGCATCAACACGCATACAGCGTGCGGTTTTATAGAGATGGACCCTACAGCTGCATGGGAATTGCTGGATAAGCTGTCCAATTACGATGCCATGTATGGAACCCAGCAGACTCCCCAGCCTCAGAAACGTCTCTACGTGCCTAACCGAGAAGAAGTTGGCACAGACGTTAAAAATCAGTTTCTACAAGACGAGGTCAACCGCTTGAAGAAGCAGGTAAGTTTTCTGAAATCCTCTCAATCTTGTCAAGAGTGTGGTTCTTCTGCCCATAGTACTTCTGCTTGCACTAACATAGAGCAGGTAAGAGCCGCTGAGACAATTGCTGAGATGAATTACATGAGAGGCCCATACAGGAACCAGCCTAGTAATTTTGACAGGTCGAACAACTATCAGACATGGGGCAATCAAAATCCAAATCCAAGCTATGCAGCGCCTCCACCAGATAGACGACCTGCACCTTATCGACCTCCAGGCCATCAGGAGCCACCATCTTGGGTACAAGGGTTACAGGAAAGCATCAATGGGGTCCACAACAAGGTCAACGAAGTTCAAGTTAACCTTAACCACCAAAATAAAAGATGGGGAGAGTTCGATATATGGAAGAAGAATGTTGATTCCCAACTAGGGAACCTTGCTGCACAGATTCCGAGACCACAAGGGCAACTTCCGGGACGTCCCGAAGAAAACCCTAAAGGACAGATAGCAGCAGTGCACCTTAGAAGCGGAAAAACATTACCGGAGCGTGTCCAAGCTGAGGACAAGAAGGAAGAGGACACCACGGATACCCTCGGTAACGAGCCAGCAAGGGCAATTACCGAAGCAGCGTACCATGGTGACGAGGCTCCGAGGGTACCTAACGACCCTACCCCAGGTAAGTTTTCTAAACCGAGCCTTCCTCTCAATCCCAGGGTATTTAACGACCCCATCAGGGTCGGTAACGACCCGCCGAGCGTACCTAACGACCCGAGTGTCGACCCGGTAGCATCACCCCTCGAGCCTAACTTGGTTCCAAGGATGGTGAAGTCTCTTCCATTTCCCACTAAGAAATCTGTGGACTCTACTGAGAGTAAGTTCAAGCGTTTCGTAAAGATTCTTCAGGGCATTAATATTTCCATCCCATTCGCTGAGGCCCTAAGCGAAATGCCGGCTTACACAAAATTCTTGAAAGATATTCTTAGCAGGAAAAGATCCATTACAGAGCTGCAGGATGAAGTCAGATCTATAGCTCTACCAGAAAAGCTAGGAGATCCTGGGAGATTTGCAATAACTATTGGAATAGGCGACCACAAATTCAAAGCTTTATGTGATCTGGGAGCCAGTGCCAGTTTACTCCCTCTCTCAATCTAGTCTAAAGCCAACATGGGACCACTAGAGCCCATCAACATGCGGCTTTACATGGCAGACGGATCCTGCATCAAACCAACAGGGGTGGTAGAAGACTTTCCGGTTCAAGTGGGCAAGTTCTTTGTTCCAAACGACTTCATTGTTATGGCAATGCCCGAAGATCCGGTGGTGCCTATTATTTTGGGAAGACCGTTCCTCGCCATAGCTGGAGCCATAATTGATGTTAGGAGGGGACTCCTAACTTTCGAAATTGGGGAGGAGGTGACGGAATTCCGATTCAAACAGGCAATTAAGGAGACTGATAGAGCCGAAGTCAAGATGCTCTACACCCACAAGGAGATCATTGAATGTGGAGACCCTATTGGAAGGTTGGCATCAGATGATGAAATTTCAGGTTAAAGATGGGCGGAAATAGCTCCTGCAGTTTCGGTAACAAGTTCACCAGCTTCCGTACCGACTCTACTGGCAGACGAAGCAGGCTCGTTAACGACCCCACCAGCATCGTTAACGACCTTGGCCGAAGACAATGAAATTTCAGCATTTGAATACCTCGAGGAGGTGTTGAAGACGGAACCAGAAGAACCGATTCTAATCCCAGCTGAACCGTCCCCAGCACTTAAACCTCTTCCAAACTCCCTCAGGTATGAATTCCTTGGTCCTAATTCTACTTTGCCGGTCATCATTAATGCTAAATTAAAAGATGAGGAAGTAGGAAAACTACTGAATGTGCTTAGGATGCATAGGAAAGCAATAGGCTACTCCCTAGATGATATAACTGGCATATCTCCTTCCCTTTGCATGCATAGGATATACATGGAGGATAATCATAAACCCACCATAGAGCATCAACGTAGGTTAAATCCTAACATGAAAGATGTGGTTAAAAAGGAAATCATTAAATTACTTGATGCTGGGATCATATTTCCTATATCGGACAACCAATGGGTGAGTCCGGTCCATGTAGTTCCAAAAAAAGGGGGGATGACTGTCATAGAAAACGAAAAGGGAGAGCTTATTCCGACTAGGACCACCACTAGTTGGAGGATGTGCATTGATTATAGGAAGCTTAATAGTGCTACTAGAAAAGATCATTTTCCGCTTCCTTTCATTGATCAGGTGTTAGAACGCTTAGCCCAGCATGATTATTTCTGTTATTTAGATGCCTATAGCGGTTTTTGGCAAATTCCCATTCATCCTGATGACCAGGAGAAGACAACCTTTACATGTCCTTATGGAACCTTTGCTTATAAAAGAATGCCATTTGGGCTTTGCAATGCCCCTGCCACCTTTCAAAGGTGTATGATGGACATTTTTTCGGATATGATAGAGGAGATTGTAGAGGTTTTCATGGATGACTTTTCTGTTTATGGTTCTTCATTTAATTCTTGTCTTGCTAACCTTGCACGAGTGCTTAAAAGATGTGAAGAAACCAATCTTGTGTTAAATTGGGAAAAGTGTCATTTCATGGTTCAAGAGGGGATAGTATTAGGGCATCTTGTCTCTAAAAGAGGAATAGAGGTAGATAAAGCAAAGATTGAGCTTATTGAAAAATTACCTCCCCCTTCCTCTGTAAGAGATATAAGGAGTTTCCTAGGGCATGCTGGCTTTTACAGGCGATTTATTCAGGATTTTTCTAAGATAGCTAAACCCTTGACCAACCTACTAATGAAAGATGTAGTGTTTGAGCTGTCTCCAGAATGTCTTGAAGCATTTTACAGGTTAAGAGCTGCCCTCGTGTCCGCCCCCATTATGCAGTCCCCTGATTGGACATTACCCTTTGAGATTATGTGCGATGCCAGTCACTATGCAGTTGGCGCAGTTTTAGGACAACGAAAAGACAAAAAACTCCACGCCATCTACTACGCCAGTAAGACGCTGGATGAGGCGCAGAGTAAGTTACCACAACGGAGAAAGAATTCCTTGCTGTGGTATTTGCCTTTGAAAAATTCCGGTCCTACCTTGTTGGATCCAAAGTGATTGTTTACACTGACCATGAGGTCGTTAGATACCTAATGGCCAAAAAGGATGCCAAGCCTAGATTGCTTCGTTGGATGCTCTTGCTGCATGAATTTGACCACGAAATAAGAGACAAAAAGGGAGCAGAAAACCTAGTGGCGAATCACTTATCCAGATTGCCGATTGAACACATCACTGAGTCCAACAATGAGGTGCCAATAAACGACTCCAGACCGGACGAACACCTCCTGCTGAACGAGGTTGAAATCAACAAAACCCTCATCACCGACTCCTTCAGGTTCGGTAACGAGGCACCGAGGCTGGAATGCGTTAACCATGCGGGCAAAAATCCAAGGAGCATCGACACAACAGTTGAGCAGGTCGTTACTAAGCCACGGGAGGTCGTTACCGAGGATATAACAACAGCTCCAGGATCATTAACGACCCACACCGGTCTAATAACGATCCAATCAGGTAAGATTTCTGAACCACAACTCAGCCAATTCGATTCAATCCCTTCTTCTCCTACTTCTACTTCTTCTACGTCATTTCATGCTGTTAGAGGGTCAAAAGCCCCTTGGTTCGCGGATTTTGCTAACTATCTTGTAGGAGGCATAATTCCCGAAGGACTAACCCCACAAAAGAAGAAGAAGTTCCTCCACGATGTAAAACAGTACTATTGGGACGATCCTTACTTGTTTAAACAAGGAAGCGACCACCTCTTTAGACGTTGTATCCCAGAAGAAGAGGTCGAGAACGTCATTTGTCAATGTCACAATCTTCCTACAGGTGGCCATGCAAAAGGATTCAAAACCACGACAAAGATTCTTTCAAGTGATCTCTACTGGCCAACCATGTTTAAAGATGTACAGGCTTATGTGACAGCATGCGATGAATGCCAGCGCTCAGGCAACATCACTTGGAGACATGAGAATCCGCTAACCGGGATATTAGAGGTCGAGCTATTCGATGTATGGGGCATAGACTTCATGGGACCATTTCCCGCATCAGGCCCCTACAAGTACATCCTTGTGGCAGTCGATTATGTCTCTAAGTGGGTAGAAGCCGTTGCTACAAGGACTAACGACGCTAAAACTGTGGCTAAGTTCATCAAGACCAACATTTTCCCCAGGTTCGGCGTTCCAAGGGTCCTCATTAGTGATGGTGGTTCCCATTTTATTGAGCGGAGCTTTGAAGCACTTTTGGCTAAGTATGGGGTATCCCATCGGGTGGCAACACCATATCATCCCCAAACCAGTGGCTAGGTTGAAGTTTCAAACAGGCAAATAAAGAGCATATTAGAGAAGACAGTGTCCCGTTCTAGGAAGGATTGGTCTTCCAAATTGGATGACGCTCTATGGGCATACAGAACAGCGTACAAGACGCCTCTACGCACCACTCCTTATAATCTAGTGTATGGCAAGGCATGTCATTTACCGGTTGAGATGGAGCATAAAGCATTATGGGCTCTTAAGGAGCTCAACATGAACCTCGACGCGGCAGGAGCAAAAAGATTCATGGACTTGCAAGCATTAGAAGAATTGAGGCTGAAGGCGTACGAAAATGCTGAAATATACAAAGAGCGCACCAAGCGGTGGCATGATCGGAAATTAGTGCCCAAAACTTATGAAGTTGGCGATAAGGTACTTCTTTTCAACTCTAGACTTTGGCTATTCCCAGGGAAGCTTAGGACACAATGGAGTGGGCCATTCGTGGTTCATCACATCTATCCTCACGGTGCGGTAGAGTTGATCGATAACCAATGCGTAATCTTCAAAGTTAATGGCCACCGGCTGAAGAAGTTTCATGAGCAACCCGACCTGGATGAAGAGATTAGAGTCACAATGGCTCTTACAACATCGGACTAACCAAAGAGTACGTCGGGCTGACGACGTTAAAAATAGCGCTTACGGGAGGCAACCCGCTTTTAGTATAGAATTAGATTAGATTTTTCTTTTCCTTTTTAGATTCTTTTTCTTAGCTTTCTTTTGAGTTCTTTTTAATAGTTTTTAGGATAGAAATTAGGATAAATTTAGAGCTAACAAGATGCAGAAAAGGGGCTCGAAAATTACACAAAGGAGGCTACGGTGGCTCGTTAACGACCCACCTAGGGTCGTTAACGACCCGGTTTGGTGAACCGGCTTGGGCAGGTAAGTTTTTCTAACCCTAATCTATCTTCTATCTTCTACCCTATTTCTTACCCCCCCAGCCGCCACTACCTACCCTCTCTCCGAATTCTACCCCTTCTATTTAACCCTTCCCAAACCCTCAAAAATCCTATCCACAATCTCAAACTTCAAATCCCTCAAATCTTCCACCAAATACTCTCACCACCGATTGGAATCCTTCACTCCACCGGCCACCGGAGACACCGTCATTACCGAAGCCCGGAATCCCGTTTTCCCACCGACGAGTCCCAAGCTCGTTAACCACCCAATTCCGACCTCTTGTTCTTCAAATTTTCGATTCTCCGGTATGATTTTTAAACCCTAACTCGAGATTGCATGATTCTTGGTTTATAGGGTAGAAATTTCATGTCTTGAATTGTGTTTATAGAGAGGACCGATTTGCATGTTTAGATTTTGCTCATGAATTATGGTTGTGCTTAGTTGGTTCTCAATCTAGGAAAGATTCTTCATGCTAGATTCTCCATTGCAAAAATTTGATTTAGAAAAGCATGAATTTTTCTTGTTCTAGGTATTGAGTTTGATTTTCACCATGTTAATTTTGGGCAAATCTAGCATGTTCGGGATGGGTAATTGAGCAAGTATGGGGTGCACATATCCGATTGTGTGTCTAGTGAAGGATGTATAGAGGATTGCATGCTTGATATTTGGCTGGATTTTAAAGTTGATAAAACTCGGAAATTTTGTGAACTGGCTCTCGGCAGCTCGTTAACGACCCACCCAGGCTCGTTAACGAGGCTGCGTAGCCTCAAAAATCAATACCCAGTCCAGATTCGTAAATAACCCAATTGGGGAGTTAACGAAAAATCCGAGGATTATTTCGAGACCAAGTATGGGGTCTCTTGCCTAACCTAAATTGAGTGGATCTTATCTTGGAAAAATCATGATTGTTTTGTAGATCCCATGGCAAGTTCAAGCAGACCCGCTACCCGAGCTCAGAAGAAGAGAAGGAACCAGAGGTCCCCATCTCCACCTCGCATGGACAATGTGATCTTGCGCACTCAAGGGCAAGCGGACTGATACAATGCCATCTTAAACAAAGATCACAACACTCGGTGGTTTTCAAGAACGAGTGCCAAGGAAATGGGAATTTATACGGATGTCAAGGAGGCCTTTCCTATTCTCGGTGTGCCTCATTTGCTGAAGAAGGAGACGGTACCACATTTTCCGGCCCTCACATCCGATTTTCTGGCCACTTTAGAGACGAGTTTCCCGTCAAAGACTTCAGCGGGATGCATCAGGTTTAGGCTCGGTAATGTGAGCCGAGAATACACCATGGCGGAGTTCAACGCTATTCTGGAGCTCCCAAATCCTTCTAGAGATTACAGTTTGAAGAACTACAAAGTGACAAGGACTTGGAGCTACATCACCGGGGAGGTTGAGCCCTCCGCAGCGGCACTATCCGGGGCAAGCATCATCAACCCCATTTTTAGGATCATTCTTCGAGTCCTAGCCGCTACATTTTGGCCGAAGAGAGAGCTAAACAGGCCAACAAGAATGGAAGTTGCTTGTCTTCGCACCATCCTTTTCGAGGAGCCCGACCCTTTGAATTTGGGGTATGAGTGGCTCTACTACATTGAAAAATCAACCAAGTCCAAAGAAGTATGGTGTGGAAACTTGGTTAGTCTCTTGGCTACAAACTTGGGAGTCGACCTTACTCGCTACACGTCGGCTCATGCTCAACTCCTCAACAAAAGCTATTGGTATAGCTCTAGTGTTTTCATCCAAGCCGAGAGAGGACTCAAAGTGAAAGTGCAAGACCGCATCGTTACACCTACCCTTGACATGTTGGAGCTACTTTACGTTCCAAATTGGTACGAGGTATGGACGGGTCATGCTTACCCGTTGGAGCCCAAGCCGGAGGATGAGCTATCACTTCGGCCTTGTGAGACAAGGTTCGAGCGAGAGGGAGAAGGCATGGATGAAGATGGAGATGAAGATGAGGATACCGAGGTAGTTGGCGAAGACACTGAAGAGGCTGACACAGAGGGAGGCACGGAAGAGCTTAACTTCGAGGATAACGACCTCGACACGGATGTTTTGGGCACCAACATCCTAGTTGACGAGCCTACCAGACTCGTTAACGACCATTTCCAGCCTTCTTTCTACATTCCTAACGAGGCACCCAGCTTCGTTAACGAGGTCCCGAGGACAACTACCGATCCCCCGCCAGCTCCTACCGACCCTCATTCCTATGGTCTTATGCCATACAACCCGGTGCTGTACCAAGACCACTTCCAGCCTCACTACCCACCACCTCCTCAGCCCGAGTACACTGGATCGAGTATGCCACCACCATGGGCCGAGGATCTTTCTGCTCAGATGCAGCAGCTCAACCTTCAGCAGGATCACATTCATAGGAGGATGGATAGATGGGAGACTGTCTATTCCGCTCGCATGTCGATGGAGGATGAGAGGCATCGTCAGAGAGAGGTGGAGGATGCAGAGCGTTGGAGGACGATGTACGACTTCATGGGGAACTTTGAGCATTACTTTCCTCCACCAAACCAGTGATTCATCTTGAAGAAGACGTTTTCCTTATTTTCCACTTTTGAGTCTTTGTAAGTTTTTATGTCTTTTATTTTTATTTATTTTGTTTTTGTTCTTTTCTTTTCTTTTCTATTTCTTTTCTTCTTCTTATTTTTTTCTTACAGTGGGGACACTGTAATTTTAAGTATGGGGTGGGAGAAAGTAGACAACTTGTTATCTTATGTGTTTATTTGTTTTAAGAAAAATCGGAAAAAAAATCGAAAAAAATTGAAAATTTTGAAAAGATCCAAAAAGAGTTTAGAATTGATAGATATCCCTTTCTTAGGTTCTATGATGGTAATTGCTAGCATGATCATATAATTCCTTGCAAGCATGTCTTTGATAGTATAGCCGGATTCTTAATTTGAAATTGTGTTTTTAGAAAGGAATAGCATTTGATGAAATTGAGCACATATACTTTATAGCATAAGTGATGCAATCCAACAAAAAAAAATTTACCTTGTGAGTTGTTTTTGGCCTTATAGGGAGAACATCAAATTTCCCTCTTCTTTTTTGTGTGATTTACTCTCTATATGCATATTATCTCTTGGAATTGTGATGGTTATCTATTTCTTGAGACCTATATGAGATATTAGTTCATTACTTGTGAAAATCAGATGATAGAGAAATTATTTTTATAGCCCTATTATCCTTATCCTACCTTACATGATTCTTCTTTTTAAAGCCAATTTGAGCCTGAAGCCTTTTATTTTTTTTAAACTCCACAAAATTGTTCCCTAGCCGAGAGGTATGTTTTGTTGAGTACAATATATTTTGGTTTGAAATTGAGGAATTATTGGGAAGGGTAGATTGGAAGTCTCTTGTTTTTAATAGTTGTAAAAGAAAGATCTCTTGATAGCAAAAGATGCACGAAATAAGGTTGATGGTTGAAAGAAAGTTGTTAAAAGAAAAAGGAGGAGTACATGATGAAGCTCGTTAACGACCCTGAAGTAGTTCGTTAACGAGGCAGCGGAAAAAAAAGAAGAAGAAAGAAAAGAAGTTTGAAGTGCATGTGTTTATAGAGATAATATCAGAGATTCTTTTTATTATTTGTATGAGGCTTTCTAGGATATATTGGGTGAGTGAAAATAAGTGTGCATAATGAAGAGAGTGAGTTTGGTATATGTTTATGAGAGTTTTTGGAGTGTGTGTGAGTTTTTAGGAGTCTTTGATTCCCGGATATTATTAGCACCACATAGCCAAAATATTTCCACGCCTATTTGTTAATACCAAGCCCCATTACAACCCGGCCGAATGGAAGCTTCTATGAAGTTTTTCATTGAGCCCCCTAAGTTCTCTTGATGATTTTTGCTTGTTTTGACAAATCTTGGGTGGAGAGTTTGGTGATATAAGTTCCAATTTCTATGAGTTTTTGTATATAAGATGAGTTGAGAGATTGAATTTATAAGCTTAAACGCTTGAGAGTTGAGTGAAACACATTACCCTTGTGAGGTTGGATTGTATTTTTTTATGTCTATTTGGTGCATATATGTGTGATGATGTTAATAATCATTTGTTATTTTTCTATGTGTTGATGTTGTTTTTTTAGATGATGGCTATGTCTTGATGAGTTTGTAGTTTGGTTTTGGTTATTGTTTAGTGATTGCTTGAGGACAAGCAAGTCTAAGTATGGGGTATTTTGATGTTCGTATTTTTAGTATAGTTTTTAGTATGTTTTCTTAGTTTGTTAGGCTTAGTTTTAGTAGTTTTAGGATTAGTTTTGTGTGTTTTTGGATAGTTTTGCATACTTTGTGAAAAGTATGGAAGCTACTCTGTTTTGTGTGTTTTTGTAGGTTTTAGCAAGGAAAAGATGCTATATGGAGCTGAATTTGGAGTGCTATGATGAAAGACGGAAGAATGTAAGATGAAGAAGTCGAAGCCTAAGTTTTAGAAGATAAAGTGTGGAAGAAAGCCAAGCCCAGGCTCGTTAACGAGGCTGTAAGGGGTCGTTAACGAGGCCACGAGATGAAGATTTCGAGAGTTTGATTCTGTGACTCACCGATCCTGTGCGGGAATTTATTTCCGTGTAGGTAGAGTATCTTTTTATGATTTTAGGGTTATTATATTATGTATTTTAGGTCTTGTTATCTTTCTAGATTTTATTTCTATCTTTTAGGATTTTAATTCTATCTTTTTAGGAAAGTTTTTATCTTCTAGCCTTTTTATTTTCTAGCTTTTTAGTATAAATAGCCCTCTTATTAGTCTAAAAGGGGGGGAGGGATCGATTGAAGAGAAGAGGAAGAGCCGAGAATAGAGAGAGTGGATCGGAGTCGAGATTGAAGGTTCGGTGGACGAGAGTTACCGGGGTCGTTAATCGTGATTTTGGTTCGGTGTTTGTATTCTTTTCGGTTTTTTCTGAATTTCTGTAAGACGATATTTCCTATTAATTTGAGTAGTGTTTTGTTTTCAATGATTTCTTTTGTTGAATTTATTTGTTTCTTAGTTATGAGTAGTGAGTAGTCTTCTTTTCTAGGATCGGGGTTAAACCCGATATAGTTATGCATGTTTGAGGAGTAAGAATGAGTGTTGATTGCCTTTTATCTATTTTGAGATTTTTTGTTGTGCTTAGACCTAGATGAAAGTCAAGGTGATTTGAGTTTTTAACTTGATTGAGAGAGAAAGTTATAGACTTGAAGGTTGATATAGTTTGAATACGAAAGTTTCAAGCTTTAGATCCAAAACAAGCAATTGAGTGGATTGATTTATGAAAATAGGTTAATTTACTTGATAGTCGACGAAAGTTGATGAATTTATCTGTTTAAAGGCATGATCTTATCTTCTTATGAGTTTATATGCATGACTATGTTGTGGTGTCCCTTGTCCTAGATCTTTGTTTTATTTGAATTCTCTTGAAGTGATATTCGTTGCTGAGTTTGTAGGCTCGGTACCGAATCTGTTTAGGTCGTTAGTTTTGGTCTTTTGTCTACGGTGGTTCGTTAACGACCCTGACAACGTCGTTAACGAGGCTACTTGTGAGTGTTTTGCTTGCTTTTGTTTGATTTTTAGTAGTCGGTAAACAAACAACCTTGCTTCTCGTGGAACGATTCTGACTTTGCTATACACAGCGGGGTCTTGACTTATAAATTTATTTGTTGTCCCGAGTCAAGAAACCCTCCTCAACACAGGCTTACACCTGGTTTCGAGGTAATTCCCATAGAACTTATGGTGCTAAAAGGCTTGATCGCTTCTTTGTGAATATTGTGGGTCGTCTGTTATGGCCAAATGCTGTGGTGCGACATCTTCCGCGTATTGCCTCGGATCATGTTCCTTTATTGCTTTCTATGGATCCCTTGATTAATTTTGATCGTGCTCGTCGGCCTTTTCGGTTTGAAGCTGCTTGGCTAACGCATCCGGGTTTCCTAGAGTTTGTTCATACTTCTTGGCGTTTGGAGTTAGACACTCCTATGGCCTTGGCTAATTTGAAAGATAAGCTTATTGTGTGGAACAAAAAGGTTTTTGGCCATATTGAGCGCCGTAAACAGGCTTTGCTGTCTCGGTTGGATGATGTTCAGACCTCTTTGTCTGCCCATCCCACTGATCGATTGGTGAGTTTACAATCTCAAATCCAAGCAGAACTTGAACTTGTTTTTGAGCAGGAAGAGTTGCTTTGGCTGCAGAAATCTCGAGTTCAATGGCTTCAGGCTGGAGATAGAAATACAAGATTCTTCCACTTGTCTACTGTGGTTAGGAGAAAGAAAAATAGAGTTGAGTCCCTCTGTAATGACGATGGTGATTGGATTACAGAGAAGACCGCGTTGGAACAACATTTTGTGCATTTCTTTGCCAACTTGTATAGTTTACCAGCCGAAGAGAGGTATGACATTAATATTTTACGGGGTGCCTTTCCTATACTTGATGTTTCTGTGTGGCATGATTTGAACAACCCGATTTTGGATGCTGAAATTTTCAAAGCTATTAAATCCATGGGTTCTTTGAAAGCCCCGGGTAGTGACGGGTTTAAACCGGTCTTCTATCAGAGGTGTTGGTCGTTTGTGGGTAATTCTGTGACTAGGAGTGTGAAAGAGTTTTTTGCTTCTTCTAAGTTGTCGGCTGGTTTGAATGATACGCTCATTACGTTAATTGCTAAAGTTAATGAGCCTGAACGAATTAATCAGTTTAGGCCCATAAGTCTTTGTAATGTGCTTTATAAAATCATTACAAAAGTCATGGTTGGGCGTTTGCAGACGATTGCTTCTCGTGGAACGTCCTTTCTTACTCCTCATAGAGTGGACCACTTACTGACAACATAGTAGTTGCTCAGGAAGTGGTCCACTCTATGAGGAGTAAGAAAGGACGGGGTGGTTGGATGCTCTTGAAGCTTGATTTAGAGAAAGCTTATGACCGTCTCCATTGGGATTTTGTGATTGATACTGTTAGAGATGCAGGGTTTCCGGATCAGTGGGTGAATTGGATTACTGATTGCTTGACTTCTCCTTCATTCCGGCTTCTTTGGAATGGGGAAATGACGGATTCTTTCAGTCCTCTGCGTGGTGTCCGTCAGGGGGATCCTATTTCTCCATATATCTTTGTGTTGTGTATAGAATGGCTGAGCCAAATGATTAATTAGGCGGTTGTGGAGGGCCATTGGAGGCCGATTAAGCTGGCCCGTGGAGGGCCAGAACTGTCTCATATCCTTTTTGTTGATGATATTATGTTGTTTGTTGAGGCTTCTGTTAGCCAAATTAGAGTGATTAAGAGTATTCTGGATCTTTTCTGTAAGGCTTCGGGTCAGAAGGTTAATCCTCAGAAATCTCATATTTTTGTCTCTAGGAATGTTAGTGCTGATCTGAGAGAGGCGCTTTGCAGTGAGAGCGGCTTTGGTATGACGACTGATTTAGGCAAGTACCTCGGAATGCCGATTTTTCATGAGCAGGTAAAATCCGCCACTTTTGACCCGTTGTTTGAGAAGTTAACTTCGAGGCTACGTGGATGGCAATCGCGTTTTCTTAGTATGGCCGGCCGTCTTACACTTGCCAAGTCTGTTCTTACTTCTATTCCGGTTTACACTATGGCTACTCTTTCTCTCCCGAAGGAGGTTTGTGATAGAATTGATTCTATTACGAGTCGTTTTCTATGGGGTGGTTCAGAGGACTCACGACGCATTCACTTGGTTTCTTGGAATGAGGTGTGCTTTTCCAAGGAAAGTGGTGGATTAGGATTACGATCCATGCGAGAGTTGAATTTGGCTCTTGTTGGGAAACTTGGATGGCGGTTCCCAACGGAAAGAGGAAAGTTATGGGTTGATGTTATGAGAACGAAATATGTTCGAACGTCGCTGCGGGATTGGGCCAATCCTTCGTATGTTTGGAGGAGTCTTAGAGAAGGGGTCAACAAGGTGGTGGTTCCGAGATCTAGATGGTGCATCGGAAATGGTCTCTCAACTAATTTCTGGTCAGATCGGTGGCTTGGGGACGAGTGCTTGATTGATGTCGTTCCTGTTCAGCCTATTGAAAACCTACTTCGTTGTTCGGTTCGAGAGTTGTGGGTCCCTAGGTCGGGCTGGAATTGGTCGGTGATCCAACAATGGCTTCCCGCTAGATTGCTTCTTCGCCTGTCTTCAGTTGCTGTCCAAGATGACGCGAATGTGGCTGACACATTGAGTTGGTCACACACGAGTTCGGGTATGTATTCCGTCTCGTCTGCTTATCAATTTTTGACTAATTCTCGGGCGAGCTTATGTGTTGACAGGTTTGTTTACCAAGCTCTTTGGAAACTATCCATTCCGGAAAGACCGCGCATTTTTCTATGGCGAGTGGTTAAGGAAGTCATTCTTACGAACAAGGAGCGAGTTAGGCGACACATGGCATCTAATGCTATGTGTCCTCGGTGCCCAACAGAGGAGGAGTCGTTGATCCACCTTTTATGCGATTGCCCCACTACTAAGCATATTTGGGAAGATCTTCACCCTCCTCTTGCTAGGGAAGTTTTCTTTGATTCAGATTTCGCTCTTTGGTTGCGCATTAATATTTTTACTACCTCCCGACGTGGTGATGGGCTGGCTTGGGCTGATTTGTTTTCGGTCGGGTTATGGTGGATTTGGAAATGGTGTAACTCGTTTGTTTTCAATCAGGAGGAGGCCCAAGGTGATCGTGGTGGTTTCCTCATTAATTATTTAACAAGTTACAAAGAGGCGATGTTGATTTCTAATGGCAATCGTGTGTTGCCAAACAAAGTGGTGAGTTATGTTCAATGGAAGCGACCTCAGACTGGTTGGGTTACAATTAACACGGATGGTTCAGTTTCAAGTGAAGGCTTGGCAGCAGCAGGTGGTTTTATTCGAGATGAAGACGGCTAATGGCAGGTAGGATTTGTCCATAATATTGGTATTTGTACGGTGCCTATGACAAAGTTATGGGGTGTTTTGCAGGGTTTGTGTCTTGCTTGGGGCAAGGGCTACAGGAGGGTCTCCCTAGAAATTGATTCACAACTTGTTGTTCTACTTCTTGGGAGACCTGTGGATTGTAGTCATCCGCTGGCTAGTCTGATACAGAGGTGTCAAGACTTCCTTAGTAGAGATTGGATTGTCCAATATCGACATATTTATAGAGAGGCTAATTGTGTTGCAGACTTCCTAGCTTCTTTTGCTTTATCGTTTAGTTTAGGGTATCATGTATTGATTGACCCTCCCGAGGGTGTGAACTCTTTATTATTGGATGATGTAAGGGGTCTGGCTATCCCCCGTTTGATGACTACTTAGCCGATTTTTTTCATTATTAATAAAACTCCCCTAGAGGGAACGGAGAGTGCCGCCTCTCCTTCAACCAAAAAAAAAATTAAGAAAATCAACTTAAAGTAACTTTTTCATTTGATAAGCAAAACCAAATGCATGTGTTTAGGAGCCTAATTATTTCTAGCATCTATATCTATATTATTATAAAATATAAAATAGAAAATTTTGGTCATTTATGACCATCCTCACAATTAAGTTCATATGTATAATTAATTAATAAAAATATAAAAAAATGTATGCTTTCAATAAATTATTTATGAGAGTTTTAATTCAAAAAATGTTATAAAACTTAAAAGGGAATTTGTAAAGATTCTTAAAAAATTGTATGATTTCAATATGTTGTTCATGAGAGTTTTAATTCAAAAAAATGTTACAAGAATTAAAAGGTCATTTGTAAAGATTCTTTCAACATAATGAAAACTTTTCATATTCCTTAACTCTCAACTTTTCTAATATAAAAAGTCACTTCATCCTCTCAATATTTATACCCAAATATACACATACAATATCTCTCATCCTCCAACAAAGTGAAAGAATGATATATTGGAAGAGAGCTTTGGAAGAGTTTTCAAGAAATCGAGTTGATAGTGAGGAAGAAGCAAATAAGTTGATACAAATATAAAAATACATGGAAACAATTGACATTTTTTAGCTACATGAAAGAATATGCATCCATTTTGTACTATGTAGGACCCACATGTCCATAACAATATCTCTAGTCTCTACTACTCTATCATGCATGCTCAAAAGTTGGTAAAATTGACAAGACTATTTATTAGTTACGTCTTCTTCTTCCAAAAAAATGTACTCGTACTCGTTGATTTAGATCCATTTTATTCTGGAAGGATATAAAATATTATTTTTCATATATGGGTGTATTGTTAAATATAATCATAATTAAATAATTGATTTAAAAATAATAAAAGGCAGTTTAAATCAAATGGTGTACGTAATCCCTAATTGATATTGTTTTATTTATTTCATTTTTATAGGAGATTCAATGCTTGCCATTAATATTTAACTTTAATTAATATAAATGTATTGTTTTAGGTTTGTTTTTTTTAATGGGAAAGTTTTAAATAATAGAGGCCTTAATATGATTTCGCCTGAGACTTCTAATAGGTCAAGACTCGTTGCAAATGTGACTATATTTGTCTTCTAGTTTTAGCTCTAATTTAAATTTGTTTTTGTTTTTATGATCACTATATAGATTAGTTCAATCGCTTGTTTGAGAATTGGCAAAAAGGAGGAGTTATTGCATAAATATGTCAATGTATGGTTTGTCCGATTACCGTTTGTTTCGGCCTCTCAATCTATTAGACATATCTGGTACATCGAATTCTTTTCCTTATAAAAAAAATGACCTTGTATATATATAAAAAAATTCATGATAAGGCCATAAGGGGGCCTCAATTTTTTTTCGCCCTAGGCCTCTAAAGTGTCAGGACCGGGCCTAGCAGCAAACAAGGCAACAAACGGCAAGGGGCAAACGAAGGCGAAGCCAGTCTTGTGATGAACCACATTCTTTTCGGAAATATTATCATGACCATTGATTCAACAAGGACAAAGAGAGGCAAAGATGGAGATAATTGATTAGTTTAAATATGTTTTTGGGTCTTGTTTATCATTACCATTCCATTGGGATTGGTCGTAGCTTAGAAACACTTTAGGAGATGTCTTTCGCTTACTTTTTGGGAACGATTTTTGCTACGAGAGTTTTTGTAGGGAAAAGCTTGTATGTACATGAATAGACGAATATCGGAACATATACAAACATATGAATGAGCAGTCCCATTAAATGCCTACGAATATAGGACCATGTATGAATATATGAATGAGCAGTCCCACTAAATACCTACGAATATCAGATCATATACGAATATATTAATAGGGCTAGAAATTACCCAAGGGTATCCGATCTACTCGTTTAACCCACCCAAAATACACGGGTGAAAATACAAACAAAGCGAGTGATCTGCAGATTGGGTGAAGGGTGAAAGGAGTGATGGGTCAGCCAAATAACCTGACCCATCACCCACCCACCACCCAACCTATCACCCATTTCACCCGAACCACCCACTTAACTCGTTTTGCACCCTAGTTATCCTAGTATATTTGGAAGGTGTTCTTATATTTGGAAGGAAAAATTCAAATATCTTGTTAACATTAACATTTTGTGATATATTTTATTCTGTTTTTTAATATTTCTTTTGGAATTATTGATTTACATTTCTGTTTTCTTGCTGTATTGATAATTTACTTATTGAATCATTTTCTTTATATATTTTTCATATTGAATTATCAGTATTAAATGGTTCCGTAAAAAGATTGGAAAAAAATACGACAGTTATACGGGTGAACGGGTCACCCATATAACCAACAGGTGACGGGTGGTTTGGGTGATTGGTAGAACATTCCACGGGAGATAGGTGGGTTGGGTGAGGCATTTTCACTTGCGGGTCGGGTGGTGGAAGTGCTCCACCCACCAATAACCCGACCCATTGACAACCCTATATATGAATGAACGGTCCTGCTAAATGCCTACGAGTATTGAACCATATACGAATATATGAACAAGTGATCCTGCTAAATTCCTACAAATATCAAGCCATATATGAATCTATGAATGAGCAGTCCCGCTAAATGCCTACGAATATCGGACTATATATGAATATATGAACTAGCGGTCCCGCTAAATGTCTAAGAATATATGAACGAGCGGTCTCGCTGAATATATGCTAACGAAAATCGGATCATGAACGATCTCGTATGATAGAACGAATTACGCAATGAACATTTTGTAAAGTCACTTCCGTAATAATTCGAATGTCAGGTTTCTCACGCGTGAAAACTGTGACATTCGAGGGGCAATTTGTCATCAGTTTTTATGGCTATTATTTAAATAATGCAAGTAATAATTTTAAAATGATAGAAAAGCATAATAAATAAAGGTGGAATATTAATTAAGATAGAGAAGAGTTTAAAATTTTCAAGTTTTCATATGAAATGTAATCTCATAGGTTTGAAAATTTAACAGATCTGATCTAGATCAATTTGAAAATTTAAACTCTTCTCTATCTTAATTGCGTAATCCGGAACCAAATGAACCGGCTGGACTCGTAATCCGGAACCAAATGAGCGTTGCATCCAGGGGTGGAGCTACATGGTGCCCAGTGGGGGTTGTAGCCCCCACTGGAATTTTCAAAAAAAAATTAAAAATATAGTAAAAAAACTAGGGTTGTTCGGTTACTGGTTAACCCGTGACCCAATCCGTAACCCATAACATGGGTTACGAGTTATACGGATCGGATTACAAATCAACCCGTTTTAATCCTTCTAATAAAACTTTAAATTTTAAACTAAAACTTAAATCTATTTATATCACGCCTAATCAAAAGAGTAGCCAAAAAATTTAGATTTAACGAAAAAGCCACAAAGCCTAGTATAGTTGGGCTTCAGACAATTGGCCTTCTTCTCCTCTCCTTCCCTTTTTATAAGCTACTCTTCCCCTCTCCTCCTACAAAAATTTCGATGTGGGATACAAAAAATAGCGAGCAGGTTCATTAAACATCTTCCCACATCGACATTTCATTGAAAGTTGTTCTTCTCCTCTCCTTTATATAACACGTTCTTCTCCTCTCCTACTACAAATTAAGCTTATTACTAATAAATGTAATTATTAATAAGTTTAATTAATAAACTTTAAGCTTATTAATAAGTTTAATTTTATAAAAAAAATACAAAAAAAAATTCCGGACTTTGCCAGTAATTTTTCTATAGCCAAAAAATTTACCCAAAGGAATTTAGCCCCCATTCCTGGCTACGCCACTGGTTACATCCGAAGTCCAACAACGATGAATCGGAAGAGAGAACTGTCGTGAGCTGTCGTGAGCCCCCTGGTGTTCGTGGAAATGGTTGAGTGTGTTCGTGGAAATGGTTGAGTCTAGATTTGGATCTGGAGGGGCAGAGGTTGGAGGCGGTCATGGTGGTGGCGGCCGTTGACAATGGTGGTGGGAGGGATTGGTGGGAGTTTGGATTTCAATTGATTTGCGACAGAAGGTGACAATGGCGGCGTATTCATACATCTAAACATTTCAAAATTAGACATTTAAAATGTTTTGAGTCTTAAACACATTTAAAATTGCAGACTGAAGATCTAAAGGTCGTGTGTTCGATCCATGCTCACCGCAACAATATATCATTTTTTTCGACAAAAAAATGTTGAGTCTTACTCTTGATAGTATAGCTCAATCAAATTATCATTTAATGAATTGGGTCGAACCTTTTTTAAGCAAGAAACAAGATCTAGATTGTATACGACTTATAATAATTATGTCCATTGTCAAATTATGGTGGTCCATGTATATGGGGGGTGCTCCACCAACACATAACCCGACCTAGTGACAACCCTAGCTATATATGAACGAGGGGTCCTGCTAAAGGCCTACGAGTATCAACCATATACAAATATATGAACAAGTGATCCTGTTAATTTCCTACAAATATCAAGCCATATACAAATATATGAATGAGCGGTTCCGCTAAATGCCTACTGTAAGGGTTTCTTGACAAACAAATAAATTTAAAAATCAAGACCCCGCTGAGTATAACAGAGTTAGGTTCGTCCACAAGAGAGAGTCAGTATCAAGTTTTGTTTACTTAGGGGACAAGTAATAGCAAAAAGTTTGGGTTTTTATCAATAAGGAAGAAGATTCTAAGTTCTAGGTATCACCACAACAACAATTATGTATGCCAATGCCAATGAAACACAAAGATCATGCTTTTATCACATAAGCCATCAACTTTCGTCAGCTATGCAAGTAAATCAACTAACCTTCGTTAAATTAATAAACTTTACTATCTCTTCTCAAACCTTAACTAGGATTTATTCAACTTTCGTTTCAAAACCCTAACTAGAAATTCCTTATCTTTTGATTAAGGATTAAGAACAAGAGAAGAGATTTATGATAGAAATAATTAAATCATGATCAAAGGCAAGCAAAAACAACCATTGTTAGGTTAACCTCAACCTTAGAGAGAAGAGAACTATTCACAAGTCATCATGAAAAACAATTAAATTCAATTAAAATAAAATTCATAATCGAATTCAAGACAAACGTCATCTCCAAATTCTCCAACTCGTTCTTCTCCTCTCTTTTCTAAACTTAGTTGATTGCAAGATAAGAAAACTAATCTAAGACAAGGGTTTATATAGTAAAAGCTAAGCTACTCCTAAGGAAATAATATCTTATAAAGATAAATCCCCTAAGGAAACTATCTAAAGGGATAAAAACATATTAAAAGCGCCAACTCGGATCGTCCCTATCGACACGGAGTGCCTCGGTACCGACCCCGTCAAGGTCGGTAGGGTTTCCTTGATTTCCTTCGACTTTGTCTTCTCTTTGATAGCCTCGTTACCGACCCTAGGCACCTCGGTACCGACCCTGCTACCTCGGTACCAGCCTCGTAACTGAGAGCATACCTCGGTAGTGGAGTCCTTAGCCGTTGCTTTTGCCTTTATTCTTCTTCTAACGTGTCCTGTGGGGTCGGTAACGAACTT
Source organism: Fallopia convolvulus (assembly GCA_964016875.1). Classification (NCBI taxonomy): domain Eukaryota; kingdom Viridiplantae; phylum Streptophyta; class Magnoliopsida; order Caryophyllales; family Polygonaceae; genus Fallopia; species Fallopia convolvulus. Next base: position 10,863,188 of record OZ024722.1, on the reverse strand, counting down.
CTGAACTTCCTTCTTGGCTTCATTCCGCTATACTCCTTTAAGTGCTTTTCTTCGGCTTTGCTCCGCTTCTAAAAAACGCTCCAAACAACTTCTAAAACCTACAAAAACACCACCAAAGCTTATGTAGACTCTATATCTTAAGCAAATACGAAAACCTACACAAACGACTCCAAACAAAACACAAAACCAAAGAAAAAGACTAAAACACATCCTAAAAACACAATTGAAAAGGCGGACATCACCTACAAATATCGAACCATATATAAATATATGAACAAGCAGTCCCGCTAAATGTCTATGAATATATGAATGAGCAGTCCCGCTGAATATATGCTAACGAAAAATCGGATCATGCACGATCTCGTAGGATAGAACGAAATAGACAACGAATATTTTGTAAAGTCACTTCCGTAATAATTCGAATGTCAGGTTTCTCACACGCGAAAATCGTGACATTCGAGGGGCAATTTGTCACCAATTTTTATGGCTATTATTTAAATAGGACAAGTAATAATTTTAAAAGGATAGAAAAGCATAATAAATAAAGGTGGAATATTAATTGAGACAAGCTCATACAAGATTTTAAGCTCGAACCAAGCTTGCATTCGAGCTCGTCTATTTTTAACCGAGCCGAGCTTGAGCAACTCAAAGCTCGACTCGGCTCTTCCGATTACAACCCTAGTGGTAGAAGCGTCCAAACCCGGTTAACCGAGATTTTGGTTAACCATGATTTCGGTTAGTTAAAATCATGAATCGAAACCGAATTGTGAATTTCGGTTAACCGTAGTTCGGTTAACCGATTTTTCTGCTCGGTTTTCTCGGTTAACCGATAACCGTTTATGTAATTTTACCTTAAATAATTAATAATAAAATAATAAAATTTGAATAAAAAAAGTGATCAAGCAAGACTTTTATTTTAAATATGTACTTATATCATATTGTTTTGGTTGTTGTAAACAAATATCGAGAGTATATACTATATTGTGTGGAATCAAATATTGTGTGTATTAATATTTATCCCATCAAATTTAATAAGTGACTCCTATATCAATGAGAAGTGGAAAAATAGTGTGTAAATTGTTAAAATTGAAGAAGCAAAGACTCCAACTACATTAACACCTTGCAGATCCTAGAGTTTAACCACTAAATAAATCAAAGATAACTAATATTTGAAAAAAAATATTAATATATTTTTGGTTTTTCGGTTAACCATTATATTTAAAGTCGTGAACCGAAACCGAACCGATAAACCGAAAATATTTTCCGTTCGGTTAACCAAACCGTAATTTAAAAAAAAAAAACGGTTTTGGTTAAACTAAAAAATTATCGGTTTTTCGGTTTTTTATGGACACCCCTACCTAGTGGTATATGCATACATCTAAACATTTCAAAATTACACAGTTAAAATGTTGAGTCTTACACACATTTAAAATGTCATACTAAAGATCTGAAGGTCGCGTGTTTGATCCACACTCACCGCAACATTATATAATTGTTTTCGACAAAAAAATGTTGAGTACTCTTTTTTTGGTAGGAAAAAATGTTGAGTCTTACTCTTGATAGTATAGCTCAATCAAATTATCAATTCATGAATTGGGTCGAACCTTTTTTAAGCAAGAAACGATATCTAGCTAGATGGTATACGACTCTATACACGTTCACAACAAAGCGAAAGAATGATAGATTGGAGAAGACTTTTGGAAGAGTTTACAAGAAATTGAGAGTTTGGTAGTGAGGACTGAGGTGGAAACGAATAGGTTGATGCACATACAAAAATGTATGGAGAAAAGTGACGTTTCTTTTCAAAGGTGAATATTGATTTGAACAACTCCAATGTTTGGGAGTTTATCTCTTTGATAAAATATATCTTTTTTCTTGGTTTGATGTGATATATTTAAGTATATTCATCTTTCTTTCATGGTTGGGCATACAAATTTATTTTTAAGTGAAAAATTCATTATCAAGTTTTATAAATCGTTTTTCATGATTTTTTTTCTTAATTTTTTTTTCTAAACGATGTAATTTTGACACTACAATCAAAGTACTATATCAATCTATCCAACTTTTATAAAGAAACATTAGATGATTGGACAAAATAATTGTAAATAACATAGTGAAAATCTCCAATGAGTAAACTATTGTAACAAAAAAGTACAAAATTTAATATATTATAAAATTTTACTTTTGTATTTTATTTTAATATATTAAAAACCTATTAATTTAATTAGTATGAAAATAATAAATAATTTTAATTTTTCATTCACGTTATATATTTATTAGATTTTATAACCTTTTTTTTGTCGAAAGATTTTATAATTTTTCATTCACGTTATATATGTATTTTGACATTCATTATCCAAAGGAGTTGAAGTATATTATAAGATTTGCAATAATATATCCATTTATCTATCTATCTATCTATCTATTTGTACTTATATATACTATAAAGAAGAAAATTTTGATTACTTATGACTAATTCTAATAATCTATAATACTATAAGATTAAATCTCAATGACAATTAATGCTCCACATTTTATACATAATATATGATTTCTATACAAGATCATAAGCAAATTTAATCAAGCATTGAATGCCAATTAATCATGTACTTAATAGGTTGGACATTTAAATTAAAATAGAGGGGATAATATAATAAAAATGATTATTTTAAGGGTAAGTTTGTCCGTGTGTTAAAGTTGTTATATTTTTATATTAATTTAATTCTTTTTTTTTTTATCATATTTCAATAAATTAAATTTTTCATTAATTTTAAAAATAAATGAATTATTCTTATTTCAAAAACAATTATTCCATGACATATAAGGTTCGTATGATAAATGCACGAGCAAAAACTATACATCAAAATTATTCTTATACTTATGCAAAAAGTATACTTCAAAATTTTATAAAATGCACTTTAAATATTTATAAATATAGTAAGATAAATGCACAATCATTAAAAAATATATAATTTAAATATTTAAATACATAAATATATCTTTAGTGAAAATTTGACCCGTGCATATGCACGGGTATCACAACTAGTTTACAGTATAGCTTAAAAGTTGCATGCATATGCATTTATGATTAATTGTAAGTCCAATTTACCCAATCTGATATGCCGCCCAAATTAAAATATCTTAAAAGCGAATTGGAAAATGGAACATTAAATTAGAAAAAAGTAAAAGAATTTGTTGGTAAACCAAAAAGGTAAAGCATCATATAATATAGATCAAGACAAAGATTACAAAACGTCATACATAATCGATCGGAGGGAATACAAAATAAAATGCATACTACATTATGAGAAATTTTCATTCTCAATTTTACAAAACTATTAAATTTTCTTGTCATCTTTACATACAGGAAGATTAAAAAAATTATATTCTATACTGTAAGAGGCTAAGTCATTTACTCCCCAACGGAATCAATTGCGCTTTTGCTACTTCCCTTTATTCTTTGAGTTGTTTACCCGAATTACTTGAACCTGATTCATCGAAACATGATAGTGAGCAAAAAAAATAAAATAATGGGCTAAAAGCATAAAAAAAATGGACCATCAACAAAGATGGACATGTTGCCATTTACCAACATTAATTGTACAAACTCAAAAGGTTAGTTTGCAACCTACACAGGTCTTATATTGGATGAAAGTCTTTTTGATGAATAAATTGGCAACTTGCAAAGTCATGTCTTTTGGCTTCTTACGACACACCAATCTACAAGCAACCTATAAAATCGATAATGTGCTAGCTTACGTTGTTGCAATTTCAATGTTTCCATGGGAAGAAAATAACTATGCTATATTTTTCCTATTCTTTCGATTGAGAATACCACATTATTTGGATATATGCACATGGAGTTTAATACACTAACAACTCATAATAAGGAGAAGTTCACACCGAGTTCTACAACATCATGTGAGTCAATTAAAAGAGATGAATGGCTAAATCCAAGAGTCAATGTTTTAGAAGTAAAACGCTACATCGAATCATCACATAAAAAGTCATGATTGAAAATCTGAAGAAAACAATACTCTAAATGAGATGAATCGATGAAATTGAGTAGTAAGTATCATTGTTTTCATCGTTTAAAATACACATAAAAAAATAAGGGCATACCTAATTGTCGGATTTACTTGCCAAAACTCTTACCCTCTCTAGAGTTGAGTAGCAAGAGAAAAAAATGATTATAAAATAGTTAGTTTTAAACAATCATTCTTTGTTAAAATTTGTAGCATGCTTTAGCAAAACAACATCTACACGGTGATCCTACATTCACAAAAAGAAACTTCAATTTGATCATGTGTGACCTATACTTAAAGATGTTGAAACGTCGACTGATAATGGTAAAAGTTCAACTAATCCAAGACAAAGAAACATTTCAAGGGAAAAGTATGAATCCGACTCTCACACTTCTCAATTGCCAAGGAGTTACCATTTGTTGATTTGAATCGAAATGAAGATGAACAAGATCTATATAATGAGGAGCTTGGTCAAGCTCATCGTCCTATTGATATAAAGAAAGCCAAGTTGAAAAGAAATGAGGAAAATGAGAAGATCAAGCTTGCTAAACAAATCAAAGATTCAAATCAAGACCTAAAGGACCTATTTGAAAAAAGTATGTTAGAAAGAAATGTGTTTGCTTCCAAGCACGAGGAATATGCATCTAGAAAGTTAGTGATGCAACATGAACGCGAGGAGAACAAAATCATGCTTACTATCATGGATTCAATTGGAGATCTAGAAGGGCGTGAGTACTTAAGAATGAAAAAAAGCTAAAATAATGGAGAGAAGAGCTCGTCACTCCCAACAACAATCACCAACACCATGTGGCTTTGGTAATTTTAGTAACATAAACCAATTTCAAGGTGTTACACATGAAACTTTTAACTCTAGTAACTTTGCTAGTCCATATTATGGAGCAAGTGGGGATCATTATGGAGGAATAGATGGATATGGTGGATTCCCACATTATGGAGCAAATGGTGGATCTAGTTCAAGTGATGTGCAAGGAGATTCACAACAAACAATGGAGCTGAAACACGTAGTGGATATGGTTGGATGGGTGATAATGGTGATTTCTTCATTCAAATCACAGTTATGCAAAAGAATCCAAACAAACCAAAAGACTATAGTCTCCAAGAAGTCCGGGTCGAATTCGCAGGGAGGTAGATTGATCGGTTTGTGTGAATTTTATGTCAAATCAAGTAACGAAAGGGGGTTTGCGAATTAAACTAACTATCAAGCAATAAAGCTTATGAATAACAATAATTGGGAAGATAGCTTAGGCAAACAAATATCCACAATCGAATGACAAATTGATCATTGATTTCACCTCAATATCACATGCAATGGATTTTCCAATTCCTTTTCAATTCTAACTAACAACACAACCAGATACAATTAGTTCAAACTAATTAAACAACCACGAAACCATCAATGATTCAGTTTAATAGCAGCATTGAGGATATGAATATAGTTGGATACAATTCTAGTATAAAACAACCAGCTTTTACCCTAGAATGTAAATCAAATCTCTTCTGCATATGACTAGCACAACCAGATACTAGTATGATGTAGTTGCTACTTCAATCTAGAGATGTTCAACCAGTAACACTCTAGATCTAGCAATAGATCCAATAACAACAAACCCTAGTTGATCAGGCTAGAAACTGTTGAAATAAATCATAAAAATTCAAGCAATAGATAAGATTAAAGTATTAAACCCAAGCAATAGATAAGGAATTAGAAATCTCACAACTTTAATCAAAACGATGCTTCAACTGTTTGACTAAGCAAAGGTGCCTAGTTCTCCATAGAAAATATGTAAAACTTAGAATGAAAAGTATGAGAATGATAATTAGATAGATCAGAGTTTCTTCCCCCCAAAACCCTAATATAAAGAAGAAAACTAGGTCTAAACAACATCAATCACGTAGGATATAAGCCCAATATAAAATTACTAGGATATAATGCTCTCACGGGCTGAATTATCGGCCCAGTAATTGGCGGCGCCCGCTGCCAGCAACAGTCAGCACCTCTCGGTTCAGCATTTAGGTCACACTTCAGGGGCTGTTTTGACTCCCTTCGAGTTGGAATTTGGTCTCGGAGAAACATGAATTGTAGATCTTTGAATTAACTTTCCAATGATAACAAATTCAACTTCATCAGACAACTATAGCTCCCGAACGAACCATCGCAAGACAGAGGTGCCGAACCAACAACTCCAATGGATGGCCCGAATTCAAGCGTTCTTTCCCCGGTTTCCATTCCTTTCACACTTGTTCACTTTAAGACATGTAAAACAACATAGAACAAGTGCAAAAACCCAAAAACTCCTAGACACTCTAATAACTTAAAGAAACTAAATAAAACTACCTAAAAAAAAAGCAAACGAAACGGAAACATGCATTCTAAATACTACCTATATGCAAGCTATCAATGGGAGATCATAGGAGAAATGATAATAATCTGTCGGAATACTAAAATGTCGTAATTCTTAGTTTATTTATATTTTTGTATTGTTTTGTTATTTTATCTTGTATAAGTGTGTGTCGTACTTTTTGCGAGCTCAGAGTTGATCTACAAGAAGGTTTTGAAGAGGCCATTGTCATATCTTATAATGTATAATATATGTTGTTTTTATGCATCCTTAAATAATGTTTATGTATTAAATTAACATTTGATCCGATTATATTCAATATTATGCTCAAATTAGCAAGATTGTTATGACTTTTGTAATGGTATAATTTTCATCATTATCAAAATTTAATAGCACTAAATAAAAGGATAATTTTAAATTGGAACTATAATTAAAAAGGGGTATATTTGGAATAAACTAATATTTAGTTGTATGGAAAAGGGTATAAAAAGGAATAAAGAGATATAATATAAAATCGATTTTTCTAGCATAGGTTAAACATACTAATGAAGGAAACTAAAACCCTATTAGGAAATTGATGAACCCTTTTAAAAAAATTAATTAATCTAAAATAAGTACAAACTTATAAAAGATTGCAATTTTTAGGAGCTTAACCTATACCCTTGGGCATAGGTTAGAAAAATCGATATAAAATATGGGGACAAATATAGCAAGTGAAGGGACAAGGTATATATGGGGTTTTACTGTTCGCGTGTGGTAAAAAAAAATTGAGAAAGTGTTATATACAGTAGCTTATAGTGGGAGATACATATGAAGTAGGTATATTTAGGGTTTTCGTGGGATATAACTTATGGTGGATGATGGTCTAAAGACTGACTTACCTTATCCAATAATACTACCTAAAAGAAGCCAAATTCAGATCATGCAAATTGCTGACATTCATAACATTAAGCAAATTTCCTCTTCCCTGTTCATATAACTCGAGAGCAGCAAATGAACGAAGATCCGAACCATCGTTTATGAAAGTGCAATGCAGATCATGTTTTCTTGTTTTAATGTGTGGGATCACAGGTAAGTGAGAAGTAAATACATTATACTAATGTGCATAAAGCCTTTTTGCCCTTGGCTTTTATTTCCCTGTACTGGGCACTTTTTCATTTTACATTCTGAAGACACCATACTTGGTCTCTTCTGGTCCACGGTTCATTGAAGCAGAGATGCAGAGGCCTAAAACTTTCCTTGTATCAGCTGGATCAATAACGCCGTCGTCCCAAAGCCTTGCAGTTGCATAATATGGACTGCCTTCTTTATCATATGCCTCAACTACCTTTTGTTTGAATTCTTCTTCTTCTTCAGTTTTCCACTGCGTGTTTCAGCATACATGGAATCAAGCATAATATTGGTTATAGGCATTAGAGATTACAAGATTATCACATACATTGTTGTCATTTATGGAAAAGAAAAAGGCCCGTTTACCTGGATTCCTCGCCTTTTCTTGTTAGCTCCTTCTACTTGTGCTAGTACGCCTGCAGCCTGAATTTTCAAGTTTCAAGTATTAAGGTTTCTGAAAACATCCTTTCCAAAATAAAAAAGGTTTCCTGAAACATTTTTAAGTCAGTGTAAAGAAGCAAGAATCAGGAAAGTAATTTTACCTGTGCTCCACCCATGACTGAGATTCTGGCATTTGGCCAGAAGAACATGAAGTTGGGACTATAGGCACGCCCACACATTGCGTAGTTCCCAGCACCAAAGCTTCCACCAATTACAACAGTAATTTTTGGAACCTGAGAAATCATTGGTTTGAGAAGATTCATAAGCCATTGATTTGACTTCCATTTTACTTGAATCAAAATGATAAATGGGTGTAATTAACTCTAACAGATAAAGTAGATGAAAAATCATCTATGAGAAATATTGAACTAAAATCTATAATGAACTTTGCATACACACCAACTCAACTCCAACCGAAAAAAGTAATGTCTTGGTCATATTTTGAAACTTAAATACGATGGGAAAATGTGCAATCAGAAACTAAATTGTATAGTTGAAAGACCACCTTTGTACAAGAAACAGCCATGACCATTTTCGCTCCCGCCTTGGCAATACCGTTTGCTTCAGCTCGTGAACCGACCTTTGAAAACAGATTGTTAAATATTTCATATATGGTTCAGCATTTCAGCTAAGCTATTGTGAACTCCCAAAAAGTGCTACCACCATAGAGTAGACTTTTCACCACGAGAAAACATGGCATCATGGGAACCCCACAAGAGACAATGAAAACACCTAATACCTGATTAACTGATTTCAAGTGAAATGCTAACAAGCATGCTTCGTATTATCAAGTAACAACATGCAAAAAATTGAGAGACTGATACAGACCATTTTCCCATCATTTTTATACCCATCATAGAATCAATAAGCATTTGAGATGCATGCTGTACCAGAAACCAATTTTTGCTATTGCCAATACAGCAAGTCAGAAATATGGGGACTTTTGACTTTATTCAATCCCTAGAAAGCATCTTTGATATGCATATTTTTCTATCCTCCCTCCCGTTTCTTTCGGGGCATGGGTACCCAAATCTTGGCCCCCAGACCCCGCCTAACGCGGGATTTACATTGGGTTGTTGTTGTTGTACTAGTAGCTAAAGTTGAAATTTCACAAGGCAATAGCGGTCTTCCCTTCATACCATTTTTATACAGGACTTAAAAATTTAGCATATGGAAAGGATGGCTGGAATTCTTTAAGGAACCCATCACTAACACTACAAAGACAATAACTGCATAAGGATGAAGGAAAAAATGAGTTTGAGTTTCAATTAATATACAAACAGGTTTAAAGTTTTGTACCATGAATCCAGTGATATTCTGGAGAAACACTAGAGGAATGTTGCGCTGACTGCATAGTTCAATAAAATGAGCCCCCTTAACAGCAGACTCGTTATGTAAAATTCCATTATTTCCTATGATGCCAACAGGCTGTCCAAAGATCCTTGCAAAACCTGTTACAAGGGTCTGCACAGATAAAACAAAGTCAACCATATAACATGTTAAAAGGACCATAATTTAGCATGTTTGAGTGTTTAATGTCCTCACAGTGCCATACAATTTCTTGAATTCGTCAAATTCGCTTCCATCAACAATACGGGAAATGACTGATCTGACATCAAATTGTTGCTTGAGGTCTGCAGGAGCAATGGATCTAAGTTCATTTACGTCATATAGCGGTTGCTTATAGGATGACACATCATTTTTGAAGCCACTAGGCAATCCTCTTTCTGCAGCCATGTACAGGTTTTTGACAATGTTTCTTCCTATTGCAAGTGCATGCAATTCATCTGCAAAAATGTTATACGATTAGCCAAGTTCAAATAGCACCAAATCCTAATAAAGAAAAGGAAAATTGATTATGGTTAAATCCTTAAGTTGGACCTTTTGAGCTTAATAGAAAGCTTTAGAATATGATTATCAAATCAAGTACCTTGTGCAAACTACACTCCGGATTCAAAGCTTGCTAATATAGACGCCAATGCACAAACATGTGTTGCTTTACTTGAATTAAGGAAGTTACATGCTATGTGAGAGGACTATGGTGGCTTTATAAGGCTTATTTGATATAGGTTAGTTACTCGGACTGTGAATTCGAGAAGTCCTAATCATCTATTACTTGGATCTGTTAAAATGCTCAATACTAATAAGAGAATTTGTGTATAATCCCATTAAAATGGAGAATGTTCCACTAAGTCTGTGTCCAGGTTATGTTGAATTAAGCCCGAGCAAGGCCAACCAAGAGAGTAAACTATTAACATGAACACTATTTGGAAGATATAATATGAGGGGAAAAAAATGGTACTCTGAGCAAAGTAATCAGAAACCCCTGATGTCTTGCAATGGACAGCAGCACCTCCCAAGTCCTCAGCAGAGATTTCCTCTCCTGTAGCCGCCTACATAAACTTGTCATTGAGGCACAGCCAGAAACCTTGTCTATTTGCTAGATAAATGTATTTGCATCTATAATACAATAATAAAGCATGTAAACTATATCATGACCTTCCAAAATATAAAGTGATGATCATCTAAAGGTAGCACATATAAACTAGAGGACTGTGAGTGATCACTGACCTTCACAAGTGGAGGTCCAGCAAGAAATATTGTACCATTTCCCTTCACCATGACACTCTCATCAGCCATTGCAGGTATATAAGCACCTCCAGCAGTGCATGAACCCAAAACTAGGGCAATTTGGGGTATGCCTTTAGAGGACATCACTGCTTGGTTGTAAAAAATCCTGCCGAAATTCTCCTTGTCTGGAAAGACTTCGGCTTGCTTAGGAAGAAAAGCACCACCACTATCAACAAGATACAGGCATGGTAAATTGCACTGTGCGGCTATCTCTTGTGCCCTTAAATGTTTCTTGACAGTGATGGGGTAGTAAGTGCCTCCCTTGACGGTCGGATCGTTAGCTACGAACATACATAATTTTCCATGAACCGGTCCTATTCCAGTGATGACTCCCCCAGATGGAAGAAAATCCCCATACAGTTCATGCCCTGCAAGCTAAAAGCATGAATCAAGGAATTAGAAAGTGAGAGTCCATTAATTGACAGACACTTTCCAACTAGTATAGAACTTTCAGTATCAAGGAAACTGCACAGATGCTGTCTATTATATTAAAGCACATTACTAATCAATTTGTAGAGTAATCAGGCTATGACCTAGAGTAAATGCAGATGTACATCGAATTCAAAGGACTTGCAACAGATGACAATGTCAATCAAACAAATACAGATAGCAAATAGATACTTCGGTGAACATTGAAGAACATACGCCAGAATTTGCGACCAACTTTCCCAGTCGGAAACTAAAGACTAAATTCAAAAACAAAGAAGATAGGATGAATCTACAAACCTGAGACAGTTCAAGAAAGGATGAACCGGGATCAATAAGGCGATCAATTCTCTCTCTAGGGAGCAGCTTCCCTCTGCTGCTGTTCCTCTTGACAGCATCAGGTCCGCCGCCAGCTAGCACCTTCTTAATGTGAGACTGGAGCTGGGAGAGAAGGCCGGCCATGGCGTCGGAGTTGATCGTAAAGGCGTCGGAGTTGCGGTCGACGCCGTCGGGAAGAACGCCCAAGCACATCCCCCTGGCTTGTTGGTGCAGGAGAGAAGACATCGAAGACGAAAGCACCATCGGAAGAGTCCGCCATGGATTTGGCTGATGATGATGATGATTCGATGTGACTGAAGCTTCTCTTGATCTGAGAACTCCAATGATCGCCCTGCGCATTGTTTGGAATTCGATTGGATTTCTGATTGAGAAGCAGTTTCTGTGTGTGGCTTTCTTTTAGGTTGCTCGGTTTGGGTTTTGATGCCGTTGGATATGACGAGGACGTCTATCCGTTGTTTTTTTAATTTAATATTTGCTCATCCATTATCCTGGTCTATTGTAGATTATGAAGAGTAGTTTGTTGCCCACGCACTACGACAGCCTCCCAAATGGCGAATTTCGTATGGTGCACCCACGAAATCTTTCTCGTACTCTCTAAAAACAAAACCCAAATATTATGAGCCCAATCAGATGATGGATCGACCTAGAATATTCTCGCAAATAAGGTTATAAAAATTCAAATCAACTATAAGTGAGACAGAGAAGACATGACAAAAGGAACCAAAGATGAAATTCGCCACGGAGTTGAATTTTCGTAACACATCGAATATGCTCCAACTCTGTAAACGAGCAAGAAGGCAATAGATGTTAGACCGGATTAACTCAATCTCTTACGAACAGCGCTAGTCGTTTAGCAAGGCCTTGACTAGTTGCAACCCTCGATCATGATGTAGGAGATGCCACGTTGGGTGGCCTCAAGTATCCCCTGGCGTAAGGCAATAGCCTCGGTAGTTAGCACTGACTGTTGGCCTATCCGTACACCGTCGAAATGAATAGGGGAGTATGAATGATGGTGATGATGATTCGGAAGAGTCCACCCTGGATTAGGCTGATGATGGTGATGATGATTCGATGTGACTGAAGCTTCTCTTGATATGAGAAGTCCAATGATCGCCTAGTGCATTGTTTGGAATTCGATTGAATTTCTGATTGAGGAGCAGCAGTTTAGGTGTGTGGATTTCTTTTAGGTTGCTCTGTTTGGTTTTTGATGTCGTTGGATGTGACGCAGACATGTACATCTATCCGTTTTTTGTTTAATTCAATATTTGGACATCCCTTCTTATTCTGCTCTATGGCTTATGAAGAGTAGTTTCGGCCAACTTAGTTGTCCACGCACTACAACTGCCTCTCAAATGGCGAATTTTGTAGGTTGCACCCACAAAATCTTTCTCATGCTATCAAAAATATAAAAATAATGTGCACGCGCTACATATAGGAAAAACATATTATTTTCTGAAACGGGAAATCTTTATGCACACAGGAAAAGTGACCCGCGTATACGAAAAATCACTTTCACGAAGAGTCACTCTTCATAAAGAGTGAGTTTTATGGATACCCGGTGGACAAAAGATATCACTCTACTCTTCATGAAGCGTAGTGCTTCGTGAAGCCTGAGGGTTTAACATGAACTCCGCACTCACCGTAGCCATACCGGATATTGTTTTGACGATCATCGTTGTCAGCGATTAGGCGGATGAATTTTCTTCATATGGTGGATTTGACAATGACGATTTGCTGGATGACATTATGACTTGAGATTATCCGAATGTTGTGTTTTTTAAAGAATTTAGTGATGAATGAATATTTACGGGATTTGAATGCTTGCTCTCTAATCCATCTAGACTATGATAGAAGATATAAATAAGATAGAAAATATAATCTTGTTCCAAAATTAAAATTTTAAGTTGTTGAAACAATATCCGGGTATGGCGGGGCGAGTGTTGATTTTGTGTAAAACTCGCACGTCTCTTCATGAAGTGTGGCACTTCGTAAAGCGTGATATCTTTTGTCCACTAGGTATCTATAAAACTCACTCTTCACGAAGAGTGACTTTCTGTTCGCGCCGGGGATTTTTTTGGTGTGCACAAGGAATCGACCTTTTTATATTTATGATGATTGTAATATTATCCTAGAATATGTAATATGGATTAGTCCTTTATTTTTTATTTACTTTTATTTTTAAAAAACACAAAAGAAACAAGCAAGGGTGTGTTTCATCCCCCAAAGAAAAACTAATTTCTACCCAAAAACTACTTTTAATACTCTTGAAATTCATACATCTCTCTACTTTTTACGTTTTTCAAGGCACAACAAATAACTTTCCATCCAAAAATTACTTTCTACCCACAAGTGAAACAAGCCCTAAATAGAAGGGGTTAAAAAGGTAAGGAGTGGGGCTAGAGGTGAAAAAATGACATAAACTCGAGTCCACTATACTAATTCCCAAAAAACAAGATCAGAATAGGCATACCAAGCAAAGAGACTACCAATAGAAAAAAAAACAATGAATCAAAGTTCCACTAAACGAACATAAAAAAAAAGTCGGGCGACCTACAGAAGAATCTATCCAAACATACATCTGATCGGAAAAGGCCAAGAACGAAAATGGTTCAAGATTAGTTGGAGGACTATAACATGTAGGAAAATAAATCACTGTAGGCGACAAAGAACTATATGTAGGCCGAAACTTTTATTTGTTTATGTGTGTAGGGACGAATCACTGTGTCGTGGTAGAACCACTCCCTTAGAAACCGACGCTCGCCCCCCAAGGTTAGTACAGTTCTCCTCGATCTCGTGCACTCGAGAAAGAAGAGATGGGAATGGAAGATCCAGAACAGAGAAGAGAGGAGCGGGATTCTCCGATATGTGAAAACCAGAGAAGAGAGGATTTTCAGATGGATTGGAGGAGAGAACCAATGGGAGATTAAATAGATAGTACACATTAACCACCCACGATCAGCATTACTCCCATATTCCGAAAATCACTCTTCAGTTATGGAAAACAAGATAAAATCGTTTGACCAAATCATACCAGTTACGAAATTCAAAAGGTTTTCAAAATTGAGTGATTGCGGAAGAATTACGGCAAATTAATCCGCAACCCTCATGGCCCAATTTTATCAAAATAATTAAAACATCCCGCAAAAAGATAAGCCCCAGCACCACATCGCGCACGAACACGAGCCGGACGGACGACGGCGGCGGCGCGCGCGTGGGAGCATTCCTCTCTTGTCTCACTAACACATGGTATGCCAGAACCCTTTATAAGGCACTTGAAATTTCCCAAAACTATCGATGTGGGACAAGCCCAACATGAATTTCCATTACATAGCATATCATGTGTGTACTTGTACTGCATTATATACTTGGATATATTAAAATATTCCAATATTCCCCCACTAATGCAGAACAAAGTCATATTTCTGTTCTGAATTGTAAGTAGGCTAGGTGCTTAAATGATGGTATCTTTCGATTTGAACCAATCACCTTAGTGAATTCAGGAATACTCTTAGATCAGAAGTGAAACTAGTCTTGAACTTTGACCTTATTTAGAGCGTTACCTAAAAACACACACTTCGCCAATGTACCTTCCATTCCCGTAATTGAGATCTCACTTTACGAGTCTCACTCGCTTGGGATGCTCATGAGTGCTTGTCACAAGACTTCACAAGTCCAAATGCACTCACGTAGGTGATCTCATCAAGTTTGTCTCAAGTTCTGGGACCAGCGCTTGAAATTCGTCCCATCGAGAGGCTCAAGTTTGGACAGATCGAGCAAGTTCATGAGATGGTGGCCCTCCATAGCAAATCTGGAACAGTGAATATTTTTGCTTCTAATTTATAGGAAAATAAATCACTGTAGGCGACAAAGAATTGCATGTAGGCCGAAACTTTTATGTGTTTATGTGTGTAGGGACGAATCACTGTGTCGTGGTAGAACCACTGCCCTAGAAGCATAAACGCCCTGACTGTAGTGCAAGTCAGAAACCGGCGCTCGCCCCCAAAGGTTAGCACAGTTCTCCTCGATCTCGTGCACTCGAGAAAGAAGAGATGGGAATGGAAGATCCAGAACAGAGAAGAGAGGAGCGGGATTCTCCGATATGTGAAAACCAGAGAAGAGAGGATTTTCGGATGGATTGGAGGAGAGAACCAATGGGAGATTAAATAGATAGTACACATTAACCACCCACGATCATCATTACTCACATATTCCGAAAATTTCTCTTCAATTATGAAAAACAAGATAAAATCGTTTGACCAAAGCATACCAGTTACGAAATTCAAAAGGTTTTGAAAACTGAGTGATTGCGGAAGAATTACGGCAAATTAATCCGCAACTCTCATGGCCCAATTTTATTAAAATAATTAAAATACCCTGCAAAAAGATAAGCCCCAGCACGAGCCGGACGACGACGGCGGCGCGCGCGTGGGAGCATTCCTCTCTTGTCTCACTAACACATGGTATGCCAGAAACCTTTATAAGGCACTTGAAATTTCCCAAAACTATCCATGTGGGACAAGCCCAACATGAATTTCCATTACATAGCATATCAAGTGTGTACTGGTACTGCATTAAATACTTGGATATATTAAAATATTCCAACATAACAATTAAACAATCGCATAGAGTACACATAAAAATACATATATGTTTATGAATTAATCTCCCACCAACATGAAAAACTAACCGGATAATAGTAACATTCCTTACAAAAGACATATTAATCTTCCAAATTAAGCAAACCAATTCAACAAAGGATATCACCGATCTTGACCTCTGAAAAATAATGAAAAAAATATTGATGAAACCCCTTATTAAAAAAACTTCTTATTGTAGCCTTTGAACAAATTATCGACCGCCAAAAGACTATAAAATGAAACTCACTCTAAAATTTTCCGAAGATCTTAAAACACACTAAGATATGTATATTGGACGATTCTCCCAAGAATAGAAGCCCAAGGAAAGCAACATGAAAATCGACAAAGCCGACCTCATCGAAGTCAAGTCACGCAAAGCCAGAAAACCACTAGAGGATTTGCGCGAAAACCACCAGAGGAAACACTACTGGAACACTCACATAACAAAGGTCGAAATTTCAATATCGAAGCCCGAATCGAAACAAGATTTAAAAATCACACCAATACTCCAAACAGGAAGCCTTCCATACAATCTATAACTACATATTAAAGTTATACCTTTTCGAGCCACCAGAACGATTATGACCCCACCACATATTTAAAAAATAATGTCAATTTCTATTATTGTAACTTCTTTCTAATTTCTATTAAATTCTTTTTAACTATTTAAATTTATCTCTAACATCAAACAAATATCTATTTAGTATAACAATATCTTTTGAAATCTTCCTTATACAAGTATTTAAAATTAAAGATAAAAAATTTAAAATACTTCTAAATAAATATAAATCTTTTAGCATATATCTTTTGACGAATTTATTTATATATATATATTGATTTTCTTTTATAATAAAAAATTAATGGTAAATATTTATAATGTTTAAAATTAATAAAAATAGATAATAAAATATTTAATAAATATATTCAAATATTTGATAATCTCTTACATGGAGACTAGAGGGTAATAAAATATGAATAATATAATATTTAATCTTATCTAATCTTTACTTTATCGAACCACAAAATGAGTTTGGTCCCATCTTAAATTAAATTAATTAAATTTAAATATTTTATATAATTAAATTATCTTTATCTTTCATAATTTATTATATCTTATTTATTAAGTTAACTATTGTTTTTTTTAAATTCTTATCTCTTCCATATTTGAATATATAAATATTTTTATTCATATTTTATCTTCTTTTTTTAATTAAATATCTATAAAATATCATCAAAGAAAAAGAGAAATGTAATTATTTTATCTGAATAATATATCTTCATTCTCAACATTAAATTTAATCATTTATATTGATTAAAAAATTATACATTCTACGAGCAATAAATTACTTATATTATATTTTTATTTATTAATATCCTATTTATTATGTCTATAAAATGTCGAACAATAAATTACTTATATTATATTTTTATTTATTAATATCTTATTTATAATGTCTATAAAATGTCGAATCGTAGTCGTACGTGGTACGGCGGGTACAACTAGTTTTAGTTCTAGGGTTAACTAAAAAGACCAAATGAAATTCAATTTATTAGAAGTCGGATTAAGCTTCGGTATTTCATCACACATCAATACAAGATCCAAAGACACAAAGCCCTTAATCATTTTTTTCTATACTTAGCTTACAAGCAGAGTACTATCTTTTGTTTTCTCAACCTTGAAGATCATAGTTAAAAGAAATCTGATCTTTAGCTTCCTTAACCATTGAAAATTGGAGGATATAAAAGAGAAGAATTTAACACCAAAAGAGAATAAAAGGTATATGTATAATTCACGTTGGGCTCTTTGGGTATTCTGATTTGGTAATTTAGAGAGCATGGAAACCCTTCGCTACCGATCTTCTCTTTTATATTTTTTTTTTTGAAAATATAAGAAGTAGGAGGTCCCCTTTTTACAAAGGACGTCCTACAACGTTCTTTTCGAATGAGTGCCTACACTTCTGGGTGAATTAGAATACTATCCATCAGATGAATGTGACCTAACTTGCAATTTTATCGGTCACAACATTGCATTCACTACTTACATGAACAATGCGCACAATATCAAACAACAACAACGAAGTCAAAATATCTGAGATCAACATTTCAGTTTTTCAAAGGCATTTATTCATATCCTTAATTGCATTAATGATTGTAAGATCGTCGATGTTATGCTTTGTATTTTCATTTGTTTATTTTGTCTAATTCCATCCCAAAAGACTAGTGTTTCGATTTGTAAAATAGAGTTTGATATAACAACTATGCATCAATCAAATTAACATACTTTACAAAAATAATTAAAAGAAGAAAAACCATTACTCCAAATAATTCTTCTTCTTTTTTTATATTTATTCAATCAAATTTAATTGAGCCCAAACGAATGATGTTCAGGGATGTTTTCTAGAAGCACTTCTCCAAAAACCAGTGGAGGAGAAGTGGTCCCACATCTCCTCCTCCAGATCCATGAACTCCTCTTCCGTTATAATCTCCACCTCCATCTCCTCCTCCCTGGACCACCGAAACACCGACTGCGCCGCGTACAGCTCCGCTAATTCTCCACTGTCGGCCGACGTCGAACGCACCGGCGTCATTCCTCTTTTCAAAAGCCTCCGACGTTGGCGCTCCCTGAACGCCTTCCGGCATAAGCCTGCGGGGACTTTGTAGACGACGAGCACCGCCAGGTTGGCTATTCCGTACGGCGCGCAGCAGGCGATCGCGGCGAACCCCGCCGTCGCGCCTCCCACCACCTCCGCCGTCGTCGAAGACATCCGCCTACGCTCCGCCTCTTGCCGGCGGCTCACCGACGACGACTTGCATCGGGCGGTTTGCGCCCTCAATGTCGCCATTGCTTCGATTGGAATCTGTTGAATTACTGCTCGATGTCTCGATTTGGATAGATTTAGGGAATCGGTCAAATTGAACAAGGAATTAGTGAATCGAGCCCCTCCGATCTCGAAAGCTAGATCTCGATTGGAGGTGCTGGCGTGTGTGATTGATCGAAGAGGCGACATAGAATACGAATCCTCACAGGCGGATCGGGGAGGATCCGTATGCGAGGAGGGAGGAGGAAGAGATTATCATGGGGATTTACCAGGTTGATGAATGCGAATTTGGTGTGTGCGCGCGTTTATTTTTAGGCGGGTGGGATTAGGGCATTGTTTGTTTAGCGACGGTGATTTAGATAAAAGGTGAAGAGCAATTTTTTGATCCGAATAATGGGGAGCTGGTAAAATTGGATGTGTGGCATCCAGTGATTTATTCACATCTCTCATAAATATGGATTGCATCAATTTTCAAATTGTAAAATGTATCTAGTTAAATCCGATGCACGACTACGTTATATAGGAAAAATATGATTTGAAACTTTAATGAGTATAATTCAGTATAT
The DNA here is from genome assembly GCA_964016875.1 of Fallopia convolvulus. NCBI lineage: Eukaryota > Viridiplantae > Streptophyta > Magnoliopsida > Caryophyllales > Polygonaceae > Fallopia > Fallopia convolvulus. The sequence continues at coordinate 10,843,834 of OZ024722.1, read as the reverse complement.
ATATTATTTTTTTTCAAAAAATTAGATTGCTTTTGAGATTGATATATATAACCAATTTTACAAGCAAAAGATATACTCCCTCTGTCCCGTTTTGTTTGTCCAAAAGGACAAACAACACGGGAATTAAGAAAAAAAAAATTTGCAGGAAAAGTATACTGTGTCTCTGCAGAATTTGCAGAACATTAAATGCAAAAAAGAAGTGAATTTCAATATACAAAAAGGAGTGATCCTCAACACCTTTTTTGGACCAACTAGATACAAGCTTCATTTTTCAATAGCCAATAGAATTACAGGGATTACAAACACACGGATCCACTACATTTTCAGACTTTAAATAGAGCACTAACAAAATTAAAGACACCATTTACATCTTCAACCTACCAGCAAATGCACAGAAATTACAGAGAATATTCCCAAAAAAAAAAAAACAGAGCATCACTGCCTACTGTTATGGATTCAGGCTTTAACCTCAATGAAGCCCCACTTCCAGATGATGAGGAAGCTAATGGTCCCACACACATTCATTTTGATCTTAATGAACCTCCCATTTTGGAAGATGAGGCACTTAATGAGCAAGGACAGAATCAACATCAACCAGAAGCTGAGGAGGCCATTAATGAACAGGGACAAAATCAAAATCAAGCAGAAGTAGGGCAAAGCACACCAGCTCATCATCAGCCATATACAAGCAGGCTCAGCAGTGAAAAAAAAATGAACATCATGATGAAGCTTCTAAACATGGCAGAAGGGGGACATCTTCCAAGAAATGCAATTCAAGCTGTAGCAATCCAGTTTAATGTGTCATCGAGGACAATTTCAAGACTGTGGAAGACATCTATGCAACAACAAGGGGGACAACTTAATTTCAGTACAAATTACCACAAGTGTGGAAGGAAAAAGCTTCAAATTCAGGAGAGTGCAATCACAGCAATCAACATGGGGGACAGGTCATGCATAAGGGATTTAGCAGCTCAACTCAACATTTCAAAGAGTGCAGTCCACATATTAGTGCAAAGGAAAGCTATAAGGCCACATACAAATTCACTACACCCAGGTCTAAAGTAATCAAACATGACCACAAGGTTAGATTGGATATTAAACCTATTGCAAGGGAGTAATCCAGAGAGTAAGAAGAAATATTACACCATGTTTGATTTTGTGCATATTGATGAAAAGTGTTTTTATTTGAGTAAGAAAACACAGAGAGTTTATCTAGCACAGAATGAGAGGGGTAAGTATAGAGTTGCAAGCTCTAGCAAATTCATTCCCAAGGTTATGTTCACAGCAGCAGTAGCAAGGCCCAGATTCAACTCAGGGGGACAGTGCATATTTGATGGGAAAATAGGCATTTTTCCATTTACATATCAAGAACCAGCAAAGAGAAAATCCAAGAATAGAGAGAAGGGGACAATTGTCACTAAGCTGGTTGAATCAGTCAACAAACAAGTCACAAGGCGCATGCTTATTGATCAAATCATTCCAGCCATAAAGGAGAAATGGCCACAACATGCAGGACACAAGGTGATTTTCATCCAACAAGACAATGCAAAGCCACACATAACTCAGGAGGATGCAGAGTGGCAGCAAGTATACAAACAAGATGACTTCACATTCATTTTAATTCAACAACCCCCCAACAGTCCAGATTTAAACATCTTAGACTTGGGGTTTTTCAGAAGCATCCAATCACTTATGCACAAGAAAATGCCAAAAAATATTGAGCATATGATAGAGGCTGTTATGCAAGCTTTCTATGAGCTAGACCCAATCACATTAAGTAATGTATGGCTCACATTGCAATATTGCATGAATGAGATACTCAAGGTCAATGGGAGTAATGACTATGATGTACCACATGTGGGGAAAAATAGACTAAGAGCCCAAGGGAATCTACCAACTCAAGTAGAAGCACCTTATTGGGTTGTTAGGCAAGCATGGGTAAAGGTTCATGGGGCTGCACAAACACAGCAGGGGACTCAAGCAGCACATGGGGAGCAAGACAGTGAGGAAGAAACTCAAGTAGATGATAGTCAATATATTTAGGTTTAAGTAAGATATGTAAGAAGGTATTTTGTGCACATGAAAATCTCTTTTTGTAAATGCATGTGTAATGGCAGTTCAAAGAAAGCATCAGAATGTAAGACCATCAATATATTTTGGCAAATTTTTTTGAAAATGCAAAGTGTAAAAAAGTCAAGACAAACATGGCAATTGCAAGGTAAAGTCAAAACACATAAATATTGAATTGCAAAGAATAATCCCAGATGTCCCCATAACCATCACTGAGACAAAATCCATGCACAAAACCTATATATGCAAAGGCCACTTTCAACCCTAATTAAGGAGAGCATCCTAATGCATACACAGACAAGTGCATATATTGAATTTGCCTCTCAGTTTTCATAAGACTTTCATCATTGATTTGCACAACATTTCTCAGATGTCCCCATAACCATCATTGACACAAAATCAAAGCACAAAACCTAAATATGCAAAGGCCTCATTCAACCATAATTAAGGTTGGTTTCCTAATGCATGCAAAGGCAATTGCAAAAATGAAATTGCATCTCAGTTTTCATGAAGAATTTCATCATTGATTTTGATAAAAAATCTCAGATGTCCCCATACCATCATTGACACAAAATCAAAGCAAAACCCTAAATATGCAATGGCCTCATTCAACCATAATTAAGGTTGGTTTCCTAATGCATGCAAAGGCAAGTGCAAAAATGAAATTGCATCTCAGTTTTCATGAAGAATTTCATCATTGAAATAAAAGCAACAGAACAAATAAGGATTGTGCATGAATTACAATAGGGGACTCACACCAGCAACAGAGAGAGGAAAAACAGAGAGACGGAATGAGAGATCGAAAACAAACAAACAGAGAGAGAAGGAGACATGAACAACATCAGTGGACTCACACAAGCAACAACATTGGTTCAGAACCAAACATACATTCACAGTCAGACTCACACCAACAACAACAGTGAACATGCCATAGCAACAACAGAGCATCACCAACAATCTCAAGCAAGTCACACATCACAGCAAAGCAAGCATTCTCATAATGTAATAAGGATAAGGGGACATATCTTATTTACACTTCCTCATTTTCAGAGGGGACATTTTCAGATGCATCCTCTTCAGCATTAGGCATCACAGCATTCCCAGGGGGCGCAGGAAGAGACTCAACACAAGCATCATCAACATCATTCTCAATGTCACACTCAACTGTAGATTCAGATCGTCGGGGACTATAGGAGTGGTTGCCAGCACATTCGTTTCCCCACTCACAATTAGGATAATCAGAGCATTCATACGATTCAGTTTCCTCAGATGGCAGGGGACCACTAAACTCGTCGCTATTTGATTCCCAACTCATCTCAACAAAAGGATTCAGGGGACCTGCATTACACAACACAGAGAGAGATAATGAGCGCTCACAATCAAAACAGACAGAGAAAATGAGATCGAAAGCAAAACAGAGGAAAAAACAAAGTTCGGGTTAAAGCCATAGAGATTGAGAAAGAAAAAGAGAGAAAGGAGAGAATGCAAAGCTTACTTGAGAGATCACTGGATAAAGCAAGCAAGACATGCATCACTCTCGATTTTCCTCTCTCATTCTTGCTCTCAGAAATGCCGAAGTAGAATAGCAAAACGTATCGATAAAAACAGAGAGAGGGGGAGATTGAGAGCAAAAAAACAGAGAGAAGAAATGAACACGAGCTTGCAAAAAAAGGAGCGATATAGAGCAAAATCAAGAGAGGAATATCGAGATCCAAAGAATGAACACCAGTTTGGAAAAAAAATGAGAAAAATCAGAGATCTAGAGGAAAACAGAGAGAGGAAAGTTCAACTCCAAAGCAAGAACAACAGATCTTGACAACATACAAAGAGATCTTCGCAAGCGTAAAACAAAAAGAGACAATGAGAGATCGAAAGCCAAAACAAAGAGAGGAAAGTCGAGATCAAAGAGTGAACAAGAGATCTTCACAAAATAAAAAGAGATCGACAAAAACCGAGATATTCGAACCAAAAAAATTAGGAAAATCGAGATCCAAAAACGAAACACTAGATCTTGTCAACATATAAAGCGATCGAAGAAAACAAAGAGAGGAAAGACGAGATCGAAGAGTGAACAAGAGATCTTCACAAAATAAAAAGAGATCGACAAAAACCGAGATATTCGAACCAAAAAAATTAGGAAAATCGAGATCCAAAAACGAAACACTAGATCTTGTCAACATACAAAGCGATCGAAGAAAACTAGAGACAAATCGAGAGAGCCAGAAAAAAACGAGAGTGGAAAAATCGAGATCCAGAGAGATGGAGAAAAATCACGAGGAATGAAGAGATCGAGAGATCTACATACCTTTCTGAGAGTTTGAGAGATTGAGAGCAAGGATCGAGCACCACCAACAAATAACGAAGACGGATCTCAACAAAGCTCCACAGAAATCGAATGCTCCAAGGATGGGGATAGTGAGATCAATCCGGAGCAAGAATATAGCAATATAGCGCTCAATCGAAAGGTGTGATGAGGGAATCGAAAGAAAAACGAGAGAAATCAAGAGATTTAGTGAGAGATCGAGAGGGAGAGGGCTCATCTGCCGTTAGGGTTTGAGAGAGTATCTAGAGAGATCGAGAGAGAGCGGCCATAGCAATGGAGTAGGAGTGATAAATGGAGCTCTCTAGAGCTTTTTTAGGGTTTTTCATGGATCAAGCAATTGGGCTCGAGAAATGGATCAATCCATTTGCTAGCTTGCCCAACAACACTACAAATGGATCAATCCATTTTATGACTTGCTTGCTTTGTCCAGCAAAAAAAAACAGAAAAAACCCTAAAATGGAAAATGTGGGAAAAGTGGATAAAAAAATGCAATTTGTATTTTTATGGTGAACAAATTGGCATAAAAAATTGGATAAAAAAAATTCAATTCTTAAAATTGGATGGATTAAAAATGTGTATGATGGAATTTAATGGAGGTAGGAGAAGATGAATAGTTGATGGGATGGAAAGAGAAAAAGTGGGTAAAAAGTGAAAAAGTGTGTAAAAAGTGGAATTAATTGAGGGTATTTTTGTAAAAAATGATGGCTAAAAAAGGAAAGGGGTGAAAGGACGACAAACATTTCGGGACGCCCGAAATGGAATACTGGACAAACAAAAGGGGACGGAGGGAGTAAAATTTACACTCAACTTAATTATACGAATATAAATTCATATATTAATTATAAAACTTTCAAAGGTCTAGATAATATGTCTTCCTTCCGATTTTATTTTAAAGATAAGGTGTTTATTATTATATATTCTCTCCGTTTTACAATACTGTTGGTGTAATATAGCTAGTGGCTTTGCTCTGTTTATAACTGAATGATGTATGCTACTATATAAAGCTAGCTATGTACTGTACACCACACATATTCAGAAATAAAACACACACATTTTCCCGCTCTTCTTTCTTTCTCTTTTCTTCTTCCTCAAGACACTTTTGTTTCCGCAAGATCCAATCAAAGCAACATGGTATCAGAGCTTCGAATTGATGATCCGAGCTACTTTCCCTGATTTTCTACTTCGATTACGTCTCTGATCGACTCGAATTCAGTATATTTGTTGATCGATCTAGCTGAGTGAAGAGAAATGACGGGAGGAGAGATTCACGACAACAACGATTCTTTGTTTTTGGCTTCCAATGACAATCCAGGCCTCAATTTGGTCACAACGACGTTCGATGGATCTGGATTTGGAGAATGGAGGATCTCTATGAGGATTGCGTTGTCGGCGAAGAACAAAACATGCTTCATCGATGGAACCCTAGCCAAGCCGCCAGTCACTGATGCGAGGTATGCTCGATGGATTAGATGCAATGATATGGTCAAGTCTTGGCTTCTTAACAACTTGAATGCAGAAATTCGCCGTAGTGTTCTGTACATTGATACAACGAAACAGATTTGGCAAGCTCTAGAAGATCGTTACGGTCAGTCGAGTGGTGCTCAACTTTATGCCATTCGAAGAACACTTCATAACCTGATTCAAGGTGAACACTCAATTTCTGGTTATTATACAAAATTGAGAACACTCTGGGATGAAATAGATAGTTTTCAGAGATTTCCTGTGTGTTCATGCGGATCTTTCAAGGAGATCTTGAAGAATACTGAGGATCAGAGGCTCATTGATTTCTTAATGGGATTGAATGAGCAATATACCTCTGTGCGAGGAGCCATACTGATGTTGAAGCCGTTGCCTGACATAAATCATGCTTATTCTTTGTTGCTTCAAGAAGAAAAGCAAAGAGAAGTTCAGTATTCTCCTAATCACTTTGAGGAATCTGCTTCCATTAATGTTAGTACTAAGAACACACAGGGGACTTCGTCTCAGAACAAAGGAGGAAACGAGAAGAAGTATTACACCAATTGTAAAAAGACTAATCACAATATTGACAAGTGCTACTTCATCATTGGATTTCCTCCTAATTACAAGAAGAAGAAGCAGAATCAGGATGGGAATTTTGCTGGAAGTGTCCAGTCTTCTCAGAGTTCTAGTTCCACTAATGTACAATCAATTGGGAGTGGACATACAGATTTATCATCAGCTCAAATCATGAGGTTGATCAATCTATTAGAGACAGCTGATGAAACCCGAAATAAACCGTTCGCTAAAAGACAAGAGACAGGATTATTATATTCGATTGTGCGAACACTTGCTTCTTTATTTATGATTTTCTTTACAACGAGGTTGCAATATTGCGAAGTTACAAATCAACGAAGTTACAAACCAACGAGGTTACAAACTCTTGGAAGTTTACACCCTAGACCTCCTACGGTTATCTGAGATCTCGACCTAACAATGTTCGAGACCTCCTAATTGCTAGACAATTCTAAGTATTGCTTGTTTGGCCCCTTAATCAAGGTTGATCTAGCGGGACGATGTCGATGACTTGCGAGATTGGGCAGCGAAGTCTTTGTTGTGAACGAGAGTGAGGTGTAGACGGCTTGCAAGATGGTGTAGCGAGGTCTTTGATGTGAGCAGGAACTTTGTGAGACTTGAAGTCTTTTTGTGGACTTCACTTGTCTATAACGAGGCCTTTTGACGATGTTTCGATCACGTCGATCTTCAACGAGCAAGATAGTTCTTGAGTTCAAGATGTTTTTCGACCCCTTTTCCATACGAGATTCTCCTCTATTTATTGAGGATTTGGGGAGTCGAGTTCTGATCGTTGTCCGATGTGGGACGCCCGAGATCAAGGGCTCTGATTGGTCTAGAGGCGAGGCAGCTTGTGATTGGCTCGGGAGAGTGGCGCTAGCTGAGTGGTTCTGGTGGGCGGGCGTGTCGGTAGAGTCGGTTACGAGGTGTAGACCTCGTCCCAAGGTTTCGGAGGACCTCGCGGGGGCAGGAGTTTTGTTAAAATAAAAGGTGGATGTGGTCGTGGGCCCCAGGATCATCCTCGGGAGGACCGTCGGGTCTGTATGTTCTTCGTACCCCGGGCCCGCTTCTTACTTTACTATTTTGAGCTTCATCACAACCCCATGGCCTGGGGACCTCGCCTCGAGGGCCGCAGGGCATAAGTTCTCAAAGATCACGGGGTACGAGGTGTTTGAGAGGTGGGTAGGCATTTTGCGAGGTTTTATGGGTTCCGGGGTTCATGGGGGGCATCTCGCGAAGCCCTCTTTTTGCGAGGCTCTACACTTAGCTTTTTTTTGTTTGCAAGGGTGAGGCTTTAATGGGCTTGCTCTTCATATCTTGCTTAATGGGCCGTTCAGGAGGGACAGGCCCAATAAGCCTCTCTGGGCAGGGGAGGCCCAAGCCTGCTCTTTATAAGAGCGTATTTCACACGCTTCCCTTCCATCTTCTCTCTCAACATTTTCGCCCTCTTTCTTCGCCTTTTCGGTTTCTTGCTAGCGGTTCTCCAGACGGTTTCCGACGAGCCTTCGCCTTTTGCTAGTCTGCACCACCGCCCTTTCTTCGCTGGTTTTTAACAAGTAAGTTCTCGACCTCCTTCTTCCTGTTTTTCGGTGTTTTTTTGCTTTTGATCTTCCCTTTCTGTTCTGTGCCCTGGAGGGGCGATGGCGTACCGCCTGGCGTTTCGTTCCGGTGTCACGACAGCGAAACGACGGTGGTGATGTTGGCGTGAATGTCTGTGCGCTTTCTCCGCCATCCTTCGTTTCTCTTTTCCTTTTTTTTTTCTTCTTGCTCGGCTTTGTGCCCTAGCGGGCAAAGGTCGTTTCTTGGTGTTTCGCGCCAGCGTCATGGTGGCGGGATGGTGGGGTGAGGGTGGCGACCGCCATGCATTCGAACCCCTCGCCCTCCAACCGGCGGCCGGGTTTCTGCGCTTTCTTTCGGCGGTTTTGAATTTCGAGACCCTCGGAAACCCAAACGTCTTGACGGCTGATTGATGGGACGTTAGGGTCTCCGCCGCTGCTTTCCACCGCTGGCCTCCATTTCTCCTTCTCTTTCCTCTTTTTGGCGCTTCGACTTCTCCATTGCCGTCCTATCTTGTCAGAGTGACCCCTAGGGCGCCACGTGGCTTTCCGTCTCTTATGACCTCGAATTCTCTTTCTTCCAGACGCTGTCATGACCTCGTCTTGCTCTCCTTTTTGTCGTCGTAACCTCGCGTTCTTTTCCCCTCGAGGTCATGACCTCGCATTATTTTTCCTTGGTTATTTCGCCCAATGTCTCAACACTTCTTTCTTTTCCAGGTGTTAGCCTTCCGCGGCCTGGACGTCGTTCTTTTCATGCCTAGGAGAGCCTCTGTAAGCCCTCCGCCCGGCTTCGCTTTCAGAGTTCAAGAGGGTTTTTACGAGGAGGTTTCGGAGTCCGCGGGAAGCGTAGAACTTAGCGACTCCCAGAACCCGAGGTCCCCTTCGCTGGTTTTCAGCGAGCCTTCTTCAAGCGACTCCGAGGCTTCTATCAATTCGCGCTTCTCCCACCTTCGGACGTCGTCGGGCGTTGAAATGGCTTCGTCTTCCACCCCAGACGAGGTTGTTACTAAGGTTGAGGTGCGGCCGGATGCGGGAACGACCTCGGCGCCCCCCCCTACGTGCCCCCGAGCTTCCCTGCGGCGTACATTACTGATGCCGTGTCTCGCGTTCTGCCTGTCCTCGAAGAACGGATTCCCATGACCCCGGGTACCCCTGAGGCCTATCTGTCCGAGGGAATGGCCACCGAACTCAAGCGTGAAGATCTCATGTAGATCGCCAAAGACTTCGCCTGGCCCGAGGGAGTTGAGCTGGCACTTCCCGAAGAGGGGGGCCGGCCCTTGGCGTCCTACGAAAGGTGTGTGGTCGTGCACTTCTTCAGCCTTCAGGCGGGTTTCAGGCTACCTCTGGCCCAACATATTGTCGAATACCTGTGGGCCATGCGGATCTGTCCCGCACAGCTGTTCCCGAACGCTTGGCGGCTGTTGTGCGCCTACACGATTCGCAGTCGTGAACTCGAGGATGGGCCGAATTGTGATAACTTGTCGGCTTTATTCCTAGCGAGGAGGGAACCTCGGTCCTGCCTTATCAATCTCAACACGCCGAACGTTAAAATCACCACGGCCCAATCGAACGTCGGGCCGTGGAAACCGAATTGGTTTTTGGTCCGAGATCCCACCGGGAGATATCTCAATTTTCCCGTGGTGTCGGGCACCTTTGTTCGGTGTGTGTGCCCGCATACGGTTGATGAGCTTAAAGCCCTCAAGGCCCGATACGCCACAGCGAGTCAGGCCCCGTACCAGGTGTATCTCTCTCAGGACCGGCTTGAGCGGGCCGGCCTGAGTCTCAGCCTCCCCCCTAGCGAGGGCATAGAGGGTATTCAATCTCTTTCCTGATTGTTTCTTCCTTTTGTTGCTGGGAAGCGAGGTTATGAACCTCGCTAATTCGCTTTTGTTTTTTCTTGTCTAACTTTTATGCCTTTTTTGTTTTGACAGTGGACCTACTTGGCGCTCTTACCACGAAGTCACAGGGCAAAAGGCCTGTGACTTCTTCCTCCAATGCTCCGAGACCCCAAGGTCAACATGGAGTCGTCATAAAGGAGTTGACCTCGCAAGCGAGGCCATTGGCCTCGCAGCCGAAGGCCACAGTCCCGACGTTGAGGGCGCCTGAGGCGAAGAAGAGCGAGGGGGCGGTGACGAAGGGGGACGTTGCCAGAACGTCATCCCAACACTCCCGAGAATCTGGTGACAAAGCCGGGTCCAAGAGAAAGGGCACGGGGTCTCCACGTGGAGAGAAAAGGAAGAAGCAAAAGGGGTATGGCCAAGGGGGAACCCCAGGGGGCGAGATGATCGAGCGCCCTGGCTCGAAGAGCCGAGTTGTCTCGGCCACCGGGCCTCCTGCCGATAAGTTCCACTGCCCCGGTACTTCCCGGGGCGTGTCCCAAGACTGGGACAGGTCATCTTGGACCGATGAGGTTGCATGGGCCAACAACCTCTCAGAGGCAGCCCTTAACGACGAGATCCTCCGCTACTCAGCGATGGTATGCCTTGTTCATACGTGGTTGTTTTTTCTTGATTGGCTTTATTATTATTATTATTTTTTTTTGTTTTAACGTGCTCTTCTATTGCTTCAGAATACCTTCTTCGCGAACTATAACTGCGGTCGCATCGACCTCCTCCATAGGAATATGGATAGGATGGAGGCGAGGCTCCAAGAGCGGGACGCCGAGATTGAGAAGAGGGGAAAAAACCTCGCGGAGGCCGAGAGACGCGTTCGCGCCGCGGAGATCGCGACAGCGGACGAGGCCAAGGCCGCCGCGAGGGTCAGGGAGGAGTTGAGGAAGGCGAAGGAGGAGGCTAAGAGCTTGAAGGAAGAGAACGGGGACTTCAAGAGCGAGGTCGCAAAGCTCAAGGGACAGTTATCCGCGGAGCACCAATTTTTCAGAGAAAAGGAGGCGGAGCTTCAGAAAGCTGAGGAGGAGATTACCAGGCTCCAACGGCGTGTTGTTGAGCTTAGCGAAGAGGTGGAAGCCGAGGGGCCCAGGTATGTGAAGTCCGAGGCCTTAAAGGCTGAGATGGTGGAAAGTGTGAGGAAGATGTTCCACCAGTCCGTCCGGATGGGGGTCAAACAGGCGGTTGCGAAGTACGGGCATATCGACCCCCGCATTAAGTTCTTCATCCCCAACTACGAGGAGACTATGGGGGAACTTGACGGAGAAGAGCCCGAGGGAGAGTGTGAATTCTTTCTCAACGAGGACGGGACTGTGGCCAGCGAGGCGCCTACCTTGACAGACTCTGCCCAGGAAGACCCGGAAGTCGCCACCACAGATCTTCAGCCTGCGGCAGATGCGCCAAAGTCCCAGCCGTCCACGACACCTCCTCTTGCCCCGGAATCTCTCGAAGGGCCCGTCGTTGAAGCTTCGAAGATTTGAAGGATGCTGGCTTGTGTTTTTTTTATTTTTGTTGTTTTGTTGGTGGCCCTGCGGGGCTTGTAATTAAACATCTGGGCATACGTGCCCCACCTTTTTATATCATTTTCCTTTTCTCATGATTGCTTGTTTGTTCTAGCTTACTTGTATATGCTCGTCCATATTTACCCAACCCCATGGTCCGAGTGCCACAACTATTGTGGTACTCGGGCCACATCGGGTGTTTCTAATTCTGCATCGAGATTATGAGCTTTGCTCGGATCTTCACAAGAATTTGTCGAGGTCCCGAGCCTTGCTCGGACTTCGCACAATAATTACGCCGAGGTCATGAGCCCTGCTTGGACCTCGCATAATTGGTTCGAGTTTCTCCAACCCCAAGCGGGAAGCGAGGGATGGATTTAACGAGATTCTCCAACACCAAGCGGGGAGCGAGGTTTGGATTTAACGAGATTCTCCAACCCCAAGCGGGAAGCGAGGGATGGATTTAACGAGATTCTCCAACGCCAAGCGGAGAGCGAGGTTTGGATTTAACGAGATTCTCCAACCCCAAGCGGGAAGCGAGGGATGGATTTAACGAGATTCTCCAACCCCAAGCGGGAAGCGAGGTTTGGATTTAACGAGATTCTCCAACCCCAAGCGGGAAGCGAGGGATGGATTTAACAAGATTCTCCAACACTAAGCGGGGAGCGAGGTTTGGATTTAACGAGATTCTCCAACCCCAAGCGGGAAGCAAGGGATGGATTTAACGAGATTCTCCAACACCAAGCGGGGAGCGAGGTTTGGATTTAACGAGATTCTCCAACCCCAAGCGGGAAGCGAGGGATGGATTTAACGAGATTCTCCAACCCAAGCGGGAAGCGAGGGATGGATTTAAAACCCGAAGTTTTTATTTTTGAGAGAGATTTTGAAAGTTCCACAACCCTTTATTCACAAAAAGAAGTAACGGAGTTCAGAGAGTTTACACAAAATATTTCTTTAATCGGTCGACGTTCCATGTCTTGCTGAGGGTACGCCCCTCGTTGTCTTTGAGCTTAAAAGCTCCGGGAGCGACCTCCTCGCCGAGGATGTATGGCCCCTCCCAGTTGGGGTCCAGTTTGCCACCTTCGGTTCTCCTCAGGACGAGATTGCTTGTGGCCAGGAACCGAGGTCTCACCTTCTTGTTGTGGTAGACGGCCACGCGGCGCTTGTATTCCCTGGATCGGAGGTCGGCTACTTCGCGTAGCTCGTCACGGAAGAGCAACTCGACCCTGAGATTGGCCTCGTTCTCTTTTTCATCGAAATCAAACACCCTTGCTGACGGGACCAGGGTTTCTACTGGGACTAGGGCCTCCGCCCCGTAGGTTAGGGCGAAAGGTGTTTCTCCGGTCGAGCGGCGCGCGGTGGTGTGGTACGTCCATAGGACGAGTGGGAGAAGCTCTGCCCAACGACCTTGTGCTATGCCCAGCCGTTTCTTTAGATCGGGCAGGATGCGGGCGTTGACGTTCTCTACCTGGCCGTTGGACTGAGGATGGGCCACGGAGGAGAACTTGAGGGTTATGCCCAGGTCTGAGCAGAATGTCCGAGTCTCTTCGCAATCAAACTGGGGGCCATGGTCGGTCATGATGGTCATGGGAACGCCGAAGCGGCAGACAAGGTTCTTCCACAGAAAGTCGCAGACCTTAGTCCCCGTGATCTTCGCCATTGCTTGTGCCTCAACCCACTTTGTGAAGTAGTCGACAATGACCAGGATATACCACACCTGACCAGCGGCCTTGGGGAAGGGGCCGAGGATGTCCATCCCCCACATCGCGAAGGGGCACGGCGCGTGGATGGAGCGACGCTGCGAGGTCGGGGCGTGCAAGAGGTTACTGTGCTTCTGACATCCGTCACATCGCTGGACATAGGCCCTTGCGTCTTGCCGTAGGATGGGCCAGAAGTACCCCAAGTGGGCGATCTTATGCGAAAGGGTTCGCCATCCTGGGTGGCCGCCACAGACCCCTTCATGGGCCTCATAAAGGATGTGCTCCATAGATTCGGCCGGGACGCACAATAGGTTGGGCTCGGCATAGCCTCGGCGATAAAGGCAGCCACCTATGACGCAATATCGCGCCGCCTGCATTTTCAGCTTCCTGGCCTGTGCGGGGTCCTCTGGGAGGACTCCGCTCTCCACATACCGTGTTATTGGGATCCTCCAATCCCCCGCGGTGACAGATAGAACCTCGTTGTTCACACTCCGCGAGAGTTTTCGTTCTACCATCACGTGGTTCCCCACTTCAAGGGGGAGGGCGGATCCTAAACTCGCAAGTGCATCTGCTTTGGTGTTCGAGGTTCGCGGGATGGACTCAACAGCGAAGGTTTCCAGGCACGATACCAAGGCTTTGACCTTTTCTCGGTACGCGGGCTGGAACCCCGTTCTGGTGTCGTATTGACCGTTGAGTTGGCGCGCCACCAGCTCGGAGTCGGTGTAGACCTTGATTTTCCGGGCACCACTGAGGAGCACCATCTCGATTCCAGCGATCATGGCTTCATATTCGGCCTCGTTATTGGTGGCGTCGAAGGCGAAGTTAAGTGAGTACTCCGTCTCGATTGAGGGCCCAGCGAGGAATACGCCAGCCCCACCCCCGGTGTCACATCGTGAGCCGTCAACGAACACCTTCCATTCTTCCGAGCTTGTTTCTGTCTCAGGGAAGGTGACCTCCACCATGAAGTCAGCGAGGGCCTGTCCCTTCATGGTGGTCCTTGGGAGGTAGCTGATGTCGAACTCGGAGAGCTCGACTGCCCACTTCGTCATTCGCCCGGAGAGGGCGGGCTGGTGGAGGATTTGTCGAAGTGCGAGGTCAGACAGGACCTGAATGGGGTGCGCATGGAAGTAAGGGCGTAGACGCCTTGCAGCCGTCACAACTGCCAGCACCATCTTCTCTGCTGGGGAATAGCGCTGTTCCGCGGGCTGGAGCACGCGACTCACGAAGTAAACTGGGTGCGTGGCCTTTCTGGTTAGCACCGCGCTGACCGTCTCCGGGCTGACGGCCACATAAAGTTGCAAGTCCTCGCCCGCCAACGGGGGCGACAGGGTGGGGAGCTTCGACAGGAAGGCCTTGAGCTCAGAGAAAGCGAGCTCAAGCCTCTCGTCCCACACGAACTTGTCATTCTTCTTGAGAGCTGCGAAAAAGGGCAAGGACCTCTCCGCCAAGTGGGAGCAAAACCTCCCCAGGTAGTTGACGACACCGTTGAGTCGTTGCACCTCGGTGCGAGACCGTGGGGACCTCATTGAGAGGATCGACTCGACCTTGGCAGGGTTTACGTCGATACCTCGCTCGCTAATCATAAAGCCTAAAAATTTTCCCGATGACACGTCGAAGACGCACTTCTCGGGGTTCAGGCTGAGACGGTTGCGCCTGAGAGTTGCGAAGACCTCAGCGAGGTCGACCAGATGCTCCTCAGGGGTCTTGCTCCGGACAACAATGTCGTCGACATATGCCGACACGTTCCGTCCGAGATGGCTCTTAAAGACGCGGTCGACGAGGCGTTGAAAGGTCACCCCCGCGTTCTTCAGTCCAAACGGCATGACTTTGTAGCAATAAGTGCCTCGTTAGGTGATGAAGGACGTTTCCTCTTCTTCTCGCGGGTTCATCAGGACTTGATTGTACCCTGAGTATGCGTCGAGGAAGCTTAAAACCCCGTGACCTGCGGTTGAGTCAACGAGCTCGTCGATCAAGGGCAAGGGGTAACTGTCTTTGGGACAGGCTTTGTTGAGGTCCTTGAAATCGACGCACATCCTCCACTTCCCGCTAGCTTTTTTGACAAGCACGACGTTGGACAACCACCGGGGGTATTGAACCTCGCGTATGAACCCCGCAGCCAGCAATTTCGCCACCTCGTCATTTACGGCGCTCGCCCTTTCTTCATTCATTTTTCTTCGTCGCTGCACCACGGGGCGAGTGGTGACATCGACGTTCAAAGAGTGCTGGGCCACGGTCCGCGGGACACCTCGGAGATCCTTCGCAGTCCAAGCGAACACGTCGCGGGACCCAGCGAGCAAGGCTTCTAGCGACGCCGCCGACGCCCCCGAGAGGCATTCCCCGAGGTAGATCTTCTCAGACTCGCTCTCGAAAGGGGATATCAGCCTTCTTTCTAGCTCCGGAGTGGGGACCGTGAAATCCCGTACTTCGAGGTCGGCCTCGCCGGGAGATTCCACCATGAACATCGGGCACTTTTGTTTTGCAGAGGTCGCGTAGCAAACGCGACCTTCCTCCTGATTGCCTTTTACCTCTCCAACCCCGCCATCGACGGGGAACTTCATCTTCAGGTGATAGATAGAAACTACCGCCTGGAACTTCATCAGGGAGACCCTCCCAATGATTGCATTCCACACCAAAGGCAGGCGTACCACTGTGAACTCCACCATCTCGGTCTTCCTGGTGGAGTCGATGCCTAGCGTCAACCAGAGGTCGATGAGGCCTGCCACGTCGACTTCGTCTCCCGAGAAGGACGTGAGTTTCCCAGCGTAGGGCTTCAAGGATGTCTCGGAGATGCCCAATTGCTCGAACGCGCCATAGTACATGATGTCCACGGAGGATCCCGTGTCCACTAGCACTCGCTTAACCATCTTCGAGCCCATTTGAGCGTGCACCACCAAGGGGTCGGAGTGTGGCATGTGAATCCCCTCGACATCTTCGGATGAGAAGGACAAACCTACGTGGGCCCGCAAGGTTTGTGCGACGCTAAATACCGAGGGCTCATGATGGCTTTCCCTCGCGTATCTCTTCCTCTCTGCCTGGCTTGACCCAGCCGGCGATGGTCCGCCCAAGATGGTATGGATATACCCATCGGGCGCCGTCTCTTGTCCAAACCGGGCCTACTTCGCGGGCGCCTGCTGTTCGACGTTATTGTTGTTGTTGGCCTGAGCCCGACTTGGGCCTTGCGACACGGTGTTGGCTCCTGACGCGGGGTTGGCGCGACCCTTTTCATTTGGGTTGTACACGGGACCTCCCTTGCCTCGGTAACCCCGCGGTTTCCCGCCAAAGCAGTTCCAACCCCCGCCGCCGCCTCCACGGTTGTTGTTTCGGTTATTGTTGTTGTTGCTGTTGTTCCGGTTTATATTGTTGTTTCTGTTGTTGTTGGTGTTGTTGTTGTTGGTGTTGTTGGGGTTATGTGCCTGCGTCACATAAGCATCGCGCGCCGCCGGCGCGGCCACTTTTGCCTTCCCCTTGGCACCGGCGACGATCTCTTTGTCAGTTCTTGGTCGCGAGCTCTGGTTGGCGGCATCCTCGGCGTACACTTGGGCCGTGATTCGGGCGCACAAGTTTTCGTACGTCGTTGGATTCTTCAAGAAGATGTGGTTCTTGAAATCCCCGATGCGCAGGTTGCCAATGAGGGTGTCGCGCACTGACGACTCGTCGACGTGCGCGATTTCCGCCACCGCGGTGGTGAACCTCGTGAAGAAGGCGCCCAAAGACTCGCTTTCCCCCTGCTCGATTCCGCGGAGATCCCGCATGTTCTTCTTGCGCTTCTTGGAGCCGCTGAAGTGAGTGACGAAGGAATCACACAACTGGGCGAACGAGGTCACGGAGCCGACCTTCTTACTTGAGAACCATGTTAACGCGGCCTTTTCCAGGGTGGTTGGGAAAACCCGGCAGAATATCGCGTCGTTGTAGGCATTGACGTTCATTTGGACGGCGAAGTGCTTTACGTGCTCCTCAGGGTCCGCTAAGCCGTCATAAAGCCCCATTTGTGGCCTTAGGAAGCCCTTGGGCATTGGCGCGTTTTGGATCTCGTCCATGAATGGAGACGTGATCTTGGCCTCCTCCTGAGCTTGGGGTGGTGGCCTCGAATTGCGCGATCGAGACCTCGGGTAGTGCATCGCGCTCCCCGCTGTCTCGGACAAGTCTGGCTCCTACAGCCTCGATCGTCGCGATCGAGACCGCGAGATCTGCATGGGATCTCGGGGAGGCCTCTCCGTTGACGAGCCGTTGGTGGAGGTCTCGGGCTCCGGCACACGCCTAGGGACGTACGCAGGTACGTACTCGGAGTGAGGCTCACACCGGGGGGAACGGGGACGTACGAAGGGGCGAAGCCCTACTGGTATTGCCCATAAGCCGGGTAGGGATATGGGTTCGGGGGCGCGCCGCCCTGCTCGAACCCTTGGAATGGGAATGGGTTTTGCGGGGCGGTGTATGTCCATCCCGGAGGGACCACGAACGGGCAGCCCGGAGGCCCCGCAGCTGTCCATTGCGTAGTTTCGGGCATGTTGTCGGGGTGTTGAGGGAAGAAATTGTTTGGGCAAGCCATTTTGAGGGGATCGAAGCTAAGGTTTGCACGAATCGAGGAACTACTTAGGATGAAGAAGTTCCCACAGACGGCGCCAGTGATGAAACCCGAAATAAACCGTTCGCTAAAAGACAAGAGACAGGATTATTATATTCGATTGTGCGAACACTTGCTTCTTTATTTATGATTTTCTTTACAACGAGGTTGTAATATTGCGAAGTTACAAATCAACGAAGTTACAAACCAACGAGGTTACAAACTCTTGGAAGTTTACACCCTAGACCTCCTACGGTTATCCGAGATCTCGACCTAACAATGTTCGAGACCTCCTAATTGCTAGACAATTCTAAGTATTGCTTGTTTGGCCCCTTAAGTGAGGTTGATCTAGCGGGACGATGTCGATGACTTGCGAGATTGGGCAGCGAAGTCTTTGTTGTGAACGAGAGTGAGGTGTAGACGGCTTGCAAGATGGTGTAGCGAGGTCTTTGATGTGAGCAGGAACTTTGTGAGACTTGAAGTCTTTTTGTGGACTTCACTTGTCTATAGCGAGGCCTTTTGACGATGTTTCGATCACGTCGATCTTCAACGAGCAAGATAGTTCTTGAGTTCAAGATGTTTTTCAACCCCTTTTCCATACGAGATTCTCCTCTATTTATAGAGGATTTGGGGAGTCGAGTTCTGATCGTTGTCCGATGTGGGACGCCCAAGATCAAGGGCTCTGATTGGTCTAGAGGCGAGGCAGCTTGTGATTGGCTCGGGAGAGTGGCGCTAGCTGAGTGGTTCTGGTGGGCGGGCGTGTCAGTGGAGTCGGTTACGAGGTGTAGACCTCGTCCCAAGGTTTCGGAGGACCTCGCGGGGGCAGGAGTTTTGTTAAAATAAAAGGTGGATGTGATTGTGGGCCCCAAGATCATCCTCGGGAGGCCCGTCTGGTCTGTATGATCTTCGTACCCCGGGCCCGCTTCTTACTTTACTATTTTGAGTAGGGCTGAACATCGGTTCAAAACCGAACCGAACCGACCTAAACCGAATCGAACCGAAAACCGATTTTTCAAATTTTGGGAACCGAAAACCGAACCGAACTATTTCTGTTCGGTTCGGTTCGGCTTCGGTTTTTTCGGTTTCGGTTTAGGCCTAAACCGACTAAACCAAATCTGATAATTTTCTTTGATTTCATGAGAACCGACTGATGAACCGAAAACCGCTTGAACCGAACTTGAAAAAATAAAACCCGAACACTAAAAATGACTGAATGCAAATAAATGTAAAAAATTAAAAAATTATCCAGCAACTGTGTAAATCTATACTAAAACCGAACTCTAAAATCGAAAAAAAAGAAGCTAAATACAAGGAGTACTAATCCTGTAAGGATGCCACAAATTTAAAACTAACATTCAAATACTAATTAAAAACTAGATATGTTCTTCTAAGGTCTGAACAAAAAGTTCTTCTAAGTTCTGAACAAAAAGCTTATAAGGTACTAAGGTCTGGAGATGCCCAAGCAGCTAAACACCAATTAAAAAACTAGAATTCAATACACAAGGTCCGCAAGGATGCCACAAAAGTCACAAAATAATAAGCCATTAAGCCACAAAATGATGAATCTGTAGTCTTGTCACTTGTGCATAGTGCATTGATTCCATTGAAAGCCAAAAGAACAACAAAACCCAACAGAGGCTAACCTGCCATTATTCCAAAAATTACACAAAGTCAAATTCAATGCTAAAAAGAAAATTCATCATTTGTAAAGTCTATCTATCAAAGAGATCATTCAAAGATGCATATTCATCATTTTACTTTTCTTGCACTAATTTTGCAATGTATTCATCGTTCAAATATCATTCAACCTGCACTAATTTCGCAGCATATTCATCATCCAAAGATCATTCAAAGATGCAGCATATTCATCATTCAAAGATTGACACAAGGCTGAAAAACTGGAAAAAAAATCAGATTTCAGATTGACCAAAAATTAGATTCACAGTTTGACACAAAAAAAAAATCAGATTTCAATCAATAACTCATGATCTATTCCTAAATTCACAGCAGCTCCAAATTGATAGTAGGATCTATTCCTAAAATCAGTATTATAAAAACAAACTCATGATCTATTCCTAAATTCACAGCAGCTCCAAATTGATAGTAGGATCTATTCCTAAAATCAGTTATATAAAAACAAAGAGGCAAAGAGCATATACCTATGATTAAAAGAGAGAAAAACATTATCCAAAAAGAGACAACCAATTGAATCTCACATCCATAGACAACATTATAGGAAGAATTCAGCAAACAAATAGCAAGAAAGAAAAGAGAGAAAAGAGATACCTTATAAGAAGAATTCAGCAAACAAATCTCGAGTCTGGGGAAGATAGCAAACAAATCTTTGAGAGCTTCAGTGGCCCCAGAAACTAGCAGCAAACAAATAGCAAGAATTCAGCACAAAAACCAGGAAATTTCAATGACGACCACTAGTCTCGACCCGCAGGTCCAGCACTTACAAATATCGAGTCCGACTGTGCAGCTTGTGCGACGGTCGACTGCCTGGAGGGAGTTGAGGCCGAGGTGGGACTGCGGTAGGGAGGCGGGGCGGCTACAGGCTGCTATTGCTCGGCGCGACGGCGCTCGTGAGTCACGACTTGCTACTTCGCTACTCGCTAGGGTTTGTTTCCGTTCGACACTCTTTCGAGATTGGACAAAGTGAAAGCTAAAAACCGAAGCGCTAGAAAGTGAAAGCTAAAAACCTAATTAATTTTTTTTTTTCGGTTAAACCGAACCGACCCTAAATCGAACCGAATCGAAACCGAAACCGAAATTTTGAATTTCCCTAAACCGATAACCGAACCGAAAAGATTCGGTTTCGGTTCGGTTCGGTTCTGTCGGTTCGGGCAAAAAAGTCGGTTCTGACCGAACCGTGCTCAGCCCTAATTTTGAGCTTCATCAACAGCTACATTGAAAGGCAAGGAATAGATGCACGACGACTTTGCTGGCTTCGCAGGTACCATTTTTACTTCCAAGTTATTTAATCAATCAACTTGGATCATAGACAGTGGTGCAAGTTGCCATATGTGCTGTGATGAATCCCTCTTGGATTCTCCTTATAAATTGACCAAGCCTTTTGTTATTTCTCTACCAAATGAGGCCACTGCTATAGTACATACATCTGGTTCAGTAAGAGTGTTACCTCATTTGGTTCTGAAGGATGTTTTGTTGGTCCCAACTTTTAAGTGCAACTTGATCTCAGTTGGAAAGTTAGTCAGAGATCTGAATTATAGCCTCACCTTCACCTCGTCTTCATGCTTGTTGCAGGCTCCCTCCATGAGGACGCATGTGGAGGTTGGTAAACCTGACCGAGATCTATACTTCTTAGTTCCCAATGCTCAAAGGGAACTCAAACAGCCTGAGCACAATAAAATGCACATTGATCAGTACCTCAATCATGTGGACTATGATGTGTTGCATGGAAGACTAGGACATTTACCACATTACATGTTTCAACAATTACCTATAGCCAAAAATATATCCTACTCTAAACCTATTTTACCTTGTCTTGTTTGTGCCAAATCACAACAAGCAAGACTTTCTTTCCCTTCTAGCTCCATTACAACTACCTACCCTTTCCAAATGATTCATGTTGACATCTGGGGTCCCTATAACACAGTGACATTAAATGGCTTTCGTTATTTCATTACCATAGTGGATGACTACACAAGGATGACTTGGGTGCACTTGTTGTCTAGCAAAGGTAGTGGGTTTACTGTTTTGAAAGGGTTTGTTACTATGGAGGAAAAACAGTTTGGGAAGCCAATTCAAAAGATCAGATCAGATAATGCCAAAGAACTTGGTACCAGTATAGAAGGGATCAAGTATTTTAGAGAGAAAGCTAGGGATAGAGCATCAAACCTCTTGTGTGGCTACCCCTCAACAAAATGGGGTGGTAGAGAGGAAGCATCGACATATATTAGATATTGCTCGAGCCCTCATGTTTCAATCTCAATTACCAAAGAAATTTTGGGGTGAAAGCATCCTTACCTCAGTCCATATCCTCAACAGATTACCCTCCAAAATTCTCCAAAAAAAAGCCCTTTTGAGCTATTATACCACAAAGAACCCTCATATGCACACCTTAGAAATTTTGGATGTCTATGCTTTGTTTCTACATTGAAACAAGGTCGAGACAAGTTCCAAGCAAGAGCCACACCTTGTGTCTTTTTAGGCTATCCATTTGGTAAAAAAGCCTACAAAGTTTATGATTTAGAAAAACAAGTTTTCCTTGTGTCCAGGGACATTGTGTTTCATGAAAAAGTGTTCCCTTTTCGTGATACTTCTTTTCAGTCTACTTCTTCAACTCCTATGTTTCCTCTTGAGCCACAGATTGCTGATGAGATACCTTGTGAGATTGTTGCAGCAGAAAATCAAGCTGATAATGCAGTTGAAAATGCAGAAATCAGACGATCCAGTAGAATATCTAAACCTCCTTCATACCTTTCAGATTATGTATGTGGAGCTGTTTTTGATGAAGCCGTGTGCACATACTCTTACCTCTACCATTCAATTTCCTTTGCATTCTGTTAGTGATGAGTTTAAACCAGAACTTGAGCCAATCTCTTATGAACAAGCATGTCAATTTCAAGTTTGGCAAGAGGCTATGCAGGCTGAGTTTGCTGTTTTGGAACTTAATCAGACCTGGGAGATCGTTGATTTGCCTAAAGGAAAAAAAACCTATTACTTGCAAATGGGTTTATAAGGTCAAAAGAAAGGCAGATGGCACCATAGATCGGCATGAGGCTCGGTTAGTAGTAAGAGGGTTTACACAGAAAGCAGGGGTTGATTACAATGAGACCTTCTCACCAGTCATCAAGCTTACTATAGTTCGCACCTTAGTTTCAGTGGCATTGAAAAAATCTTGGCATATATCACAACTTGATGTGAATAATGCATTTTTACATGGGGATCTTGATGAAGAGGTATACATGAAGGTGCCTTCCGGATTACATGTAGCAAGTGATACTGCTGTGTGCCGGTTAAAGAAATCTCTGTATGGTTTAAAACAAGCCTCTCGACAATAGTATGCCAAGCTTTCCAGTGCACTTCGTTCAAGAGGGTATGTACAATCTCTTAATGATTACTCTCTATTCCATAAGAAGTCATCTACATCTGTGGTGTTTATAGCTGTCTATGTTGATGATATATTAATCACTGGTGATGACATTCAAGAAATTTCAACTGTCAAGACTTATTTGAATGACACATTTAGGATTAAAGACTTAGGCTCTTTGCATTATTTCTTGGGTATTGAATTTATACCAGTACCACAAGGCTTGCTTTTGAGTCAGAGGAAATTCATTTCTGAATTGTTGGAAGAGTTTGGTCCAGTGACAATTGTTAAGGCAACACCTCTTGATTCCAGATTGAGGCTTTTGCCAACAGATGGTGATTTACTAGATGATCCTTTGCTCTACAGGAAGTTGATTGGTAAACTGAATTTTTTGGTCAACACCAGACCTGACTTGGCTTATCCGGTGCAATTTCTTAGTCAATTTAACAGTGCACCTCGCCAACCTCATTTGGATGTAGCTTTTCATGTTCTTGGTTATCTCAAAGGCACTCTTACTAAAGGGTTGTTGCTTAATCACAATTCTGATTCTAAGCTGCAAGCATATTGTGATGCTGACTGGGCTACTTGCCCCCATTCTAGGAAATCTATTAGTGGATTTATAATATTTTTTGGTGGCAATTTCATATCCTGGAAGTCCAAGAAACAACAGAGTGTTTCATCATCCTCGACAGAAGCTGAATACAGGTCCATGAGACGGGTGTGTGCTGAATTAGCTTGGTTGAGTCGGTTGCTAGTTGAATTGGGAGTCGAAGATATCTTGCCTATTCTTGTTAAATGTGACAACCAAGCTGCCATATATATTGCACGCAATCCCGTGTTCCACGAGAGGACTAAACACATTGAGTTTGACTATCATTTTGTCCGGAAAAAATTGCTTGAGGGATTAATTTCTCTTTCTCATTGTTCTTCTCGAGCACAATTGGCAGACTTTCTGACCAAGGCTGTTCCAGGCATACATTTACAAGCTTTGTTTCCCACTATGGGGATTATAGATCCTCCATAATGAGGGGGGTGTTGGTGTAATATAGCTAGTGGCTTTGCTCTGTTATAACTGAATGATGTATGCTACTATATAAAGCTAGCTATGTAGTGTACACCACACATATTCAGA
This sequence comes from Fallopia convolvulus, assembly GCA_964016875.1. NCBI lineage: Eukaryota > Viridiplantae > Streptophyta > Magnoliopsida > Caryophyllales > Polygonaceae > Fallopia > Fallopia convolvulus. Next base: position 10,820,020 of record OZ024722.1, on the reverse strand, counting down.
AATAAAACACACACACACATTTTCCCGCTCTTCTTTCTTTCTCTTTTCTTCTTCCTCAAGACACTTTTGTTTCCGCGAGATCCAATCAAAGCAACAAATACATATCTTTTTAGCCTTCAATTTGTGTTTCAAAATACATGTATTTTTTTACCATTTTAGTCTTTACTAGATGAAGAGAGACATTATAACTTAAAGTGTTTAGCCCTAGTCTCGAAAATAAGAGAATCTAGATGAAGAGAGACATTATAACTTAAACAAACTTCTAAATTTGCCATATAACATTTCCGACTAGATGCTCGATCATAAGTACTGAAAATTTTAGTTAGTGTTGAGCATTCGTGCAAGTTTGCCTTAGTAGTCATCATCGGGATTACACTCATCACATCGGAACCCGACCATGGACGAGCGGGACAAACCCAGGTCTACAATAACGTTGGGCTCGGAAGAACAAACTTGATGGAAATTCGCGATACCCTTTCTTACTTTATCGATTATAGAATACTTGAAAATTTTCAATTATTCCACAATAGAGAAAAGAAAATTGGCAAGCAATCAAAATTAACATAAAAACAAAGGACAGTAGCATCCACCGAGAGATTGACACCAAGGGAAAGAGCCATGAAATGAAAAATCTCGAACCGAATCCGCAAGATCAAATCAAGGGAAGGCAACTCAGAATCAACAAAAGCAAGAAGCTTACCAAGGTGAGCCTTAATTGCACCAACAGTAGAGGCCTGACAGAGTGTCAAATCTTGGAAAGAAGGCTCACCTCCAAAATGGGCAATAACAAATCACAAATCCACCATTTAGGGTTTTTAATTAGAAAGAAGACTCACCTTCCAAATGGGCAATAACGTGGACGAAACAATGATGGTGGTAGTATCGTCAGCGGCGGCCGGTCGACGAAGGCGTATGGCTGGATTGGTGAAGTTCGAATTCTACAAGAAAGGAGGGTTGAAATAGACTGTAGAGAGAAAGAGAGAGGAGGCTCATGAATATACAAAAACCCATTTCACCCGTTTGTTCCTAAAAACAAAATAAAAAAAATAAAAAATGGTAAGTAATTGGGGTCCATCGTCCACATAGGACGTGAGACCCATTTCACCCATTTCACGCGAAAAGTGTAGCATTTTCTATAGAAAAATGCATCACACACCGTTGTCACCCTCATCAATTAATATAGTAACACATGTCAAATCATATAAAAGAGAGAAAAAATAAATAAATACTCACTCCGTCCCATAATATTTGTCCACTTTATTTTTCTATTGTCCCAAAATGTTTGTCCTACTCCCCTTCCTTTCCTTTTAAAATTTATATTTTTCTTACAATATTACCTAGGGGCGGAGCTATTTGGGGGCGGGTGGGGGCCATGCCCCCCCAATCCAATTTTTTTCCGTATATATGCTCCTCTTGTCAATAGCTTCGATTTGATATATTATACACCTCATTATGACATTTGAGCAAAAAGTTATGAACGTTTGAAGATTCGGCATATACAAACCACTTCTAACAAGTCATTTACTTAATTAGTTAGAATGCTTTTATCTTTTGCTAAACTTCCTACTTTCATAATGTGATTGAACCCGAAAACTTTGAAACAATAAGTTATTGTAGGGATATCTCGATCGAATCATACAATTTATTATTAGCACAAGGGTTTTAGTTTGGGTTTTATTTTTTAGTTACGAGCTTTTAATATTTATAGATTCAATTAATTTGTATTTTGACAAAAAATTGTTTTCTTAACCTAAATGTATTCTAAAACATAACTCATAATTATATAAGTTGTCATTATAAACTATTGTTTTCTTAATGTAATTGTATTTTGAAATATTTTAGTCCATCCTCTATAAAATATGTTCTCTTCTTTATCTAAATTTGTATTTTTTATTTCTACATTTTTCTCGAAACATACATTAGTTATGTTGGAAAAATTTGTTGGCCCCCACAATGATAAGTTTCTGGCTTTACCCTCATTCAATATATCTCTAAACATATTATCCAATAAAAAATCAGCACAAATACCTTTTTAGTCATTTCTTTTCTCATTCTCTTTCTTCACATCTTTATCCATCAACATCATAATTTCTTCCCTCTTTTTATTAGTTGCTTTTTTTTTCTTCTTGATTTGTATAAAATTGTCCTTTTAGGACAAACATTATGGGATGAAAGGAGTATAATTTATGATGGATAAAATTGCATTTAACCACGCGTTATTTTACTATTGTTGTATTTAACCACCCATTGTTTTATTTTCTACACTTAACCACCTTTTATTTGTTATAATGGTGCATTTAAACCTTTAACCACCCTTTATTTGTTATAATGAGTAATTTGGAGTCGGAAGAACCGAAATCCAGAGCTAGGAAGAAGATGAAAAGGAAACCAATTTTATTAAGATTGGAATGAGAAATTGGGGACTCAAACCCTCAAAATTTTTATCCATCCTAAAAAATTTATTTTTTGTAAAAAATAATTAAAAATAAGGGTAAAACTGTTTTTTTTATTGAGGTTAACAGAGATCAAACGAATTTGTTAACTAGGTGGTTAAAAATGTACCATTATAACAAATAAAGGGTGGTTAAGTGTAGAAAACAAAATAAAAGATGATCAAATACAACAATGATAAAATATGGGTGATTAAATGCAATTTTCCCTTTACAATGACCAAAAAATTGGCCAACCAACAACGGGTATCCCCTCCTGTTATAACCTTAAAATCAGTTTTTTTTTTCTACTGTATTATGCTGAACCCACATAGACAGAAGAAGTTCCCTCTGCCTTCCTCCCTCGCTCAGTTTCTACGTTCTTCTACCTTCTCAACTCTGCGGGAACTGCTTTTTGGATGCATTAGGGTTTACACTCATTTACTATTTATACTACTTCCTCTTTTTGACTTGAAAATCATGCTTAGCAAAATACCACACCATTTCGAGTAGTGGAAGGAGTTCAAGCTCCCTGCTTTGATGTGCCCCTTCTAACGTTTCTCTGCGATCGAGCAAGTTCTATCCTACACTTTCACTGGTAAGACCCATTTTTTGCATACTGCTTGTCTGCTTTCGTTGAAAACCCTAATTTTGCCTGGAATTTTCGTGTTTGCTGTTTGAAAAGTTTGATTTTGGGCAGTTTGTTGTTTGAATTCATGTTTATGTTTATTGCAAGATTTGTTGATATACACTTTTGACTGGTAACATGCGAGTTTACCCGGACAATTGTGACACCACTGTTGGATGAGTACTCTTGTAAAATAAACTCAAGCCCATTTTTCATTTGGTTCCACCCACCTTGTGCGAAATGCGAGTTGTGTTAAATGTAACGTTTTTATGTGATATATTCCTCCATTAATATCTTCATTTTGTGCAAAGGTTGCAGCTTTCCTTTCCATCCAAGCTTCTTTTCCAAAATTGAGTGAAGGGACAATTTCTGTTCCGAAATGGAAGTGATGATGGATTCGGACACCATAGTTATCCCTTCCCCTGACCCAGAAACTGGTGTTTCTTCCAGCGCAACCAGGAGGCTTCCTGCTTGGGCATCTAGCTTGAATGCAAGAACTCAAGGTCAGCATTTGTAACTAGAGATTTTCACTTCTTAACATTTACCACTTTGTTAGCCATTCAATTTCCAGGTAGTGGAAGGAAATTTTCAAATGTTCTCTCCTAAAAGGGTTGCTCTTCGTGGTTATGCAGAAATTGGTGCTTCTTCCAGCGGAACAAGGCAGCTTCCTAATTGGAAACCTACTTCTAAATTGAATGTAAGAACTCAAGGTCAGCATTTGTAACTGGACTTGGTTACTTCTTAAAATTCTTTATTCCTTTGGACTTGGTTACTTCTTAAAATTCTTTATTCCTTTGGTTAACCCTTGAAATTCCAGGTAACCGAGGAAATTCTCAAAAGGTTTCTTCTCCCAAAAGGGTTGCTCATAGCGAGCCTGATTTTCACTCCTCAAATTCTCCAAGGCCAAATCATTCAGTTGTGAAGTTTGACAGACGAGCACTTCCCGCTTACTATCATCCATCTGTACCCCAAACAAAACCTAATAGTCTTAGACATGTTGACCGCTTCAGTCAGATTAACAAAGGACCTGGAACTAGCTTATTAAAAGCCAAGAACAATAGAGAAGAAAACATCAAAAGAGGAATGTGCAATGATGTTGACACTTTGGATACAAGTGGAAGTAGGATTCTTCCAAGATGGTCTTCTGGACGTAATGCTAGCTCCACTGATCTACTTGACCCTTTTAGAGCTAGTGATGAAAAGAAGGCAGGGCCCGATGAAAGTTCTGTTTTTCAAGCAGTGATGCAGGTATCAAAGTTTTAGTTCTTTTCATTTTCAAGCCATGAACATATAAAATTGTCAAGTCATGAATCATGATTGGTTATGCAGTGAAAATCTGCTTCTATATCATCCCAATTGCTTTTATACGGATTTTAGATTCTCTATAAAATTGTGAAAATTAAAACAAAGAGGGTTCCAATTTGGCTTTAAGGAAATTTAAGAAGGCATTTTGTTGGCCCTTATAGCTACTATGGTGTTTTATGAAGTTCCATTTCTTTTTTGTCCATGAAATACATATTTTTTTGTGTGTTTGTGTCATTGTGTGTGTATGTGGGGAGGGCTGGGTGTAAAATAATGGGAAACTACCCGTGAAATGGGACTTTTTGCAAAAACCACTTGTAATACAAAGAATTACAACAAATAACCCATTACATTACTCCACTACCAAAACACAGCCCAACCCACAAAACTCATCAGCCTCCCACATTTTTTTTTCCAGATCTATTTTGACAGGAGTTTGATGGGTTTTTTGGGTTAAGTGATGGTTTGTTAATGTAGAAATTGTCGCTGGTTGCAATTATTTGTATTGCTGTTGTTCTCATGCAGAACATTACAGATTTCGGGTTGTTACCTATAATTCCTTCTTTTAAAAATGTTTGTTAAGTTGCATGGTAATTATGGTAGTTCTCTAAGTGGTATTCATACACAACCTCTAGATTAAGTTGGTCTGTACAAGATGAACATAAGTATATATTCTAGATGTCTTTCTTCATTAAGTTGCATACAGATTAGTTGCATATAATCATTACATATTAAGCTCTAGTAACAGACTTACAGTATAATGTGCTTCAGATGATGCAATATGTTTATTAAACTGAACTGCTTTTACATTGCTTATGTGGTTCCAAGGGTAATGCTGAAAGACTTAGTGACAATGCCATCAACTTTGTTTGTTTGTTGATCATGCAGGATCTTAATCAGCCAAAACAAGAAGTTGATATACCTGATGGCCTTTTGTCAGTTCCTCTTTTGAGACACCAGGTTGAATTCATTTAATTTATTCACATTTTTTAGTATGAATCCACTAGCTTAGTTTCATTAATCCTTTTTAGCTTACTGTAAATCATTTTGAACCCTCTTCTCTGTGTCTTGAACATTTCATACATGTATATAGAGTATGCTGCCTAATACTTGATGATTTCTATGTCAAGAAAATTGCTCTGGCATGGATGTGTCAAAAGGAAGCAAGACCGTTTTGTGTGGGTGGGATTCTGGCCGATGATCAGGTTCCTCTACGTATCAAGTTCACCTATTTATTTATGTATGTGGAAATTTCATTTCTTTTTTTCTGTCGACTTATATATCTATTTGGATTTCATAGGGTTTAGGAAAGACTGTCTCGATAATTGCCCTTATATTGACGCACAAGCACTTGGAGCAGAAGTCTAAATCTGAAGACCAACACACTCATAAAATTGAATCTCTGAATTTGGATGAGGATGATAATAATGAAATTACTAATTTGGATGCTGTCGAGTTGACAGAGAATTCTCAAGGTATGAATTCTAGTTCAAGAGCATGTTCACCCCATAAACAGAGAGCAACTGCAGGAACCCTAGTTGTGTGTCCAGCTACAGTTCTCAGGCAATGGATTAGGGAGCTGAATGATAAAGTCACTGATGCAGCAAAATTAGATGTTCTAATGTATCATGGAAGCAGTAGGACAAAGGATCCTTTAGAATTGGCCAAATATGATGTGGTTGTTACTACATACACTATTGTTGCTAATGAAGTCCCTAAGCAGCCTTTAGTTGATAAGGATGATGCTGAATCAAAAGCTAGGGAGAAAAAAAATCCATCTAGCTCTAGAAAGAAGAGAAAGAAAGGCAGGAAAAGCACTGATAGTTGCTTGTCTGATGGTGACTCTAGTGCACTTGCTAGAGTTAGTTGGCTGCGGGTTGTACTGGATGAAGCTCAAACTATAAAAAATCACAAAACACAAGCGGCTAGAGCTTGCTGGAGATTGCGAGCGAAAAAAAGATGGTGTTTATCTGGAACTCCAATTCAGAATACAATTGATGAGTTGTTCAGCTACTTCAGGTTTTTGAAGTATGATCCATATTCTTCGTATAAAGCATTTTGTGAAGGAATAAAAGGTCCAATTTCCCGAGATCCACAATATGGCTACCAAAAGCTTCAAGCAGTTTTAAGAACTGTTATGCTACGTCGCACAAAAGGTGAGTTAGTTGTGATGTCTGTTGTTCTTATGTTATTTTCTGTCCTTATTCATTACTTTTGGGGCGCATCCTCATGCTCATTGGCTTTTATACACTGGCTTTGAGATGGATTTAGTCCCTATATCAATTTTGGTGCATTCTAACTAAATTCAGTTATTATTGTCACATAGCTGAATTTCAGTTTTTCTTGGGTCTATCGGGCATACCCCTTTCCCTTGGGCCGGGGTACCCCCATCTTGACCCCCCAGATTCCGCTGTAGCGGAGCCTCACTGGGTCAATGATGATGATGATGATGATGATTCATTACTTTTATGATTTTAGCATTGTGGTTGATTAATGTTACATAACTATGTGAGCTGTACATTTTGTATTGTATGTGTTGCTGACTGTTATGAATGTGAGTTGTTCAGGCACATTCATTGATGGGAATCCTGTAATTAACTTGCCACAAAAGTTCATAAACTTGAAAAGGACGAACTTCACTTTGGAGGAGAGAGAATTTTATGCCAAATTAGAAGCTGAGTCACGGTCACAGTATAAGGTCTTGTGCTAACCTTCTTTTTAAGCCTTTATTTTTAATTGGCTCTATTCTGCTGGATTTGTGTTCTTCTAGTACTTAATCTTAGCTCTTATGATTCAGGCATATGCTCTTGCTGGCACAGTGCGTCAGAACTTTGCAAACATTTTATTGATGCTTTTGCGCCTTCGCCTGGCTTGTAATCACCCGCTTCTTGCCTGGCGACTTGGTTCTGATTCAGTCAGGAAAACATCTTCCATAAAGACGGTGAAGAAACTTTCAAAGGACAAGTTGATGAACCTATTGAATTGTTTGGAGCGCTCACGTATTTGTCATCTTTGTGCTGTATGCTCTCTTTACTGCATCTCTGATGTATTAACTTTTTTCATTAATGGAGCTGTCTTCTGATTGGATGGGCTGCTGAGATTTGTTTGGAGCTCTTGATTGGATCGTTATCAAGAAAAAGTTGTTTGTGATCAATATAGTTATTTACAATGGACAAGTAAATACCGGTCATCACTTGCATCTAGATCTAGCTATAATTGATGATTATGTCTCATATAGTCGTATCTTTCTGCTTGATGCATACTTTTTTTTTCCTTTTCGATCAAGCACAAGTATGTTGTATGCTGTGCAGGATCTATGCAATTTTTTTCTTTTTGAAATTTGGGTAAATAAGGCATGAGTTTCCCTTTTGTTAGTTTTTATGCACTTTAGAATCTACATGAAAAGGACTTTGTTTTTCTCGAGTTTGATCCATTCAAGTATTTTTTTGTTTCTTGTGATTATTTCATCCACCTAGAGGTATTATGTATCACTTCTTGCCCTACCTGTGATTTCTGTAATCTTAATATCTAAAAATAACAGTCTGGACTAATTACTTTGTGTGCCCTGATAATTGTATAGGACCCACCTGAAGATGCTGTAGTTGCCATCTGTGGCCATGTGTTTTGTGATGCGTGTTTATCTGATCACCTCAACGGCGATGATATAACATGCCCTGCTTTCAGATGCAAAGAACAATTAGGCAATGCCATTATATATTCTGAAGCTACTTTAAGAAGCTGGCTCTCAGATGGCAGTGAAAGTAGCCTATCAATGGCCGATCAACCTGATAGGAGCCCATTCATGTTCTCCAGTGAGTATTGCTCCTCTAAGATCAAGGCTACACTTAAATTACTGCAATCATTTGATGATGGCAAAACAGATGACAATGGTGACTCCACTGTTTGTGTGAGAACACAAACCCTGCATTCTGTACCTTCTGAAGGACCAAAGAAAACTATCGTGTTCTCCCAGTGGACTCGTATGTTGGACTTGATGGAGTCATCATTACAACGGTCTGATTTTCAGTACCGTAGACTTGATGGGAAAATGAGTCTTGCTGCAAGAGACAAAGCTGTCAGAGAGTTCAGTTCTGATCCCGAGGTTTCAACTTCCTTTAATGTCTCTGCATTCAATTTAAGTTCAGACCAGTATTGATACAGACCCAACTTATCAACCTCCTAGTTTTATTTATTGTCTTTACTTTTCCTTTTTCTAGCCAGTCTTATCTATTTTCCATATTCCTACTTTTCCCAAATTCCTCACTTTATCCATGATGCTATGTTATCCATCGTCTGATTACTAATTGGTATCATATAGTTACTATATTTCTCTTTTATGAAAAAGATGACACAAGATTACAATTATTCAGACTTGATGACTGAAATGAATTACATGTGAGATTTCTCAAAATTGGCTGAATAACAAGATTCTTGCTTTCATGTATCTATCTCTTTCATTTTCGTTTTTAGGGTTCTAACAAGTATCCTTTGTTATTCTTGGCAACATTAGTATGTAATCTAATTCTTGGTGGCAGGTAACAGTTATGTTGATGTCACTCAAGGCGGGAAATCTTGGTCTCAATATGGTTGCTGCTTGTCATGTTATTCTTTTGGACCTCTGGTGGAATCCGAGTACTGAAGATCAAGCGGTGGATCGAGCGCATAGAATTGGACAGATGCGTGCTGTAACCGTATCACGTCTCACTATACAAGACACTGTGGAAGATAGAATATTAGCACTCCAGGTACACCATTAATTTGGAAATTGCAATTTTAGGTTTATAAATTATAATTTGCAATGCTAAAACCATTAGCACAATAATATAGGTACTTGTTTGCGTGGGCTCATTGTAATAACAATCTATTGCAGGAACAAAAGAGGAAGTTGGTTGCATCTGCGTTTGGTGAAGAAAATGGCGATGTCTCTGCGTCTCGTCTTAATCTCCATGACCTAAAGTTTTTGTTCACAGGAGCTCGATGAATGTACACGTATATATCTATCTTGGCTTGGCTTGGCTTGGCTTGGCTTTTTGACCCCTTGTATTTTGTTGGAAGTTAACCCTAAAAGACTAGCCTTCCTCCAGTTGGTAAGATAGTAAGTAGGACTGATCCATTATACCCTCTTTTTTGAAGCAAGCTACTCGGGCACATCTCATGGGCAGTTAAAATTGTCCCTCCAGTTGGTAAGATCCACTTTTGTATAAACTAGATGCGGGTTGGTAAATGAGTTAGCACGCTCATTGTATTTATGATCTCCCGAGTAGAATTTACCATAATCATACTTTGCCAAGGGCACACTGGTTGGAACTTTGGAAGTCCTCGATTATCAGTGTGAGGCTTGTGCAGAATCCGGTAGGTATAAGCAGTTGTTACCAACAACTGCTTACCCGGAGGTTCACAAGTGTTTAGCACGGGGGACCAGCGTTGATTTCAATTTTTTTTTTTCAAATGCGAGATATGTTGCGCCTTGTATCACTTCAAATGCCTCAATGAGATACCTAGCCATGTCAAGCATGAGCACGGTGGGCACCATCGCCAATTGCTACTCGAGTTCTCGAATGAGAAGGCCGATGATTACATATGTGACGAGTGTTTGGAGCTCTAGGATCTAGAGATTTGGTTTTACTCTTGCAGAAATTGTCAATACTATGTTCATTTGGATTGCATTCTTCCATAGAGATAAGAGATGGACATCATCTTAAGTGATGTTCCAGGAATAAAAGTAAGACCCATCTTCCAGTAGTAGAATAGTTGCCTGGTCCACTCCTCGTAGAGCTTTTTGATCTCCTCAAACTCTGTCTTAATTGGAGACCTGGTGACTAGAAATTCATATCTAGCTATATATAACTACAAGTAATGTAGTAGTAGCTACTGCAGTGATCCCAGGCCCCAACGACCTTTATCGTGAGGAGGAGGAGGTTGAGGAATGATGACGTGACTACATCAGTCTTCCAATAAATACAACGTAATTTGACAATCCATTCTTTCTTAAGAAAGGGTTAACATTGAAATACCAGGCTATAAAGATGACAACGATCAACAACTTCTCCTAAAAGAAGGACCACTATATCGTCTGGTTACAATCAATCCATCTGATCAAAAGTAGGTCAAATGACCTAATTATGTTGGGTTTAAAATGAAATTAGTAAAACTCACAGCGCAATTCTCTATTTAACCAATTTTTCTTGCTAATGGACAAGAAAGGGTCCATAGCTCAGTGGTAGAGCATTTGACTGCAGATCAAGAGGTCACCGGTTCGATCCCGGTTGGGCCCTTTTAGATTTTTTTTTTGAATTAAAATGCTTGATTATTTAAGCTTCAGAACTGAATTCAGTATCACACATATGCCATCTACAATATTTTTTTGAATTAAAATGCTTGATTATTTAAGCTTCAGAACTGAATTCAGTATCACACATATGCCATCTACAATATTAAGCTAAATTCCCCCTAGACTGATCTCTCAGACTTCTTCTACATAAACATTACACACACGAAAACGAAACAAGCAAGGCTTCCTCCTCATAACATATCACATGGTTTGTTAGTAGTAATCTTGGGTTCTGAACATTTTGTTTGCTCCAGCTAGAGGTCATACTTGTGGCCTGATGAAATCTTTGTACTTAACCATTTAGCTTCATTCTCCGCAGAAACATGTAAGCCAGTAAGCGGTAGCCAAACACCATGGCTACCAAAGCTGTGACCTCTGTCATTCCACTGTCAATCCTCACATCATTTATAACTGGAGCTATGTCTTCATACTGTATCTTGAGTAGCAGTCTATAGGTATGGTAGTTGAAGGACAGATAGTGCATCCAACTTATGAATATTGGAACATTCTGCATCATCAAAAACATATTAATAAGACTTATATATCATCAACATATTAATAAGACTTATATATCATCAAAAACATATTTGGTCACACCCCCTTGCGTTAAGCCAGGGGTGCCCCCATCTTGACCCCCCAGATTTTCTGTCAGGGGAGCCTCACTGGGTAAATGTTGTTGTTGTATATATCATCAACAGGCATGGCACAACTTTCATATTCATAGATTGTTCTGAAGTTACTTACTAAATAAAACCTTCTTTGGACCCAATAAGTGAAGATAATTATTACCTTTACAAAGTAGCCTCCAGCAAGCATGAAAGTCATAACAGTGACAGATGCTAGAGTTGTTGCTTTCTTTAAGTCCATCAGAGAAGCCCCAATGGCTAATCCAAGGCCCTGTCAATCATATCCATCGAAGAATTGTGTCTTAAGAAATAATACTAGGTTTTGTTGGTTTAATATTGTGGTATCTATAAGCATAAAAAAAAAAATTACCTGGGCTGCCACAATGCAAAGAAAAACTGTGAGCATTGTGAAGAAAAACGTTGCAGCGTTGAGCCTCAGGGCGGCCATGAAATAGACGACCAGAAGGAAAAGTACTGGTAATCCAAGATCAAGTGGAAGGTCACTTGTTGTCATTGCAAGAAAATATGCACTTAATCTATACATGTCAGCTGATCTTTCTTTCTTCAGCATAGCTCTTTGTTGAGGAAATGTAAAGATGGCTGTGAACACTGGAAAGAAGCCCCAGAATACAGCTATGAAGAAAAGCAATCCTGCCTGCAATCAGGATACATTTTTTTATAATGAAATATTTTTTATATAAGAAAATACTTTTCCATGAATTTATTTTCATAATGACGAGATTTACCTGATCTTGCAGCGCCATGTGAGTCCTAGTGCTTGATTTCCACCAAAGTAAGCCCAATATGATTGAAGTAGCCAACACTTGAGTTATCCTTAGCCAGCTAAAGTATTCATGACGCCGTTCTTTGATACCTCTGCAGAACAAGATGGTATATTGCTCATACCAGCTTGCCCCCCATTCTCGTCTTGGAGACGCCATTTTTGTCTTCACCTCTTCATCAAGTGGGATTGGAAGTTGAAGCCTTTCCTTCTCCTCCGTGACTCGTGATTCATAGGCCTCCACAAGGTACTGTTTCCATTTCAAGAAAATGTTCAATATCAATCATCAGGCTTTGAACGTATGACTAAATGGTCTAGGAGGATGTAAAGAAGTACCTCATGGATTAGTGCAGGAGATGGCTTTCCATTGTATCTGTTGTCAGTTTGAGAGTTATCCAGATGTACTTTATCCTCCAATTCTGGTGGCACAGTAATATCATTCAAGTTTCCATTTGCAAGGTCTAAAAGAAACTCTGCCGGGTTCATTGCAATCAAAGGAGAACACCCAATAGATGAGAAATAGACCATTGCTTCTGATGCCTTTCCAAAGTACAAAAGAGACCCTTTTCCTAGAAGGATCAGCTTGTCAAACCTGTGAAATAGTCTGCTTGATGGCTGATGAATTGTAGTTATAACCGTCTTCCCGGCCTGCCATCAATTCAAAAACCAATCTAAAATCCCAAGTTTCACTTCTTTTCTCCATTTTACATTTCAAGGTATTTCTTACTCTCATTTACCTCAGCTATGTCTTGCAACAACTGAATTGTTCTCAAAGCAGTGGTGGAATCCAAGCCTGAGGTGGGTTCATCCAAGAGAAGAAGAGAAGGGTTTATTATAATCTCATTTGCAATGCACACTCTCTTCCTTTCCCCACCTGAGACTCCACGGACAAAGGCACCACCAATCATTGTGTCCTGACACCTGTTTTTACGAATTGTCTTATCACCAATATGTTTATGATCTATGATTTAATCAAAGTTTTGGTTGCTCATATTTTTTTACCTTTCTAAGCCTAGTTCAGAGATGACATCACTGGCTCGTTTCTCCTTCTGCTCTCTGGTCAAGCTCTTAGGCAAACGAAGGAACGCTGCATATTTCAGCGTTTCCTTGACTGTAAGGTGTGGAAATAGTACATCATCTTGAGTCACAAATCCTATCCTGCAAAATTCATGAGAAAATCATCTTAAATGACTAGTAGTACATTTGAAAGATCTTCTGATACAAGATATGCTGCTAATATTGTCTCATAACATAAAGTACTTCACCCGGTACGAATCTTTTGCCACGAGATATTTATACTACCAAGTCTGGTAGCATTCTTGAATTTTGAAAAGGGTTCTTTTTATTGATATCAAATTTAAAAACTTGCCTGCTTTTCAATGTCTTTGAGTAAGGCTGGTCATTGTAAGTTACTAAACCGCCCGGTTTAGGATGCGTCAATCGCCCACCAAGCAGATTCAGCAATGTTGTCTTTCCACTTCCTGAAGGCCCCATCAAAGCCAAGACTTCTCCTGGATTAACTGATCCTGTAATTCCATGAAGTATATGCTTCTCTTCTGTAGAAGCAATCCCTTTCATTATCACTTTGTATGTGACATCAGCAAACTGCAAATTTCAAAATAAATTAGCTTCTTGATTAGTGTGGCTCATTAGGATGCAAATTGCAAGGTAAAAGTGAAACTTAAAGCTGGAAGAAAGAAAGACAGGGAACTAACTACTCATACTGAAGTTTTGAACATTTTTTAGCATGTTAAATTGGTTGATGAACTCTTGAATTTGTGTGTTCTTTTCATTTCAGTAAACTGGTATTTTGTGTTTCATAACAAGATTGCACAAGACTGAACCTGACCATGAAAAGCCATGTTTAAATGGAAGGGACTCCGTTGAGAAGTGAATGAAAAGTCGTCGTCCCTGCCTTTTCAAATAGATAAGAAGCAAGTCAATCTATTTGTTCTTTGAGGAATGCAGGATTGACATTGAAGATGAGTTTGCATTTTGCATTTTGCATTAGTGAAATGAGGGTGAGGAGGAGTTGAATCCTGCAATAAAAATGGAAACTTCCTTGATTAGTAAGTTACCTTCAAGTAGATGGGCAATGTTGGTTCTGCTTCAATTCTCTTCCTCTTTATTCCAGCTTCAAGATCCTCAGCTACATAGAATATGCATTTTCCATGTGAACCATATTAAAAGAAAAATTACGCACAAGTCCTAGATTTTTTTTAGCAACTTTGAATCTTCGTTAATTCATTTCTCTAAACTTGTTATTTTTGAGCTGATTCAAGTTTCTAAACTTTGGTGGGATATCTCTATTCAGTTTTTTCAATAGAAAAAGACTAAATTGATATCAACATCATAATTAGGGGCATTTTCTGAAAAAATAATAATTTCAAGACCTGATTTTTAAATATTTTTTAGTTTTTGGAGAGCGCGTATATAAACTGAACTGAAGTGGAGAGAGAGAGAGGCGTACGAATATCATCGTCGCTGAAGGGTTTGGAGTCGGCGATTTCCTCCGGAGGCATAATGTAGCCGGTGAGAGAGAAGGAGAGGCCCAAGCTGGCGCTTGAAGCTCGGCTCAGCGCGGCGCCGCTGCTTAGCTGATCATCCAACTGCCAATTCATCTGCGCGCTACTCGACTTCCTTATGTACGAGTTGCTCCTCCCTCTCCCCGGCGACGCCGACGACATTGTCCTCCGGCTCGAACGCCGGGACACGTTTGCGCTTCCGCTGCTCTCCGCTATCGCCGCCGTCGGCTCCGCCTTTGGTGGTAGCCTCAGTGATGCCATGGCTTCCGCCAATTGCTCAGATTTCGTCCGCGCCAAACCTAGAGTTGAATTCGCCTTCTCCATCCCTGTCAATTCCAGAAATTTGAAGGAAAAACGGCATTTTTTTTTTCCCGCGAGGTACGTGGATGTTAACATTACGAATAGAAAATCCACAATTCTAATGAAGTTTGGTCATTGGATGCTGACATTATGCAATTGATTGAATGCCCATAATGAGGATTTGTAGCTTGAATTCATAAACTGAAGGCATAATTTGTTAAATCTTCATAAACTGAAGACATAATTTGTTAAATCTGGCTCAGACTTCGTCCGCGCCAGACCTAGCGTTGAATTCACCTTCTCCATCCCTGTCCATTCCAGAAATTGAAGAAAAATGACCTTTTCTTTTAGAGGTACCAGAAAGTGAAGAAATCAAAAAAGAAAATCCATAATTCTAATGATTTTTGGTCATTGACATTACGCAATTGATTGAACTATCATAGTGTGAATTTTGGTCTTTGATATGCATATCAATGTTGCTAGCAATGGAGGGGGAACACTCTCCATGAATGTGTACGTGCTTGTATGAAACTGTGGTGCGTATGAGTGCTCGAATGAGACAGTTCTAGCCAAAATTGTACTACATTTTACCAAAACCATGTGGCATCTTTAGTAGAGGAAATTTTTTCTTTTTTCATACATATGTGATAGGAAAATTTCGACTACATAGAAACAGTAACGGAAAGGTGATATATGGAAAAGTGCTATTATAACTAAGTTTTGGAGCATACCTTGGATTGTTTGTCTGTGAGAGAGAGGAGATAGAAGAAGAACACTGGAGTGGCAAAAGCTCTCAAGAAGTTGTGTTAAGAGGGAAGAATTGCATCCAAAGGCTTTGTGTTTGTGGGTTGGTGGATCTCGAATCCATGCTCTTTATAAAGAAGCATCTGAGGTGAGTCACAAAGAAAGGGTTTTACAGAAGTACCCTTACTTTCTGTAACTCATAACAAAACCCTGGCATTTGAAAATTCTACTTCTTGTTTAACTGTATTGATAGAAGATTGGATGGCAAAAGAAGAAAATATGACAACGACATTATCAAAGTGACCCTACCTTCAGTTCCTAATCACCATTCGTTAGTCCGGGCGTATTTTTGGCATACACGTGGTTGGCATATCACGCTTGATTTGCTTGTGTGCATTGCCTTTTTGCTGTATAATTCCATGATCAATTGAGAGGGATGGCCTCTCAAAATTTCTATTTGGATTAACTTCAAGAAGCCAATAGCTGAAAGCTTTTAGCATTTAATGCAGGTTTGGATTTGCCGTGTAATTAAGTCCTCACAATGTGACAGAAGGTTTGGCTTGCTGAACCCAAGTGGTGGGGATAACGTGAGGCCTTGGTTTTCATTGAAAGATTACCCTTCTTCCAGGTA
Source organism: Fallopia convolvulus (assembly GCA_964016875.1). Classification (NCBI taxonomy): domain Eukaryota; kingdom Viridiplantae; phylum Streptophyta; class Magnoliopsida; order Caryophyllales; family Polygonaceae; genus Fallopia; species Fallopia convolvulus. The sequence continues at coordinate 10,803,723 of OZ024722.1, read as the reverse complement.
ATTCAGATTCCTAGAACTTTTCTTAGAATCCAAAATTTCACAACTTTTCCTCTTTTTATATCCTCTATAGTCTATACGGTAATGACATTTATAGATATGCCTCATGTCGCATCAATATCAATTTGAGCTAAGATCATGTTGGAAGCAAGAAAAAGTGATTTTTTGCCAGCCTACAATTTATGATCAATGTCGTCTTCTTCATTGGCTGCATATAGTCTAGGCTTCCATTATAGCCTTATCTTGCTCCATCTCTAATAGCATTCTATTGAATAGAGTCAAACTTCAACTTTACGTAGTTTGGATTGTTCTTGAATCTTGATGATATGTGGAACCAATACAATGGTGCGGCAATCATGGAGTGAATAATGTGCTGATGCCATGCTTTGCTCAACATGACCTGTATTGATTTTTATACCACATTGAGTTGGCTAATTTTATTTCGAACATTTAGAGCTTATTTTTTCTGCGAATAGGAGTTTCTTGTATCTGGTTATATGATTCCAACCAACAAGCATTATGTTCCAAAAACACTTGTTTGGTAAAAACAAGTACAAAAATGGTTTGAGTTTTGTTTTGTTAATAAATGTATCATTGTACTGTAAAAGTCACATGGATTCATTCTCAATTAAGAATACATACTTGTTGTACTTGAAGAATAGTGTTTATAGGACTTGTGATATTTCTTATAGAGGAGCTGATTATGCTCCCTAAACATTTAATACTAAGCTGGGATGGTCCCCGGTTCTCATATATCAGGAATGAATGATTTGCGAAGTTAATGTTATAAATATTCTCTGTTACTCTTAAATGCATCTTAATTAGGCTGTGAACTTGAACTGCGGCTATTGGTCAACTCTCAGTAACTACTTTCATTGTACAATCTTTTGTTGCAAAAACATGCTGTTCCTGCCATAAGGTTTCTGCAAGTTTAACAACTACATGATCAGGTAACATCCTGAACAGTTGGCAATTATATATGCACATTTTGTCTGCCGACACATTCTTCTTGTGAGATACAAATGAGAAGTAGCTCACCAACAGTTCAGAATTATATAATGGTTGGATTTTTTCTGTCAAAGGACTAGTGATATAACTTCTGATATTTTACCATATATGTACTCTTCCTCATGCTGATTGACTTTTATACACGCCTTTGAGATGGATTTAGTCTCTATATCAATTTTGGTGCATTCTAACTAAATCCAGTTATTATTGTCACATAGCTGAATTTTAGTTTTTCTTGGGTCTATCGGGCGTACCCCCTTTCCCTTTGGCAGGGATACCCCATCTTGACCCCCCAGATTCCGCTATAGCGGAGCCTCATTGGGTCAATGATGATGAATTGATGATGATGATATGTACTCTTCCTCATTGAATGTTAACTCGTTTTACCCAGGAAGTACCCACCTTAAACCTCGGTGTTTTAGCAAATGATTTGACGTTTTAGTGATAATATCCCGTCAATACGCAATGGGCCAATGACTTGAACGATTAAGCAATGTTTTTTTTTTTTTGAGTTATAATTTCACAATGCTAGGATTCAAACTCTTTAACCAAGTTACGGCCAATACAAGCTAATTACTTTAATATTTATCTCAAATTGGATAGCAAAGCAAGGATTGAATTTAATAGATGTTTTGTACACATTGATTATACTGTTATGTTGCGCTATCAAATGTCACCTTCATCTCAAAGAATATTCGAATGCCCACTACCACGTAAGCCTAACCTTAAAAATAATTTCTACGTACCAAACTCAAAAGCATTCATAAATCAGAAATTTTGCCTGATTTTTAACAAAAAGGCTACACTTTCAGGTTTTCAACAGTTGGCCCTAAATGGAGGAGTGTGATAGGACGTTTTTTTTCTTTTAGGTGTAAAGGGTGGGGAGTTGTAGGCACATGACAAGTGCGTGACTAACTCCACACTGAACACACAGGTGCAAGACAAGTAGGCAAAAGTTTGCCTTTGAGAGGGGAGAGTTGTAGGCATCTTATCTTGCACATGACAAATGCGTGACTAGCTCCCACAATATACTAATTAATTACACTATGTTACACGGAGTATTGTTTATTTTATTAATAATAATAATAGCTAGCAAAAACGTATGAAACCCTTTTTCTTTATGAGCTAACGACGTTCCATTCCACCCATACTTGGGTTCAACTTACTACTAGTGTGCGCCACGTGGAAACAGCTCGATTCAGTAATTGATATTGTCGTCACACGTGGCGCTCTAATGACAGTAGGACTGATACGTTAGTGGGCCTCACTGTTTGAAGGTTGCATATCTGTCACGTGGCTTACCCTCCATAGGCCGGCACCGCTCTCTCCCCCTCCGTGTTTGTCCCTGAATTGACAGTTTTGGCACCTCCGACTTTTATTCTCTTTCTTTTATCCTTAAGGTCCTGTTTAGTTTGCTATTCCCAAAACGTAAACAGAAAGGAAATGAACCTATTTTATATTAGTGTCATGATACATCAATGATAAATTTTCTCTTGCATTGAGTCACCTCATTTTTCATGTAAAAATATACCGCAAGCCCTCTTGCGGTAATCAATCCTTTTTCCTAATTTTAATATGGGGTAAGCAAATTCCTCATTTTCTTCTAACCATTTCCCTTCCCCCCTCTCTAGACCCATAAAAAAATTTATTGTCAATGTATTGTGACACATAAGTGGTCTATATTCGTTTTCTTTCCGTTTACGTTTCCGTGGTTGGAAACCAAACAGGCCCTAAAACAAAAATATCATTATGATTTTAAAATAGTATTATTAGGTAGCATTCCTTGGATAAAAAGGTTATTAGATAGCATTGATATGTAAAGAAAACTTATGTTAGGAAAGTAGATAACCTCAAATTCATTTTTATATGAGAGATGGAGTTATCCTAAACTATAGATTTGTTTTTTTTTAATAGTTGGAAATCAAACAACTCCTTAGTTTATTGAATATTTACAAGTCTTTAATATCTATTTAGGTATAAATTAGATATGAAAACTTCGACTTACTACTACATATGAAGATCTAAATCGCAAAGAATGGCTTGCTAACTAGTGGAAGAATGAAAAAGTTATGAATTTGTAATTGGTTGGAAATTTATTCTCATTAAATTCAGGGTTATTGTACATGGCTTTTTATAGGACCATACATGATTTCTTGACGAGTAATCTATTGACAAGTGTCTCAAGATTCTAGCAAGGATAATTCTAGAATAGTGATGAGTCATTCTACTTTTAGAAAGGATTGATATCATTGTTGTTGTAGTTGTGCTTATGTCATTATTTATTTTTCACACTATCCCTCCTCAAATCAAAGTCTCTTACACCGAGTTTGGGTCGAATATGTAGGAAACGAGTGGTCGACAATGGCTTAGTGAGGAGATTGACGAGTTGATCCTGAGAGGCGATGAAGGCGACATTGAGATTTTTGGAGCGAACACATTCTCGGGTGAAGTGAAAGTCCAAGGACAAATGTTTGATCTTGTGGTGAAGAACGGGGTTGACAACCAAGTAGGTGGTCCTGAGGTTGTCGCGCCATACGGTGGGCGGTTGAGCGAGTCGAATTCCAAGTTCAGAAAACAAAGATTGAATCCAAATGGTCTCTTTGGTGCCTTGTACAAGTGGTCAATACTCAGCTTCGGTAGAGGAGCATGGTGCGTGTTTTTTTTAACTCTAGGAAATGAGATTTGGGCCAAGGTATATGGCAGTAGGCCACAACTGATCGCCAATCTGATGGATCACCTGCCCAATCAACGTCGGTGTAGGATGCAAGAGTGTTCTGGCACACGGAGGAGAGATGGAATTTGAGTGAAGCTGTGGCATTTAGGTAGCATAGTAACCTTTGACAGCCTACCAATGAATCATTCGAGGAGCATGCATATGTTGGAAAATTTGTTAACGACAAAGGCAATATTCAAGCGTGTGAAAGCATGATATTGTAGGCTACCGACGATGCTGCAAAAGAGGGTGGAGTAGGGGAATTGCCCAGAGTCGGCATTTTCATCAAAGCTAGTCACCATATGAGTTGCTATTGATTTGTATTTATCCATGCCAACTTTGGAGATGAGCTCTCAGATGTGTTTGGTTTGGCTGAGTTAGAAACCTTGTGAATCCTTGGAAATCTCGATCACTAAAAAGTATTTGAGCGGTGCCATGGTATTTTACAAGAAAGAGGTCACACATGGATTTAATGAACAAGTAAGACAATGAGGGGAGGAGGAGATTACTAAAAGGTCATCAACATAAACCAATATAAAAATAAATTGAGAATTAGAGCAAAAAATAAAAAGTGATGAATCAGATAAAGATGGAGAAAAGCCCATGGTGATAAGTGCATCACGAAGCTTGGAAAACCAAGCCCGAGGGGCTTGTTTTAGACCATATAAAGAACGATGTAATTTAAAAATATAGGTAGGAAATTCAGGGTGAATGAAACCTTGGGGTTGATCAATGTAAACATCCTCATCTAAAGTGCCATGGAGAAAGGCGTTTTGTATGTCTAATTGCTTCACCGACCAATTGTTCATTGCCGTGAGGGAGAGTAGAAGGCGGATTGTGGAGGGTTTGGCTACCGGGCTAAAAGTTTCTTCGTAATCAACACCTTGTAATTGATTATACCCTTTTGTTATTAGGTGCACTTTTTTCCTTTTAATGTTGCCGTTGGAATGTCGTTGGGTTTTGAACACCTATTTGACCCTAAAACATTATTGGAGGTGGTGGATGGTACAACAGACCAAGTTCCATTTGAGATTAAGGTTTGAAATTCGGCTTGCATTGCATCTCTCCATTCACTATGCTTAACACCTCAGTGTAAAAGGATGGCTCTTCTGGGATCTGCATGGTGGCAAAACACTGGGGGGTTTTTGGCTAAAGGATTGTGCCTTCATTTTTGATGAGTGGCTTATGGATTTGGATTTTAGCTCTTGTTTGCATGGGGTGGGAGGTAGTTGGTTCAATTGGAGGTGATGGACCATTATTTTGGGCTTTATTATTTTGGTCAATGATCAGTTGGGGTGATGGAGGTCTCGGCCCAATAGGAGTGGACGACCTAGATGGAAAGGAGGAAGAGTCATGAATTTTTTTTGGGTTGGTTATGGGAAGAATGGGTCGAAGAGGGATGAGGCCCAAGAAGGGAAGGTAAAAGCGATGGAATTATGGGAAGAGAGCTTATGTTTGGAGAATGTGTTTGGGCCGAGGTAATGGATGTTGAAAAAGGAAAGACAATTTCATGGAAAAGGACGCCCGAGATATTTAAGTGCTGGTTGACCAATCAAAACAAGTGTAGCCTTTGTAAAGAGAGCTACAACCAAGAAATATAGTGGGGGTAGAGTGAAAGGAGAGTTTGTGTTTATTGTAGGGTCGTAGGTTCGGAAATCATAAACATCCGAAGACCTTTAAAAATTTGTAATCAAAAGAGGTATGGAAAATAAGTTCAAAGGGGGTTTGGTTTTCAATGACCGGAGTGGGTAAGCGATTGTGAAGGTAAGTAAAAGTTTCAAAGGCATAGTCCTAAAATGTGAGGGGTAAGGAGACATGTTTGAGAAGGGTGAGCTCGATGTCAACTATGCAACGGTGTGGGGATTCGACACTTCCATTTTGTTGATGAGAATATAGGTATGTAAGGCGGTGTGAAATGCCATTGGCTTGGAAAAAGGAGAATAATGGTTTAAATTCAATTTCGTTGTCGGTTTCAATCGCTATTATTTTTTTGGAGAAAAAGGTGGTGACTAGTTTGAAGAAATTTTGGATAATATTTGAGACAAGAGTTTTTGTAGCAAAGGGAAAAATCCAATTAAACTTGGAAAAATCATCAACAATAGATAAAAAAAAATTATGTCCATTAATAATGGAAATGTGATGGGCTTGGCTCCATACATCTAAGAATAGTAATTACAAAACATGGGAAAATCTAGATGGGCTTGCTAGGTGGGATAAGGCATGGGCTTTGGCCCAAGAGTAAGATTGGCAAAGGCATTCTTTGAGTGGGCTAGGGTTGGAAATATGAAGCTTGTAGAGAACTAAACTTGGTGTTCTAAAGGTGGGGTGTCCTACTTTGTCGTGCCAGATGGGTTTATTGGTTGTTCCAAAGGTGGCATTGATTAACGCCGGTGATGGAGGATCGGTGGAAGCACGAAAGACTTACAAACCCTCATCAACGTGGCCCTTGAGAAGAGGAGACCCACTCTCGGTATTCTTCATAACAACAAAATTGGAATGAAATTCAAAAAAGATGCTATTATCTTTGCAAAAAAGATAGACAGAAACAAGATATTTGGTGAGATGTGGAGCATGAAGCAACTTTTTAAGATGAAAAGATGAAGAAAAGGAGTATAAGAAGAGTGTGGATGTGCGCCTTAAGCCCTAAGGAGTTAGATTTATCGTACTATTTGCTTTATCCTTAGGAAGATTTGTAATGATTAGATTTCTATTATCTTCTTAATCGAATTAGAAGTGGTATATTTTCTAAACCCGAAGGGTATGCTCTATGGAGTATCACCTATTTAAGTCTCTAGAATTAAGCTGAAAGGGTATTATCTTATGTTGCATATTCATGAGAGAAAAAGTTTTTGAGTGTTCATTGTCTGATAGAAAAAAAAAGCTCTAAGTTAGGCTTTGTGTGTGAGAGTATAGTTCATTTATAGAGCAAACAAGTCTCAAACTACAAGAGAGGTGTAGTAGTTGACTCCGGGTTACTCTTGTTATTATACTCAAGAACAAAGCAAGTTATGACTTTTAATTTGACCAAATGAAAACTTGGAAGAGAGTGGTTTTCGCTTAGTTAACTAAGTGTTCCACTATAAAAATGCACGAGTCAAGTATTTTTTTTTGTTTAAAGTTATTTTCTGCGGCATATTTAAAGTCGGCGACTTTATTGATATCGACGACTTAAAAATACTAACAATCCTACAATTCATTTTTTAAATAATTAATGTCAAGGCATGTTTATGCTAAAATTTGTACCGATTTTATCATCCAATACCTTTTTTTAAAAAAATAAAAATTCAGAACTCAATTTATAAACTTCGTTTATTTGTTGTCTATATTCATTAATTAAATAAAGTACCTAATTCTTCTAGATACTTTAATTGCCAAGTCTTTATGGCATTTTATTTTCCTTTGTAGTGTGATCTGTGTGATTATTTTTTCTTTAATAAGAAACTAACTGAGGACTTGGTCCAAATCCCTATTTGTAGGGCTGTAATCGAACCGAACCGAGCCGAGCTTTGAGTTGTTCAAGCTTGACTCGGTTAAAAATAAACGAGCTCGAGCTCGAATGCGAGCTTGGTTCGAGCTAAAATAATTGTTTGAGTTTCGTTCATTTAAATGTTCACCGAGCTCGAGCTTGCTCGCGAACCTCTCATTTAGTTTCTTCGATAGACAAATTCGTGAACAACTCGTTTACTTGATCAATTATACAAGCAAATGAAACTAAAAATTAAATTTCATCGTTTGAGAAACGCTACCAAAACTATGTAACTTAACATAAATATTATATTGTATATAATATATATAGTATAGTTTATTCATGAACATGTAATCTAGTTTTTTATGAGTGTATAATCGAGCTTGCTCATGAGCATAAAATCGAGTTTGCTCATGAGCAAACGAGCCGAGTTATCTTGTGCTCAAGCTCAGTTCATTTATCTTTCGAGCTTTAAAATAGTGCTCAAGCTCGGTTCGTTTATAAACCGCGCCGAACACGAACAAGATTTAACCGAACCGAACGCCGAATTTCTCACGAACGGCTCGGTTCATTTACAGCCCTACCTATTTGTTTCAAACAAATCGATGGCCCGACTATGATCTTGGAAAAAATCAACTAATGATAACTAGAGGAAAAATTAGTTTAGTTGATAAATGATGATATTTATAAGTGTATGTTTGGTAATCTACCCTAGTACATTATAAAGCAGAAACCATATATGTTGTAAAAATTGCACCACTTAACATTTCTTAATAAAATAATATTATATTTTTTAGTAATAAATATTATAATTACTTGTATCATTCTTTCTATATATCTAATTTTTATAATATAATAACTTGATTTATATGTTGATATTTTTTATGGATATTTTTTTTATCTATAACAAGATTTGGGATCTAAGTATATAATTTTTTTTATCTATATGTTGATAATAATTTGATCTAATATTTTTTTATATTAATTTTATGCATAAATATTTTTTTAGCTTTTAACAAGACTTAGGCTTAAAGTATATAATTTTTTATCTATATCTTGATAAAATATGAGGCACAATCTTAAAGTTTTTTTTATAAATTACATAATTTTATTACGATATTATATACAAGTATTTTAAATTTTATATTAATATCATAATATTGTATAATCTTTAGTAAATTATCCCGTGAGTATCATGGGGATTCAACTAGTTATATAAGCATTTATGCAGAAAACATGTAATCTATATTATTCCCTATATAATTCCATTGCATTTATAAATGATGATATTTATAAGTGTATGTTTGGAATATAAGCAATTATGCAAAAACTAGTTGTACCCGTCGTACCATGTACGACTACGATTCGACACCATGTATAACTACGATTCGATATTTTATATACATTATAAATAGCATATTAATAATAAAAATATAATATAAAATATAATATAAGTAATTTATTGCTCATATTACCTATTTTTATTATTTTTAAACATTATAAGTATTTATTATTTTTATTTTTATTATAAAAGAATATATATATATATATATATAAATAAATTCGTGAAAAGATATCATGCTGAAAGATAAAAGATATTTATACTTTTTTTAAAATATTTTAAATTTGTTATCTTTAATTTTAGATATTTGTAAAAGGAAGTTTTCAAAAGATATTATTATACTAAATAGATATTTGTTTGATGTTAAAGATAGATTTAAATAGTTAAAGAAGAATTTAATAGGAAAAAATTAAAATATTAGGAATAAAAATTAATTTTGTAAATATGAGGTGGGGCCAGAATCGTTCTGGTGGCTCGAAAAGGGATAGCTTGAATATATAGTTATAGATTAGTTTACTCAGAAAACATAAGCATTTATTGATGAAATTAAGTGAGTTAAGTGTGTTTAGCTTACTTAAATATGTTTTTAATCTCCTGATTATTTCAAGTCATGTGGTATGTCACGTGACATCAGGAAGTTTGTTACAAGAAGGCTATTTGTAGTCACTCGAGTCTTTTTGGCTCTAACAAGTATGTTGATCATGAATAGAGCATGAGCTGCTCAAGCATGACTCTCTCCATCTTTCTCGATTCTTCTTCTACATCTCATACAATCTAATCTACAGATTTCTATCCTTGTTTAATCAATTCTGGATTATTCTCTTCTTCTGAATTCACTCAAAATGGTATTAGAGCAGTGTCGACGCTCAGAGTTGTTCTTAAATTGATTGAAGTCTCGATCGATCGCAACTCTAGGGTTTTGTTCTCTTCCGCAAGTTTCTGCAGTGTTTTTGCTTCATCACAACTGCGATTCTCTCTCGTAGTAGGTTTGTGAGGCTGAGCATCGACTTGTTACGCTGAGATTCAAGCTACTGTTTCATTGGCCAAATGACAGAATCAGGATTTGGAGGTCGTAATAACTCTTTTGTTGGATCTGGAAATGGTCACAATCTGGATGCTGACAATCCATGGAGCAACTCACCTTGGAATCATGAAAGGAGGAGAGGAGACCAAATATCTGTAAGTGATTTGCTGAATCCTCTATTTATCCATCCTTCAAATAATTCTAGAATGGTGTTGTCTTCAATACAACTAGTTGGTGATAACTATAGACGATGGAGAAAATCTATTACAAAAGCCTTGTCTGTGAAAAACAAACTGTGGATAATTGAGGGCACAATTGTGCGAACCTCTGAAAATGCCTCTCAATATGATCGATGCAATGACATAGTGAGCTCTTGGATTCTGAATACTGTGTCCAAAGAGATTTATAATACCATAGATGAGTATGATAATGCTAAAGACATGTGGGAGGATTTGGAGGAGAGCTATGGACAAAAGAATGGACCTCTGATTTTCCAAATCAAGAGGGAAATTCAGGAATGCAGTCAAGGAGATTTAAGCCTGACTGATTACTTCACTAAGCTGAAAGGGCTGTGGCAAAAGCTTGTTGTGATTGGCAATATTGTTAAATGCAAGTGTGGAAAGTGTGAGTGTGATCTTTAGAAACAGAATGCGGAAATGGAGCAAGAAGATAAACTGATGAGGTTTCTTATGGGGTTGAAGGATAGATATGATGGAGCTCGAAGGCAGTTACTAATGAGTGTCCCTCTACCCACTCCAAGTATAGCACATTCATTGCTTTTACAAGAAGAAATGAGTAAGAAGATCACAAACAAACTCAACATACACACTGAACAGTCCTCAACAGCCTTGATGACTAGAATTGATGAAGAAAGGCAGAAGAAGGAGAGATGATCGCATTGCAATGGGAATCACAATGTTGATCGGTGTTGGGAGTTAATTGGATATCTAAAATGGCATTTCAAAAGCAAAAACAAGCCTCAGACATCTCAATCCTCAAAGTCCAAGACTAGTGAGTATGACAAAAGGGAGAAAGCAAAGTCTGGGTCAAGTGGTGTCAACAAGTCAAGTAGCAATGTTGCACTGAATGCTGTTCATGAATTTCAGAATGGAGGAACAGCTCAGAATTCTGGAACCAGCTCAATGGATCAACAGAAACTATTTGCAAACTTCATGACATTTCTAAAACAACAAGCAAGCTCCTCATCATATGATTCAAACCTGGTAGGTAATTTGTGTCTTAATGCTTCTCAATTTACTAATCTATGGATCATGGATAGTGGTGCCACAGACCATATGACTTTTGAACTAAAAAATCTATCTAATCCTTATCCAACCTCCTCAAATACTGTCATAAACCTACCTGATGGTAGTGTCAAAATCATTACTCATATTGGTAGTGTTAAATTTCCTAATCTGACTCTTGATCATGTTCTATGTGTGCCAAGCTTCAAATTTAATCTCCTTTCCTTGTCAAAACTTGTTCATGAACAACATTGTCATGTGTCTATGGTTGGTGACTACTGTATTGTTCAGGACCACACAAGGATGAAGATGATTGCTCTTGGTAGATATCTAGGAGGGTTATACTACATGGATCCTCAAGTCAAGGGGGGGAATTCCTAATGAACTCAGAATGTCTCTCAATGCCAAGTCTCTGAGTTCAAGTTCAAGCCTACCTTTGTTTATTTCCAAAGAAAGTTCTGTCATTCCAAACTCTACTACCTTGTGGCATCTTCGTTTAGGATATGCTCCTATTGTAAAACTTCTTAAAATTCAGCCATTAAAGAGAGATATTAAATCTATTTTTGATCATGTTTGCTCAGTTTGTCCTCAAGCTAGACAAACTAGAAGTCCTTTTCCTAAAAGTTCTTATGTTAGCAATATCTTTGAAATGTTGCATATTGATGTTTGGGGGCTCTATAATAAACCCACAAAAGATGGATATCAATTCTTTATCACTATGGTTGATGACAAAAGTCGAAGTGTTTGGGCTTTCTTAATGAAACACAAGAGTGAGGTGCCAAGTCACCTTAAAAACTTCATAGCTCTCGTTCAGAACCAATTCAATACCAAAGTTAAAGTCATTAGGTCTGACCAAGGAACATAATTTTAAATAAAGATGTGACTTCCTTTCTTCAGTCACAAGGGATTATTCATCAAAACTCTTGTGTGTACACGCCTCAACAAAATGGGAAAGTAGAGAGACGACATAGATATATTCTAGAGATAGCAAGATCTCTCATGATTCAATCTGCCTTACCTATTACATTCTGGGGGGATAGCATTCTTACAGCTACTTACCTCATAAATAGGTTACCTAATCCTATCTTAGACCATAAGACTCCTTATGAGATTCTCTATGGTAAAACTCCAAATTATGACCATCTCAAGGTGTTTGGATCATTATGTTTCATGTCCACAACTCCCTCATCTTCTCTCAAAAAATTCAATCTCAGGTCTGACCCTTGTGTCTTTATTGGTTATCCTTATGGGAAGAAGGGTTTTAAACTTTACAACCTCAAAACTCATAAATCCCTTGTAAGCAGAGATGTCCTCTTTTATGAGCATATCTTTCCTTATAAACTAAATTCTGAGTGTGATTCGAGTCAGTCTCAACTACACTTCTTTACAGATTTTATTGATCATCACTTTCCTATTGATTATGTTTCCTTCAGTCATGCTCCTTCTATGGCACCTATTTCTCAATCTGAGTCTCTTGGACAGTTGCCAAACTACATCTCTGACACGTCAGATACACCTGTTGCTCAGTCTCTAGAACATTATTCCCCTTCTCCTATATTTGTTGCTTTTGACAATGATATTTCTGAAATCTCTGAACCAGCACCTGTCATTAGACATTCTGAGAGAGCACATCATCCTCCTAAATGGATGAATGACTATGTGTGTCTCACTCAAACCCCCTCCCAGCCTTCAACTTCAAAGTCTGAATCATATGGTTCCTCTAAAACACCATATCCTATCACCACCCTCATGTCTTATCAAAGTTGTTCTTTGCCTTACCAAGCTTTTGTGTCTAATGTGGCTCATTATTCTGAACCTAGTACAGTAATTGAAGCTATTATGCAAAAAACCTGGTGTGATGCTATGCTAACAGAATTGCAGGCTCTTGAAAAGAACAACACTTGGACAATTCAACACTTGCCTGAAGACAAATATGTAGTGTCATGCAAATGGTTGTTCAAGTTAAAGTTTAATGTTGATGGCTCTCTGGAAAGACACAAAGCTAGGTTGGTTGCACGTGGGTTCACTCAAGTAGAAGGGGTGGATTATTCAGAAACATTTGCCCCAGTGGCTAGGATGATTTCTGTGAGAATGATTTTGGCTATTGCTGCAACAAAGAACTGGACTGTTTCTCAAATGGATGTCACAAATGCCTTCCTTAATGGAGAACTTGAAGAAGAAGTGTATATGACTTTGCCTCCAGCTTATTCATTTCTCAAAAAATTGCAAGTCACCTCTACAGGAGCATCTCACAATTGTTCTCAGGGGGAGATATTTGATGAGTCCAATTGTTCTCCTTTGGTATGCAAATTGAACAAGTCTTTGTATGGACTTAAACAAACCCCAAGACAGTGGTTTGCTAAGTTCTCAAATGTGATTATTCAAGCTGGATATGTTCAGTCCAAAGCAGATTACTCTCTGTTCACCAAGAAGACTCAAAAAGGGTTGTCAATTCTGATTGTGTATGTTGATGACATGTTAATTACAAGAGATGACACAGAAGAGTCGGAAAAATTAAAGAAACATCTCAAACAACATTTTCAAGTCAAAGATCTTGGAGAAATAAGGTACTTTCTAGGCATAGAAGTTGATAGAAATGAAAAAGGCTTCTTCCTAAATCAGAGAAAGTACACCTTGGAGCTATTGGAAGAGACAGGTATGTCAGGGCAAAACCTTTGCAAACACCTTTAGAAAATCATGAGAAATTATCAAAAGAGGGGGAGCTTCTTGATAATCCTCATCAATATAGAAGATTGATTAGAAAGCTCGTCTACTTGACTGTAACCAGACCAGACATTACCTATTCGGTGCAGGTTCTGAGTCAATTTATGCAGACACCCACACTGAAACATTGGCAAGCAACCAAACATGTCTTAAGGTACTTGAAAACAACTCCTGGTCAAGGATTACTTCTCTCCATGTCTTCAGATTTAAGGCTGAAAGCCTACTGTGATGCATACTGGCAATCTTGTCCTATGACAAGAAAATCTCTAACTGGTTTTTGTATACTGCTGGGTGAATCTCTAATTTCATGAAGAACAAAGAAGCAATCATTTGTTGCCATGTCCACGGCTGAGTCAGAGTATAGAGCCATGGCAGCTACTTGTTGTGAAGTGACTTGGTTAGTGAGATTGTTGCAAGACTTGGGTGTAAAACATGAAGGATCAGTTGAGTTATACCGTGATAACCAAGTTGCACTACATATTGCCAAGAATCCGGTTTTCCACGAGAGAACCAAGCATATATAAGCTGATTGCCACCTAGTTCGAGACATGGTGATGAAGAAAGAGGTTGAAGCAAAGTACATCAGCACCAAAGACCAACCAGCTGAGATGTTCACAAAAATTTTGAGTATAGAACAGAATAGGAAATTCTTGTGCAAGCTAAACATTGTTAATGTGTTTAAAAATGTTTAGCTTGAGGGGGAGTGATGAAATTAAGTGAGTTAAGTGTGTTTAGCTTACTTAAATATGTTTTTAATCTCCTGATTATTTCAAGTCATGTGGTATGTCACGTGACATCAGGAAATTTGTTACAAGAAGGCTATTTGTAGTCACTCGAGTCTTTTTGGCTCTAACAAGTATGTTGATCATGAATAGAGCATGAGCTGCTCAAGCATGACTCTCTCCATCTTTCTCGATTCTTCTTCTACATCTCATACAATCTAATCTACAGATTTCTATCCTTGTTTAATCAATTCTGGATTATTCTCTTCTTCTGAATTCACTCAAAATTTATGCAGAAAACATGTAATCAATCGGGATTAGAAATCTATTTATTACAATTCTCTCATAATCAGAGTCCTAAAAATTCGATTTAGATATCCTCTAACCCTTGTCAATAATTTAAAAAGATTTTATCACGTCTAACCTCCCAGCCTAAACTAAGCGGCCGTCTGAACTGCCTAGTCAGACGTCTAAACTGCTTAGGCGCTACGCGATCTTTCTCCACTTAAGGGTCGTCTAGAATTTTCTAAAATATTGATGGTTAATACTTGCAGTTTGTAATTTTTACAGAATATAAGTTTACTCGGAAGACATAAGCTTTTATGCAGAAAACATGTAATCTATATAAATCTTCTTGGAGTAATGTATATTAGGTGCATAATGGGAAACTACATATTTATTTTTTAAGAGGGACTCACCTTTGGTGGTAAACTTTGAGTTTGTAAACTAGTAGGTAAAGTGCACGAACTAAGTAAACCGGCTCGATCTAATGGAAGGAAGAATGGTGAGACTTAGTTTTTCATGCATACAAGTGAAGAGGCGGAGACAAGGATCGAACTTGAGACCTCCTATAATATCCCCCAATACCTTCTATCACTATGTCACCCTATATGTACTACATACTTGTTTATTCATAAAGACTAAAATAGTCATTAATAATTACCTACTAAAAAGAGGAAAATGCATGGAAATGATCTCTTAATATGTACATATATATTCAAGCCCAAGACTCATTATTAAGAAACCAATTCAAAAAGTAGCACTACGTAATAGTATTTAATGACAAACCTAACCACACCCATTTGAACTTTGTTCACCTGCAGATGAAAATCAAGCGCCATATGCATACGACTACGACCAATTCAAAGTTTGACGAGGTGTAGTATATCATATATCAACACTGTAGACAACACTATATAAATAGCCATCATCTCAAACCCCAGAAATCATCTCCAACTTACAATCAACACACATATATATAGCAATCAAAAGTTCTATTTAGTACCAAATACCCAATATGGCAGCTGCTCGGGTTCTCGCTTGTTTTGCCATGTTTGCGGCAATGGCTTCGTTGATGGCCTATGCAACTGATCCTACCCAACTCCAAGACTTGTGTGTCGCCAACAACAATCCCAGCTCTGCACGTAAGTCTTTCGATTACGGGCCTTCCATCGCATTTAGATTACTACTTGTTGATTATATAAAGTCACACATTATTAAAAATTGAAACTAAACAAGACTAGTATACAATCAAAATGGTTCTTTTCCATATAGTGAATTAACACTAATCATATATGTGAGTTCAGGTAAAACTATTCTTAATTATAGTGTACCCGTGTGCCCAATTTATATTCATATGATTTTGAATTGTATATTCGTGATTTTGCATGACTTCACATTTTTGAGATGCATATTCATTCTATTGCAGTGTTTGTGAACGGGCTATTCTGTAAGAACCCGATGCAAGCTACAGCAGACGACTTCCTAGCCAAGGGTTTGTTCAAGGCGGCCGGCAACACCAACAACCCATTGGGCTCGGCCGTCACCCCCGTGACCACAACCAACCTCCCGGGAATCAACACGCTCGGAATCTCCCTAGCCCGCCTGGACTTCGCCCCATACGGGCTGGTGGCCCCCCACTTCCACCCCCGCGCCACGGAGGTGCTGACCCTCCTAGAGGGCACCCTCTACGTGGGGTTCGTGACGTCGAACCCGCAGAGCGGCGCCAACAAGCTGTTGACGAAGGTGTTGTACCCGGGAGACGTGTTCGTGTTCCCGCAGGGGCTCATCCACTTCCAGTTCAACGCCGGCAACACCAACGCCTTCGCCATCTCCGGGTTGAGCAGCCAGAACCCCGGCGTTACTCCTGTTGCCAATGCGGTGTTCGGGGCCGAGCCGCCCATCTCCGTCGATGTTCTCTCCAAGGCCTTCCAGCTCGACGCCAACATCGTCAAGTACCTCCAATCCAAGTTTTGAGTGGAGCATTAAAGAGACATTACTAAAACATTAAAATTTATATATATAAGCATAATGATCTATAGTTAAGTAAGTAAGGTGATCATATATAATTTGATTTTTTTTGGGTGGTGCAATAACAATAATTAAGAATACTATATGTACTTGGAGAGTATTGCAGTATTTAATTTATGTATACTTGATCTATGTATTTTTTATTATTATTTAATCTTCAGATTGATCAATGATTCGCCACTGTGTTACCTTCGTTTGATATTTTAGTTTAGTTATGTTCATTTTTTAACTTGAGGAAGATGTGGGGAGAATGTCCTAGTCATATATCGAGTATTTTACTCGCCTCTTACAGAGTGAGTGTCTAGTGAGGAGAAGACTTGCACTGTAAAATAGGAAGTAAAGAGGGTGGTTGGATGGAGCAATCTAATCTAATAGCCAAGATTAATAGTTGAAGTTCCCTTAAAACTGGAAAAAATCATTAAACGGTAGCAATAATGTACATACTGCAAACTCAATGCCTATCATACTAGGTAAAAGTTTATCCTATCCAAAAACTCTTTCAGATCTCAAGTTTTCGATCCAAGCTCCTCCTCTCAAATTCTTTGATGGAAGAGTCAAGTCGATCGATTGAGACCTCCTTGCACTTCTCTCATTCT
Organism: Fallopia convolvulus; assembly: GCA_964016875.1. Lineage (NCBI taxonomy): Eukaryota > Viridiplantae > Streptophyta > Magnoliopsida > Caryophyllales > Polygonaceae > Fallopia > Fallopia convolvulus. Next base: position 10,786,577 of record OZ024722.1, on the reverse strand, counting down.
TCTGATTGAGATCTCCTCCCAAATTCTATGACTCAGGCTGATTCCTAAAAATTCAATGATCGCAGCTCGTGACAACTACTGCGGTCGCTTTTGCTTTCCTTTCTTGTGGCAACTAAAGATGTTTCAATTTGCCAACTATGTTGCATTTGATTGGTCTAACGATTAGTCCCTCCCGTAATTATAGAGACCCTAAACAATCACATCTCATCTGAGATTTGATCATTTAAACTCGATTGGCATTAAAGAAAAAGAAACGTCTAACCTCCTACTCAACAAAACTAAATCATACATATTCACGCCATTCTTAACTCCATCTATACTTACACTCCAATAAAAATCTAATCCGTCCAAGACTAAAATACAAACATGTGGGCATCAGAGACAAACTACAATAAAATACACTAACATCAAAAGCCAGGCTTCTGATTCTAAACACTACTGAGATAGATAGAGCAGTTAATCTTCTATTCAACCTTCTTCCCATTCCACGTCATCTTCATCATCCTCGTCGTTACTTGGAATAGCATCAGCTTCAATATTTAAGTCAACATTGTACTTCACTCTTCCGCTTGCATTTCCTGCAACGATACCCATAAATTACAATCATAGTATCATAGGTTCATAAGATTAGTAAAACCAAAGTAACCATACCTGAATTACCCGCTGGAGTATCGTCTTCCCATTCATCATCATCATCGTCATCATCCTTTTCGCGTTTAGACTTTATGCCAACTTGGCGGTTAGAGGGGGAACCATTTGTAGTACTAGTAGTACCATTTGAAGATTCTAGTTGCTTTTTGGCAGCTTCTTCTTGCTCCCGCTGCCTTTGGTAAAGAGCAGCATAATAAGCTTTGATGTATTCATCCTACATGATATCAAAGGGAACCCAAATTATCAGAAAATGCTCAAAACTCCATAGCACACAATAGATTTATGATTTTCAATATTAAATTTGTAGAGTTTGTATTATCTGCCAAACCTGAAGTGAACTTTGGGACTCATCCTTTCCAACAGCTGACTTTTTATCGTCAGAAGGTTCACCGGATATTGAACTTCCATCCATCTTAGATTCTTGCTTCATCTCTCCACGCTGTTCATTTGTAAGGCTCATACCCTGTTTGATCATCCATGGAGGAAGAACCTTCATCGGTTCATTTGCAATACCAGATTTGCTGTCCCCATCCATTGCTTGTGCACCAGACAGTGCAACTTCAACCTGATAAGAGTAATTTTTAAAAATAAAATTTTATGCAAACTCAGATTCAAATCCAAGAACAATCTTTTGGCTCAATTTGTCATTAACCAGAAAAGGTGCAAGATCAAAGGCAGATAGAAGATATGATATCATTTAAGTTAAATTCATCCACCTTTTTCTTGATGCAGTAACAAAAAAAATACTGTGAAGTTATGAGCATCATTAATATATTTTCAAATATCTACAACATAAAACATTAACAATAGATATTTCTGGGATCATATGCAATATTAAAAAGAAACGATTGAAGTGACAAGGTTCCAAGAACTAAAGGACTGATTTAAAGTCACCTTTGTTTCCCCAAGAAATGGCATCGGTGTTCCAGCCAGTCCTTGAGATGACCTAGAGGGATCGTTATTCGAGTTTGCACGAGCTGCAGCACTAGCACTAGCCTCCCAAGTCTGCAGGCTTCCAAAGTCCGGAATTTGCAAATCTTTTACTCTAGCTATCTGTTCCATGAGTGGCTTCAGTTGAATCTGCATGAAACAGTATTTAAACCTTTCAAGAGTTTAAATAAAACAATTGGTGACTGACTATACAAGAGAAAGCAATAAATTGACTTGATGGACTGCTTCTGCTATAAGTTTCTTAAATAGTCTGACAACAACAAGAAGTATTTATGAGTAGCATGTCACAATGGTATGTTCATTTTGCTCATCTTATGCACTACATGATGAGAGATAGGCCAGTTAAACATGTTGATAAGGTGGCCAAAAGGCCAATTGGCCAGCCAAACATCATCAAAAGAACTTCAACAGCGTCTTTACTCATTTTCATCAGTAGATGGAGGGAGGGAGGGGCCAGTAACACAAACATTGCTCCATCAGTGAGGATAAGGAATCAAAAAGACTCCTATGAGTGTATGAAAAGAAATTTCAGCCTTTAGTGATCTTCTTGCATAGTAAGCAACAAAAATTGCAGGCCCTATATTGATACCACCCTTCCTTGGGCCTTCTAAGAGTAGCATCAAGAAAAACCAGCAAAATGACATCACTGATTTATCTGAATACAGCTTGACAGCAACAACCATCAACAATGAGGCAAGAAAGTTAATTGGTACAGAAACACCTACAAAGTGAAGTTATATAAACTATGTTCAGTCAGATGCTTCAGCTTCAAGTTTTATTTACTCCTAATTGTTTGGTCATCACATTCTTCCATCCATGCCAAGCCAAAAGGCCACATCATAAATTCCTATTTTATAGGATCTTATGGGCATTAACCAACCCGGGGAAATTAGGTTGGTACACAGTGACACAGGTACGAAACTAAAAGGAACTTCAGGTAGATAAAGGACTTCACATTACTCACTACCACATGTGGCATAGGTAACAGAAAGGTAAGACATGGCAAAGGTAAGAGAAAGGTAAGACATAAGCCATATCATCAAAAAACAACTATAAAGAGTCAATTATTTCATCATCAGTATCCTATATTCCTAAGATGTTAATACTAAATAAGGAAACATGAAACTATGATGTAGCACCTCAGCCATTCCCAAAGTAATTAATACTAATGATATAAATACACGCATGAGCATTCTCAAAACATGTTTACACACCTCCACGTTTTGGAGCATAACTCTTAACTTATTCTGCCGCCGCCTCCTAGCATTGTCATCACCATCTCCTAAATCCTGATTGGCTAACTTATCACTCTCTGCCACAAGCTCCCCATTACAATTTTCACAGTGGAAATACTCATCTTCCATAGAAACCAGCCTTGCAGCATCTAGAGCATTATATCTGGAAATGCAACACCGTGAAGTATCTAGTGTTGTTTGATATGTTACCTCTAACAGCGATAAATACAATAAAAACATGGTAAAACAACAGGAGCTATAAGCTATACCTTTTGCTGCAGTTGGGACATATGTACTCCTGAACTGTATTCTTGCTTTCTATTTCATCTTTTAGCTTTTTCTTCATGCGGTGGATCCTGTACCTCACAACATCATATATCTGCAACACACCGAGTAAATAAATCTCAATGAACAATCCAATTATCCATAATGATTGTCGAATTCTTGGAGTTAGTGGGGGAATTTATCTCAAGGAACAATAAGAATTAGGAATCTACAAAGGAAGCAAAAGTAGTAATGAGAGTAAATTTCCATGATGCAATACAGCATTGCAGCAGTGACCCATTATGTTTTCACATTAGAATCATGCACTGGTCCACTTGTAAACAAAAGCAATGTTACACTAACTGATGCAGTATCACTAATAAACAAGATCTGATCAGCTTCCATGGAAATATGTGACTTTTCTGTAAGAGGAAACATACAAAATATAGAAATATGTCATTATTTTTGAAATATGGACCGAAGAGGCGAGGACCAGGCCGGACCGAAATATGTGATCGAGTTATAGCAAGGAAAAAACAAAATATGATTGTGTGAATAAGAACCAATTTGCAGGCACAAAAGAAAGAGCAGTGTAATTAATTTTCATACAAGCCCAAGCGAAGCAAAGAGATGGAAGAGTGTATAATAGATTGTTCACAAAATACATGCTCCAGGAATCTACACAAAAATATGGCCACAAAGTTCCAACATCAACATCAACGCCGAGTAAAGTCCCGCTTGATCTGGGGGTCAAGATGGGGGCACCCATAGCCTGAACATGTCAGGAGAATGCGCCCGAAAGACCCAAGGAAAGCTGAAATTCAGCTATGTGACAATAATAACTTAATTTAGTTAAAATGCACCAAAATTGATATATGGGCTATATCCATCTCAAATGCACTGTATAAAAGCCAATGAGCATGAGAATGCGCCCTATGTGGCCTCAAAGTTGGAATTTAAAATTTTAACAAAGAGTGTGCAAAATGGATGGAAATCAAGAAGCTATTAGTAAAACAAAGAGAGGGCAACAGGTAAGGAAATGTGAACAAAACAAAGATTTAAAGCTCAACAACTATAGGATTTAAATATAAAGAAAGATTTAAATGAAATAGTGGATGCAAAGTCTAATACCAAATTTTGCAAGACCGGGCACCTGTGCATAATCCAAACAACAATATGAGTGAGTGTGCAGTTTTATCTTATCTTCCCCTTCTTTATGTGGTTGACCATCAGCTGTTGCTGCGACTGCAGCAGCATGAAGCTTTACACCTTTGGCAGTCTGTAAGAATAGCAATTCAATCAAATTAATTGGAAGTATTGGGTTTCCTTTAAAGATATCCTCATTGACAAAATAAATCTCACACTCAAAAAGGGATAGTTTTTTCTTATATTAAAGATAGCAAGACACGACCACAGAAGACGAGGGAATATCAGAAAAACAAAGTTTTTACTTGCATAATATGAACAACAAAATATCTGCATTACAAGATCTATTGGTGAAACAAACTGACCTCTTTCCTATGATCTCGCATGATAAGCTTTTCTTCTTCAAAAAACCGCAAGGTCCGACGAAGTTGCTTTGTGTGAATTTTCAAATCCTTGGCCAAATCTTCTTCTCTCACCCATTGCCGTCTGATATGGGAACCATAGAAAGGCATGTTATCATTGAAGGAAATATATGGAGATAGTGACCTCCTTTTGCCTCCATTGATATACATACTATATTGAACCACCTCACTTTTATGTTTCTTATGCAACAAATAAGAATTCATGTCTTTGCGGAAAAAAATGCTAAGTCATAAAGCCTAAACAATCTTCGCTCAACTGCTTCCATTTCTGGTCTATATTTTTAGACTGTGGGATGTCTTGCCAACTTGACTTTGTGTTTGCCTGCTCACTATCAAGCCAAATTTGTAGTTAATATGCAACCTTTTCTGGATTTTCTTTTCCCAATTGATTCCAGATCTTCACATCCTTATGCTGGAAACCTGGAATATAAATGCATCTTTCCTGGCTATGTACAACTGCACATATTAAGACTTTTCATGAAATTCCTGAGACTTTACTGGTTCAGATAAGGGACGAATTTATTTAATTTTTTAGCCAATAAATTATTCTTCAAGGTGCAATAGATTGAAGATAGTAACAATTCAAATGAATTTCCGCTTTTTGCACTTGCAGTTTTGAATGAGTGGATACAGTGTGTCAGCTGGAAGCCTAGAACAAATGTAGTGTATTTGAAATAAGCATGATAAATTTGGCACAGTAAAATCCGAGGCCTGAAATTGTGAAATGCACATAACTAAACAAACATGATCCTAAAAAAAGTCACCTCTTAAAGACATTCCCATTATACTGTCGAGAGTCTTGGATATCACAACAACACCATCAATCTACTATTAATGGAAGAGTAAGATAGAAACAAAGGTATCATAACAAATACCTGGTAAGAGCATCGAGAACAATGACCGCAATCCCTCGGTTATCACTTCTCGTCTTTGGCAAATTATCCCCCTTGGTTGTGATGTCATCATAGAACGCCCGGGCAGCAAGTTTCACCAATCTAAGAAAAAAACATCAAATTAATCGAACCAATCAAAAGCGCAGAGCAATTATGCAGCCAGAACGGCACAAATTAAAGCAAAAGACTCCAATTTTACTTGTTGAAGGGTTCGATGCTCAGTCTCATGCTTGCCATATCCAGATTATTTAAGTTCTCTTCACTCAGTACACAAAGTTGCTGGTCTTTCACCGTTCTCCGGCCATAATCTGGTGGATGACGGCTGTGCAGAAGCCGGCTCGCCGGCTATTGGATTTGTCGGCAAGATGAGAAAAAAAAAAACAGCAAACAGATAAAGAATGAATTGTAACAAGATGAAAATGAAGAAGAAGATTTGAACAGGAAAATAATCGACAGAAATCGGAAAGGAGAAGAAGATGGAGGAGAACGGAGAGGGAAACGATCGAGCTCTGGAACGCCGAAGATTTTGACCGAGTAAAAGGGCAATCCAAACCCTATAATATTTCTGAATATTATATTTATTTCTAAATATCAAATATCAGGTATTTATCAGATTATGCCTTACCGGCGAAAAAAATAAGCGGGACAATTTAAAACGACTAAAACGAGATTTTTTTTGGGAAATCTTTATACACACGAAAAAAACGTTCGGCGCACACGGAATTATACGCTTCATGAAGCGTATGACCTAAAGGGTGCCCTTCCGCGAGGGTGGTACCCGGGGGTCATGCGCTTTATGAAGCGTAACGCTTCTTGAAGCGTGACGGTCGATTTAAATGGAACGCTTTTAAAGGCGTTTATCGTCTTCTTCCTCTCTATCATCTCCCTCCCAAGTGCGAAACCAGAGGCGAAATTTAGCGATTACATTTGATTCATAATCAATCGCAAATGGTTCGTGTTGTTCGTGGGTGTATTACTGGTGGTGGCAGAGGTCGTGATTTGACAGAACAAGACGCCGACGTCGATGTGCAGGGTGTTGGTGTGGAGGTTGACGGTGAGAGAGACGGCCATTCACCAGGTAAATAACAATGTAAGATTAGGTTGAGTATTGAATTTGATGGAATTGGGGGATTTCGAGTTCAATCTAGGTTATAGTGAGTGATTTGGGGTATATGAAGTTTGAATTTGGGTTGATGGAAAATCGGTTGATTTTGCTGAATTAGTGTTATTTGGTTGACAAATCTTGAAAGAAATCTGGCTTTGAACCATCAGTTTCATGAGCAAATTTGGCCAACCCTTTGCTGATGCCTTGAAGTATGTACAGATTTTGAATTTCACTCGTTGCGCCAGTTTGTGGATTGATGCTTCTTGTTTAATTGTTGAACTTTAAATGAGAAGTGTGAAGTTAGCTAATTCATAGTTGGTACTATGGGCATCAAAATCACAATTCGTCTGGATTTATGGTGAAAACTGAAAAGGTTTAGTGTTTAAGGGCATATGTCAAGTGTTTGATCAAACATACAGTATTATAACCACTTGTGATATGGAACAACAAGTAGCTGAAATTATGTGTTTATGAATAAGCAATTTGATGGTTATTGATTACTCATGATCCTGTATACTGAACAAAAGATGGAGCTAGATTCAGGTGGTAATTTATGTTTTGTGATTGCTTGGCCAAGAGTCAAAGATAATTAGTTGACATAGAAAGTGTGAATGGTCTTTGAGAAACTCTTTTGCTGATACTAGTGCATATGATTGTCCTTGCTCAGATGTTATGATCTTTAAATTTTCTGATGGTCCAATTCTTTTGTGAAAACCTTTGGCATATCTTTCTGTAGTAGTTAGATTTCAATATGCTCACAAGGCTAAGTACTTAGTATGGGAATTCTGTGGAAACTCTTTGCATAGAAAGATAATTAGTTGCCATAGAAAGTGTG